>JARPUW010000553.1:0-600000 GCA_030533445.1 Cyprinodon diabolis
TTTTAATTTATCACATTCTATTTTCCCCTCTTCGCTTCTGCTTTAATATAATGAGGGGCGGTGTCTTCAGGCTACAATGGCAGCCTATTGGTTGGTTAGATGCAACTGCAGCGCTCAGTTCCTGTTCAGTAGCAGTCGAAGTTGAAGCTGTTTTTTCAAAAGTAAAAGTTAAACAAAACTCAAAGGACCATAAAACACGGCGGATATTAAACTTACAGCGTTCTAGTTCATCTATTCGATCGGCAGCTTCCCTAAGAAGAACCGATACTGTGGACTTTCCCTCCGAAAAGCAGTCTAGAAATGGCGAACACAGAGGGTGCAGCACGTTCTGTATCGGTTCTTCTTCTAAATTAAAAAATAAGTAAATACTTAATTAATAAGGGAAATTGGAAAATGGGAAAATTAAAATTTTTTCAAACAGATGGTAAATGAAAAATAGATAAAAGAAAAATTGGTAAATAAAAAAGGGATATATGAGAAATTGATTAATGAAACTGGGAAATAGGAAATCGGGTTAATGGAAAAAGGAAATTGAACAGTGGTTAAATTAAAAGATAGATTAATGAAAAATGGGTAAATAAATAAAGAGATTAATGAAAAATGGGTAAATGAAGAATAGATAAAAGAAAATGGGTAAGTAAAAAAAGGGATATATGAGAAATTGATTAATGAAACTGGGAAATAGAAAATCGGGTTAATGGAATAAGGAAATTGAAAAATGGTTAAATTAAAAAATAGATTAATGAAAAATGGGTAAATAAATAAAGGGATAAATGAAAAATGGAAAAATGAAAAATCGATAAATGAAAAATAGATAAAACAGAAATTGAGAAATAGATAATCTGAAAAATAAATAAATAAAAAAATTGGCTTAATGAAAAAGGGAAATTGAAAAGTGGTTAAATGAAAATTAGATTAATGAAAAATGGGTAAATGGATAAAGGGATAAATGACAAATAGATAAATGAAAAAGAGAAATTGGAAAATTGATAATATGAAAAATAAATAAATTAAAAATTGGTTTAATGAAAAAGCTAAATTATTTATTTAACAAATTTTTTTATTTATTTCACTCATTTTCTTCATTTTTTGATGTATTTTACTCATTTTTTATTTATTTCACCCATTTATTTATTTATTTAATTTTGGCTGAAATGGCTCTCCATAATTCACTACCTGTTTTGATTAAATGTATTAAGGATTTTGGTCTTATATCTGGATATAAAGTGAATTTTGATAAATCTGTCATAATGACCTTGAACAACTTGGTGGGGGATAGTGAACCTGCATATATTAAACCTTTCCGATGGGCCCCGTCAGAATTTGTATACTTAGGAATTAAAGTTACACCAACCATTAACCAAGTGTATAAGCAAAATATCGATGGACTGACAGGTGATTTGTGCGAGATGCTGACAAGATGGAGGGCTCTTCCAATATCACTTTTGGGGAGGATGAATCTTGTTAAGATGGTCATCCTTCCTAAAATAATAAATCCCACAGCTATGCTGTTTGTAATTTTGAAATCAGAAGACATTAAGGCTATTAATAAGGCAATGGTTGATTTCATTAGGGCAGGAAGAAAACCCAAAATTAAACTAGAGATATTACAACTTCCCAGAGATTTAGGGGGTGGGGATTACCAAACATAGAAAATGATGTTCTATCTGTACAAGCTAGGATCATTTCTGCCTGGATACATGGACACTCTGACTCACCTTGGCTCAACATTGAAACATCATTATGTAAACCTTCCTCACCTGTTAACATGCTAGGAAGACGTTTGAATGACTTGCCACAAATAGTGAAGGATAATCAGTTGATATGTAATGTCTTGTGGGCATGGGGAAAGCTGAGAAAACTGTTTAATAGTACTCATCTGCTTAATATGGTATCAACACTTATAGACAACCCAGATCTCCTGCCTGAAGACATAGGTTCGAGTTTTGTGGGTTGGCATAAAGCAGGCATAATTAGATTTTCTGATCTCTTTGAACATGGGGCATTCAAATCGTTTGATTCTTTAAAAACACAATATGCGTTATCAAATAAGGAATTTTATAAATATTTACAAGTTAGGCATTATGTCATGAAGGAAGCAAAATCGTTGATACACCCAACAAACTCATATAGACTGGAGAAGTTCCTTCTTGAAAATAAGGATCACAGACATTTTATATCAAAATTTTATTCTGAGATTTATCAGCTAAATCTGGACAAACTGGCATGGTTGAGGAAATCCTGGGAAACTTTACTCAAATGTGAAATAAGCACTCAATTATAGGATAAAATCCTGGCCCTGCCATCTAAAATCTCTATTTGTAACAGATTTAAAGAAATGCAGTATAACATTTTGCATAATGTATATATTTCTCCTTATATTTTTAGCAAGTACAATGTGGGAACTTCTCCAGATTGCCCCAAATGTAAAATTTCTGTGGGCACCAGGTTTCACTGTTTGTGGGAATGTGATGTTATTCAGTCATTTTGGAAAGATGTATGTGTCAGAATCAGTACAGCTATTGGTCAAAATGTGTCAGAAAACCCACTGATGTGTTTGTTGGGACATATTCCTAAGCCACCAGTAAAACATGAGCATGTGATACAGTCACTTATAATGTTAGCAAGGAAGGCCATTATGGTGAAATGGGTGGGCAGGGAACCCCCCTCCATTTCTTTATGGAAATCACTAATATCTGATGTTATGACTCTGATTAGACTTGGACATTACATTGATGGAAGTCTTCAATTCTTCACAAATATCTGGAGGAAGCCACTGGAAACACTGGGAGTGGAATGTAAAATGGACTCTAACGGACAAAAGCTGTGGACATAGAACTCATGGACGGACTCTTGTATATACATGTGAGATGTAGTGCTGATATTGTTTTTGACCACTCTTCTACAAAGTTTGTATGTTTTTGGAGAAATTAAATAAAAGTAAAAAAAAAAGTTTGAAGTGGACCTAGAAGGCATGTAAACATTTAGAAACATAGTTCATACCGGGCTCTTTACCTGGAGAGCCAAATGTTCAAATAAGTCAAATTTTCCCAAAAACACCTTTTTCCACTTCAGTGAGTCATTAAACAATGTTGCCACTCCTCCACCTTTCCTTTGCTGCTCTCACAAAGAAAATTGTAGTTTGGAGGAGACAACTCCAACAGAATATATCCTTCATTAAATTCATGTAACCATGTTTCTGTTAAAAACACAACATCAACATTATTGTCAATAATAAAGTCATTAATTAAAAGGGATTTTCCTGACAGAGTTCTAATGTTTAATAAAGCCAGTTTATATGAATTAGTGGTTGATGTTGTCTCTGTAGCAGGCTGCATCTGACAGTTTACGACTCTTAAGTGTCTGTTCCTGTTTGTTCCCATTTTGTTTTTTTATTTCTGCCACGTATCATCACAGATATTCCATTGTCAAGCGTTTCAGTAGCTGCACCCCATGCTTGAAAGGGCCGGACCCATGACATTAAGAGTTTGGCTGGATTTACTCAGACGAAGCAGTTGAGACTTTTTCCATTATTTTTATTTCCCCATTTTGTGGTCAGTCTTAACAGCAGTCAGGTAAAAACCTTCGGACAGAAAGACAGTTATGCTTGTTAGTGAACATATACAATTGAAGGCGCACAAACTATAAATTAAATCAAAATACTTGAATCAATCTAATTTTCATATACACATGTCAGTTTTACAAAATGTACCACAATATTGCATCTTGCCCAGACATTAAACCTCAAATACCATACAACACATCCTGATAAATCACAACATGGATACACATTTCCCAAAATATTTACACCACTGCAGACATTTTCAAATCAAGGAGCATAAATCAGAGCAGTAGCAGTAAGATCCTATAAAATTCAGATTTCTTACTGGCTGCCTCTTCAGTGTTTTGACATGGGCCCTCAATTCTCTGCAGCTACTTTTCAGCACAAGTCTCTCACACAACTTTCAAGGAATTAGCAGCTGCTTTCCTAAGTGTGATTTATGCCTTCACCAGTGTGAGGCAAAGCACTTCAGGTGTGCACGCTAATAGCACCGCCCTGGGCTGCAGCCAATTAGCAGGCCAGTGCAACACCTCCCACTCGAGCTTCTTGCACTTCTGCGGACAAGGTCGTACATCACACATCAACCCAGGCTCAGCCTTGCTCCTCCACAGGGAGGAGAACAACAAGGCGCCTAACATCCCTGTGAAGTACTGTACTGCTAGGCCTCCTTTGCCTGGGACTGCACAGTGGACACACAGTCCCTTGTTGTAACCAGAACGTCAACATCCCACACTATACCCTTGCGAACAGGTATTGCAGCAACAACTTTTCCAAGTCGGAACTGACCACATAGGGCATTCTGATCACACAGCCACACGATGTCACCGACAGCAACATTCCTTGCCACAGTGTGCCACTTACTCCTGATGAAGAGATTGGGGCCAGCAAGCTGACACCAAGATCTCCAGAACCTGTCAACCTGAATCTGGATCTCGGATTCCCTGAAGGAACTCATAAAGCTCTTTAAGCACCGTCTTAGCCCCAATGAAATTGGTTCCAGGATCTGACCAAACTTTCTGAGGGTTCCCTATAAAAGCAGTGAACCTTTGATAGGCCATAAGGAAACTCTCAGTTGACATGCTGCTGACCAGTTCAATATGAGGAGCTCTGCTTGCCATGCAGCTGAAGGCGACTCCCCATGCCTTTGTGGACACTCTATTTCTTACATCATCCTTGACCAAGTAGGGTCCAAACATATCAACTCCCGTAAACTGAAAGGGTGCAGCAGGTCTCGTCCTTTCAACCGGTAGGTCCCCCATCACATGTTGACACACTTGTGCTCTCATCTTCTTGCAAATAATGCATTGATTTACAGCTTTCTCTGCAAGTCGTATCCCTTGCACAACCCAAGCCTTTTTCCCCATCCTTAACAATGTTCCAGCAACCCCTTCATGCCCCTCTTTATGACTTTGCTGGGCCAGGAGAACGCCCAGCCAGGAGTCAGAAGGTAAGAGTGGGACACTGACCTGGTCTTCCTTAAAGTGCTGAATTCGCCCACCACACAGCAACAGACCACTAGCCCCATCCTTGTACACGACCAGCTGGTCCATGACCGAATTTGGAAAGATAACTCCTTCCTGAGCGGCAAGGCATAGGTCACGGAAGGCATCTTGCCGTTCCAACTGTGTAGGGACACCAACCAACTGCACCGCCTCCCACTTTGGTCTTCCTCTGGCTTTGGCCCCAAGGAACCTCTTTGCAACCCTCCAAAGAAAAGCCACAGTCCTTAACAGTTTTCTCAAGTTACTATGTCTCTTGACATCCACAAGCATTCTGGTTGCGTTCCCGAAGGGGGGCCTGTGAAGGTTCATTTGGATTGGTCTTAAGTTTGGATCAGTTTCCCTTCTTGCTCTGGCTCGCATAAGCACAGCTACAAAGGCCTTCTTCTGTAACTTGGTGACACTATCCCTTGCGGCTGCAGCGACATCCTTGGCAGATCTTACCAGCCATTCTGACACAGGTAGGTAAAGAAACCTTGGTCCAGTTTGCCACTCAGAGCCCAGATCCAAGTCTTCAGGCTTAGCACCTCTTGAGGTGATGTCTGCTATATTAAGTGACCCAGGGACCCACCACCAGTCCTGGGTGTTAGTACTGTTCTGGATTTCTCCGATCCTGTTGGCAAAAAATGTCTGGTACCCATAACTCTCCCCTGGACTGCCCCAAGGACAGTTTGGCTATCCACCAGGTGGTACCATTTTTGCACAGGAACCTTGCAGCTTTTCTGGAAATACTTCCTTAAACGGGCAGCATACACCGCTCCACAAATCTCAGCCTTAATGGCATCTCCTTTGTGATCCAGTGGAGTCAGCTTAGCTTTGGACTCAACCATTCATACAACCACCTCTCTACAGCAGCTCCACCTTAGATATAATACTGCCCCATAAGAATGCTCGCTTCCATCAGAGAATGTGATGCCCCAAGGTTCTGTCTGCACTTCTCGGGGTGTTAGTGCTCTGGGGAACCTCAGTTTGCCCAACTCCACATAATCCTCAAACAAGGCAATGGCTTCCTCCCGAAGCTCATCAGACAATGCTGTGTCCCGTGTGCCCTCTGCTCTCTTGCCTTTGCTCTTTGCTTCTTGGAAAGCCTTCCTAACCAGGATAGGTCCTTTTTGCTTAACAGCGGTTGCAAGCCCAAGTGGGTCATACAGCCCAGAAACCTGGCTCAGAAGTTCTCTTCGAGTTAGTGGATTTGGTGCAAGCTGTCTTACTTCCTCCTTTGATAAGTTCTCACCAAGCCTCATCTTCTTTCGTTTCTTTGAGAAGTTTACTACAACCATTAGATGGAGTTCATCCTCAAATGGTGTGTAGCCCATGCAGAGAGCCTTATGATCTTCATCTGATAGTTGATTTTGGAGGACAAAGATTGCAGCCCCTGCCCTCTTGGGCTCCTCAGGGCATCTCCCACTTTGGCCAGAGTAGACCCAAGGTTTCAACTGAAACCCACCAGCTTTTAAGATCTGCTCAACATTGTCCGTTATCTTCTCTAGCTGATCCTGGTCATTGCAAGAAGTTAGTATGTTGTCTACATACGTGTTCTTCTCCAGCAAACAGCGTTCCTCCACCAGATGAGAGGACCTTGGCAGCCTTGCAGTCTCTCTCATAGCAACTTGAGCAATGCAGCCAGCAGGCTTGTCACCAATATTGACCCTTGTTATTGCATAATCACTAAAGTCTTCAGCTTCAGAATCTCTCCACAGAAAACGATGAAGATGAACATTTTTTAAAGATGCCTTGGCGGAACCTTAGGAGGACAGCTCGTATGTTGTTCAATACATCAGGGCCCTTGATGAGTAGGTCATTCAGACTTTGGCCTTTATATTTTTGACTGCTATTCCAAACTAGCCACACAGGGG
This sequence comes from Cyprinodon diabolis, assembly GCA_030533445.1. NCBI lineage: Eukaryota > Metazoa > Chordata > Actinopteri > Cyprinodontiformes > Cyprinodontidae > Cyprinodon > Cyprinodon diabolis. Next base: position 6,918 of record JARPUW010000553.1, read on the forward strand.
TTTTGACTGAATGAGGATTTGGTGCAATGAGGTGGCTGATATGCCAGACAGGACCAGTCCAGCTCTCCAACATTTTTTTTTGACAATCTGACGGCAGCTCCCCGCTCAATCATATCATGCACCTGATCTTTATAGGTCATTTTCCAGTCTGGCTCCTTCGACAACTGCCGTTCAGTCCTCAATAATGTTGGCTCTCCGATTATTAGGCAACATTGCAGGATCCTCTGCCCAAGGATATTTTGCATGCCAATGGGCCTCGGCACAGTGGTGGTCTCCCATTGAATAGGACAAACCACTCCTTACTAGCTCCAGCTCCCGCTCCTCAGAGAGAGACATCTCCTTTCCTCCAGGCTGGCATTTTCCGAGCGGCACCCCCGACATTTTGGCTCACAAGCTGCACCAATGCTGTCCCACCTCCACCACTAAAAATTCACTACTGCTGCCAGCGGTGGAGGCCAAGGAGACCTGACGTGGGTGGTTTGCGCCACTGTGGTCACTGCTGTGGGTATACTCCCAATATTTTTCTGCAGCAGTTCGCATTGAGCGAGCGAAGTGGGTTCTGGATATGTGAGCTGTGACACTAGCTTTCTCAAAGAGATTTGGGTGGGAGCCAGCCACAGTTTTCCCCAGGGGGCCATCCCATAAGACAAGATCCCCCACTGACCGTACCTTCTGCGGTACAAGTTGACCCTCCTTGTGACTGATGAGTAAATTTATTTTCGTGGGCCTGGTAAGTTCATGTGGAGGGATTTCTGGGAAGATCCTCTGCAGTTTCCTGACTGCAACATGATGGTGGATTTCTGTAATACTGTCCAGCCCATAACACGCACGTTGGTGAGACCTCAGTGTGCCCCTGGGGGTACTGACCCTTATCTTCAGGAGATATCGCTTTGTCTCCACTGTAACTTGCATGCCTCCCACTCGATGGACCACCAGAGTTACATCTTCAGTCTGTAAATTTAATTCTCCAGCAGCCTTGTGAGTTATGTAATTGGTGTCTGAAGCTAGATATATTAAGGTTCCCATCCTCTGTCCAGCATTTGCAGTGACCTCAAGGATCATCATGAGAACAGGGGGCTCTTGCAGTGCATGCTCTTCCAACCAAATTTTACTTCCTGTAGAGTTGAGTGTCCTTGCTAATGCATTGTAGAAGACATTTCGGCACCGCTGGGCCATCTCAGGGGATAGTTTTGACAGGAACTCTTCCTGGTCCTCAGTGCACTTTTTCCCACTGCGCCTGGCTGCATTAGGCCTTGACTTCTCTTTAGAAACACCTCTCTCTCCTGAACTAGGACACAGAAGGTAGTGATGCTCTCCAATCCCTCTTGCTTTACATCTGTCACCTTTGCAGAGGAAGGTGCTCTTGCACCCCTCATCAGAATTAACTTCAAGACAGTTTTTGCAGGCTTCTGCCTTTTAGACAGCCTTCTCCTTTTCAGCTAAATTTAGGGCCTTGAACTTTTTACAACGATACAATCTCAACCTGTGACCATTCTCTCCACAAACTGTACAAGCTCCTTGGGGGTTAGCAGACCTGGGGACTTTGGTCCTGGCTTGTTTTACTTGACCTTTTGGCTCTTTCCTTAAGGGCTCCTCATCCCTTAACTGCTCCAGTTCCTCATAAATTTCCTCTTGACTTTTCAAGAATGACAGTAGCATATCAAAGCAGCCTCTCTGAGCTCCTGTCCTCTTCTTTTCAGCAACAAACATAAGCCATTCCTTCTTTAAGATCTCAGGCAATTTGCTCTCCAAAGACTTTGTCATCAAAGGATTCCTCAAAGCCCCCACATCGCCCAACTCTTTTAAGTCATTTAAAGCCTTTTCCACCAACTGTATGAGATCTACAATCTTCTTTGGTTGGTGACCTCTTACTGGGGGGAGTGCCTGAAGCTCCTCCACTATTTCTAAGGCTATCGCTGGTTTATTTCCAAAGCGATTTTCCAGCATGCGGAAAATCTCGTCTGCAGTCCCACACATTGACAGGCGGAGATCCCTCAAGACCTTCTCCTCCAGACTGTCCAGCAGCTGAAACTTACGGACTTCTTTGGAGCCGGTCGGCTCACCCTGTTTTTGGAGTGCTTCCCAATCTTTTTTCCAGCTGTGAAAATTTCTCTTATTCCCATCAAACCTTGGGAGGGCAGTCGGTCTTAACTTTATAGCTGGTTGCTGGACTAGAGGTGCCGCTGTTTGACTTTCATCTTCAGATATTGCTTGTATCTGTTGAGATCTGGAGGTCTGTCCACCTTTCTCCAGCAGAGGGCGCCCTAGGTGAAGCTGACGACCACACCTGTGGCTCATTGGCTCATCAGGAGACCAGTATTTAAGCAGCGGCAGGACTATACTCCAGTGCCAGAGTGTTAAGCCAGTTATGGTTAGCAAGCCTGAGCCAACCAGCCTTTCTGATTCTCTGACTCCCCTGAAAACCAGCATCTGAATCTAACCAGTTTTTGTCCTCTCTGCTTCTTAGGAAGAAACCTGACTGAACCCTGGAACTCTGGAAGAGTTTCTCAACTGAAGCCTGCTTGCCTGCTCTCAGAAGCACTTCAGTGCTTAAACTATCAGAACCTGCCTGCCCGCTCTCTAGAAGAGAACTGGAAGAAACTCTGAACCTGAACACTGACAAGTCTGAAGTCGAGCCCTGCCGTTGCCTAGCCCTCTGCCGACCATCTGCCTCTGGACCCTCCTGGTTCCCTCCCTCTGCTGCTCAGCCTGAACCACATCACAGGTACAGACCTGCACTACTCCTCTGACAAGATCAACTGAATCCTGGCTAACCAAACTATCCCTCTCTGCAGAGAACCCTGTGTGACCAGTCCCGGATATGTTTCCCAGCATCAGTTAAATAACATGGTGTTTTCTCAATAAACAGTCAAACTTTTCATCAGACTCCGTTTGTGTTCTGCATGTGGGTTAGGAACCTTAATCCCATCATGACAGTATCAAGTCAGCTTTTGCTGATATCAATTTAGCTGGGCAGACCTCTATTTCTTTTAGACGTTGTTGAAGATCCCCTTTCTCCTTTATTGGGGCCCAGCGACCCCACTGAAGATATGCTCCTTTAGCTGACTTAACTCTGTAATCCAACTGACTTAGCATGAAATGATATGCTTCCAATCTCATGACCGAAGAAGATGCAGACCTCTCACACTCTCCCTCTGCCAATTCAAAACAGGTAGAGAGCTCTGGATGTGCAAAGTTAATCCAGATAGTTTTACGGATTACATCTTGCACCTCTTCTAGCCTTGACTCACACTCCTTTGCAGCATTTCTAATATCTTCAGACTGTTCTTCCATCAAGGTGGGGTACCCCTCCTCAATCCTGGTCTCTGCATATACAACCTCAACATCATTTGCATTCATGACTTTGTCAGCCTCCAGTGCAATCTTGCCAAAGGCCTCACTCAACTCTTCGAATGACATGTTCCTACATGTTCTAATAATGGTCAGTCGAGAAAACTCCCTCTTAGCTGTGGTCCTACTAGTTTGAGCTGCTGCAAACCCTTAGAGTCGGCCATTTGCTTTGAGCTGCTGGAACCTTGAGCTGCTGGAACCTTGAGCTGCTGGAACCTTGAGCTGCTGGAGCCTTGAGCTTCTGGAACCTTGAGCTTCTGGAACCTTGAGCTGCTGGAGCCTTGAGATTCTGGAACCTTAAGCTGCTGAAGCCTTGAGCTTCTGGAACCTTGAGCTGCTGGAGCCTTGAGCTTCTGGAACCTTGAGCTGCTGGAACCTTGAGCTGCTGGTGCTTCTGGAACCTTGAGCTGCTGGAACCTTGAGCTGCTGGAACCTTGAGCTGCTGGTGCTTCTGGAACCTTGAGCATCTGGAGCCTTGAGCTTCTGGAACCTTGAGCTGCTGGAGCCTTGAGCTGCTGGTGCTTCTGGAACCTTGAGCTGCTGGAGCCTTGAGCTCCTGGAACCTTGAGCTGCTGGAACCTTGAGCTGCTGGAACCTTGAGCTTCTGGAACCTTGAGCTGCTGGTGCTTCTGGAACCTTGAGCTTCTGGAACCTTGAGCTGCTGGAGCCTTGAGATTCTGGAACCTTAAGCTGCTGAAGCCTTGAGCTTCTGGAACCTTGAGCTGCTGGAGCCTTGAGCTTCTGGAACCTTGAGCTGCTGGAACCTTGAGCTGCTGGTGCTTCTGGAACCTTGAGCTGCTGGAACGTTGAGCTGCTGGTGCTTCTGGAACCTTGAGCTGCTGGAACCTTGAGCTGCTGGAACCTTGAGCTGCTGGTGCTTCTGGAACCTTGAGCATCTGGAGCCTTGAGCTTCTGGAACCTTGAGCTGCTGGAGCCTTGAGCTGCTGGTGCTTCTGGAACCTTGAGCTGCTGGAGCCTTGAGCTCCTGGAACCTTGAGCTGCTGGAACCTTGAGCTGCTGGAACCTTGAGCTTCTGGAACCTTGAGCTGCTGGTGCTTCTGGAACCTTGAGCTGCTGGAACCTTGAGCTGCTGGAACCTTGAGCTGCTGGTGCTTCTGGAACCTTGAGCTGCTGGAACCTTGAGCTGCTGGTGCTTCTGGAACCTTGAGCTGCTGGAACCTTGAGCTGCTGGTGCTTCTGGAACCTTGAGCTGCTGGAACCTTGAGCTGCTGGTGCTTCTGGAACCTTGAGCTTCTGGAACCTTAAGCTGCTGGAACCTTGACTTCTAGGAGCCTTGAGCTGCTGGAACCTTGAAGTGCTGGAGCCTTGAGCTGCTGGAACCTTGAGCTGCTGGAACCTTGAGCTGCTGGAGCTTTGAGCTGCTGGTGCTTCTGGAACCTTGAGCTTCTGGAACCTTGAGCTTCTGGAACCTTGAGCTGCTGGAGCCTTGAGCTTCTGGAACCTTGAGCTGCTGAAGCCTTGAGCTTCTGGAACCTTGAGCTGCTGGAGCCTTGAGCTTCTGGAACCTTGAGCTGCTGGAACCTTGAGCTGCTGGAACCTTGAGCTGCTGGTGCTTCTGGAACCTTGAGCTGCTGGAACCTTGAGCTGCTGGTGCTTCTGGAACCTTGAGCTGCTGGAACCTTGAGCTGCTGGTGCTTCTGGAACCTTGAGCTGCTGGAACCTTGAGCTGCTGGAACCTTGAGCTGCTGGAACCTTGAACTGCTGGTGCTTCTGGAACCTTGAGCATCCGGAGCCTTGAGCTTCTGGAACCTTGAGCTGCTGGAGCCTTGAGCTGCTGGTGCTTCTGGAACCTTGAGCTGCTGGAGCCTTGAGCTGCTGGAACCTTCAGCTGCTGGTGCTTCTGGAACCTTGAGCTGCTGGAACCTTGAGCTGCTGGAACCTTGAGCTGCTGGTGCTTCTGGAACCTTGAGCATCTGGAGCCTTGAGCCTCTGGAACCTTGAGCTGCTGGAGCCTTGAGCTGCTGGTGCTTCTGGAACCTTGAGCTGCTGGAACCTTGAGCTGCTGGTGCTTCTGGAACCTTGAGCTGCTGGAACCTTGAGCTGCTGGAACCTTGAGCTGCTGGTGCTTCTGGAACCTTGAGCATCTGGAGCCTTGAGCTTCTGGAACCTTGAGCTGCTGGAGCCTTGAGCTGCTGGTGCTTCTGGAACCTTGAGCTGCTAGAGCCTTGAGCTGCTGGAACCTTGAGCTGCTGGAACCTTGAGCTGCTGGAACTATGAGCTTCTGGAACCTTGAGCTGCTGGTGCTTCTGGAACCTTGAGCTGCTGGAACCTTGAGCTGCTGGAACCTTGAGCTGCTGGTGCTTCTGGAACCTTGAGCTGCTGGAACCTTCAGCTGCTGGTGCTTCTGGAACCTTGAGCTGCTGGTGCTTCTGGAACCTTGAGCTGCTGGAACCTTGAGCTGTTGGTGCTTCTGGAACCTTGAGCTTCTGGAACCTTGAGCTGCTGGAACCTTGACTTCTGGGAGCCTTGAGCTGCTGGAACCTTGAAGTGCTGGAGCCTTGAGCTGCTGGAACCTTGAGCTGCTGGAACCTTGAGCTGCTGGAACCTTGAGCTGCTGGAGCTTTGAGCTGCTGGTGCTTCTGGAACCTTGAGCTTCTGGAACCTTGAGCTTCTGGAACCTTGAGCTGCTGGAGCCTTGAGCTTCTGGAACCTTGAGCTGCTGAAGCCTTGAGCTTCTGGAACCTTGAGCTGCTGGAGCCTTGAGCTTCTGGAACCTTGAGCTGCTGGAACCTTGAGCTGCTGGAACATTGAGCTGCTGGTGCTTCTGGAAACTTGAGCTGCTGGAACCTTGAGCAGCTGGTGCTTCTGGAACCTTGAGCTGCTGGAACCTTGAGCTGCCGGAACCTTGAGCTGCTGGTGCTTCTGGAACCTTGAGCTGCTGGAACCTTGAGCTGCTGGAACCTTGAGCTACTGGAACCTTGAACTGCTGGTGCTTCTGGAACCTTGAGCTTCTGGTGCTTCTGGAACCTTGAGCTGCTGGAACCTTGAGCTTCTGGAACCTTGAGCTGCTGGAGCCTTGAGCTGCTGGTGCTTCTGGAACCTTGAGCTGCTGGAGCCTTGAGCTGCTGGAACCTTCAGCTGCTGGTGCTTCTGGAACCTTGAGCTGCTGGAACCTTGAGCTGCTGGAACCTTGAGTTGCTGGTGCTTCTGGAACCTTGAGCATCTGGAGCCTTGAGCCTCTGGAACCTTGAGCTGCTGGAGCCTTGAGCTGCTGGTGCTTCTGGAACCTTGAGCTGCTGGAACCTTGAGCTGCTGGTGCTTCTGGAACCTTGAGCTGCTGGAACCTTGAGCTGCTGGAACCTTGAGCTGCTGGTGCTTCTGGAACCTTGAGCATCTGGAGCCTTGAGCTTCTGGAACCTTGAGCTGCTGGAGCCTTGAGCTGCTGGTGCTTCTGGAACCTTGAGCTGCTGGAACCTTGAGCTGCTGGAACCTTGAGCTGCTGGTGCTTCTGGAACCTTGAGCTGCTGGAACCTTGAGCTGCTGGAACCTTGAGCTGCTGGAACCTTGAGCTGCTGGTGCTTCTGGAACCTTGAGTATCTGGAGCCTTGAGCTTCTGGAACCTTGAGCTGCTGGAGCCTTGAGCTGCTGGTGCTTCTGGAACCTTGAGCTGCTGGAACCTTGAGCTGCTGGTGCTTCTGGAACCTTGAGCATCTGGAGCCTTGAGCCTCTGGAACCTTGAGCTGCTGGAACCTTGAGCTGCTGGTGCTTCTGGAACCTTGAGCTGCTGGAACCTTGAGCTGCTGGTGCTTCTGGAACCTTGAGCTGCTGGAACCTTGAGCTGCTGGTGCTTCTGGAACCTTGAGCATCTGGAGCCTTGAGCTTCTGGAACCTTGAGCTGCTGGAGCCTTGAGCTGCTGGTGCTTCTGGAACCTTGAGCTGCTGGAGCCTTGAGCGGCTGGAACCTTGAGCTGCTGGAACCTTGAGCTTCTGGAACCTTGAGCTGCTGGTGCTTCTGGAACCTTGAGCTGCTGGAACCTTGAGCTGCTGGAACCTTGAGCTGCTGGTGCTTCTGGAACCTTGAGCTTCTGGAGCCTTGAGCTGCTGGAACCTTGAAGTGCTGGATATTTGAGCTGCTGGAACCTTGAGCTGCTGGAACCTTGAGCTGCTGGAACCTTGAGCTGCTGGAGCTTTGAGCTGCTGGTTCTTCTGGAACCTTGAGCTTCTGGAACCTTGAGCTTCTGGAACCTTGAGCTGCTGGAGCCTTGAGATTCTGGAACCTTAAGCTGCTGAAGCCTTGAGCTTCTGGAACCTTGAGCTGCTGGAGCCTTGAGCTTCTGGAACCTTGAGCTGCTGGAACCTTGAGCTGCTGGAACCTTGAGCTGTTGGAACCTTGAGCTGCTGGAACCTTGAGCTGCTGGTGCTTCTGGAACCTTGAGCTGCTGGAACCTTGAGCTGCTGGTGCTTCTGGAACCTTGAGCTGCTGGAACCTTGAGCTGCTCGAACCTTGAGCTGCTGGTGCTTCTGGAACCTTGAGCTGCTGGAACCTTGAGCTGCTGGAACCTTGAGCTGCTGGTGCTTCTGGAACCTTGAGCATCTGGAGCCTTGAGCTTCTGGAACCTTGAGCTGCTGGAGCCTTGAGCTGCTGGTGCTTCTGGAACCTTGAGCTGCTGGAGCCTTGAGCTGCTGGAACCTTGAGCTGCTGGAACCTTGAGCTGCTGGAACCTTGAGCTTCTGGAACCTTGAGCTGCTGGTGCTTCTGGAACCTTGAGCTGCTGGAACCTTGAGCTGCTGGTGCTTCTGGAACCTTGAGCTGCTGGAACCTTGAGGTGCTGGTGCTTCTGGAACCTTGAGCTGCTGGAACCTTGAGCTGCTGGTGCTTCTGGAACCTTGAGCTGCTGGAACCTTGAGCTTTTGGAGCCTTGAGCTGCTGGAACCTTGAAGTGCTGGAGCCTTGAGCTGCTGGAACCTTGAGCTTCTGGAACCTTGAGCTGCTGGAGCCTTGAGCTGCTGGTGCTTCTGGAACCTTGAACTGCTGGAACCTTGAGCTTCTGGAACCTTGAGCTGCTGGTGCTTCTGGAACCTTGAGCTGCTGGAACCTTGAGCTGCTGGAACCTTGAGCTGCTGGTGCTTCTGGAACCTTGAGCTGCTGGAACCTTGAGCTGCTGGTGCTTCTGGAACCTTGAGCTGCTGGAACCTTGAGCTGCTGGTGCTTCTGGAACCTTGAGCTGCTGGAACCTTGAGCTGCTGGTGCTTCTGGAACCTTGAGCTTCTGGAACCTTGAGCTGCTGGAACCTTGAGCTTCTGGAGCCTTGAGCTGCTGGAACCTTGAAGTGCTGGATATTTGAGCTGCTGGAACCTTGAGCTGCTGGAACCTTGAGCTGCTGGAACCTTGAGCTGCTGGAGCTTTGAGCTGCTGGTTCTTCTGGAACCTTGAGCTTCTGGAACCTTGAGCTTCTGGAACCTTGAGCTGCTGGAGCCTTGAGATTCTGGAACCTTAAGCTGCTGAAGCCTTGAGCTTCTGGAACCTTGAGCTGCTGCAGCCTTGAGCTTCTGGAACCTTGAGCTGCTGGAACCTTGAGCTGCTGGAACCTTGAGCTGTTGGAACCTTGAGCTGCTGGAACCTTGAGCTGCTGGTGCTTCTGGAACCTTGAGCTGCTGGAACCTTGAGCTGCTGGTGCTTCTGGAACCTTGAGCTGCTGGAAACTTGAGCTGCTGGAACCTTAAGCTGCTGGTGCTTCTGGAACCTTGAGCTGCTGGAACCTTGAGCTGCTGGAACCTTGAGCTGCTGGTGCTTCTGGAACCTTGAGCATCTGGAGCCTTGAGCTTCTGGAACCTTGAGCTGCTGGAGCCTTGAGCTGCTGGTGCTTCTGGAACCTTGAGCTGCTGGAGCCTTGAGCTGCTGGAACCTTGAGCTGCTGGAACCTTGAGCTGCTGGAACCTTGAGCTTCTGGAACCTTTTGCTGCTGGTGCTTCTGGAACCTTGAGCTGCTGGAACCTTGAGCTGCTGGAACCTTGAGCTGCTGGTGCTTCTGGAACCTTGAGCTGCTGGAACCTTGAGCTGCTGGTGCTTCTGGAACCTTGAGCTGCTGGAACCTTGAGCTGCTGGTGCTTCTGGAACCTTGAGCTGCTGGAACCTTGAGCTGCTGGTGCTTCTGGAACCTTGAGCTGCTGGAACCTTGAGCTTCTGGAGCCTTGAGCTGCTGGAACCTTGAAGTGCTGGAGCCTTGAGCTGCTGGAACCTTGAGCTGCTGGAACCTTGAGCTGCTGGAGCTTTGAGCTGCTGGTGCTTCTGGAACCTTGAGCTTCTGGAACCTTGAGCTGCTGGAGCCTTGAGCTTCTGGAACCTTGAGCTGCTGAAGCCTTGAGCTGCTGGAACCTTCAGCTGCTGGTGCTTCTGGAACCTTGAGCTGCTGGAACCTTCAGCTGCTGGTGCTTCTGGAACCTTGAGATGCTGGTGCTTCTGGAACCTTGAGCTGCTGGAACCTTCAGCTGCTGGTGCTTCTGGAACCTTGAGCTGCTGGAACCTTGAGCTGCTGGAACCTTCAGCTGCTGGTGCTTCTGGAACCTTGAGCATCTGGAGCCTTGAGCCTCTGGAACCTTGAGCTGCTGGAGCCTTGAGCTGCTGGTGCTTCTGGAACCTTGAGCTGCTGGAACCTTGAGCTGCTGGTGCTTCTGGAACCTTGCGCTGCTGGAACCTTGAGCTGCTGGAACCTTGAGCTGCTGGTGCTTCTGGAACCTTGAGCATCTGGAGCCTTGAGCTTCTGGAACCTTGAGCTGCTGGAGCCTTGAGCTGCTGGTGCTTCTGGAACCTTGAGCTGCTGGAGCCTTGAGCTGCTGGAACCTTCAGCTGCTGGTGCTTCTGGAACCTTGAGCTGCTGGAACCTTGAGCTGCTGGAACCTTGAGTTGCTGGTGCTTCTGGAACCTTGAGCACCTGGAGCCTTGAGCCTCTGGAACCTTGAGCTGCTGGAGCCTTGAGCTGCTGGTGCTTCTGGAACCTTGAGCTGCTGGAACCTTGAGCTGCTGGATCTTCTGGAACCTTGAGCTGCTGGAACCTTGAGCTGCTGGAACCTTGAGCTGCTGGTGCTTCTGGAACCTTGAGCATCTGGAGCCTTGAGCTTCTGGAACCTTGAGCTGCTGGAGCCTTGAGCTGCTGGTGCTTCTGGAACCTTGAGCTGCTGGAACCTTGAGCTGCTGGAACCTTGAGCTGCTGGAACCTTGAACTGCTGGTGCTTCTGGAACCTTGAGCATCCGGAGCCTTGAGCTTCTGGAACCTTGAGCTGCTGGAGCCTTGAGCTGCTGGTGCTTCTGGAACCTTGAGCTGCTGGAGCCTTGAGCTGCTGGAACCTTCAGCTGCTGGTGCTTCTGGAACCTTGAGCTGCTGGAACCTTGAGCTGCTGGAACCTTGAGCTACTGGTGCTTCTGGAACCTTGAGCATCTGGAGCCTTGAGCCTCTGGAACCTTGAGCTGCTGGAGCCTTGAGCTGCTGGTGCTTCTGGAACCTTGAGCTGCTGGAACCTTGAGCTGCTGGTGCTTCTGGAACCTTGAGCTGCTGGAACCTTGAGCTGCTGGAACCTTGAGCTGCTGGTGCTTCTGGAACCTTGAGCATCTGGAGCCTTGAGCTTCTGGAACCTTGAGCTGCTGGAGCCTTGAGCTGCTGGTGCTTCTGGAACCTTGAGCTGCTAGAGCCTTGAGCTGCTGGAACCTTGAGCTGCTGGAACCTTGAGCTGCTGGAACTATGAGCTTCTGGAACCTTGAGCTGCTGGTGCTTCTGGAACCTTGAGCTGCTGGAACCTTGAGCTGCTGGAACCTTGAGCTGCTGGTGCTTCTGGAACCTTGAGCTGCTGGAACCTTCAGCTGCTGGTGCTTCTGGAACCTTGAGCTGCTGGTGCTTCTGGAACCTTGAGCTGCTGGAACCTTGAGCTGTTGGTGCTTCTGGAACCTTGAGCTTCTGGAACCTTGACTTCTGGGAGCCTTGAGCTGCTGGAACCTTGAAGTGCTGGAGCCTTGAGCTGCTGGAACCTTGAGCTGCTGGAACCTTGAGCTGCTGGAACCTTGAGCTGCTGGAGCTTTGAGCTGCTGGTGCTTCTGGAACCTTGAGCTTCTGGAACCTTGAGCTTCTGGAACCTTGAGCTGCTGGAGCCTTGAGCTTCTGGAACCTTGAGCTGCTGAAGCCTTGAGCTTCTGGAACCTTGAGCTGCTGGAGCCTTGAGCTTCTGGAACCTTGAGCTGCTGGAACCTTGAGCTGCTGGAACATTGAGCTGCTGGTGCTTCTGGAAACTTGAGCTGCTGGAACCTTGAGCAGCTGGTGCTTCTGGAACCTTGAGCTGCTGGAACCTTGAGCTGCCGGAACCTTGAGCTGCTGGTGCTTCTGGAACCTTGAGCTGCTGGAACCTTGAGCTGCTGGAACCTTGAGCTACTGGAACCTTGAACTGCTGGTGCTTCTGGAACCTTGAGCTTCTGGTGCTTCTGGAACCTTGAGCTGCTGGAACCTTGAGCTTCTGGAACCTTGAGCTGCTGGAGCCTTGAGCTGCTGGTGCTTCTGGAACCTTGAGCTGCTGGAGCCTTGAGCTGCTGGAACCTTCAGCTGCTGGTGCTTCTGGAACCTTGAGCTGCTGGAACCTTGAGCTGCTGGAACCTTGAGTTGCTGGTGCTTCTGGAACCTTGAGCATCTGGAGCCTTGAGCCTCTGGAACCTTGAGCTGCTGGAGCCTTGAGCTGCTGGTGCTTCTGGAACCTTGAGCTGCTGGAACCTTGAGCTGCTGGTGCTTCTGGAACCTTGAGCTGCTGGAACCTTGAGCTGCTGGAACCTTGAGCTGCTGGTGCTTCTGGAACCTTGAGCATCTGGAGCCTTGAGCTTCTGGAACCTTGAGCTGCTGGAGCCTTGAGCTGCTGGTGCTTCTGGAACCTTGAGCTGCTGGAACCTTGAGCTGCTGGAACCTTGAGCTGCTGGTGCTTCTGGAACCTTGAGCTGCTGGAACCTTGAGCTGCTGGAACCTTGAGCTGCTGGAACCTTGAGCTGCTGGTGCTTCTGGAACCTTGAGTATCTGGAGCCTTGAGCTTCTGGAACCTTGAGCTGCTGGAGCCTTGAGCTGCTGGTGCTTCTGGAACCTTGAGCTGCTGGAACCTTGAGCTGCTGGAACCTTGAGCTGCTGGTGCTTCTGGAACCTTGAGCATCTGGAGCCTTGAGCCTCTGGAACCTTGAGCTGCTGGAACCTTGAGCTGCTGGTGCTTCTGGAACCTTGAGCTGCTGGAACCTTGAGCTGCTGGTGCTTCTGGAACCTTGAGCTGCTGGAACCTTGAGCTGCTGGTGCTTCTGGAACCTTGAGCATCTGGAGCCTTGAGCTTCTGGAACCTTGAGCTGCTGGAGCCTTGAGCTGCTGGTGCTTCTGGAACCTTGAGCTGCTGGAGCCTTGAGCGGCTGGAACCTTGAGCTGCTGGAACCTTGAGCTTCTGGAACCTTGAGCTGCTGGTGCTTCTGGAACCTTGAGCTGCTGGAACCTTGAGCTGCTGGAACCTTGAGCTGCTGGTGCTTCTGGAACCTTGAGCTTCTGGAGCCTTGAGCTGCTGGAACCTTGAAGTGCTGGATATTTGAGCTGCTGGAACCTTGAGCTGCTGGAACCTTGAGCTGCTGGAACCTTGAGCTGCTGGAGCTTTGAGCTGCTGGTTCTTCTGGAACCTTGAGCTTCTGGAACCTTGAGCTTCTGGAACCTTGAGCTGCTGGAGCCTTGAGATTCTGGAACCTTAAGCTGCTGAAGCCTTGAGCTTCTGGAACCTTGAGCTGCTGGAGCCTTGAGCTTCTGGAACCTTGAGCTGCTGGAACCTTGAGCTGCTGGAACCTTGAGCTGTTGGAACCTTGAGCTGCTGGAACCTTGAGCTGCTGGTGCTTCTGGAACCTTGAGCTGCTGGAACCTTGAGCTGCTGGAACCTTGAGCTGCTGGAACCTTGAGCTGCTGGTGCTTCTGGAACCTTGAGCTGCTGGAACCTTGAGCTGCTGGTGCTTCTGGAACCTTGAGCTGCTGGAACCTTGAGCTGCTGGTGCTTCTGGAACCTTGAGCTGCTGGAACCTTGAGCTGCTGGTGCTTCTGGAACCTTGAGCTGCTGGAACCTTGAGCTGCTGGAACCTTGAGCTTCTGGAGCCTTGAGCTGCTGGAACCTTGAAGTGCTGGATATTTGAGCTGCTGGAACCTTGAGCTGCTGGAACCTTGAGCTGCTGGAACCTTGAGCTGCTGGAGCTTTGAGCTGCTGGTTCTTCTGGAACCTTGAGCTTCTGGAACCTTGAGCTTCTGGAACCTTGAGCTGCTGGAGCCTTGAGATTCTGGAACCTTAAGCTGCTGAAGCCTTGAGCTTCTGGAACCTTGAGCTGCTGCAGCCTTGAGCTTCTGGAACCTTGAGCTGCTGGAACCTTGAGCTGCTGGAACCTTGAGCTGCTGGGTCTTCTGGAACCTTGAGCTGCTGGAACCTTGAGCTGCTGGAACCTTGAGCTGCTGGAACCTTGAGCTGCTGGTGCTTCTGGAACCTTGAGCTGCTGGAACCTTGAGCTGCTGGTGCTTCTGGAACCTTGAGCTGCTGGAACCTTGAGCTGCTGGTGCTTCTGGAACCTTGAGCTGCTGGAACCTTGAGCTGCTGGTGCTTCTGGAACCTTGAGCATCTGGAGCCTTGAGCTTCTGGAACCTTGAGCTGCTGGAGCCTTGAGCTGCTGGTGCTTCTGGAACCTTGAGCTGCTGGAACATTGAGCTGCTGGTGCTTCTGAAACCTTGAGCTGCTGGAACCTTGAGCTGCTGGAACCTTGAGCTGCTGGAACCTTGAGCTGCTGGTGCTTCTGGAACCTTGAGCATCTGGAGCCTTGAGCTTCTGGAACCTTGAGCTGCTGGAGCCTTGAGCTGCTGGTGCTTCTGGAACCTTGAGCTGCTGGAGCCTTGAGCTGCTGGAACCTTGAGCTGCTGGAACCTTGAGCTGCTGGAACCTTGAGCTTCTGGAACCTTTTGCTGCTGGTGCTTCTGGAACCTTGAGCTGCTGGAACCTTGAGCTGCTGGAACCTTGAGCTGCTGGTGCTTCTGGAACCTTGAGCTGCTGGAACCTTGAGCTGCTGGTGCTTCTGGAACCTTGAGCTGCTGGAACCTTGAGCTGCTGGTGCTTCTGGAACCTTGAGCTGCTGGAACCTTGAGCTGCTGGTGCTTCTGGAACCTTGAGCTGCTGGAACCTTGAGCTTCTGGAGCCTTGAGCTGCTGGAACCTTGAAGTGCTGGAGCCTTGAGCTGCTGGAACCTTGAGCTGCTGGAACCTTGAGCTGCTGGAGCTTTGAGCTGCTGGTGCTTCTGGAACCTTGAGCTTCTGGAACCTTGAGCTGCTGGAGCCTTGAGCTTCTGGAACCTTGAGCTGCTGAAGCCTTGAGCTGCTGGAACCTTCAGCTGCTGGTGCTTCTGGAACCTTGAGCTGCTGGAACCTTCAGCTGCTGGTGCTTCTGGAACCTTGAGATGCTGGTGCTTCTGGAACCTTGAGCTGCTGGAACCTTCAGCTGCTGGTGCTTCTGGAACCTTGAGCTGCTGGAACCTTGAGCTGCTGGAACCTTCAGCTGCTGGTGCTTCTGGAACCTTGAGCATCTGGAGCCTTGAGCCTCTGGAACCTTGAGCTGCTGGAGCCTTGAGCTGCTGGTGCTTCTGGAACCTTGAGCTGCTGGAACCTTGAGCTGCTGGTGCTTCTGGAACCTTGCGCTGCTGGAACCTTGAGCTGCTGGAACCTTGAGCTGCTGGTGCTTCTGGAACCTTGAGCATCTGGAGCCTTGAGCTTCTGGAACCTTGAGCTGCTGGAGCCTTGAGCTGCTGGTGCTTCTGGAACCTTGAGCTGCTGGAGCCTTGAGCTGCTGGAACCTTCAGCTGCTGGTGCTTCTGGAACCTTGAGCTGCTGGAACCTTGAGCTGCTGGAACCTTGAGTTGCTGGTGCTTCTGGAACCTTGAGCACCTGGAGCCTTGAGCCTCTGGAACCTTGAGCTGCTGGAGCCTTGAGCTGCTGGTGCTTCTGGAACCTTGAGCTGCTGGAACCTTGAGCTGCTGGATCTTCTGGAACCTTGAGCTGCTGGAACCTTGAGCTGCTGGAACCTTGAGCTGCTGGTGCTTCTGGAACCTTGAGCATCTGGAGCCTTGAGCTTCTGGAACCTTGAGCTGCTGGAGCCTTGAGCTGCTGGTGCTTCTGGAACCTTGAGCTGCTGGAACCTTGAGCTGCTGGAACCTTGAGCTGCTGGAACCTTGAACTGCTGGTGCTTCTGGAACCTTGAGCATCCGGAGCCTTGAGCTTCTGGAACCTTGAGCTGCTGGAGCCTTGAGCTGCTGGTGCTTCTGGAACCTTGAGCTGCTGGAGCCTTGAGCTGCTGGAACCTTCAGCTGCTGGTGCTTCTGGAACCTTGAGCTGCTGGAACCTTGAGCTGCTGGAACCTTGAGCTACTGGTGCTTCTGGAACCTTGAGCATCTGGAGCCTTGAGCCTCTGGAACCTTGAGCTGCTGGAGCCTTGAGCTGCTGGTGCTTCTGGAACCTTGAGCTGCTGGAACCTTGAGCTGCTGGTGCTTCTGGAACCTTGAGCTGCTGGAACCTTGAGCTGCTGGAACCTTGAGCTGCTGGTGCTTCTGGAACCTTGAGCATCTGGAGCCTTGAGCTTCTGGAACCTTGAGCTGCTGGAGCCTTGAGCTGCTGGTGCTTCTGGAACCTTGAGCTGCTAGAGCCTTGAGCTGCTGGAACCTTGAGCTGCTGGAACCTTGAGCTGCTGGAACTATGAGCTTCTGGAACCTTGAGCTGCTGGTGCTTCTGGAACCTTGAGCTGCTGGAACCTTGAGCTGCTGGAACCTTGAGCTGCTGGTGCTTCTGGAACCTTGAGCTGCTGGAACCTTCAGCTGCTGGTGCTTCTGGAACCTTGAGCTGCTGGTGCTTCTGGAACCTTGAGCTGCTGGAACCTTGAGCTGTTGGTGCTTCTGGAACCTTGAGCTTCTGGAACCTTGAGCTGCTGGAACCTTGACTTCTGGGAGCCTTGAGCTGCTGGAACCTTGAAGTGCTGGAGCCTTGAGCTGCTGGAACCTTGAGCTGCTGGAACCTTGAGCTGCTGGAGCTTTGAGCTGCTGGTGCTTCTGGAACCTTGAGCTTCTGGAACCTTGAGCTTCTGGAACCTTGAGCTGCTGGAGCCTTGAGCTTCTGGAACCTTGAGCTGCTGAAGCCTTGAGCTTCTGGAACCTTGAGCTGCTGGAGCCTTGAGCTTCTGGAACCTTGAGCTGCTGGAACCTTGAGCTGCTGGAACATTGAGCTGCTGGTGCTTCTGGAAACTTGAGCTGCTGGAACCTTGAGCAGCTGGTGCTTCTGGAACCTTGAGCTGCTGGAACCTTGAGCTGCCGGAACCTTGAGCTGCTGGTGCTTCTGGAACCTTGAGCATCTGGAGCCTTGAGCTTCTGGAACCTTAAGCTGCTGAAGCCTTGAGCTTCTGGAACCTTGAGCTGCTGGAGCCTTGAGCTTCTGGAACCTTGAGCTGCTGGAACCTTGAGCTGCTGGAACCTTGAGCTGTTGGAACCTTGAGCTGCTGGAACCTTGAGCTGCTGGTGCTTCTGGAACCTTGAGCTGCTGGAACCTTGAGCTGCTGGTGCTTCTGGAACCTTGAGCTGCTGGAACCTTGAGCTGCTCGAACCTTGAGCTGCTGGTGCTTCTGGAACCTTGAGCTGCTGGAACCTTGAGCTGCTGGAACCTTGAGCTGCTGGTGCTTCTGGAACCTTGAGCATCTGGAGCCTTGAGCTTCTGGAACCTTGAGCTGCTGGAGCCTTGAGCTGCTGGTGCTTCTGGAACCTTGAGCTGCTGGAGCCTTGAGCTGCTGGAACCTTGAGCTGCTGGAACCTTGAGCTGCTGGAACCTTGAGCTTCTGGAACCTTGAGCTGCTGGTGCTTCTGGAACCTTGAGCTGCTGGAACCTTGAGCTGCTGGTGCTTCTGGAACCTTGAGCTGCTGGAACCTTGAGGTGCTGGTGCTTCTGGAACCTTGAGCTGCTGGAACCTTGAGCTGCTGGTGCTTCTGGAACCTTGAGCTGCTGGAACCTTGAGCTTTTGGAGCCTTGAGCTGCTGGAACCTTGAAGTGCTGGAGCCTTGAGCTGCTGGAACCTTGAGCTTCTGGAACCTTGAGCTGCTGGAGCCTTGAGCTGCTGGTGCTTCTGGAACCTTGAACTGCTGGAACCTTGAGCTTCTGGAACCTTGAGCTGCTGGTGCTTCTGGAACCTTGAGCTGCTGGAACCTTGAGCTGCTGGAACCTTGAGCTGCTGGTGCTTCTGGAACCTTGAGCTGCTGGAACCTTGAGCTGCTGGTGCTTCTGGAACCTTGAGCTGCTGGAACCTTGAGCTGCTGGTGCTTCTGGAACCTTGAGCTGCTGGAACCTTGAGCTGCTGGTGCTTCTGGAACCTTGAGCTTCTGGAACCTTGAGCTGCTGGAACCTTGAGCTTCTGGAGCCTTGAGCTGCTGGAACCTTGAAGTGCTGGATATTTGAGCTGCTGGAACCTTGAGCTGCTGGAACCTTGAGCTGCTGGAACCTTGAGCTGCTGGAGCTTTGAGCTGCTGGTTCTTCTGGAACCTTGAGCTTCTGGAACCTTGAGCTTCTGGAACCTTGAGCTGCTGGAGCCTTGAGATTCTGGAACCTTAAGCTGCTGAAGCCTTGAGCTTCTGGAACCTTGAGCTGCTGCAGCCTTGAGCTTCTGGAACCTTGAGCTGCTGGAACCTTGAGCTGCTGGAACCTTGAGCTGTTGGAACCTTGAGCTGCTGGAACCTTGAGCTGCTGGTGCTTCTGGAACCTTGAGCTGCTGGAACCTTGAGCTGCTGGTGCTTCTGGAACCTTGAGCTGCTGGAACCTTGAGCTGCTGGAACCTTAAGCTGCTGGTGCTTCTGGAACCTTGAGCTGCTGGAACCTTGAGCTGCTGGAACCTTGAGCTGCTGGTGCTTCTGGAACCTTGAGCATCTGGAGCCTTGAGCTTCTGGAACCTTGAGCTGCTGGAGCCTTGAGCTGCTGGTGCTTCTGGAACCTTGAGCTGCTGGAGCCTTGAGCTGCTGGAACCTTGAGCTGCTGGAACCTTGAGCTGCTGGAACCTTGAGCTTCTGGAACCTTTTGCTGCTGGTGCTTCTGGAACCTTGAGCTGCTGGAACCTTGAGCTGCTGGAACCTTGAGCTGCTGGTGCTTCTGGAACCTTGAGCTGCTGGAACCTTGAGCTGCTGGTGCTTCTGGAACCTTGAGCTGCTGGAACCTTGAGCTGCTGGTGCTTCTGGAACCTTGAGCTGCTGGAACCTTGAGCTGCTGGTGCTTCTGGAACCTTGAGCTGCTGGAACCTTGAGCTTCTGGAGCCTTGAGCTGCTGGAACCTTGAAGTGCTGGAGCCTTGAGCTGCTGGAACCTTGAGCTGCTGGAACCTTGAGCTGCTGGAGCTTTGAGCTGCTGGTGCTTCTGGAACCTTGAGCTTCTGGAACCTTGAGCTGCTGGAGCCTTGAGCTTCTGGAACCTTGAGCTGCTGAAGCCTTGAGCTGCTGGAACCTTCAGCTGCTGGTGCTTCTGGAACCTTGAGCTGCTGGAACCTTCAGCTGCTGGTGCTTCTGGAACCTTGAGATGCTGGTGCTTCTGGAACCTTGAGCTGCTGGAACCTTCAGCTGCTGGTGCTTCTGGAACCTTGAGCTGCTGGAACCTTGAGCTGCTGGAACCTTCAGCTGCTGGTGCTTCTGGAACCTTGAGCATCTGGAGCCTTGAGCCTCTGGAACCTTGAGCTGCTGGAGCCTTGAGCTGCTGGTGCTTCTGGAACCTTGAGCTGCTGGAACCTTGAGCTGCTGGTGCTTCTGGAACCTTGCGCTGCTGGAACCTTGAGCTGCTGGAACCTTGAGCTGCTGGTGCTTCTGGAACCTTGAGCATCTGGAGCCTTGAGCTTCTGGAACCTTGAGCTGCTGGAGCCTTGAGCTGCTGGTGCTTCTGGAACCTTGAGCTGCTGGAGCCTTGAGCTGCTGGAACCTTCAGCTGCTGGTGCTTCTGGAACCTTGAGCTGCTGGAACCTTGAGCTGCTGGAACCTTGAGTTGCTGGTGCTTCTGGAACCTTGAGCACCTGGAGCCTTGAGCCTCTGGAACCTTGAGCTGCTGGAGCCTTGAGCTGCTGGTGCTTCTGGAACCTTGAGCTGCTGGAACCTTGAGCTGCTGGATCTTCTGGAACCTTGAGCTGCTGGAACCTTGAGCTGCTGGAACCTTGAGCTGCTGGTGCTTCTGGAACCTTGAGCATCTGGAGCCTTGAGCTTCTGGAACCTTGAGCTGCTGGAGCCTTGAGCTGCTGGTGCTTCTGGAACCTTGAGCTGCTGGAACCTTGAGCTGCTGGAACCTTGAGCTGCTGGAACCTTGAACTGCTGGTGCTTCTGGAACCTTGAGCATCCGGAGCCTTGAGCTTCTGGAACCTTGAGCTGCTGGAGCCTTGAGCTGCTGGTGCTTCTGGAACCTTGAGCTGCTGGAGCCTTGAGCTGCTGGAACCTTCAGCTGCTGGTGCTTCTGGAACCTTGAGCTGCTGGAACCTTGAGCTGCTGGAACCTTGAGCTACTGGTGCTTCTGGAACCTTGAGCATCTGGAGCCTTGAGCCTCTGGAACCTTGAGCTGCTGGAGCCTTGAGCTGCTGGTGCTTCTGGAACCTTGAGCTGCTGGAACCTTGAGCTGCTGGTGCTTCTGGAACCTTGAGCTGCTGGAACCTTGAGCTGCTGGAACCTTGAGCTGCTGGTGCTTCTGGAACCTTGAGCATCTGGAGCCTTGAGCTTCTGGAACCTTGAGCTGCTGGAGCCTTGAGCTGCTGGTGCTTCTGGAACCTTGAGCTGCTAGAGCCTTGAGCTGCTGGAACCTTGAGCTGCTGGAACCTTGAGCTGCTGGAACTATGAGCTTCTGGAACCTTGAGCTGCTGGTGCTTCTGGAACCTTGAGCTGCTGGAACCTTGAGCTGCTGGAACCTTCAGCTGCTGGTGCTTCTGGAACCTTGAGCTGCTGGAACCTTCAGCTGCTGGTGCTTCTGGAACCTTGAGCTGCTGGTGCTTCTGGAACCTTGAGCTGCTGGAACCTTGAGCTGTTGGTGCTTCTGGAACCTTGAGCTTCTGGAACCTTGACTTCTGGGAGCCTTGAGCTGCTGGAACCTTGAAGTGCTGGAGCCTTGAGCTGCTGGAACCTTGAGCTGCTGGAACCTTGAGCTGCTGGAACCTTGAGCTGCTGGAGCTTTGAGCTGCTGGTGCTTCTGGAACCTTGAGCTTCTGGAACCTTGAGCTTCTGGAACCTTGAGCTGCTGGAGCCTTGAGCTTCTGGAACCTTGAGCTGCTGAAGCCTTGAGCTTCTGGAACCTTGAGCTGCTGGAGCCTTGAGCTTCTGGAACCTTGAGCTGCTGGAACCTTGAGCTGCTGGAACATTGAGCTGCTGGTGCTTCTGGAAACTTGAGCTGCTGGAACCTTGAGCAGCTGGTGCTTCTGGAACCTTGAGCTGCTGGAACCTTGAGCTGCCGGAACCTTGAGCTGCTGGTGCTTCTGGAACCTTGAGCTGCTGGAACCTTGAGCTGCTGGAACCTTGAGCTACTGGAACCTTGAACTGCTGGTGCTTCTGGAACCTTGAGCTTCTGGTGCTTCTGGAACCTTGAGCTGCTGGAACCTTGAGCTTCTGGAACCTTGAGCTGCTGGAGCCTTGAGCTGCTGGTGCTTCTGGAACCTTGAGCTGCTGGAGCCTTGAGCTGCTGGAACCTTCAGCTGCTGGTGCTTCTGGAACCTTGAGCTGCTGGAACCTTGAGCTGCTGGAACCTTGAGTTGCTGGTGCTTCTGGAACCTTGAGCATCTGGAGCCTTGAGCCTCTGGAACCTTGAGCTGCTGGAGCCTTGAGCTGCTGGTGCTTCTGGAACCTTGAGCTGCTGGAACCTTGAGCTGCTGGTGCTTCTGGAACCTTGAGCTGCTGGAACCTTGAGCTGCTGGAACCTTGAGCTGCTGGTGCTTCTGGAACCTTGAGCATCTGGAGCCTTGAGCTTCTGGAACCTTGAGCTGCTGGAGCCTTGAGCTGCTGGTGCTTCTGGAACCTTGAGCTGCTGGAACCTTGAGCTGCTGGAACCTTGAGCTGCTGGTGCTTCTGGAACCTTGAGCTGCTGGAACCTTGAGCTGCTGGAACCTTGAGCTGCTGGAACCTTGAGCTGCTGGTGCTTCTGGAACCTTGAGTATCTGGAGCCTTGAGCTTCTGGAACCTTGAGCTGCTGGAGCCTTGAGCTGCTGGTGCTTCTGGAACCTTGAGCTGCTGGAACCTTGAGCTGCTGGTGCTTCTGGAACCTTGAGCATCTGGAGCCTTGAGCCTCTGGAACCTTGAGCTGCTGGAACCTTGAGCTGCTGGTGCTTCTGGAACCTTGAGCTGCTGGAACCTTGAGCTGCTGGTGCTTCTGGAACCTTGAGCTGCTGGAACCTTGAGCTGCTGGTGCTTCTGGAACCTTGAGCATCTGGAGCCTTGAGCTTCTGGAACCTTGAGCTGCTGGAGCCTTGAGCTGCTGGTGCTTCTGGAACCTTGAGCTGCTGGAGCCTTGAGCGGCTGGAACCTTGAGCTGCTGGAACCTTGAGCTTCTGGAACCTTGAGCTGCTGGTGCTTCTGGAACCTTGAGCTGCTGGAACCTTGAGCTGCTGGAACCTTGAGCTGCTGGTGCTTCTGGAACCTTGAGCTTCTGGAGCCTTGAGCTGCTGGAACCTTGAAGTGCTGGATATTTGAGCTGCTGGAACCTTGAGCTGCTGGAACCTTGAGCTGCTGGAACCTTGAGCTGCTGGAGCTTTGAGCTGCTGGTTCTTCTGGAACCTTGAGCTTCTGGAACCTTGAGCTTCTGGAACCTTGAGCTGCTGGAGCCTTGAGATTCTGGAACCTTAAGCTGCTGAAGCCTTGAGCTTCTGGAACCTTGAGATGCTGGAGCCTTGAGCTTCTGGAACCTTGAGCTGCTGGAACCTTGAGCTGCTGGAACCTTGAGCTGTTGGAACCTTGAGCTGCTGGAACCTTGAGCTGCTGGTGCTTCTGGAACCTTGAGCTGCTGGAACCTTGAGCTGCTGGAACCTTGAGCTGCTGGAACCTTGAGCTGCTGGTGCTTCTGGAACCTTGAGCTGCTGGAACCTTGAGCTGCTGGTGCTTCTGGAACCTTGAGCTGCTGGAACCTTGAGCTGCTGGTGCTTCTGGAACCTTGAGCTGCTGGAACCTTGAGCTGCTGGTGCTTCTGGAACCTTGAGCTGCTGGAACCTTGAGCTGCTGGAACCTTGAGCTTCTGGAGCCTTGAGCTGCTGGAACCTTGAAGTGCTGGATATTTGAGCTGCTGGAACCTTGAGCTGCTGGAACCTTGAGCTGCTGGAACCTTGAGCTGCTGGAGCTTTGAGCTGCTGGTTCTTCTGGAACCTTGAGCTTCTGGAACCTTGAGCTTCTGGAACCTTGAGCTGCTGGAGCCTTGAGATTCTGGAACCTTAAGCTGCTGAAGCCTTGAGCTTCTGGAACCTTGAGCTGCTGCAGCCTTGAGCTTCTGGAACCTTGAGCTGCTGGAACCTTGAGCTGCTGGAACCTTGAGCTGCTGGGTCTTCTGGAACCTTGAGCTGCTGGAACCTTGAGCTGCTGGAACCTTGAGCTGCTGGAACCTTGAGCTGCTGGTGCTTCTGGAACCTTGAGCTGCTGGAACCTTGAGCTGCTGGTGCTTCTGGAACCTTGAGCTGCTGGAACCTTGAGCTGCTGGTGCTTCTGGAACCTTGAGCTGCTGGAACCTTGAGCTGCTGGTGCTTCTGGAACCTTGAGCATCTGGAGCCTTGAGCTTCTGGAACCTTGAGCTGCTGGAGCCTTGAGCTGCTGGTGCTTCTGGAACCTTGAGCTGCTGGAACATTGAGCTGCTGGTGCTTCTGAAACCTTGAGCTGCTGGAACCTTGAGCTGCTGGAACCTTGAGCTGCTGGAACCTTGAGCTGCTGGTGCTTCTGGAACCTTGAGCATCTGGAGCCTTGAGCTTCTGGAACCTTGAGCTGCTGGAGCCTTGAGCTGCTGGTGCTTCTGGAACCTTGAGCTGCTGGAGCCTTGAGCTGCTGGAACCTTGAGCTGCTGGAACCTTGAGCTGCTGGAACCTTGAGCTTCTGGAACCTTTTGCTGCTGGTGCTTCTGGAACCTTGAGCTGCTGGAACCTTGAGCTGCTGGAACCTTGAGCTGCTGGTGCTTCTGGAACCTTGAGCTGCTGGAACCTTGAGCTGCTGGTGCTTCTGGAACCTTGAGCTGCTGGAACCTTGAGCTGCTGGTGCTTCTGGAACCTTGAGCTGCTGGAACCTTGAGCTTCTGGAGCCTTGAGCTGCTGGAACCTTGAAGTGCTGGAGCCTTGAGCTGCTGGAACCTTGAGCTGCTGGAACCTTGAGCTGCTGGAGCTTTGAGCTGCTGGTGCTTCTGGAACCTTGAGCTTCTGGAACCTTGAGCTGCTGGAGCCTTGAGCTTCTGGAACCTTGAGCTGCTGAAGCCTTGAGCTGCTGGAACCTTCAGCTGCTGGTGCTTCTGGAACCTTGAGCTGCTGGAACCTTCAGCTGCTGGTGCTTCTGGAACCTTGAGATGCTGGTGCTTCTGGAACCTTGAGCTGCTGGAACCTTCAGCTGCTGGTGCTTCTGGAACCTTGAGCTGCTGGAACCTTGAGCTGCTGGAACCTTCAGCTGCTGGTGCTTCTGGAACCTTGAGCATCTGGAGCCTTGAGCCTCTGGAACCTTGAGCTGCTGGAGCCTTGAGCTGCTGGTGCTTCTGGAACCTTGAGCTGCTGGAACCTTGAGCTGCTGGTGCTTCTGGAACCTTGCGCTGCTGGAACCTTGAGCTGCTGGAACCTTGAGCTGCTGGTGCTTCTGGAACCTTGAGCATCTGGAGCCTTGAGCTTCTGGAACCTTGAGCTGCTGGAGCCTTGAGCTGCTGGTGCTTCTGGAACCTTGAGCTGCTGGAGCCTTGAGCTGCTGGAACCTTCAGCTGCTGGTGCTTCTGGAACCTTGAGCTGCTGGAACCTTGAGCTGCTGGAACCTTGAGTTGCTGGTGCTTCTGGAACCTTGAGCACCTGGAGCCTTGAGCCTCTGGAACCTTGAGCTGCTGGAGCCTTGAGCTGCTGGTGCTTCTGGAACCTTGAGCTGCTGGAACCTTGAGCTGCTGGATCTTCTGGAACCTTGAGCTGCTGGAACCTTGAGCTGCTGGAACCTTGAGCTGCTGGTGCTTCTGGAACCTTGAGCATCTGGAGCCTTGAGCTTCTGGAACCTTGAGCTGCTGGAGCCTTGAGCTGCTGGTGCTTCTGGAACCTTGAGCTGCTGGAACCTTGAGCTGCTGGAACCTTGAGCTGCTGGAACCTTGAACTGCTGGTGCTTCTGGAACCTTGAGCATCCGGAGCCTTGAGCTTCTGGAACCTTGAGCTGCTGGAGCCTTGAGCTGCTGGTGCTTCTGGAACCTTGAGCTGCTGGAGCCTTGAGCTGCTGGAACCTTCAGCTGCTGGTGCTTCTGGAACCTTGAGCTGCTGGAACCTTGAGCTACTGGTGCTTCTGGAACCTTGAGCATCTGGAGCCTTGAGCCTCTGGAACCTTGAGCTGCTGGAGCCTTGAGCTGCTGGTGCTTCTGGAACCTTGAGCTGCTGGAACCTTGAGCTGCTGGTGCTTCTGGAACCTTGAGCTGCTGGAACCTTGAGCTGCTGGAACCTTGAGCTGCTGGTGCTTCTGGAACCTTGAGCATCTGGAGCCTTGAGCTTCTGGAACCTTGAGCTGCTGGAGCCTTGAGCTGCTGGTGCTTCTGGAACCTTGAGCTGCTAGAGCCTTGAGCTGCTGGAACCTTGAGCTGCTGGAACCTTGAGCTGCTGGAACTATGAGCTTCTGGAACCTTGAGCTGCTGGTGCTTCTGGAACCTTGAGCTGCTGGAACCTTGAGCTGCTGGAACCTTGAGCTGCTGGTGCTTCTGGAACCTTGAGCTGCTGGAACCTTCAGCTGCTGGTGCTTCTGGAACCTTGAGCTGCTGGTGCTTCTGGAACCTTGAGCTGCTGGAACCTTGAGCTGTTGGTGCTTCTGGAACCTTGAGCTTCTGGAACCTTGAGCTGCTGGAACCTTGACTTCTGGGAGCCTTGAGCTGCTGGAACCTTGAAGTGCTGGAGCCTTGAGCTGCTGGAACCTTGAGCTGCTGGAACCTTGAGCTGCTGGAGCTTTGAGCTGCTGGTGCTTCTGGAACCTTGAGCTTCTGGAACCTTGAGCTTCTGGAACCTTGAGCTGCTGGAGCCTTGAGCTTCTGGAACCTTGAGCTGCTGAAGCCTTGAGCTTCTGGAACCTTGAGCTGCTGGAGCCTTGAGCTTCTGGAACCTTGAGCTGCTGGAACCTTGAGCTGCTGGAACATTGAGCTGCTGGTGCTTCTGGAAACTTGAGCTGCTGGAACCTTGAGCAGCTGGTGCTTCTGGAACCTTGAGCTGCTGGAACCTTGAGCTGCCGGAACCTTGAGCTGCTGGTGCTTCTGGAACCTTGAGCTGCTGGAACCTTGAGCTGCTGGAACCTTGAGCTACTGGAACCTTGAACTGCTGGTGCTTCTGGAACCTTGAGCTTCTGGTGCTTCTGGAACCTTGAGCTGCTGGAACCTTGAGCTTCTGGAACCTTGAGCTGCTGGAGCCTTGAGCTGCTGGTGCTTCTGGAACCTTGAGCTGCTGGAGCCTTGAGCTGCTGGAACCTTCAGCTGCTGGTGCTTCTGGAACCTTGAGCTGCTGGAACCTTGAGCTGCTGGAACCTTGAGTTGCTGGTGCTTCTGGAACCTTGAGCATCTGGAGCCTTGAGCCTCTGGAACCTTGAGCTGCTGGAGCCTTGAGCTGCTGGTGCTTCTGGAACCTTGAGCTGCTGGAACCTTGAGCTGCTGGTGCTTCTGGAACCTTGAGCTGCTGGAACCTTGAGCTGCTGGAACCTTGAGCTGCTGGTGCTTCTGGAACCTTGAGCATCTGGAGCCTTGAGCTTCTGGAACCTTGAGCTGCTGGAGCCTTGAGCTGCTGGTGCTTCTGGAACCTTGAGCTGCTGGAACCTTGAGCTGCTGGAACCTTGAGCTGCTGGTGCTTCTGGAACCTTGAGCTGCTGGAACCTTGAGCTGCTGGAACCTTGAGCTGCTGGAACCTTGAGCTGCTGGTGCTTCTGGAACCTTGAGTATCTGGAGCCTTGAGCTTCTGGAACCTTGAGCTGCTGGAGCCTTGAGCTGCTGGTGCTTCTGGAACCTTGAGCTGCTGGAACCTTGAGCTGCTGGAACCTTGAGCTGCTGGTGCTTCTGGAACCTTGAGCATCTGGAGCCTTGAGCCTCTGGAACCTTGAGCTGCTGGAACCTTGAGCTGCTGGTGCTTCTGGAACCTTGAGCTGCTGGAACCTTGAGCTGCTGGTGCTTCTGGAACCTTGAGCTGCTGGAACCTTGAGCTGCTGGTGCTTCTGGAACCTTGAGCATCTGGAGCCTTGAGCTTCTGGAACCTTGAGCTGCTGGAGCCTTGAGCTGCTGGTGCTTCTGGAACCTTGAGCTGCTGGAGCCTTGAGCGGCTGGAACCTTGAGCTGCTGGAACCTTGAGCTTCTGGAACCTTGAGCTGCTGGTGCTTCTGGAACCTTGAGCTGCTGGAACCTTGAGCTGCTGGAACCTTGAGCTGCTGGTGCTTCTGGAACCTTGAGCTTCTGGAGCCTTGAGCTGCTGGAACCTTGAAGTGCTGGATATTTGAGCTGCTGGAACCTTGAGCTGCTGGAACCTTGAGCTGCTGGAACCTTGAGCTGCTGGAGCTTTGAGCTGCTGGTTCTTCTGGAACCTTGAGCTTCTGGAACCTTGAGCTTCTGGAACCTTGAGCTGCTGGAGCCTTGAGATTCTGGAACCTTAAGCTGCTGAAGCCTTGAGCTTCTGGAACCTTGAGCTGCTGGAGCCTTGAGCTTCTGGAACCTTGAGCTGCTGGAACCTTGAGCTGCTGGAACCTTGAGCTGTTGGAACCTTGAGCTGCTGGAACCTTGAGCTGCTGGTGCTTCTGGAACCTTGAGCTGCTGGAACCTTGAGCTGCTGGAACCTTGAGCTGCTGGAACCTTGAGCTGCTGGTGCTTCTGGAACCTTGAGCTGCTGGAACCTTGAGCTGCTGGTGCTTCTGGAACCTTGAGCTGCTGGAACCTTGAGCTGCTGGTGCTTCTGGAACCTTGAGCTGCTGGAACCTTGAGCTGCTGGTGCTTCTGGAACCTTGAGCTGCTGGAACCTTGAGCTGCTGGAACCTTGAGCTTCTGGAGCCTTGAGCTGCTGGAACCTTGAAGTGCTGGATATTTGAGCTGCTGGAACCTTGAGCTGCTGGAACCTTGAGCTGCTGGAACCTTGAGCTGCTGGAGCTTTGAGCTGCTGGTTCTTCTGGAACTTGAGCTTCTGGAACCTTGAGCTTCTGGAACCTTGAGCTGCTGGAGCCTTGAGATTCTGGAACCTTAAGCTGCTGAAGCCTTGAGCTTCTGGAACCTTGAGCTGCTGCAGCCTTGAGCTTCTGGAACCTTGAGCTGCTGGAACCTTGAGCTGCTGGAACCTTGAGCTGCTGGTGCTTCTGGAACCTTGAGCTGCTGGAACCTTGAGCTGCTGGAACCTTGAGCTGCTGGAACCTTGAGCTGCTGGTGCTTCTGGAACCTTGAGCTGCTGGAACCTTGAGCTGCTGGTGCTTCTGGAACCTTGAGCTGCTGGAACCTTGAGCTGCTGGTGCTTCTGGAACCTTGAGCTGCTGGAACCTTGAGCTGCTGGTGCTTCTGGAACCTTGAGCTTCTGGAACCTTGAGCTGCTGGAACCTTGAGCTTCTGGAGCCTTGAGCTGCTGGAACCTTGAAGTGCTGGATATTTGAGCTGCTGGAACCTTGAGCTGCTGGAACCTTGAGCTGCTGGAACCTTGAGCTGCTGGAGCTTTGAGCTGCTGGTTCTTCTGGAACCTTGAGCTTCTGGAACCTTGAGCTTCTGGAACCTTGAGCTGCTGGAGCCTTGAGATTCTGGAACCTTAAGCTGCTGAAGCCTTGAGCTTCTGGAACCTTGAGCTGCTGCAGCCTTGAGCTTCTGGAACCTTGAGCTGCTGGAACCTTGAGCTGCTGGAACCTTGAGCTGTTGGAACCTTGAGCTGCTGGAACCTTGAGCTGCTGGTGCTTCTGGAACCTTGAGCTGCTGGAACCTTGAGCTGCTGGTGCTTCTGGAACCTTGAGCTGCTGGAACCTTGAGCTGCTGGAACCTTAAGCTGCTGGTGCTTCTGGAACCTTGAGCTGCTGGAACCTTGAGCTGCTGGAACCTTGAGCTGCTGGTGCTTCTGGAACCTTGAGCATCTGGAGCCTTGAGCTTCTGGAACCTTGAGCTGCTGGAGCCTTGAGCTGCTGGTGCTTCTGGAACCTTGAGCTGCTGGAGCCTTGAGCTGCTGGAACCTTGAGCTGCTGGAACCTTGAGCTGCTGGAACCTTGAGCTTCTGGAACCTTTTGCTGCTGGTGCTTCTGGAACCTTGAGCTGCTGGAACCTTGAGCTGCTGGAACCTTGAGCTGCTGGTGCTTCTGGAACCTTGAGCTGCTGGAACCTTGAGCTGCTGGTGCTTCTGGAACCTTGAGCTGCTGGAACCTTGAGCTGCTGGTGCTTCTGGAACCTTGAGCTGCTGGAACCTTGAGCTGCTGGTGCTTCTGGAACCTTGAGCTGCTGGAACCTTGAGCTTCTGGAGCCTTGAGCTGCTGGAACCTTGAAGTGCTGGAGCCTTGAGCTGCTGGAACCTTGAGCTGCTGGAACCTTGAGCTGCTGGAGCTTTGAGCTGCTGGTGCTTCTGGAACCTTGAGCTTCTGGAACCTTGAGCTGCTGGAGCCTTGAGCTTCTGGAACCTTGAGCTGCTGAAGCCTTGAGCTGCTGGAACCTTCAGCTGCTGGTGCTTCTGGAACCTTGAGCTGCTGGAACCTTCAGCTGCTGGTGCTTCTGGAACCTTGAGATGCTGGTGCTTCTGGAACCTTGAGCTGCTGGAACCTTCAGCTGCTGGTGCTTCTGGAACCTTGAGCTGCTGGAACCTTGAGCTGCTGGAACCTTCAGCTGCTGGTGCTTCTGGAACCTTGAGCATCTGGAGCCTTGAGCCTCTGGAACCTTGAGCTGCTGGAGCCTTGAGCTGCTGGTGCTTCTGGAACCTTGAGCTGCTGGAACCTTGAGCTGCTGGTGCTTCTGGAACCTTGCGCTGCTGGAACCTTGAGCTGCTGGAACCTTGAGCTGCTGGTGCTTCTGGAACCTTGAGCATCTGGAGCCTTGAGCTTCTGGAACCTTGAGCTGCTGGAGCCTTGAGCTGCTGGTGCTTCTGGAACCTTGAGCTGCTGGAGCCTTGAGCTGCTGGAACCTTCAGCTGCTGGTGCTTCTGGAACCTTGAGCTGCTGGAACCTTGAGCTGCTGGAACCTTGAGTTGCTGGTGCTTCTGGAACCTTGAGCATCTGGAGCCTTGAGCCTCTGGAACCTTGAGCTGCTGGAGCCTTGAGCTGCTGGTGCTTCTGGAACCTTGAGCTGCTGGAACCTTGAGCTGCTGGTGCTTCTGGAACCTTGAGCTGCTGGAACCTTGAGCTGCTGGAACCTTGAGCTGCTGGTGCTTCTGGAACCTTGAGCATCTGGAGCCTTGAGCTTCTGGAACCTTGAGCTGCTGGAGCCTTGAGCTGCTGGTGCTTCTGGAACCTTGAGCTGCTGGAACCTTGAGCTGCTGGAACCTTGAGCTGCTGGTGCTTCTGGAACCTTGAGCTGCTGGAACCTTGAGCTGCTGGAACCTTGAGCTGCTGGAACCTTGAGCTGCTGGTGCTTCTGGAACCTTGAGTATCTGGAGCCTTGAGCTTCTGGAACCTTGAGCTGCTGGAGCCTTGAGCTGCTGGTGCTTCTGGAACCTTGAGCTGCTGGAACCTTGAGCTGCTGGAACCTTGAGCTGCTGGTGCTTCTGGAACCTTGAGCATCTGGAGCCTTGAGCCTCTGGAACCTTGAGCTGCTGGAACCTTGAGCTGCTGGTGCTTCTGGAACCTTGAGCTGCTGGAACCTTGAGCTGCTGGTGCTTCTGGAACCTTGAGCTGCTGGAACCTTGAGCTGCTGGTGCTTCTGGAACCTTGAGCATCTGGAGCCTTGAGCTTCTGGAACCTTGAGCTGCTGGAGCCTTGAGCTGCTGGTGCTTCTGGAACCTTGAGCTGCTGGAGCCTTGAGCGGCTGGAACCTTGAGCTGCTGGAACCTTGAGCTTCTGGAACCTTGAGCTGCTGGTGCTTCTGGAACCTTGAGCTGCTGGAACCTTGAGCTGCTGGAACCTTGAGCTGCTGGTGCTTCTGGAACCTTGAGCTTCTGGAGCCTTGAGCTGCTGGAACCTTGAAGTGCTGGATATTTGAGCTGCTGGAACCTTGAGCTGCTGGAACCTTGAGCTGCTGGAACCTTGAGCTGCTGGAGCTTTGAGCTGCTGGTTCTTCTGGAACCTTGAGCTTCTGGAACCTTGAGCTTCTGGAACCTTGAGCTGCTGGAGCCTTGAGATTCTGGAACCTTAAGCTGCTGAAGCCTTGAGCTTCTGGAACCTTGAGCTGCTGGAGCCTTGAGCTTCTGGAACCTTGAGCTGCTGGAACCTTGAGCTGCTGGAACCTTGAGCTGTTGGAACCTTGAGCTGCTGGAACCTTGAGCTGCTGGTGCTTCTGGAACCTTGAGCTGCTGGAACCTTGAGCTGCTGGTGCTTCTGGAACCTTGAGCTGCTGGAACCTTGAGCTGCTCGAACCTTGAGCTGCTGGTGCTTCTGGAACCTTGAGCTGCTGGAACCTTGAGCTGCTGGAACCTTGAGCTGCTGGTGCTTCTGGAACCTTGAGCATCTGGAGCCTTGAGCTTCTGGAACCTTGAGCTGCTGGAGCCTTGAGCTGCTGGTGCTTCTGGAACCTTGAGCTGCTGGAGCCTTGAGCTGCTGGAACCTTGAGCTGCTGGAACCTTGAGCTGCTGGAACCTTGAGCTTCTGGAACCTTGAGCTGCTGGTGCTTCTGGAACCTTGAGCTGCTGGAACCTTGAGCTGCTGGTGCTTCTGGAACCTTGAGCTGCTGGAACCTTGAGCTGCTGGTGCTTCTGGAACCTTGAGCTGCTGGAACCTTGAGCTGCTGGTGCTTCTGGAACCTTGAGCTGCTGGAACCTTGAGCTTTTGGAGCCTTGAGCTGCTGGAACCTTGAAGTGCTGGAGCCTTGAGCTGCTGGAACCTTGAGCTTCTGGAACCTTGAGCTGCTGGAGCCTTGAGCTGCTGGTGCTTCTGGAACCTTGAACTGCTGGAACCTTGAGCTTCTGGAACCTTGAGCTGCTGGTGCTTCTGGAACCTTGAGCTGCTGGAACCTTGAGCTGCTGGAACCTTGAGCTGCTGGTGCTTCTGGAACCTTGAGCTGCTGGAACCTTGAGCTGCTGGTGCTTCTGGAACCTTGAGCTGCTGGAACCTTGAGCTGCTGGTGCTTCTGGAACCTTGAGCTGCTGGAACCTTGAGCTGCTGGTGCTTCTGGAACCTTGAGCTTCTGGAACCTTGAGCTGCTGGAACCTTGAGCTTCTGGAGCCTTGAGCTGCTGGAACCTTGAAGTGCTGGATATTTGAGCTGCTGGAACCTTGAGCTGCTGGAACCTTGAGCTGCTGGAACCTTGAGCTGCTGGAGCTTTGAGCTGCTGGTTCTTCTGGAACCTTGAGCTTCTGGAACCTTGAGCTTCTGGAACCTTGAGCTGCTGGAGCCTTGAGATTCTGGAACCTTAAGCTGCTGAAGCCTTGAGCTTCTGGAACCTTGAGCTGCTGCAGCCTTGAGCTTCTGGAACCTTGAGCTGCTGGAACCTTGAGCTGCTGGAACCTTGAGCTGTTGGAACCTTGAGCTGCTGGAACCTTGAGCTGCTGGTGCTTCTGGAACCTTGAGCTGCTGGAACCTTGAGCTGCTGGTGCTTCTGGAACCTTGAGCTGCTGGAACCTTGAGCTGCTGGAACCTTAAGCTGCTGGTGCTTCTGGAACCTTGAGCTGCTGGAACCTTGAGCTGCTGGAACCTTGAGCTGCTGGTGCTTCTGGAACCTTGAGCATCTGGAGCCTTGAGCTTCTGGAACCTTGAGCTGCTGGAGCCTTGAGCTGCTGGTGCTTCTGGAACCTTGAGCTGCTGGAGCCTTGAGCTGCTGGAACCTTGAGCTGCTGGAACCTTGAGCTGCTGGAACCTTGAGCTTCTGGAACCTTTTGCTGCTGGTGCTTCTGGAACCTTGAGCTGCTGGAACCTTGAGCTGCTGGAACCTTGAGCTGCTGGTGCTTCTGGAACCTTGAGCTGCTGGAACCTTGAGCTGCTGGTGCTTCTGGAACCTTGAGCTGCTGGAACCTTGAGCTGCTGGTGCTTCTGGAACCTTGAGCTGCTGGAACCTTGAGCTGCTGGTGCTTCTGGAACCTTGAGCTGCTGGAACCTTGAGCTTCTGGAGCCTTGAGCTGCTGGAACCTTGAAGTGCTGGAGCCTTGAGCTGCTGGAACCTTGAGCTGCTGGAACCTTGAGCTGCTGGAGCTTTGAGCTGCTGGTGCTTCTGGAACCTTGAGCTTCTGGAACCTTGAGCTGCTGGAGCCTTGAGCTTCTGGAACCTTGAGCTGCTGAAGCCTTGAGCTGCTGGAACCTTCAGCTGCTGGTGCTTCTGGAACCTTGAGCTGCTGGAACCTTCAGCTGCTGGTGCTTCTGGAACCTTGAGATGCTGGTGCTTCTGGAACCTTGAGCTGCTGGAACCTTCAGCTGCTGGTGCTTCTGGAACCTTGAGCTGCTGGAACCTTGAGCTGCTGGAACCTTCAGCTGCTGGTGCTTCTGGAACCTTGAGCATCTGGAGCCTTGAGCCTCTGGAACCTTGAGCTGCTGGAGCCTTGAGCTGCTGGTGCTTCTGGAACCTTGAGCTGCTGGAACCTTGAGCTGCTGGTGCTTCTGGAACCTTGCGCTGCTGGAACCTTGAGCTGCTGGAACCTTGAGCTGCTGGTGCTTCTGGAACCTTGAGCATCTGGAGCCTTGAGCTTCTGGAACCTTGAGCTGCTGGAGCCTTGAGCTGCTGGTGCTTCTGGAACCTTGAGCTGCTGGAGCCTTGAGCTGCTGGAACCTTCAGCTGCTGGTGCTTCTGGAACCTTGAGCTGCTGGAACCTTGAGCTGCTGGAACCTTGAGTTGCTGGTGCTTCTGGAACCTTGAGCACCTGGAGCCTTGAGCCTCTGGAACCTTGAGCTGCTGGAGCCTTGAGCTGCTGGTGCTTCTGGAACCTTGAGCTGCTGGAACCTTGAGCTGCTGGATCTTCTGGAACCTTGAGCTGCTGGAACCTTGAGCTGCTGGAACCTTGAGCTGCTGGTGCTTCTGGAACCTTGAGCATCTGGAGCCTTGAGCTTCTGGAACCTTGAGCTGCTGGAGCCTTGAGCTGCTGGTGCTTCTGGAACCTTGAGCTGCTGGAACCTTGAGCTGCTGGAACCTTGAGCTGCTGGAACCTTGAACTGCTGGTGCTTCTGGAACCTTGAGCATCCGGAGCCTTGAGCTTCTGGAACCTTGAGCTGCTGGAGCCTTGAGCTGCTGGTGCTTCTGGAACCTTGAGCTGCTGGAGCCTTGAGCTGCTGGAACCTTCAGCTGCTGGTGCTTCTGGAACCTTGAGCTGCTGGAACCTTGAGCTGCTGGAACCTTGAGCTACTGGTGCTTCTGGAACCTTGAGCATCTGGAGCCTTGAGCCTCTGGAACCTTGAGCTGCTGGAGCCTTGAGCTGCTGGTGCTTCTGGAACCTTGAGCTGCTGGAACCTTGAGCTGCTGGTGCTTCTGGAACCTTGAGCTGCTGGAACCTTGAGCTGCTGGAACCTTGAGCTGCTGGTGCTTCTGGAACCTTGAGCATCTGGAGCCTTGAGCTTCTGGAACCTTGAGCTGCTGGAGCCTTGAGCTGCTGGTGCTTCTGGAACCTTGAGCTGCTAGAGCCTTGAGCTGCTGGAACCTTGAGCTGCTGGAACCTTGAGCTGCTGGAACTATGAGCTTCTGGAACCTTGAGCTGCTGGTGCTTCTGGAACCTTGAGCTGCTGGAACCTTGAGCTGCTGGAACCTTGAGCTGCTGGTGCTTCTGGAACCTTGAGCTGCTGGAACCTTCAGCTGCTGGTGCTTCTGGAACCTTGAGCTGCTGGTGCTTCTGGAACCTTGAGCTGCTGGAACCTTGAGCTGTTGGTGCTTCTGGAACCTTGAGCTTCTGGAACCTTGACTTCTGGGAGCCTTGAGCTGCTGGAACCTTGAAGTGCTGGAGCCTTGAGCTGCTGGAACCTTGAGCTGCTGGAACCTTGAGCTGCTGGAACCTTGAGCTGCTGGAGCTTTGAGCTGCTGGTGCTTCTGGAACCTTGAGCTTCTGGAACCTTGAGCTTCTGGAACCTTGAGCTGCTGGAGCCTTGAGCTTCTGGAACCTTGAGCTGCTGAAGCCTTGAGCTTCTGGAACCTTGAGCTGCTGGAGCCTTGAGCTTCTGGAACCTTGAGCTGCTGGAACCTTGAGCTGCTGGAACATTGAGCTGCTGGTGCTTCTGGAAACTTGAGCTGCTGGAACCTTGAGCAGCTGGTGCTTCTGGAACCTTGAGCTGCTGGAACCTTGAGCTGCCGGAACCTTGAGCTGCTGGTGCTTCTGGAACCTTGAGCTGCTGGAACCTTGAGCTGCTGGAACCTTGAGCTACTGGAACCTTGAACTGCTGGTGCTTCTGGAACCTTGAGCTTCTGGTGCTTCTGGAACCTTGAGCTGCTGGAACCTTGAGCTTCTGGAACCTTGAGCTGCTGGAGCCTTGAGCTGCTGGTGCTTCTGGAACCTTGAGCTGCTGGAGCCTTGAGCTGCTGGAACCTTCAGCTGCTGGTGCTTCTGGAACCTTGAGCTGCTGGAACCTTGAGCTGCTGGAACCTTGAGTTGCTGGTGCTTCTGGAACCTTGAGCATCTGGAGCCTTGAGCCTCTGGAACCTTGAGCTGCTGGAGCCTTGAGCTGCTGGTGCTTCTGGAACCTTGAGCTGCTGGAACCTTGAGCTGCTGGTGCTTCTGGAACCTTGAGCTGCTGGAACCTTGAGCTGCTGGAACCTTGAGCTGCTGGTGCTTCTGGAACCTTGAGCATCTGGAGCCTTGAGCTTCTGGAACCTTGAGCTGCTGGAGCCTTGAGCTGCTGGTGCTTCTGGAACCTTGAGCTGCTGGAACCTTGAGCTGCTGGAACCTTGAGATGCTGGTGCTTCTGGAACCTTGAGCTGCTGGAACCTTGAGCTGCTGGAACCTTGAGCTGCTGGAACCTTGAGCTGCTGGTGCTTCTGGAACCTTGAGTATCTGGAGCCTTGAGCTTCTGGAACCTTGAGCTGCTGGAGCCTTGAGCTGCTGGTGCTTCTGGAACCTTGAGCTGCTGGAACCTTGAGCTGCTGGAACCTTGAGCTGCTGGTGCTTCTGGAACCTTGAGCATCTGGAGCCTTGAGCCTCTGGAACCTTGAGCTGCTGGAACCTTGAGCTGCTGGTGCTTCTGGAACCTTGAGCTGCTGGAACCTTGAGCTGCTGGTGCTTCTGGAACCTTGAGCTGCTGGAACCTTGAGCTGCTGGTGCTTCTGGAACCTTGAGCATCTGGAGCCTTGAGCTTCTGGAACCTTGAGCTGCTGGAGCCTTGAGCTGCTGGTGCTTCTGGAACCTTGAGCTGCTGGAGCCTTGAGCGGCTGGAACCTTGAGCTGCTGGAACCTTGAGCTTCTGGAACCTTGAGCTGCTGGTGCTTCTGGAACCTTGAGCTGCTGGAACCTTGAGCTGCTGGAACCTTGAGCTGCTGGTGCTTCTGGAACCTTGAGCTTCTGGAGCCTTGAGCTGCTGGAACCTTGAAGTGCTGGATATTTGAGCTGCTGGAACCTTGAGCTGCTGGAACCTTGAGCTGCTGGAACCTTGAGCTGCTGGAGCTTTGAGCTGCTGGTTCTTCTGGAACCTTGAGCTTCTGGAACCTTGAGCTTCTGGAACCTTGAGCTGCTGGAGCCTTGAGATTCTGGAACCTTAAGCTGCTGAAGCCTTGAGCTTCTGGAACCTTGAGCTGCTGGAGCCTTGAGCTTCTGGAACCTTGAGCTGCTGGAACCTTGAGCTGCTGGAACCTTGAGCTGTTGGAACCTTGAGCTGCTGGAACCTTGAGCTGCTGGTGCTTCTGGAACCTTGAGCTGCTGGAACCTTGAGCTGCTGGAACCTTGAGCTGCTGGAACCTTGAGCTGCTGGTGCTTCTGGAACCTTGAGCTGCTGGAACCTTGAGCTGCTGGTGCTTCTGGAACCTTGAGCTGCTGGAACCTTGAGCTGCTGGTGCTTCTGGAACCTTGAGCTGCTGGAACCTTGAGCTGCTGGTGCTTCTGGAACCTTGAGCTGCTGGAACCTTGAGCTGCTGGAACCTTGAGCTTCTGGAGCCTTGAGCTGCTGGAACCTTGAAGTGCTGGATATTTGAGCTGCTGGAACCTTGAGCTGCTGGAACCTTGAGCTGCTGGAACCTTGAGCTGCTGGAGCTTTGAGCTGCTGGTTCTTCTGGAACCTTGAGCTTCTGGAACCTTGAGCTTCTGGAACCTTGAGCTGCTGGAGCCTTGAGATTCTGGAACCTTAAGCTGCTGAAGCCTTGAGCTTCTGGAACCTTGAGCTGCTGCAGCCTTGAGCTTCTGGAACCTTGAGCTGCTGGAACCTTGAGCTGCTGGAACCTTGAGCTGCTGGGTCTTCTGGAACCTTGAGCTGCTGGAACCTTGAGCTGCTGGAACCTTGAGCTGCTGGAACCTTGAGCTGCTGGTGCTTCTGGAACCTTGAGCTGCTGGAACCTTGAGCTGCTGGTGCTTCTGGAACCTTGAGCTGCTGGAACCTTGAGCTGCTGGTGCTTCTGGAACCTTGAGCTGCTGGAACCTTGAGCTGCTGGTGCTTCTGGAACCTTGAGCATCTGGAGCCTTGAGCTTCTGGAACCTTGAGCTGCTGGAGCCTTGAGCTGCTGGTGCTTCTGGAACCTTGAGCTGCTGGAACATTGAGCTGCTGGTGCTTCTGAAACCTTGAGCTGCTGGAACCTTGAGCTGCTGGAACCTTGAGCTGCTGGAACCTTGAGCTGCTGGTGCTTCTGGAACCTTGAGCATCTGGAGCCTTGAGCTTCTGGAACCTTGAGCTGCTGGAGCCTTGAGCTGCTGGTGCTTCTGGAACCTTGAGCTGCTGGAGCCTTGAGCTGCTGGAACCTTGAGCTGCTGGAACCTTGAGCTGCTGGAACCTTGAGCTTCTGGAACCTTTTGCTGCTGGTGCTTCTGGAACCTTGAGCTGCTGGAACCTTGAGCTGCTGGAACCTTGAGCTGCTGGTGCTTCTGGAACCTTGAGCTGCTGGAACCTTGAGCTGCTGGTGCTTCTGGAACCTTGAGCTGCTGGAACCTTGAGCTGCTGGTGCTTCTGGAACCTTGAGCTGCTGGAACCTTGAGCTGCTGGTGCTTCTGGAACCTTGAGCTGCTGGAACCTTGAGCTTCTGGAGCCTTGAGCTGCTGGAACCTTGAAGTGCTGGAGCCTTGAGCTGCTGGAACCTTGAGCTGCTGGAACCTTGAGCTGCTGGAGCTTTGAGCTGCTGGTGCTTCTGGAACCTTGAGCTTCTGGAACCTTGAGCTGCTGGAGCCTTGAGCTTCTGGAACCTTGAGCTGCTGAAGCCTTGAGCTGCTGGAACCTTCAGCTGCTGGTGCTTCTGGAACCTTGAGCTGCTGGAACCTTCAGCTGCTGGTGCTTCTGGAACCTTGAGATGCTGGTGCTTCTGGAACCTTGAGCTGCTGGAACCTTCAGCTGCTGGTGCTTCTGGAACCTTGAGCTGCTGGAACCTTGAGCTGCTGGAACCTTCAGCTGCTGGTGCTTCTGGAACCTTGAGCATCTGGAGCCTTGAGCCTCTGGAACCTTGAGCTGCTGGAGCCTTGAGCTGCTGGTGCTTCTGGAACCTTGAGCTGCTGGAACCTTGAGCTGCTGGTGCTTCTGGAACCTTGCGCTGCTGGAACCTTGAGCTGCTGGAACCTTGAGCTGCTGGTGCTTCTGGAACCTTGAGC
This sequence comes from Cyprinodon diabolis, assembly GCA_030533445.1. Classification (NCBI taxonomy): domain Eukaryota; kingdom Metazoa; phylum Chordata; class Actinopteri; order Cyprinodontiformes; family Cyprinodontidae; genus Cyprinodon; species Cyprinodon diabolis. The sequence goes on from JARPUW010000553.1 coordinate 45,209, forward strand.
ATCTGGAGCCTTGAGCTTCTGGAACCTTGAGCTGCTGGAGCCTTGAGCTGCTGGTGCTTCTGGAACCTTGAGCTGCTGGAGCCTTGAGCTGCTGGAACCTTCAGCTGCTGGTGCTTCTGGAACCTTGAGCTGCTGGAACCTTGAGCTGCTGGAACCTTGAGTTGCTGGTGCTTCTGGAACCTTGAGCACCTGGAGCCTTGAGCCTCTGGAACCTTGAGCTGCTGGAGCCTTGAGCTGCTGGTGCTTCTGGAACCTTGAGCTGCTGGAACCTTGAGCTGCTGGTGCTTCTGGAACCTTGAGCTGCTGGAACCTTGAGCTGCTGGAACCTTGAGCTGCTGGTGCTTCTGGAACCTTGAGCATCTGGAGCCTTGAGCTTCTGGAACCTTGAGCTGCTGGAGCCTTGAGCTGCTGGTGCTTCTGGAACCTTGAGCTGCTGGAACCTTGAGCTGCTGGAACCTTGAGCTGCTGGTGCTTCTGGAACCTTGAGCTGCTGGAACCTTGAGCTGCTGGAACCTTGAGCTGCTGGAACCTTGAGCTGCTGGTGCTTCTGGAACCTTGAGTATCTGGAGCCTTGAGCTTCTGGAACCTTGAGCTGCTGGAGCCTTGAGCTGCTGGTGCTTCTGGAACCTTGAGCTGCTGGAACCTTGAGCTGCTGGAACCTTGAGCTGCTGGTGCTTCTGGAACCTTGAGCATCTGGAGCCTTGAGCCTCTGGAACCTTGAGCTGCTGGAACCTTGAGCTGCTGGTGCTTCTGGAACCTTGAGCTGCTGGAACCTTGAGCTGCTGGTGCTTCTGGAACCTTGAGCTGCTGGAACCTTGAGCTGCTGGTGCTTCTGGAACCTTGAGCATCTGGAGCCTTGAGCTTCTGGAACCTTGAGCTGCTGGAGCCTTGAGCTGCTGGTGCTTCTGGAACCTTGAGCTGCTGGAGCCTTGAGCGGCTGGAACCTTGAGCTGCTGGAACCTTGAGCTTCTGGAACCTTGAGCTGCTGGTGCTTCTGGAACCTTGAGCTGCTGGAACCTTGAGCTGCTGGAACCTTGAGCTGCTGGTGCTTCTGGAACCTTGAGCTTCTGGAGCCTTGAGCTGCTGGAACCTTGAAGTGCTGGATATTTGAGCTGCTGGAACCTTGAGCTGCTGGAACCTTGAGCTGCTGGAACCTTGAGCTGCTGGAGCTTTGAGCTGCTGGTTCTTCTGGAACCTTGAGCTTCTGGAACCTTGAGCTTCTGGAACCTTGAGCTGCTGGAGCCTTGAGATTCTGGAACCTTAAGCTGCTGAAGCCTTGAGCTTCTGGAACCTTGAGCTGCTGGAGCCTTGAGCTTCTGGAACCTTGAGCTGCTGGAACCTTGAGCTGCTGGAACCTTGAGCTGTTGGAACCTTGAGCTGCTGGAACCTTGAGCTGCTGGTGCTTCTGGAACCTTGAGCTGCTGGAACCTTGAGCTGCTGGTGCTTCTGGAACCTTGAGCTGCTGGAACCTTGAGCTGCTCGAACCTTGAGCTGCTGGTGCTTCTGGAACCTTGAGCTGCTGGAACCTTGAGCTGCTGGAACCTTGAGCTGCTGGTGCTTCTGGAACCTTGAGCATCTGGAGCCTTGAGCTTCTGGAACCTTGAGCTGCTGGAGCCTTGAGCTGCTGGTGCTTCTGGAACCTTGAGCTGCTGGAGCCTTGAGCTGCTGGAACCTTGAGCTGCTGGAACCTTGAGCTGCTGGAACCTTGAGCTTCTGGAACCTTGACCTGCTGGTGCTTCTGGAACCTTGAGCTGCTGGAACCTTGAGCTGCTGGTGCTTCTGGAACCTTGAGCTGCTGGAACCTTGAGCTGCTGGTGCTTCTGGAACCTTGAGCTGCTGGAACCTTGAGCTGCTGGTGCTTCTGGAACCTTGAGCTGCTGGAACCTTGAGCTTTTGGAGCCTTGAGCTGCTGGAACCTTGAAGTGCTGGAGCCTTGAGCTGCTGGAACCTTGAGCTTCTGGAACCTTGAGCTGCTGGAGCCTTGAGCTGCTGGTGCTTCTGGAACCTTGAACTGCTGGAACCTTGAGCTTCTGGAACCTTGAGCTGCTGGTGCTTCTGGAACCTTGAGCTGCTGGAACCTTGAGCTGCTGGAACCTTGAGCTGCTGGTGCTTCTGGAACCTTGAGCTGCTGGAACCTTGAGCTGCTGGTGCTTCTGGAACCTTGAGCTGCTGGAACCTTGAGCTGCTGGTGCTTCTGGAACCTTGAGCTGCTGGAACCTTGAGCTGCTGGTGCTTCTGGAACCTTGAGCTTCTGGAACCTTGAGCTGCTGGAACCTTGAGCTTCTGGAGCCTTGAGCTGCTGGAACCTTGAAGTGCTGGATATTTGAGCTGCTGGAACCTTGAGCTGCTGGAACCTTGAGCTGCTGGAACCTTGAGCTGCTGGAGCTTTGAGCTGCTGGTTCTTCTGGAACCTTGAGCTTCTGGAACCTTGAGCTTCTGGAACCTTGAGCTGCTGGAGCCTTGAGATTCTGGAACCTTAAGCTGCTGAAGCCTTGAGCTTCTGGAACCTTGAGCTGCTGCAGCCTTGAGCTTCTGGAACCTTGAGCTGCTGGAACCTTGAGCTGCTGGAACCTTGAGCTGTTGGAACCTTGAGCTGCTGGAACCTTGAGCTGCTGGTGCTTCTGGAACCTTGAGCTGCTGGAACCTTGAGCTGCTGGTGCTTCTGGAACCTTGAGCTGCTGGAACCTTGAGCTGCTGGAACCTTAAGCTGCTGGTGCTTCTGGAACCTTGAGCTGCTGGAACCTTGAGCTGCTGGAACCTTGAGCTGCTGGTGCTTCTGGAACCTTGAGCATCTGGAGCCTTGAGCTTCTGGAACCTTGAGCTGCTGGAGCCTTGAGCTGCTGGTGCTTCTGGAACCTTGAGCTGCTGGAGCCTTGAGCTGCTGGAACCTTGAGCTGCTGGAACCTTGAGCTGCTGGAACCTTGAGCTTCTGGAACCTTTTGCTGCTGGTGCTTCTGGAACCTTGAGCTGCTGGAACCTTGAGCTGCTGGAACCTTGAGCTGCTGGTGCTTCTGGAACCTTGAGCTGCTGGAACCTTGAGCTGCTGGTGCTTCTGGAACCTTGAGCTGCTGGAACCTTGAGCTGCTGGTGCTTCTGGAACCTTGAGCTGCTGGAACCTTGAGCTGCTGGTGCTTCTGGAACCTTGAGCTGCTGGAACCTTGAGCTTCTGGAGCCTTGAGCTGCTGGAACCTTGAAGTGCTGGAGCCTTGAGCTGCTGGAACCTTGAGCTGCTGGAACCTTGAGCTGCTGGAGCTTTGAGCTGCTGGTGCTTCTGGAACCTTGAGCTTCTGGAACCTTGAGCTGCTGGAGCCTTGAGCTTCTGGAACCTTGAGCTGCTGAAGCCTTGAGCTGCTGGAACCTTCAGCTGCTGGTGCTTCTGGAACCTTGAGCTGCTGGAACCTTCAGCTGCTGGTGCTTCTGGAACCTTGAGATGCTGGTGCTTCTGGAACCTTGAGCTGCTGGAACCTTCAGCTGCTGGTGCTTCTGGAACCTTGAGCTGCTGGAACCTTGAGCTGCTGGAACCTTCAGCTGCTGGTGCTTCTGGAACCTTGAGCATCTGGAGCCTTGAGCCTCTGGAACCTTGAGCTGCTGGAGCCTTGAGCTGCTGGTGCTTCTGGAACCTTGAGCTGCTGGAACCTTGAGCTGCTGGTGCTTCTGGAACCTTGAGCTGCTGGAACCTTGAGCTGCTGGAACCTTGAGCTGCTGGTGCTTCTGGAACCTTGAGCATCTGGAGCCTTGAGCTTCTGGAACCTTGAGCTGCTGGAGCCTTGAGCTGCTGGTGCTTCTGGAACCTTGAGCTGCTGGAGCCTTGAGCTCCTGGAAGCTTGAGCTGCTGGAACCTTGAGCTGCTGGAACCTTGAGCTTCTGGAACCTTGAGCTGCTGGTGCTTCTGGAACCTTGAGCTGCTGGAACCTTGAGCTGCTGGTGCTTCTGGAACCTTGAGCTGCTGGTGCTTCTGGAACCTTGAGCTGCTGGAACCTTGAGCTGCTGGTGCTTCTGGAAGCTTGAGCTGCTGGAACCTTGAGCTGCTGGTGCTTCTGGGACCTTGAGCTTCTGGAACCTTGAGCTGCTGGAACCTTGACTTCTGGAGCCTTGAGCTGCTGGAACCTTGAAGTGCTGGAGCCTTGAGCTGCTGGAACCTTGAGCTGCTGGAACCTTGAGCTGCTGGAACCTTGAGCTGCTAGAACTTTGAGCTGCTGGTGCTTCTGGAACCTTGAGTTTCTGGAACCTTGAGCTTCTGGAACCTTGAGCTGCTGGAGCCTTGAGCTTCTGGAACCTTGAGCTGCTGAAGCCTTGAGCTTTTGGAACCTTGAGCTGCTGGAGCCTTGAGCTTCTGGAACCTTGAGCTGCTGGAACCTTGAGCTGCTGGAACCTTGAGCTGCTGGTGCTTCTGGAACCTTGAGCTGCTGGAACCTTGAGCTGCTGGTGCTTCTGGAACCTTGAGCTGCTGGAACCTTGAGCTGCTGGAACCTTGAGCTGCTGGAACCTTGAGCTGCTGGTGCTTCTGGAACCTTGAGCATCTGGACCCTTGAGCTTCTGGAACCTTGAGCTGCTGGAGCCTTGAGCTGCTGGTGCTTCTGGAACCTTGAGCTGCTGGAACCTTGAGCTGCTGGTGCTTCTGGAACCTTGAGCTGCTGGAACCTTGAGCTGCTGGAACCTTGAGCTGCTGGTGCTTCTGGAACCTTGAGCATCTGGAGCCTTGAGCTTCTGGAACCTTGAGCTGCTGGAGCCTTGAGCTGCTGGTGCTTCTGGAACCTTGAGCTGCTGGAGCCTTGAGCTCCTGGAACCTTGAGCTGCTGGAACCTTGAGCTGCTGGAACCTTGAGCTTCTGGAACCTTGAGCTGCTGGTGCTTCTGGAACCTTGAGCTGCTGGAACCTTGAGCTTCTGGTGCTTCTGGAACCTTGAGCTGCTGGTGCTTCTGGAACCTTGAGCTGCTGGAACCTTGAGCTGCTGGTGCTCCTGGAATCTTGAGCTTCTGGAACCTTGAGCTGCTGGAACCTTGACTTCTAGGAGCCTTGAGCTGCTGGAACCTTGAGCTGCTGGTGCTTCTGGAACCTTGAGCTGCTGGAACCTTGAGCTGCTGGAACATTGAGCTGCTGGTGCTTCTGGAACCTTGAGCATCTGGAGCCTTGAGCTTCTGGAACCTTGAGCTGCTGGAGCCTTGAGCTGCTGGTGCTTCTGGAACCTTGAGCTGCTGGAGCCTTGAGCTCCTGGAAGCTTGAGCTGCTGGAACCTTGAGCTGCTGGTGCTTCTGGAACCTTGAGCTGCTGGTGCTTCTGGAACCTTGAGCTGCTGGAACCTTGAGCTGCTGGAACCTTGAGCTGCTGGTGCTTCTGGAACCTTGAGCTGCTGGTGCTTCTGGAACCTTGAGCTGCTGGAACCTTGAGCTGCTGGTGCTTCTGGAACCTTGAGCTGCTGGAACCTTGAGCTGCTGGTGCTTCTGGAACCTTGAGCTTCTGGAACCTTGAGCTGCTGGAACCTTGACTTCTGGAGCCTTGAGCTGCTGGAACCTTGAAGTGCTGGAGCCTTGAGCTGCTGGAACCTTGAGCTGCTGGAACCTTGAGCTGCTGGAACCTTGAGCTGCTGGTGCTTCTGGAACCTTGAGCATCTGGAGCCTTGAGCTTCTGGAACCTTGAGCTGCTGGAGCCTTGAGCTGCTGGTGCTTCTGGAACCTTGAGCTGCTGGAACCTTGAGCTGCTGGAACCTTGAGCTGCTGGTGCTTCTGGAACCTTGAGCTGCTGGAACCTTGAGCTGCTGGAACCTTGAGCTGCTGGAACCTTGAGCTGCTGGTGCTTCTGGAACCTTGAGTATCTGGAGCCTTGAGCTTCTGGAACCTTGAGCTGCTGGAGCCTTGAGCTGCTGGTGCTTCTGGAACCTTGAGCTGCTGGAACCTTGAGCTGCTGGTGCTTCTGGAACCTTGAGCATCTGGAGCCTTGAGCCTCTGGAACCTTGAGCTGCTGGAACCTTGAGCTGCTGGTGCTTCTGGAACCTTGAGCTGCTGGAACCTTGAGCTGCTGGTGCTTCTGGAACCTTGAGCTGCTGGAACCTTGAGCTGCTGGTGCTTCTGGAACCTTGAGCATCTGGAGCCTTGAGCTTCTGGAACCTTGAGCTGCTGGAGCCTTGAGCTGCTGGTGCTTCTGGAACCTTGAGCTGCTGGAGCCTTGAGCGGCTGGAACCTTGAGCTGCTGGAACCTTGAGCTTCTGGAACCTTGAGCTGCTGGTGCTTCTGGAACCTTGAGCTGCTGGAACCTTGAGCTGCTGGAACCTTGAGCTGCTGGTGCTTCTGGAACCTTGAGCTTCTGGAGCCTTGAGCTGCTGGAACCTTGAAGTGCTGGATATTTGAGCTGCTGGAACCTTGAGCTGCTGGAACCTTGAGCTGCTGGAACCTTGAGCTGCTGGAGCTTTGAGCTGCTGGTTCTTCTGGAACCTTGAGCTTCTGGAACCTTGAGCTTCTGGAACCTTGAGCTGCTGGAGCCTTGAGATTCTGGAACCTTAAGCTGCTGAAGCCTTGAGCTTCTGGAACCTTGAGCTGCTGGAGCCTTGAGCTTCTGGAACCTTGAGCTGCTGGAACCTTGAGCTGCTGGAACCTTGAGCTGTTGGAACCTTGAGCTGCTGGAACCTTGAGCTGCTGGTGCTTCTGGAACCTTGAGCTGCTGGAACCTTGAGCTGCTGGTGCTTCTGGAACCTTGAGCTGCTGGAACCTTGAGCTGCTCGAACCTTGAGCTGCTGGTGCTTCTGGAACCTTGAGCTGCTGGAACCTTGAGCTGCTGGAACCTTGAGCTGCTGGTGCTTCTGGAACCTTGAGCATCTGGAGCCTTGAGCTTCTGGAACCTTGAGCTGCTGGAGCCTTGAGCTGCTGGTGCTTCTGGAACCTTGAGCTGCTGGAGCCTTGAGCTGCTGGAACCTTGAGCTGCTGGAACCTTGAGCTGCTGGAACCTTGAGCTTCTGGAACCTTGAGCTGCTGGTGCTTCTGGAACCTTGAGCTGCTGGAACCTTGAGCTGCTGGTGCTTCTGGAACCTTGAGCTGCTGGAACCTTGAGCTGCTGGTGCTTCTGGAACCTTGAGCTGCTGGAACCTTGAGCTGCTGGTGCTTCTGGAACCTTGAGCTGCTGGAACCTTGAGCTTTTGGAGCCTTGAGCTGCTGGAACCTTGAAGTGCTGGAGCCTTGAGCTGCTGGAACCTTGAGCTTCTGGAACCTTGAGCTGCTGGAGCCTTGAGCTGCTGGTGCTTCTGGAACCTTGAACTGCTGGAACCTTGAGCTTCTGGAACCTTGAGCTGCTGGTGCTTCTGGAACCTTGAGCTGCTGGAACCTTGAGCTGCTGGAACCTTGAGCTGCTGGTGCTTCTGGAACCTTGAGCTGCTGGAACCTTGAGCTGCTGGTGCTTCTGGAACCTTGAGCTGCTGGAACCTTGAGCTGCTGGTGCTTCTGGAACCTTGAGCTGCTGGAACCTTGAGCTGCTGGTGCTTCTGGAACCTTGAGCTTCTGGAACCTTGAGCTGCTGGAACCTTGAGCTTCTGGAGCCTTGAGCTGCTGGAACCTTGAAGTGCTGGATATTTGAGCTGCTGGAACCTTGAGCTGCTGGAACCTTGAGCTGCTGGAACCTTGAGCTGCTGGAGCTTTGAGCTGCTGGTTCTTCTGGAACCTTGAGCTTCTGGAACCTTGAGCTTCTGGAACCTTGAGCTGCTGGAGCCTTGAGATTCTGGAACCTTAAGCTGCTGAAGCCTTGAGCTTCTGGAACCTTGAGCTGCTGCAGCCTTGAGCTTCTGGAACCTTGAGCTGCTGGAACCTTGAGCTGCTGGAACCTTGAGCTGTTGGAACCTTGAGCTGCTGGAACCTTGAGCTGCTGGTGCTTCTGGAACCTTGAGCTGCTGGAACCTTGAGCTGCTGGTGCTTCTGGAACCTTGAGCTGCTGGAACCTTGAGCTGCTGGAACCTTAAGCTGCTGGTGCTTCTGGAACCTTGAGCTGCTGGAACCTTGAGCTGCTGGTGCTTCTGGAACCTTGAGCATCTGGAGCCTTGAGCTTCTGGAACCTTGAGCTGCTGGAGCCTTGAGCTGCTGGTGCTTCTGGAACCTTGAGCTGCTGGAGCCTTGAGCTGCTGGAACCTTGAGCTGCTGGAACCTTGAGCTGCTGGAACCTTGAGCTTCTGGAACCTTTTGCTGCTGGTGCTTCTGGAACCTTGAGCTGCTGGAACCTTGAGCTGCTGGAACCTTGAGCTGCTGGTGCTTCTGGAACCTTGAGCTGCTGGAACCTTGAGCTGCTGGTGCTTCTGGAACCTTGAGCTGCTGGAACCTTGAGCTGCTGGTGCTTCTGGAACCTTGAGCTGCTGGAACCTTGAGCTGCTGGTGCTTCTGGAACCTTGAGCTGCTGGAACCTTGAGCTTCTGGAGCCTTGAGCTGCTGGAACCTTGAAGTGCTGGAGCCTTGAGCTGCTGGAACCTTGAGCTGCTGGAACCTTGAGCTGCTGGAGCTTTGAGCTGCTGGTGCTTCTGGAACCTTGAGCTTCTGGAACCTTGAGCTGCTGGAGCCTTGAGCTTCTGGAACCTTGAGCTGCTGAAGCCTTGAGCTGCTGGAACCTTCAGCTGCTGGTGCTTCTGGAACCTTGAGCTGCTGGAACCTTCAGCTGCTGGTGCTTCTGGAACCTTGAGATGCTGGTGCTTCTGGAACCTTGAGCTGCTGGAACCTTCAGCTGCTGGTGCTTCTGGAACCTTGAGCTGCTGGAACCTTGAGCTGCTGGAACCTTCAGCTGCTGGTGCTTCTGGAACCTTGAGCATCTGGAGCCTTGAGCCTCTGGAACCTTGAGCTGCTGGAACCTTGAGCTGCTGGAACCTTGAGCTGCTGGTGCTTCTGGAACCTTGAGCATCTGGAGCCTTGAGCTTCTGGAACCTTGAGCTGCTGGAGCCTTGAGCTGCTGGTGCTTCTGGAACCTTGAGCTGCTGGAGCCTTGAGCTCCTGGAAGCTTGAGCTGCTGGAACCTTGAGCTGCTGGAACCTTGAGCTTCTGGAACCTTGAGCTGCTGGTGCTTCTGGAACCTTGAGCTGCTGGAACCTTGAGCTGCTGGTGCTTCTGGAACCTTGAGCTGCTGGTGCTTCTGGAACCTTGAGCTGCTGGAACCTTGAGCTGCTGGTGCTTCTGGAAGCTTGAGCTGCTGGAACCTTGAGCTGCTGGTGCTTCTGGGACCTTGAGCTTCTGGAACCTTGAGCTGCTGGAACCTTGACTTCTGGAGCCTTGAGCTGCTGGAACCTTGAAGTGCTGGAGCCTTGAGCTGCTGGAACCTTGAGCTGCTGGACCCTTGAGCTGCTGGAACCTTGAGCTGCTAGAACTTTGAGCTGCTGGTGCTTCTGGAACCTTGAGTTTCTGGAACCTTGAGCTTCTGGAACCTTGAGCTGCTGGAGCCTTGAGCTTCTGGAACCTTGAGCTGCTGAAGCCTTGAGCTTTTGGAACCTTGAGCTGCTGGAGCCTTGAGCTTCTGGAACCTTGAGCTGCTGGAACCTTGAGCTGCTGGAACCTTGAGCTGCTGGTGCTTCTGGAACCTTGAGCTGCTGGTGCTTCTGGAACCTTGAGCTGCTGGAACCTTGAGCTGCTGGTGCTTCTGGAACCTTGAGCATCTGGACCCTTGAGCTTCTGGAACCTTGAGCTGCTGGAGCCTTGAGCTGCTGGTGCTTCTGGAACCTTGAGCTGCTGGAACCTTGAGCTGCTGGTGCTTCTGGAACCTTGAGCTGCTGGAACCTTGAGCTGCTGGAACCTTGAGCTGCTGGTGCTTCTGGAACCTTGAGCATCTGGAGCCTTGAGCTTCTGGAACCTTGAGCTGCTGGAGCCTTGAGCTGCTGGTGCTTCTGGAACCTTGAGCTGCTGGAGCCTTGAGCTCCTGGAACCTTGAGCTGCTGGAACCTTGAGCTGCTGGAACCTTGAGCTTCTGGAACCTTGAGCTGCTGGTGCTTCTGGAACCTTGAGCTGCTGGAACCTTGAGCTTCTGGTGCTTCTGGAACCTTGAGCTGCTGGTGCTTCTGGAACCTTGAGCTGCTGGAACCTTGAGCTGCTGGTGCTCCTGGAATCTTGAGCTTCTGGAACCTTGAGCTGCTGGAACCTTGACTTCTAGGAGCCTTGAGCTGCTGGAACCTTGAGCTGCTGGTGCTTCTGGAACCTTGAGCTGCTGGAACCTTGAGCTGCTGGAACATTGAGCTGCTGGTGCTTCTGGAACCTTGAGCATCTGGAGCCTTGAGCTTCTGGAACCTTGAGCTGCTGGAGCCTTGAGCTGCTGGTGCTTCTGGAACCTTGAGCTGCTGGAGCCTTGAGCTCCTGGAAGCTTGAGCTGCTGGAACCTTGAGCTGCTGGAACCTTGTGCTTCTGGAACCTTGAGCTGCTGGTGCTTCTGGAACCTTGAGCTGCTGGAACCTTGAGCTGCTGGTGCTTCTGGAACCTTGAGCTGCTGGTGCTTCTGGAACCTTGAGCTGCTGGAACCTTGAGCTGCTGGTGCTTCTGGAACCTTGAGCTGCTGGAACCTTGAGCTGCTGGTGCTTCTGGAACCTTGAGCTTCTGCAACCTTGAGCTGCTGGAACCTTGACTTCTGGAGCCTTGAGCTGCTGGAACCTTGAAGTGCTGGAGCCTTGAGCTGCTGGAACCTTGAGCTGCTGGAACCTTGAGCTGCTGGAACCTTGAGCTGCTGGAGCTTTGAGCTGCTGGTGCTTCTGGAACCTTGAGTTTCTGGAACCTTGAGCTTCTGGAACCTTGAGCTGCTGGAGCCTTGAGCTTCTGGAACCTTGTCCTGCTGAAGCCTTGAGCTTCTGGAACCTTGAGCTGCTGGAGCCTTGAGCTTCTGGAACCTTGAGCTGCTGGAACCTTGAGCTGCTGGAACCTTGAGCTGCTGGAACCTTGAGCTGCTGGTGCTTCTGGAACCTTGAGCTGCTGGAACCTTGAGCTGCTGGTGCTTCTGGAACCTTGAGCTGCTGGAACCTTGAGCTGCTGGTGCTTCTGGAACCTTGAGCTGCTGGAACCTTGAGCTGCTGGTGCTTCTGGAACCTTGAGCATCTGGAGCCTTGAGCTTCTGGAACCTTGAGCTGCTGGAACCTTGAGCTGCTGGAACCTTGAGCTTCTGGAACCTTGAGCTGCTGGTGCTTCTGGAACCTTGAGCTGCTGGAACCTTGAGCTTCTGGTGCTTCTGGAACCTTGAGCTGCTGGTGCTTCTGGAACCTTGAGCTGCTGGAACCTTGAGCTTCTGGAACCTTGAGCTGCTGGTGCTTCTGGAACCTTGAGCTGCTGGAACCTTGAGCTTCTGGTGCTTCTGGAACCTTGAGCTGCTGGTGCTTCTGGAACCTTGAGCTGCTGGAACCTTGAGCTGCTGGTGCTTCTGGAATCTTGAGCTTTTGGAACCTTGAGCTGCTGGAACCTTGACTTCTAGGAGCCTTGAGCTGCTGGAACCTTGAGCTGCTGGTGCTTCTGGAACCTTGAGCTGCTGGAACCTTGAGCTGCTGGAACATTGAGCTGCTGGTGCTTCTGGAACCTTGAGCATCTGGAGCCTTGAGCTTCTGGAACCTTGAGCTGCTGGAGCCTTGAGCTGCTGGTGCTTCTGGAACCTTGAGCTGCTGGAGCCTTGAGCTCCTGGAAGCTTGAGCTGCTGGAACCTTGAGCTGCTGGAACCTTGTGCTTCTGGAACCTTGAGCTGCTGGTGCTTCTGGAACCTTGAGCTGCTGGAACCTTGAGCTGCTGGAACCTTGAGCTGATGGTGCTTCTGGAACCTTGAGCTGCTGGTGCTTCTGGAACCTTGAGCTGCTGGAACCTTGAGCTGCTGGTGCTTCTGGAACCTTGAGCTGCTGGAACCTTGAGCTGCTGGTGCTTCTGGAACCTTGAGCTTCTGGAACCTTGAGCTGCTGGAACCTTGACTTCTGGAGCCTTGAGCTGCTGGAACCTTGAAGTGCTGGAGCCTTGAGCTGCTGGAACCTTGAGCTGCTGGAACCTTGAGCTGCTGGAGCTTTGAGCTGCTGGTGCTTCTGCAACCTTGAGTTTCTGGAACCTTGAGCTTCTGGAACCTTGAGCTGCTGTAGCCTTGAGCTTCTGGAACCTTGAGCTGCTGAAGCCTTGAGCTTCTGGAACCTTGAGCTGCTGGAGCCTTGAGCTTCTGGAACCTTGAGCTGCTGGTGCTTCTGGAACCTTGAGCTGCTGGAACCTTGAGCTGCTGGTGCTTCTGGAACCTTGAGCTGCTGGAAACTTGAGCTGCTGGTGCTTCTGGAACCTTGAGCTGCTGGAACCTTGAGCTGCTGGAACCTTGAGCTGCTGGTGCTTCTGGAACCTTGAGCATCTGGAGCCTTGAGCTTCTGGAACCTTGAGCTGCTGGAGCCTTGAGCTGCTGGTGCTTCTGGAACCTTGAGCTGCTGGAACATTGAGCTGCTGGTGCTTCTGGAACCTTGAGCTGCTGGAACCTTGAGCTGCTGGAACCTTGAGCTGCTGGTGCTTCTGGAACCTTGAGCATCTGGAGCCTTGAGCTTCTGGAACCTTGAGCTGCTGGTGCTTCTGGAACCTTGAGCTGCTGGAACCTTGAGCTGCTGGAACCTTGAGCTGCTGGTGCTTCTGGAAGCTTGAGCTGCTGGTGCTTCTGGAACCTTGAGCTGCTGGAACCTTGAGCTGCTGGTGCTTCTGGAACCTTGAGCTGCTGGAACCTTGAGCTGCTGGTGCTTCTGGAATCTTGAGCTTCTGGAACCTTGAGCTGCTGGAACCTTGACTTCTAGGAGCCTTGAGCTGCTGGAACCTTGAAGTGCTGGAGCCTTGAGCTGCTGGAACCTTGAGCTGCTGGAACCTTTTGCTGCTGGAACCTTGAGCTGCTGGAGCTTTGAGCTGCTGGTGCTTCTGGAACCTTGAGCTGCTGGAAACTTGACTTCTGGAGCCTTGAGCTGCTGGAACCTTGAAGTGCTGGAGCCTTGAGCTGCTGGAACCTTGAGTTGCTGGAACCTTGAGCTGCTGGAACCTTGAGCTGCTGGAGCTTTGAGCTGCTGGTGCTTCTGGAACCTTGAGTTTCTGGAACCTTGAGCTTCTGGAACCTTGAGCTGCTGGAGCCTTGAGCTTCTGGAACCTTGAGCTGCTGAAGCCTTGAGCTTCTGGAACCTTGAGCTGCTGGAGCCTTGAGCTTCTGGAACCTTGAGCTGCTGGAACCTTGAGCTGCTGGAACCTTGAGCTGCTGGAACCTTGAGCTGCTGGTGCTTCTGGAACCTTGAGCTGCTGGAACCTTGAGCTGCTGGTGCTTCTGGAACCTTGAGCTGCTGGAACCTTGAGCTGCTGGTGCTTCTGGAACCTTGAGCTTCTGGAACCTTGAGCTGCTGGAACCTTGAGCTGCTGGTGCTTCTGGAACCTTGAGCATCTGGAGCCTTGAGCTTCTGGAACCTTGAGCTGCTGGAGCCTTGAGCTGCTGGTGCTTCTGGAACCTTGAGCTGCTGGAACATTGAGCTGCTGGTGCTTCTGGAACCTTGAGCTGCTGGAACCTTGAGCTGCTGGAACCTTGAGCTGCTGGTGCTTCTGGAACCTTGAGCATCTGGAGCCTTGAGCTTCTGGAACCTTGAGCTGCTGGTGCTTCTGGAACCTTGAGCTGCTGGAACCTTGAGCTGCTGGAACCTTGAGCTGCTGGTGCTTCTGGAAGCTTGAGCTGCTGGTGCTTCTGGAACCTTGAGCTGCTGGAACCTTGAGCTGCTGGTGCTTCTGGAGCCTTGAGCTGCTGGAACCTTGAGCTGCTGGTGCTTCTGGAATCTTGAGCTTCTGGAACCTTGAGCTGCTGGAACCTTGACTTCTAGGAGCCTTGAGCTGCTGGAAACTTGAAGTGCTGGAGCCTTGAGCTGCTGGAACCTTGAGCTGCTGGAACCTTTTGCTGCTGGAACCTTGAGCTTCTGGTGCTTCTGGAACCTTGAGCTGCTGGTGCTTCTGGAACCTTGAGCTGCTGGAACCTTGAGCTGCTGGTGCTTCTGGAATCTTGAGCTTCTGGAACCTTGAGCTGCTGGAACCTTGACTTCTAGGAGCCTTGAGCTGCTGGAACCTTGAGCTGCTGGTGCTTCTGGAACCTTGAGCTGCTGGAACCTTGAGCTGCTGGAACATTGAGCTGCTGGTGCTTCTGGAACCTTGAGCATCTGGAGCCTTGAGCTTCTGGAACCTTGAGCTGCTGGAGCCTTGAGCTGCTGGTGCTTCTGGAACCTTGAGCTGCTGGAGCCTTGAGCTCCTGGAAGCTTGAGCTGCTGTAACCTTGAGCTGCTGGAACCTTGTGCTTCTGGAACCTTGAGCTGCTGGTGCTTCTGGAACCTTGAGCTGCTGGTGCTTCTGGAACCTTGAGCTGCTGGAACCTTGAGCTGCTGGTGCTTCTGGAACCTTGAGCTGCTGGAGCCTTGAGCTGCTGGAACCTTCAGCTGCTGGTGCTTCTGGAACCTTGAGCTGCTGGAACCTTGAGCTGCTGGTGCTTCTGGAACCTTGAGCTGCTGGAACCTTGAGCTGCTGGAGCCTTGTGCTGCTGGTGCTTCTGGAACCTTTTGCATCTGGAGCCTTGAGCTTCTGGAACCTTGAGCTGCTGGAGCCTTGAGCTGCTGGAACGTTGAGCTGCTGGAACCTTGGGCTTCTGGAACCTTGAGCTGCTGGTGCTTCTGGAACCTTGAGCTGCTGTAACCTTGAGCTGCTGGAACCTTGAGCTGCTGGTGCTTCTGGAACCTTGAGCTGCTGGAACCTTGAGCTGCTGGAACCTTGAGCTGCTGGAACCTTGAGCTGCTGGTGCTTCTGGAACCTTGAGCTGCTGGAACCTTGAGCTGCTGGTGCTTCTGGAACCTTGAGCTGCTGGAACCTTGAGCTGCTGGTGCTTCTGGAACCTTGAGCTGCTGGAACCTTGAGCTGCTGGTGCTTCTGGAACCTTGAGCTTCTGGAACCTTGAGCTGCTGGAACCTTGAGCTTCTGGAGCCTTGAGCTGCTGGAACCTTGAAGTGCTGGATATTTGAGCTGCTGGAACCTTGAGCTGCTGGAACCTTGAGCTGCTGGAACCTTGAGCTGCTGGAGCTTTGAGCTGCTGGTTCTTCTGGAACCTTGAGCTTCTGGAACCTTGAGCTTCTGGAACCTTGAGCTGCTGGAGCCTTGAGATTCTGGAACCTTAAGCTGCTGAAGCCTTGAGCTTCTGGAACCTTGAGCTGCTGCAGCCTTGAGCTTCTGGAACCTTGAGCTGCTGGAACCTTGAGCTGCTGGAACCTTGAGCTGTTGGAACCTTGAGCTGCTGGAACCTTGAGCTGCTGGTGCTTCTGGAACCTTGAGCTGCTGGAACCTTGAGCTGCTGGTGCTTCTGGAACCTTGAGCTGCTGGAACCTTGAGCTGCTGGAACCTTAAGCTGCTGGTGCTTCTGGAACCTTGAGCTGCTGGAACCTTGAGCTGCTGGAACCTTGAGCTGCTGGTGCTTCTGGAACCTTGAGCATCTGGAGCCTTGAGCTTCTGGAACCTTGAGCTGCTGGAGCCTTGAGCTGCTGGTGCTTCTGGAACCTTGAGCTGCTGGAGCCTTGAGCTGCTGGAACCTTGAGCTGCTGGAACCTTGAGCTGCTGGAACCTTGAGCTTCTGGAACCTTTTGCTGCTGGTGCTTCTGGAACCTTGAGCTGCTGGAACCTTGAGCTGCTGGAACCTTGAGCTGCTGGTGCTTCTGGAACCTTGAGCTGCTGGAACCTTGAGCTGCTGGTGCTTCTGGAACCTTGAGCTGCTGGAACCTTGAGCTGCTGGTGCTTCTGGAACCTTGAGCTGCTGGAACCTTGAGCTGCTGGTGCTTCTGGAACCTTGAGCTGCTGGAACCTTGAGCTTCTGGAGCCTTGAGCTGCTGGAACCTTGAAGTGCTGGAGCCTTGAGCTGCTGGAACCTTGAGCTGCTGGAACCTTGAGCTGCTGGAGCTTTGAGCTGCTGGTGCTTCTGGAACCTTGAGCTTCTGGAACCTTGAGCTGCTGGAGCCTTGAGCTTCTGGAACCTTGAGCTGCTGAAGCCTTGAGCTGCTGGAACCTTCAGCTGCTGGTGCTTCTGGAACCTTGAGCTGCTGGAACCTTCAGCTGCTGGTGCTTCTGGAACCTTGAGATGCTGGTGCTTCTGGAACCTTGAGCTGCTGGAACCTTCAGCTGCTGGTGCTTCTGGAACCTTGAGCTGCTGGAACCTTGAGCTGCTGGAACCTTCAGCTGCTGGTGCTTCTGGAACCTTGAGCATCTGGAGCCTTGAGCCTCTGGAACCTTGAGCTGCTGGAGCCTTGAGCTGCTGGTGCTTCTGGAACCTTGAGCTGCTGGAACCTTGAGCTGCTGGTGCTTCTGGAACCTTGCGCTGCTGGAACCTTGAGCTGCTGGAACCTTGAGCTGCTGGTGCTTCTGGAACCTTGAGCATCTGGAGCCTTGAGCTTCTGGAACCTTGAGCTGCTGGAGCCTTGAGCTGCTGGTGCTTCTGGAACCTTGAGCTGCTGGAGCCTTGAGCTGCTGGAACCTTCAGCTGCTGGTGCTTCTGGAACCTTGAGCTGCTGGAACCTTGAGCTGCTGGAACCTTGAGTTGCTGGTGCTTCTGGAACCTTGAGCACCTGGAGCCTTGAGCCTCTGGAACCTTGAGCTGCTGGAGCCTTGAGCTGCTGGTGCTTCTGGAACCTTGAGCTGCTGGAACCTTGAGCTGCTGGTGCTTCTGGAACCTTGAGCTGCTGGAACCTTGAGCTGCTGGAACCTTGAGCTGCTGGTGCTTCTGGAACCTTGAGCATCTGGAGCCTTGAGCTTCTGGAACCTTGAGCTGCTGGAGCCTTGAGCTGCTGGTGCTTCTGGAACCTTGAGCTGCTGGAACCTTGAGCTGCTGGAACCTTGAGCTGCTGGTGCTTCTGGAACCTTGAGCTGCTGGAACCTTGAGCTGCTGGAACCTTGAGCTGCTGGAACCTTGAGCTGCTGGTGCTTCTGGAACCTTGAGTATCTGGAGCCTTGAGCTTCTGGAACCTTGAGCTGCTGGAGCCTTGAGCTGCTGGTGCTTCTGGAACCTTGAGCTGCTGGAACCTTGAGCTGCTGGAACCTTGAGCTGCTGGTGCTTCTGGAACCTTGAGCATCTGGAGCCTTGAGCCTCTGGAACCTTGAGCTGCTGGAACCTTGAGCTGCTGGTGCTTCTGGAACCTTGAGCTGCTGGAACCTTGAGCTGCTGGTGCTTCTGGAACCTTGAGCTGCTGGAACCTTGAGCTGCTGGTGCTTCTGGAACCTTGAGCATCTGGAGCCTTGAGCTTCTGGAACCTTGAGCTGCTGGAGCCTTGAGCTGCTGGTGCTTCTGGAACCTTGAGCTGCTGGAGCCTTGAGCGGCTGGAACCTTGAGCTGCTGGAACCTTGAGCTTCTGGAACCTTGAGCTGCTGGTGCTTCTGGAACCTTGAGCTGCTGGAACCTTGAGCTGCTGGAACCTTGAGCTGCTGGTGCTTCTGGAACCTTGAGCTTCTGGAGCCTTGAGCTGCTGGAACCTTGAAGTGCTGGATATTTGAGCTGCTGGAACCTTGAGCTGCTGGAACCTTGAGCTGCTGGAACCTTGAGCTGCTGGAGCTTTGAGCTGCTGGTTCTTCTGGAACCTTGAGCTTCTGGAACCTTGAGCTTCTGGAACCTTGAGCTGCTGGAGCCTTGAGATTCTGGAACCTTAAGCTGCTGAAGCCTTGAGCTTCTGGAACCTTGAGCTGCTGGAGCCTTGAGCTTCTGGAACCTTGAGCTGCTGGAACCTTGAGCTGCTGGAACCTTGAGCTGTTGGAACCTTGAGCTGCTGGAACCTTGAGCTGCTGGTGCTTCTGGAACCTTGAGCTGCTGGAACCTTGAGCTGCTGGTGCTTCTGGAACCTTGAGCTGCTGGAACCTTGAGCTGCTCGAACCTTGAGCTGCTGGTGCTTCTGGAACCTTGAGCTGCTGGAACCTTGAGCTGCTGGTGCTTCTGGAACCTTGAGCTGCTGGAACCTTGAGCTGCTGGAACCTTGAGCTGCTGGTGCTTCTGGAACCTTGAGCATCTGGAGCCTTGAGCTTCTGGAACCTTGAGCTGCTGGAGCCTTGAGCTGCTGGTGCTTCTGGAACCTTGAGCTGCTGGAACATTGAGCTGCTGGTGCTTCTGGAACCTTGAGCTGCTGGAACCTTGAGCTGCTGGAACCTTGAGCTGCTGGTGCTTCTGGAACCTTGAGCATCTGGAGCCTTGAGCTTCTGGAACCTTGAGCTGCTGGTGCTTCTGGAACCTTGAGCTGCTGGAACCTTGAGCTGCTGGAACCTTGAGCTGCTGGTGCTTCTGGAAGCTTGAGCTGCTGGTGCTTCTGGAACCTTGAGCTGCTGGAACCTTGAGCTGCTGGTGCTTCTGGAACCTTGAGCTGCTGGAACCTTGAGCTGCTGGTGCTTCTGGAATCTTGAGCTTCTGGAACCTTGAGCTGCTGGAACCTTGACTTCTAGGAGCCTTGAGCTGCTGGAACCTTGAAGTGCTGGAGCCTTGAGCTGCTGGAACCTTGAGCTGCTGGAACCTTTTGCTGCTGGAACCTTGAGCTGCTGGAGCTTTGAGCTGCTGGTGCTTCTGGAACCTTGAGCTGCTGGAAACTTGACTTCTGGAGCCTTGAGCTGCTGGAACCTTGAAGTGCTGGAGCCTTGAGCTGCTGGAACCTTGAGTTGCTGGAACCTTGAGCTGCTGGAACCTTGAGCTGCTGGAGCTTTGAGCTGCTGGTGCTTCTGGAACCTTGAGTTTCTGGAACCTTGAGCTTCTGGAACCTTGAGCTGCTGGAGCCTTGAGCTTCTGGAACCTTGAGCTGCTGAAGCCTTGAGCTTCTGGAACCTTGAGCTGCTGGAGCCTTGAGCTTCTGGAACCTTGAGCTGCTGGAACCTTGAGCTGCTGGAACCTTGAGCTGCTGGAACCTTGAGCTGCTGGTGCTTCTGGAACCTTGAGCTGCTGGAACCTTGAGCTGCTGGTGCTTCTGGAACCTTGAGCTGCTGGAACCTTGAGCTGCTGGTGCTTCTGGAACCTTGAGCTTCTGGAACCTTGAGCTGCTGGAACCTTGAGCTGCTGGTGCTTCTGGAACCTTGAGCATCTGGAGCCTTGAGCTTCTGGAACCTTGAGCTGCTGGAGCCTTGAGCTGCTGGTGCTTCTGGAACCTTGAGCTGCTGGAACATTGAGCTGCTGGTGCTTCTGGAACCTTGAGCTGCTGGAACCTTGAGCTGCTGGAACCTTGAGCTGCTGGTGCTTCTGGAACCTTGAGCATCTGGAGCCTTGAGCTTCTGGAACCTTGAGCTGCTGGTGCTTCTGGAACCTTGAGCTGCTGGAACCTTGAGCTGCTGGAACCTTGAGCTGCTGGTGCTTCTGGAAGCTTGAGCTGCTGGTGCTTCTGGAACCTTGAGCTGCTGGAACCTTGAGCTGCTGGTGCTTCTGGAGCCTTGAGCTGCTGGAACCTTGAGCTGCTGGTGCTTCTGGAATCTTGAGCTTCTGGAACCTTGAGCTGCTGGAACCTTGACTTCTAGGAGCCTTGAGCTGCTGGAAACTTGAAGTGCTGGAGCCTTGAGCTGCTGGAACCTTGAGCTGCTGGAACCTTTT
Organism: Cyprinodon diabolis; assembly: GCA_030533445.1. Lineage (NCBI taxonomy): Eukaryota > Metazoa > Chordata > Actinopteri > Cyprinodontiformes > Cyprinodontidae > Cyprinodon > Cyprinodon diabolis. The sequence continues at coordinate 64,730 of JARPUW010000553.1, forward strand.
GCTGCTGGAACCTTGAGCTTCTGGTGCTTCTGGAACCTTGAGCTGCTGGTGCTTCTGGAACCTTGAGCTGCTGGAACCTTGAGCTGCTGGTGCTTCTGGAATCTTGAGCTTCTGGAACCTTGAGCTGCTGGAACCTTGACTTCTAGGAGCCTTGAGCTGCTGGAACCTTGAGCTGCTGGTGCTTCTGGAACCTTGAGCTGCTGGAACCTTGAGCTGCTGGAACATTGAGCTGCTGGTGCTTCTGGAACCTTGAGCATCTGGAGCCTTGAGCTTCTGGAACCTTGAGCTGCTGGAGCCTTGAGCTGCTGGTGCTTCTGGAACCTTGAGCTGCTGGAGCCTTGAGCTCCTGGAAGCTTGAGCTGCTGTAACCTTGAGCTGCTGGAACCTTGTGCTTCTGGAACCTTGAGCTGCTGGTGCTTCTGGAACCTTGAGCTGCTGGTGCTTCTGGAACCTTGAGCTGCTGGAACCTTGAGCTGCTGGTGCTTCTGGAACCTTGAGCTGCTGGAGCCTTGAGCTGCTGGAACCTTCAGCTGCTGGTGCTTCTGGAACCTTGAGCTGCTGGAACCTTGAGCTGCTGGTGCTTCTGGAACCTTGAGCTGCTGGAACCTTGAGCTGCTGGAGCCTTGTGCTGCTGGTGCTTCTGGAACCTTTTGCATCTGGAGCCTTGAGCTTCTGGAACCTTGAGCTGCTGGAGCCTTGAGCTGCTGGAACGTTGAGCTGCTGGAACCTTGGGCTTCTGGAACCTTGAGCTGCTGGTGCTTCTGGAACCTTGAGCTGCTGTAACCTTGAGCTGCTGGAACCTTGAGCTGCTGGTGCTTCTGGAACCTTGAGCTGCTGGAACCTTGAGCTGCTGGAACCTTGAGCTGCTGGAACCTTGAGCTGCTGGTGCTTCTGGAACCTTGAGCTGCTGGAACCTTGAGCTGCTGGTGCTTCTGGAACCTTGAGCTGCTGGAACCTTGAGCTGCTGGTGCTTCTGGAACCTTGAGCTGCTGGAACCTTGAGCTGCTGGTGCTTCTGGAACCTTGAGCTTCTGGAACCTTGAGCTGCTGGAACCTTGAGCTTCTGGAGCCTTGAGCTGCTGGAACCTTGAAGTGCTGGATATTTGAGCTGCTGGAACCTTGAGCTGCTGGAACCTTGAGCTGCTGGAACCTTGAGCTGCTGGAGCTTTGAGCTGCTGGTTCTTCTGGAACCTTGAGCTTCTGGAACCTTGAGCTTCTGGAACCTTGAGCTGCTGGAGCCTTGAGATTCTGGAACCTTAAGCTGCTGAAGCCTTGAGCTTCTGGAACCTTGAGCTGCTGCAGCCTTGAGCTTCTGGAACCTTGAGCTGCTGGAACCTTGAGCTGCTGGAACCTTGAGCTGTTGGAACCTTGAGCTGCTGGAACCTTGAGCTGCTGGTGCTTCTGGAACCTTGAGCTGCTGGAACCTTGAGCTGCTGGTGCTTCTGGAACCTTGAGCTGCTGGAACCTTGAGCTGCTGGAACCTTAAGCTGCTGGTGCTTCTGGAACCTTGAGCTGCTGGAACCTTGAGCTGCTGGAACCTTGAGCTGCTGGTGCTTCTGGAACCTTGAGCATCTGGAGCCTTGAGCTTCTGGAACCTTGAGCTGCTGGAGCCTTGAGCTGCTGGTGCTTCTGGAACCTTGAGCTGCTGGAGCCTTGAGCTGCTGGAACCTTGAGCTGCTGGAACCTTGAGCTGCTGGAACCTTGAGCTTCTGGAACCTTTTGCTGCTGGTGCTTCTGGAACCTTGAGCTGCTGGAACCTTGAGCTGCTGGAACCTTGAGCTGCTGGTGCTTCTGGAACCTTGAGCTGCTGGAACCTTGAGCTGCTGGTGCTTCTGGAACCTTGAGCTGCTGGAACCTTGAGCTGCTGGTGCTTCTGGAACCTTGAGCTGCTGGAACCTTGAGCTGCTGGTGCTTCTGGAACCTTGAGCTGCTGGAACCTTGAGCTTCTGGAGCCTTGAGCTGCTGGAACCTTGAAGTGCTGGAGCCTTGAGCTGCTGGAACCTTGAGCTGCTGGAACCTTGAGCTGCTGGAGCTTTGAGCTGCTGGTGCTTCTGGAACCTTGAGCTTCTGGAACCTTGAGCTGCTGGAGCCTTGAGCTTCTGGAACCTTGAGCTGCTGAAGCCTTGAGCTGCTGGAACCTTCAGCTGCTGGTGCTTCTGGAACCTTGAGCTGCTGGAACCTTCAGCTGCTGGTGCTTCTGGAACCTTGAGATGCTGGTGCTTCTGGAACCTTGAGCTGCTGGAACCTTCAGCTGCTGGTGCTTCTGGAACCTTGAGCTGCTGGAACCTTGAGCTGCTGGAACCTTCAGCTGCTGGTGCTTCTGGAACCTTGAGCATCTGGAGCCTTGAGCCTCTGGAACCTTGAGCTGCTGGAGCCTTGAGCTGCTGGTGCTTCTGGAACCTTGAGCTGCTGGAACCTTGAGCTGCTGGTGCTTCTGGAACCTTGCGCTGCTGGAACCTTGAGCTGCTGGAACCTTGAGCTGCTGGTGCTTCTGGAACCTTGAGCATCTGGAGCCTTGAGCTTCTGGAACCTTGAGCTGCTGGAGCCTTGAGCTGCTGGTGCTTCTGGAACCTTGAGCTGCTGGAGCCTTGAGCTGCTGGAACCTTCAGCTGCTGGTGCTTCTGGAACCTTGAGCTGCTGGAACCTTGAGCTGCTGGAACCTTGAGTTGCTGGTGCTTCTGGAACCTTGAGCACCTGGAGCCTTGAGCCTCTGGAACCTTGAGCTGCTGGAGCCTTGAGCTGCTGGTGCTTCTGGAACCTTGAGCTGCTGGAACCTTGAGCTGCTGGTGCTTCTGGAACCTTGAGCTGCTGGAACCTTGAGCTGCTGGAACCTTGAGCTGCTGGTGCTTCTGGAACCTTGAGCATCTGGAGCCTTGAGCTTCTGGAACCTTGAGCTGCTGGAGCCTTGAGCTGCTGGTGCTTCTGGAACCTTGAGCTGCTGGAACCTTGAGCTGCTGGAACCTTGAGCTGCTGGTGCTTCTGGAACCTTGAGCTGCTGGAACCTTGAGCTGCTGGAACCTTGAGCTGCTGGAACCTTGAGCTGCTGGTGCTTCTGGAACCTTGAGTATCTGGAGCCTTGAGCTTCTGGAACCTTGAGCTGCTGGAGCCTTGAGCTGCTGGTGCTTCTGGAACCTTGAGCTGCTGGAACCTTGAGCTGCTGGAACCTTGAGCTGCTGGTGCTTCTGGAACCTTGAGCATCTGGAGCCTTGAGCCTCTGGAACCTTGAGCTGCTGGAACCTTGAGCTGCTGGTGCTTCTGGAACCTTGAGCTGCTGGAACCTTGAGCTGCTGGTGCTTCTGGAACCTTGAGCTGCTGGAACCTTGAGCTGCTGGTGCTTCTGGAACCTTGAGCATCTGGAGCCTTGAGCTTCTGGAACCTTGAGCTGCTGGAGCCTTGAGCTGCTGGTGCTTCTGGAACCTTGAGCTGCTGGAGCCTTGAGCGGCTGGAACCTTGAGCTGCTGGAACCTTGAGCTTCTGGAACCTTGAGCTGCTGGTGCTTCTGGAACCTTGAGCTGCTGGAACCTTGAGCTGCTGGAACCTTGAGCTGCTGGTGCTTCTGGAACCTTGAGCTTCTGGAGCCTTGAGCTGCTGGAACCTTGAAGTGCTGGATATTTGAGCTGCTGGAACCTTGAGCTGCTGGAACCTTGAGCTGCTGGAACCTTGAGCTGCTGGAGCTTTGAGCTGCTGGTTCTTCTGGAACCTTGAGCTTCTGGAACCTTGAGCTTCTGGAACCTTGAGCTGCTGGAGCCTTGAGATTCTGGAACCTTAAGCTGCTGAAGCCTTGAGCTTCTGGAACCTTGAGCTGCTGGAGCCTTGAGCTTCTGGAACCTTGAGCTGCTGGAACCTTGAGCTGCTGGAACCTTGAGCTGTTGGAACCTTGAGCTGCTGGAACCTTGAGCTGCTGGTGCTTCTGGAACCTTGAGCTGCTGGAACCTTGAGCTGCTGGTGCTTCTGGAACCTTGAGCTGCTGGAACCTTGAGCTGCTCGAACCTTGAGCTGCTGGTGCTTCTGGAACCTTGAGCTGCTGGAACCTTGAGCTGCTGGAACCTTGAGCTGCTGGTGCTTCTGGAACCTTGAGCATCTGGAGCCTTGAGCTTCTGGAACCTTGAGCTGCTGGAGCCTTGAGCTGCTGGTGCTTCTGGAACCTTGAGCTGCTGGAGCCTTGAGCTGCTGGAACCTTGAGCTGCTGGAACCTTGAGCTGCTGGAACCTTGAGCTTCTGGAACCTTGAGCTGCTGGTGCTTCTGGAACCTTGAGCTGCTGGAACCTTGAGCTGCTGGTGCTTCTGGAACCTTGAGCTGCTGGTGCTTCTGGAACCTTGAGCTGCTGGAACCTTGAGCTGCTGGTGCTTCTGGAACCTTGAGCTGCTGGAACCTTGAGCTGCTGGTGCTTCTGGAACCTTGAGCTGCTGGAACCTTGAGCTTTTGGAGCCTTGAGCTGCTGGAACCTTGAAGTGCTGGAGCCTTGAGCTGCTGGAACCTTGAGCTTCTGGAACCTTGAGCTGCTGGAGCCTTGAGCTGCTGGTGCTTCTGGAACCTTGAACTGCTGGAACCTTGAGCTTCTGGAACCTTGAGCTGCTGGTGCTTCTGGAACCTTGAGCTGCTGGAACCTTGAGCTGCTGGAACCTTGAGCTGCTGGAACCTTGAGCTGCTGGTGCTTCTGGAACCTTGAGCTGCTGGAACCTTGAGCTGCTGGTGCTTCTGGAACCTTGAGCTGCTGGAACCTTGAGCTGCTGGTGCTTCTGGAACCTTGAGCTGCTGGAACCTTGAGCTGCTGGTGCTTCTGGAACCTTGAGCTTCTGGAACCTTGAGCTGCTGGAACCTTGAGCTTCTGGAGCCTTGAGCTGCTGGAACCTTGAAGTGCTGGATATTTGAGCTGCTGGAACCTTGAGCTGCTGGAACCTTGAGCTGCTGGAACCTTGAGCTGCTGGAGCTTTGAGCTGCTGGTTCTTCTGGAACCTTGAGCTTCTGGAACCTTGAGCTTCTGGAACCTTGAGCTGCTGGAGCCTTGAGATTCTGGAACCTTAAGCTGCTGAAGCCTTGAGCTTCTGGAACCTTGAGCTGCTGCAGCCTTGAGCTTCTGGAACCTTGAGCTGCTGGAACCTTGAGCTGCTGGAACCTTGAGCTGTTGGAACCTTGAGCTGCTGGAACCTTGAGCTGCTGGTGCTTCTGGAACCTTGAGCTGCTGGAACCTTGAGCTGCTGGTGCTTCTGGAACCTTGAGCTGCTGGAACCTTGAGCTGCTGGAACCTTAAGCTGCTGGTGCTTCTGGAACCTTGAGCTGCTGGAACCTTGAGCTGCTGGAACCTTGAGCTGCTGGTGCTTCTGGAACCTTGAGCATCTGGAGCCTTGAGCTTCTGGAACCTTGAGCTGCTGGAGCCTTGAGCTGCTGGTGCTTCTGGAACCTTGAGCTGCTGGAGCCTTGAGCTGCTGGAACCTTGAGCTGCTGGAACCTTGAGCTGCTGGAACCTTGAGCTTCTGGAACCTTTTGCTGCTGGTGCTTCTGGAACCTTGAGCTGCTGGAACCTTGAGCTGCTGGAACCTTGAGCTGCTGGTGCTTCTGGAACCTTGAGCTGCTGGAACCTTGAGCTGCTGGTGCTTCTGGAACCTTGAGCTGCTGGAACCTTGAGCTGCTGGTGCTTCTGGAACCTTGAGCTGCTGGAACCTTGAGCTGCTGGTGCTTCTGGAACCTTGAGCTGCTGGAACCTTGAGCTTCTGGAGCCTTGAGCTGCTGGAACCTTGAAGTGATGGAGCCTTGAGCTGCTGGAACCTTGAGCTGCTGGAACCTTGAGCTGCTGGAGCTTTGAGCTGCTGGTGCTTCTGGAACCTTGAGCTTCTGGAACCTTGAGCTGCTGGAGCCTTGAGCTTCTGGAACCTTGAGCTGCTGAAGCCTTGAGCTGCTGGAACCTTCAGCTGCTGGTGCTTCTGGAACCTTGAGCTGCTGGAACCTTCAGCTGCTGGTGCTTCTGGAACCTTGAGATGCTGGTGCTTCTGGAACCTTGAGCTGCTGGAACCTTCAGCTGCTGGTGCTTCTGGAACCTTGAGCTGCTGGAACCTTGAGCTGCTGGAACCTTCAGCTGCTGGTGCTTCTGGAACCTTGAGCATCTGGAGCCTTGAGCCTCTGGAACCTTGAGCTGCTGGAGCCTTGAGCTGCTGGTGCTTCTGGAACCTTGAGCTGCTGGAACCTTGAGCTGCTGGTGCTTCTGGAACCTTGAGCTGCTGGAACCTTGAGCTGCTGGAACCTTGAGCTGCTGGTGCTTCTGGAACCTTGAGCATCTGGAGCCTTGAGCTTCTGGAACCTTGAGCTGCTGGAGCCTTGAGCTGCTGGTGCTTCTGGAACCTTGAGCTGCTGGAGCCTTGAGCTCCTGGAAGCTTGAGCTGCTGGAACCTTGAGCTGCTGGAACCTTGAGCTTCTGGAACCTTGAGCTGCTGGTGCTTCTGGAACCTTGAGCTGCTGGAACCTTGAGCTGCTGGTGCTTCTGGAACCTTGAGCTGCTGGTGCTTCTGGAACCTTGAGCTGCTGGAACCTTGAGCTGCTGGTGCTTCTGGAAGCTTGAGCTGCTGGAACCTTGAGCTGCTGGTGCTTCTGGGACCTTGAGCTTCTGGAACCTTGAGCTGCTGGAACCTTGACTTCTGGAGCCTTGAGCTGCTGGAACCTTGAAGTGCTGGAGCCTTGAGCTGCTGGAACCTTGAGCTGCTGGAACCTTGAGCTGCTGGAACCTTGAGCTGCTAGAACTTTGAGCTGCTGGTGCTTCTGGAACCTTGAGTTTCTGGAACCTTGAGCTTCTGGAACCTTGAGCTGCTGGAGCCTTGAGCTTCTGGAACCTTGAGCTGCTGAAGCCTTGAGCTTTTGGAACCTTGAGCTGCTGGAGCCTTGAGCTTCTGGAACCTTGAGCTGCTGGAACCTTGAGCTGCTGGAACCTTGAGCTGCTGGTGCTTCTGGAACCTTGAGCTGCTGGAACCTTGAGCTGCTGGTGCTTCTGGAACCTTGAGCTGCTGGAACCTTGAGCTGCTGGAACCTTGAGCTGCTGGAACCTTGAGCTGCTGGTGCTTCTGGAACCTTGAGCATCTGGACCCTTGAGCTTCTGGAACCTTGAGCTGCTGGAGCCTTGAGCTGCTGGTGCTTCTGGAACCTTGAGCTGCTGGAACCTTGAGCTGCTGGTGCTTCTGGAACCTTGAGCTGCTGGAACCTTGAGCTGCTGGAACCTTGAGCTGCTGGTGCTTCTGGAACCTTGAGCATCTGGAGCCTTGAGCTTCTGGAACCTTGAGCTGCTGGAGCCTTGAGCTGCTGGTGCTTCTGGAACCTTGAGCTGCTGGAGCCTTGAGCTCCTGGAACCTTGAGCTGCTGGAACCTTTAGCTGCTGGAACCTTGAGCTTCTGGAACCTTGAGCTGCTGGTGCTTCTGGAACCTTGAGCTGCTGGAACCTTGAGCTTCTGGTGCTTCTGGAACCTTGAGCTGCTGGTGCTTCTGGAACCTTGAGCTGCTGGAACCTTGAGCTGCTGGTGCTCCTGGAATCTTGAGCTTCTGGAACCTTGAGCTGCTGGAACCTTGACTTCTAGGAGCCTTGAGCTGCTGGAACCTTGAGCTGCTGGTGCTTCTGGAACCTTGAGCTGCTGGAACCTTGAGCTGCTGGAACATTGAGCTGCTGGTGCTTCTGGAACCTTGAGCATCTGGAGCCTTGAGCTTCTGGAACCTTGAGCTGCTGGAGCCTTGAGCTGCTGGTGCTTCTGGAACCTTGAGCTGCTGGAGCCTTGAGCTCCTGGAAGCTTGAGCTGCTGGAACCTTGAGCTGCTGGTGCTTCTGGAACCTTGAGCTGCTGGTGCTTCTGGAACCTTGAGCTGCTGGAACCTTGAGCTGCTGGAACCTTGAGCTGCTGGTGCTTCTGGAACCTTGAGCTGCTGGTGCTTCTGGAACCTTGAGCTGCTGGAACCTTGAGCTGCTGGTGCTTCTGGAACCTTGAGCTGCTGGAACCTTGAGCTGCTGGTGCTTCTGGAACCTTGAGCTTCTGGAACCTTGAGCTGCTGGAACCTTGACTTCTGGAGCCTTGAGCTGCTGGAACCTTGAAGTGCTGGAGCCTTGAGCTGCTGGAACCTTGAGCTGCTGGAACCTTGAGCTGCTGGAACCTTGAGCTGCTGGAACCTTGAGCTGCTGGTGCTTCTGGAACCTTGAGCATCTGGAGCCTTGAGCTTCTGGAACCTTGAGCTGCTGGAGCCTTGAGCTGCTGGTGCTTCTGGAACCTTGAGCTGCTGGAACCTTGAGCTGCTGGAACCTTGAGCTGCTGGTGCTTCTGGAACCTTGAGCTGCTGGAACCTTGAGCTGCTGGAACCTTGAGCTGCTGGAACCTTGAGCTGCTGGTGCTTCTGGAACCTTGAGTATCTGGAGCCTTGAGCTTCTGGAACCTTGAGCTGCTGGAGCCTTGAGCTGCTGGTGCTTCTGGAACCTTGAGCTGCTGGAACCTTGAGCTGCTGGTGCTTCTGGAACCTTGAGCATCTGGAGCCTTGAGCCTCTGGAACCTTGAGCTGCTGGAACCTTGAGCTGCTGGTGCTTCTGGAACCTTGAGCTGCTGGAACCTTGAGCTGCTGGTGCTTCTGGAACCTTGAGCTGCTGGAACCTTGAGCTGCTGGTGCTTCTGGAACCTTGAGCATCTGGAGCCTTGAGCTTCTGGAACCTTGAGCTGCTGGAGCCTTGAGCTGCTGGTGCTTCTGGAACCTTGAGCTGCTGGAGCCTTGAGCGGCTGGAACCTTGAGCTGCTGGAACCTTGAGCTTCTGGAACCTTGAGCTGCTGGTGCTTCTGGAACCTTGAGCTGCTGGAACCTTGAGCTGCTGGAACCTTGAGCTGCTGGTGCTTCTGGAACCTTGAGCTTCTGGAGCCTTGAGCTGCTGGAACCTTGAAGTGCTGGATATTTGAGCTGCTGGAACCTTGAGCTGCTGGAACCTTGAGCTGCTGGAACCTTGAGCTGCTGGAGCTTTGAGCTGCTGGTTCTTCTGGAACCTTGAGCTTCTGGAACCTTGAGCTTCTGGAACCTTGAGCTGCTGGAGCCTTGAGATTCTGGAACCTTAAGCTGCTGAAGCCTTGAGCTTCTGGAACCTTGAGCTGCTGGAGCCTTGAGCTTCTGGAACCTTGAGCTGCTGGAACCTTGAGCTGCTGGAACCTTGAGCTGTTGGAACCTTGAGCTGCTGGAACCTTGAGCTGCTGGTGCTTCTGGAACCTTGAGCTGCTGGAACCTTGAGCTGCTGGTGCTTCTGGAACCTTGAGCTGCTGGAACCTTGAGCTGCTCGAACCTTGAGCTGCTGGTGCTTCTGGAACCTTGAGCTGCTGGAACCTTGAGCTGCTGGAACCTTGAGCTGCTGGTGCTTCTGGAACCTTGAGCATCTGGAGCCTTGAGCTTCTGGAACCTTGAGCTGCTGGAGCCTTGAGCTGCTGGTGCTTCTGGAACCTTGAGCTGCTGGAGCCTTGAGCTGCTGGAACCTTGAGCTGCTGGAACCTTGAGCTGCTGGAACCTTGAGCTTCTGGAACCTTGAGCTGCTGGTGCTTCTGGAACCTTGAGCTGCTGGTGCTTCTGGAACCTTGAGCTGCTGGAACCTTGAGCTGCTGGTGCTTCTGGAACCTTGAGCTGCTGGAACCTTGAGCTGCTGGTGCTTCTGGAACCTTGAGCTGCTGGAACCTTGAGCTTTTGGAGCCTTGAGCTGCTGGAACCTTGAAGTGCTGGAGCCTTGAGCTGCTGGAACCTTGAGCTTCTGGAACCTTGAGCTGCTGGAGCCTTGAGCTGCTGGTGCTTCTGGAACCTTGAACTGCTGGAACCTTGAGCTTCTGGAACCTTGAGCTGCTGGTGCTTCTTGAACCTTGAGCTGCTGGAACCTTGAGCTGCTGGAACCTTGAGCTGCTGGAACCTTGAGCTGCTGGTGCTTCTGGAACCTTGAGCTGCTGGAACCTTGAGCTGCTGGTGCTTCTGGAACCTTGAGCTGCTGGAACCTTGAGCTGCTGGTGCTTCTGGAACCTTGAGCTGCTGGAACCTTGAGCTGCTGGTGCTTCTGGAACCTTGAGCTTCTGGAACCTTGAGCTGCTGGAACCTTGAGCTTCTGGAGCCTTGAGCTGCTGGAACCTTGAAGTGCTGGATATTTGAGCTGCTGGAACCTTGAGCTGCTGGAACCTTGAGCTGCTGGAACCTTGAGCTGCTGGAGCTTTGAGCTGCTGGTTCTTCTGGAACCTTGAGCTTCTGGAACCTTGAGCTTCTGGAACCTTGAGCTGCTGGAGCCTTGAGATTCTGGAACCTTAAGCTGCTGAAGCCTTGAGCTTCTGGAACCTTGAGCTGCTGCAGCCTTGAGCTTCTGGAACCTTGAGCTGCTGGAACCTTGAGCTGCTGGAACCTTGAGCTGTTGGAACCTTGAGCTGCTGGAACCTTGAGCTGCTGGTGCTTCTGGAACCTTGAGCTGCTGGAACCTTGAGCTGCTGGTGCTTCTGGAACCTTGAGCTGCTGGAACCTTGAGCTGCTGGAACCTTAAGCTGCTGGTGCTTCTGGAACCTTGAGCTGCTGGAACCTTGAGCTGCTGGAACCTTGAGCTGCTGGTGCTTCTGGAACCTTGAGCATCTGGAGCCTTGAGCTTCTGGAACCTTGAGCTGCTGGAGCCTTGAGCTGCTGGTGCTTCTGGAACCTTGAGCTGCTGGAGCCTTGAGCTGCTGGAACCTTGAGCTGCTGGAACCTTGAGCTGCTGGAACCTTGAGCTTCTGGAACCTTTTGCTGCTGGTGCTTCTGGAACCTTGAGCTGCTGGAACCTTGAGCTGCTGGAACCTTGAGCTGCTGGTGCTTCTGGAACCTTGAGCTGCTGGAACCTTGAGCTGCTGGTGCTTCTGGAACCTTGAGCTGCTGGAACCTTGAGCTGCTGGTGCTTCTGGAACCTTGAGCTGCTGGAACCTTGAGCTGCTGGTGCTTCTGGAACCTTGAGCTGCTGGAACCTTGAGCTTCTGGAGCCTTGAGCTGCTGGAACCTTGAAGTGCTGGAGCCTTGAGCTGCTGGAACCTTGAGCTGCTGGAACCTTGAGCTGCTGGAGCTTTGAGCTGCTGGTGCTTCTGGAACCTTGAGCTTCTGGAACCTTGAGCTGCTGGAGCCTTGAGCTTCTGGAACCTTGAGCTGCTGAAGCCTTGAGCTGCTGGAACCTTCAGCTGCTGGTGCTTCTGGAACCTTGAGCTGCTGGAACCTTCAGCTGCTGGTGCTTCTGGAACCTTGAGATGCTGGTGCTTCTGGAACCTTGAGCTGCTGGAACCTTCAGCTGCTGGTGCTTCTGGAACCTTGAGCTGCTGGAACCTTGAGCTGCTGGAACCTTCAGCTGCTGGTGCTTCTGGAACCTTGAGCAACTGGAGCCTTGAGCCTCTGGAACCTTGAGCTGCTGGAACCTTGAGCTGCTGGAACCTTGAGCTGCTGGTGCTTCTGGAACCTTGAGCATCTGGAGCCTTGAGCTTCTGGAACCTTGAGCTGCTGGAGCCTTGAGCTGCTGGTGCTTCTGGAACCTTGAGCTGCTGGAGCCTTGAGCTCCTGGAAGCTTGAGCTGCTGGAACCTTGAGCTGCTGGAACCTTGAGCTTCTGGAACCTTGAGCTGCTGGTGCTTCTGGAACCTTGAGCTGCTGGAACCTTGAGCTGCTGGTGCTTCTGGAACCTTGAGCTGCTGGTGCTTCTGGAACCTTGAGCTGCTGGAACCTTGAGCTGCTGGTGCTTCTGGAAGCTTGAGCTGCTGGAACCTTGAGCTGCTGGTGCTTCTGGGACCTTGAGCTTCTGGAACCTTGAGCTGCTGGAACCTTGACTTCTGGAGCCTTGAGCTGCTGGAACCTTGAAGTGCTGGAGCCTTGAGCTGCTGGAACCTTGAGCTGCTGGAACCTTGAGCTGCTAGAACTTTGAGCTGCTGGTGCTTCTGGAACCTTGAGTTTCTGGAACCTTGAGCTTCTGGAACCTTGAGCTGCTGGAGCCTTGAGCTTCTGGAACCTTGAGCTGCTGAAGCCTTGAGCTTTTGGAACCTTGAGCTGCTGGAGCCTTGAGCTTCTGGAACCTTGAGCTGCTGGAACCTTGAGCTGCTGGAACCTTGAGCTGCTGGTGCTTCTGGAACCTTGAGCTGCTGGTGCTTCTGGAACCTTGAGCTGCTGGAACCTTGAGCTGCTGGAACCTTGAGCTGCTGGTGCTTCTGGAACCTTGAGCATCTGGACCCTTGAGCTTCTGGAACCTTGAGCTGCTGGAGCCTTGAGCTGCTGGTGCTTCTGGAACCTTGAGCTGCTGGAACCTTGAGCTGCTGGTGCTTCTGGAACCTTGAGCTGCTGGAACCTTGAGCTGCTGGAACCTTGAGCTGCTGGTGCTTCTGGAACCTTGAGCATCTGGAGCCTTGAGCTTCTGGAACCTTGAGCTGCTGGAGCCTTGAGCTGCTGGTGCTTCTGGAACCTTGAGCTGCTGGAGCCTTGAGCTCCTGGAACCTTGAGCTGCTGGAACCTTGAGCTGCTGGAACCTTGAGCTTCTGGAACCTTGAGCTGCTGGTGCTTCTGGAACCTTGAGCTGCTGGAACCTTGAGCTTCTGGTGCTTCTGGAACCTTGAGCTGCTGGTGCTTCTGGAACCTTGAGCTGCTGGAACCTTGAGCTGCTGGTGCTCCTGGAATCTTGAGCTTCTGGAACCTTGAGCTGCTGGAACCTTGACTTCTAGGAGCCTTGAGCTGCTGGAACCTTGAGCTGCTGGTGCTTCTGGAACCTTGAGCTGCTGGAACCTTGAGCTGCTGGTGCTTCTGGAATCTTGAGCTTTTGGAACCTTGAGCTGCTGGAACCTTGACTTCTAGGAGCCTTGAGCTGCTGGAACCTTGAGCTGCTGGTGCTTCTGGAACCTTGAGCTGCTGGAACCTTGAGCTGCTGGAACATTGAGCTGCTGGTGCTTCTGGAACCTTGAGCATCTGGAGCCTTGAGCTTCTGGAACCTTGAGCTGCTGGAGCCTTGAGCTGCTGGTGCTTCTGGAACCTTGAGCTGCTGGAGCCTTGAGCTCCTGGAAGCTTGAGCTGCTGGAACCTTGAGCTGCTGGAACCTTGTGCTTCTGGAACCTTGAGCTGCTGGTGCTTCTGGAACCTTGAGCTGCTGGAACCTTGAGCTGCTGGAACCTTGAGCTGATGGTGCTTCTGGAACCTTGAGCTGCTGGTGCTTCTGGAACCTTGAGCTGCTGGAACCTTGAGCTGCTGGTGCTTCTGGAACCTTGAGCTGCTGGAACCTTGAGCTGCTGGTGCTTCTGGAACCTTGAGCTTCTGGAACCTTGAGCTGCTGGAACCTTGACTTCTGGAGCCTTGAGCTGCTGGAACCTTGAAGTGCTGGAGCCTTGAGCTGCTGGAACCTTGAGCTGCTGGAACCTTGAGCTGCTGGAGCTTTGAGCTGCTGGTGCTTCTGCAACCTTGAGTTTCTGGAACCTTGAGCTTCTGGAACCTTGAGCTGCTGTAGCCTTGAGCTTCTGGAACCTTGAGCTGCTGAAGCCTTGAGCTTCTGGAACCTTGAGCTGCTGGAGCCTTGAGCTTCTGGAACCTTGAGCTGCTGGTGCTTCTGGAACCTTGAGCTGCTGGAACCTTGAGCTGCTGGTGCTTCTGGAACCTTGAGCTGCTGGAACCTTGAGCTGCTGGTGCTTCTGGAACCTTGAGCTGCTGGAACCTTGAGCTGCTGGAACCTTGAGCTGCTGGTGCTTCTGGAACCTTGAGCATCTGGAGCCTTGAGCTTCTGGAACCTTGAGCTGCTGGAGCCTTGAGCTGCTGGTGCTTCTGGAACCTTGAGCTGCTGGAACATTGAGCTGCTGGTGCTTCTGGAACCTTGAGCTGCTGGAACCTTGAGCTGCTGGTGCTTCTGGAACCTTGAGCATCTGGAGCCTTGAGCTTCTGGAACCTTGAGCTGCTGGTGCTTCTGGAACCTTGAGCTGCTGGAACCTTGAGCTGCTGGAACCTTGAGCTGCTGGTGCTTCTGGAAGCTTGAGCTGCTGGTGCTTCTGGAACCTTGAGCTACTGGAACCTTGAGCTGCTGGTGCTTCTGGAACCTTGAGCTGCTGGAACCTTGAGCTGCTGGTGCTTCTGGAATCTTGAGCTTCTGGAACCTTGAGCTGCTGGAACCTTGACTTCTAGGAGCCTTGAGCTGCTGGAACCTTGAAGTGCTGGAGCCTTGAGCTGCTGGAACCTTGAGCTGCTGGAACCTTTTGCTGCTGGAACCTTGAGCTGCTGGAGCTTTGAGCTGCTGGTGCTTCTGGAACCTTGAGCTGCTGGAACCTTGACTTCTGGAGCCTTAAGCTGCTGGAACCTTGAAGTGCTGGAGCCTTGAGCTGCTGGAACCTTGAGTTGCTGGAACCTTGAGCTGCTGGAACCTTGAGCTGCTGGAGCTTTGAGCTGCTGGTGCTTCTGGAACCTTGAGTTTCTGGAACCTTGAGCTTCTGGAACCTTGAGCTGCTGGAGCCTTGAGCTTCTGGAACCTTGAGCTGCTGAAGCCTTGAGCTTCTGGAACCTTGAGCTGCTGGAGCCTTGAGCTTCTGGAACCTTGAGCTGCTGGAACCTTGAGCTGCTGGAACCTTGAGCTGCTGGAACCTTGAGCTGCTGGTGCTTCTGGAACCTTGAGCTGCTGGAACCTTGAGCTGCTGGTGCTTCTGGAACCTTGAGCTGCTGGAACCTTGAGCTGCTGGTGCTTCTGGAACCTTGAGCTTCTGGAACCTTGAGCTGCTGGAACCTTGAGCTGCTGGTGCTTCTGGAACCTTGAGCATCTGGAGCCTTGAGCTTCTGGAACCTTGAGCTGCTGGAGCCTTGAGCTGCTGGTGCTTCTGGAACCTTGAGCTGCTGGAACATTGAGCTGCTGGTGCTTCTGGAACCTTGAGCTGCTGGAACCTTGAGCTGCTGGAACCTTGAGCTGCTGGTGCTTCTGGAACCTTGAGCATCTGGAGCCTTGAGCTTCTGGAACCTTGAGCTGCTGGTGCTTCTGGAACCTTGAGCTGCTGGAACCTTGAGCTGCTGGAACCTTGAGCTGCTGGTGCTTCTGGAAGCTTGAGCTGCTGGTGCTTCTGGAACCTTGAGCTGCTGGAACCTTGAGCTGCTGGTGCTTCTGGAGCCTTGAGCTGCTGGAACCTTGAGCTGCTGGTGCTTCTGGAATCTTGAGCTTCTGGAACCTTGAGCTGCTGGAACCTTGACTTCTAGGAGCCTTGAGCTGCTGGAACCTTGAAGTGCTGGAGCCTTGAGCTGCTGGAACCTTGAGCTGCTGGAACCTTTTGCTGCTGGAACCTTGAGCTTCTGGTGCTTCTGGAACCTTGAGCTGCTGGTGCTTCTGGAACCTTGAGCTGCTGGAACCTTGAGCTGCTGGTGCTTCTGGAATCTTGAGCTTCTGGAACCTTGAGCTGCTGGAACCTTGACTTCTAGGAGCCTTGAGCTGCTGGAACCTTGAGCTGCTGGTGCTTCTGGAACCTTGAGCTGCTGGAACCTTGAGCTGCTGGAACATTGAGCTGCTGGTGCTTCTGGAACCTTGAGCATCTGGAGCCTTGAGCTTCTGGAACCTTGAGCTGCTGGAGCCTTGAGCTGCTGGTGCTTCTGGAACCTTGAGCTGCTGGAGCCTTGAGCTCCTGGAAGCTTGAGCTGCTGTAACCTTGAGCTGCTGGAACCTTGTGCTTCTGGAACCTTGAGCTGCTGGTGCTTCTGGAACCTTGAGCTGCTGGTGCTTCTGGAACCTTGAGCTGCTGGAACCTTGAGCTGCTGGTGCTTCTGGAACCTTGAGCTGCTGGAGCCTTGAGCTGCTGGAACCTTCAGCTGCTGGTGCTTCTGGAACCTTGAGCTGCTGGAACCTTGAGCTGCTGGTGCTTCTGGAACCTTGAGCTGCTGGAACCTTGAGCTGCTGGAGCCTTGTGCTGCTGGTGCTTCTGGAACCTTTTGCATCTGGAGCCTTGAGCTTCTGGAACCTTGAGCTGCTGGAGCCTTGAGCTGCTGGAACGTTGAGCTGCTGGAACCTTGGGCTTCTGGAACCTTGAGCTGCTGGTGCTTCTGGAACCTTGAGCTGCTGTAACCTTGAGCTGCTGGAACCTTGTGCTTCTGGAACCTTGAGCTGCTGGTGCTTCTGGAACCTTGAGCTGCTGGTGCTTCTGGAACCTTGAGCTGCTGGAACCTTGAGCTGCTGGTGCTTCTGGAACCTTGAGCTGCTGGAGCCTTGAGCTGCTGGAACCTTCAGCTGCTGGTGCTTCTGGAACCTTGAGCTGCTGGAACCTTGAGCTGCTGGAACCTTGAGCTGCTGGTGCTTCTGGAACCTTGAGCTGCTGGAACCTTGAGCTGCTGGAGCCTTGTGCTGCTGGTGCTTCTGGAACCTTTTGCATCTGGAGCCTTGAGCTTCTGGAACCTTGAGCTGCTGGAGCCTTGAGCTGCTGGAACGTTGAGCTGCTGGAACCTTGGGCTTCTGGAACCTTGAGCTGCTGGTGCTTCTGGAACCTTGAGCTGCTGGAACCTTGAGCTGCTGGTGCTTCTGGAACCTTGAGCTGTTGGAACCTTGAGCTGCTGGTGCTTCTGGAACCTTGAGCTGCTGGAGCCTTGAGCTGCTGGTCCTTCTGGAACCTTGAGCTGCTGGAACCTTGAGCTGCTGGTGCTTCTGGAACCTTGAGCTGCTGGAACCTTGAGCTGCTGGAACCTTGAGCTGCTGGTGCTTCTGGAACCTTGAGCATCTGGAGCCTTGAGCTTCTGGAACCTTGAGCTGCTGGAGCCATGAGCTGCTGGTGCTTCTGGAACCTTGAGCTGCTGGAGCCTTGAGCTCCTGGAACCTTGAGCTGCTGGAACCTTGAGCTTCTGGAACCTTGAGCTGCTGGTGCTTCTGGAACCTTGAGCTGCTGGAACCTTGAGCTTCTGGTGCTTCTGGAACCTTGAGCTGCTGGTGCTTCTGGAACCTTGAGCTGCTGGAACCTTGAGCTGCTGGTGCTTCTGGAATCTTGAGCTTCTGGAACCTTGAGCTGCTGGAACCTTGACTTCTAGGAGCCTTGAGCTGCTGGAACCTTGAGCTGCTGGTGCTTCTGGAACCTTGAGCTGCTGGAACCTTGAGCTGCTGGAACATTGAGCTGCTGGTGCTTCTGGAACCTTGAGCATCTGGAGCCTTGAGCTTCTGGAACCTTGAGCTGCTGGAGCCTTGAGCTGCTGGTGCTTCTGGAACCTTGAGCTGCTGGAGCCTTGAGCTCCTGGAAGCTTGAGCTGCTGGAACCTTGAGCTGCTGGAACCTTGTGCTTCTGGAACCTTGAGCTGCTGGTGCTTCTGGAACCTTGAGCTGCTGGAACCTTGAGCTGCTGGAACCTTGAGCTGCTGGTGCTTCTGGAACCTTGAGCTGCTGGTGCTTCTGGAACCTTGAGCTGCTGGAACGTTGAGCTGCTGGTGCTTCTGGAACCTTGAGCTGCTGGAACCTTGAGCTGCTGGTGCTTCTGGAACCTTGAGCTTCTGGAACCTTGAGCTGCTGGAACCTTGACTTCTGGAGCCTTGAGCTGCTGGAACCTTGAAGTGCTGGAGCCTTGAGCTGCTGGAACCTTGAGCTGCTGGAACCTTGAGCTGTTGGAACCTTGAGCTGCTGGAGCTTTGAGCTGCTGGTGCTTCTGGAACCTTGAGTTTCTGGAACCTTGAGCTTCTGGAACCTTGAGCTGCTGGAGCCTTGAGCTTCTGGAACCTTGAGCTGCTGAAGCCTTGAGCTTCTGGAACCTTGAGCTGCTGGAGCCTTGAGCTTCTGGAACCTTGAGCTGCTGGAACCTTGAGCTGCTGGAACCTTGAGCTGCTGGAACCTTGAGCTGCTGGTGCTTCTGGAACCTTGAGCTGCTGGAACCTTGAGCTGCTGGTGCTTCTGGAACCTTGAGCTGCTGGAACCTTGAGCTGCTGGTGCTTCTGGAACCTTGAGCTGCTGGAACCTTGAGCTGCTGGAACCTTGAGCTGCTGGTGCTTCTGGAACCTTGAGCATCTGGAGCCTTGAGGTTCTGGAACCTTGAGCTGCTGGAGCCTTGAGCTGCTGGTGCTTCTGGAACCTTGAGCTGCTGGAACATTGAGCTGCTGGTGCTTCTGAAACCTTGAGCTGCTGGAACCTTGAGCTGCTGGAACCTTGAGCTGCTGGAACCTTGAGCTGCTGGTGCTTCTGGAACCTTGAGCATCTGGAGCCTTGAGCTTCTGGAACCTTGAGCTGCTGGTGCTTCTGGAACCTTGAGCTGCTGGAACCTTGAGCTGCTGGAACCTTGAGCTGCTGGTGCTTCTGGAAGCTTGAGCTGCTGGTGCTTCTGGAACCTTGAGCTGCTGGAACCTTGAGCTGCTGGTGCTTCTGGAACCTTGAGCTGCTGGAACCTTGAGCTGCTGGTGCTTCTGGAATCTTGAGCTTCTGGAACCTTGAGCTGCTGGAACCTTGACTTCTAGGAGCCTTGAGCTGCTGGAACCTTGAAGTGCTGGAGCCTTGAGCTGCTGGAACCTTGAGCTGCTGGAACCTTTTGCTGCTGGAACCTTGAGCTGCTGGAGCTTTGAGCTGCTGGTGCTTCTGGAACCTTGAGCTTCTGGAACCTTGAGCTTCTGGTGCTTCTGGAACCTTGAGCTGCTGGAACCTTGAGCTGCTGGTGCTTCTGGAACCTTGAGCTGCTGGAACCTTGAGCTGCTGGAACCTTGAGCTGCTGGTGCTTCTGGAACCTTGAGCTGCTGGAACCTTGAGCTGCTGGAACCTTGAGCTGCTGGTGCTTCTGGAACCTTGAGCATCTGGAGCCTTGAGCTTCTGGAACTTTGAGCTGCTGGAGCCTTGAGCTGCTGGTGCTTCTGGAACCTTGAGCTGCTGGAGCCTTGAGCTGCTGGAACCTTCAGCTGCTGGTGCTTCTGGAACCTTGAGCTGCTGGAACCTTGAGCTGCTGGAACCTTGAGCTGCTGGTGCTTCTGGAACCTTGAGCTGCTGGAACCTTGAGCTGCTGGAACCTTGTGCTGCTGGTGCTTCTGGAACCTTTTGCATCTGGAGCCTTGAGCTTCTGGAACCTTGAGCTGCTGGAGCCTTGAGCTGCTGGAACGTTGAGCTGCTGGTTCTTCTGGAACCTTTTGCATCTGGAGCCTTGAGCTTCTGGAACCTTGAGCTGCTGGAACCTTGTGCTGCTGGTGCTTCTGGAACCTTTTGCATCTGGAGCCTTGAGCTTCTGGAACCTTGAGCTGCTGGAACCTTGGGCTTCTGGAACCTTGAGCTGCTGGTGCTTCTGGAACCTTGAGCTGCTGGAACCTTGAGCTGCTGGTGCTTCTGGAACCTTGAGCTGCTGGAACCTTGAGCTGCTGGTGCTTCTGGAACCTTGAGCTTCTTGAACCTTGAGCTGCTGGAACCTTGAGCTTCTGGAGCCTTGAGCTGCTGGAACCTTGAAGTGCTGGAGCCTTGAGCTGCTGGAACCTTGAGCTGCTGGAACCTTGAGCTGCTGGAGCTTTGAGCTGCTGGTGCTTCTGGAACCTTGAGCTTCTGGAACCTTGAGCTTCTGGAACCTTGAGCTGCTGGAGCCTTGAGATTCTAGAACCTTGAGCTGCTGAAGCCTTGAGCTTCTGGAACCTTGAGCTGCTGGTGCTTCTGGAACCTTGAGCATCTGGAGCCTTGAGCTTCTGGAACCTTGAGCTGCTGGTGCTTCTGGAACCTTGAGCTGCTGGAACCTTGAGCTGCTGGAACCTTGAGCTGCTGGTGCTTCTGGAAGCTTGAGCTGCTGGTGCTTCTGGAACCTTGAGCTGCTGGAACCTTGAGCTGCTGGTGCTTCTGGAACCTTGAGCTGCTGGAACCTTGAGCTGCTGGTGCTTCTGGAATCTTGAGCTTCTGGAACCTTGAGCTGCTGGAACCTTGACTTCTAGGAGCCTTGAGCTGCTGGAACCTTGAAGTGCTGGAGCCTTGAGCTGCTGGAGCTTTGAGCTGCTGGTGCTTCTGGAACCTTGAGCTTCTGGAACCTTGAGCTTCTGGTGCTTCTGGAACCTTGAGCTGCTGGAACCTTGAGCTGCTGGTGCTTCTGGAACCTTGAGCTGCTGGAACCTTGAGCTGCTGGAACCTTGAGCTGCTGGTGCTTCTGGAACCTTGAGCTGCTGGAACCTTGAGCTGCTGGAACCTTGAGCTGCTGGTGCTTCTGGAACCTTGAGCATCTGGAGCCTTGAGCTTCTGGAACTTTGAGCTGCTGGAGCCTTGAGCTGCTGGTGCTTCTGGAACCTTGAGCTGCTGGAGCCTTGAGCTGCTGGAACCTTCAGCTGCTGGTGCTTCTGGAACCTTGAGCTGCTGGAACCTTGAGCTGCTGGAACCTTGAGCTGCTGGAACCTTGTGCTGCTGGTGCTTCTGGAACCTTTTGCATCTGGAGCCTTGAGCTTCTGGAACCTTGAGCTGCTGGAGCCTTGAGCTGCTGGAACGTTGAGCTGCTGGAACCTTGGGCTTCTGGAACCTTGAGCTGCTGGTGCTTCTGGAACCTTGAGCTGCTGGAACCTTGAGCTGCTGGTGCTTCTGGAACCTTGAGCTGTTGGAACCTTGAGCTGCTGGTGCTTCTGGAACCTTGAGCTGCTGGAACCTTGAGCTGCTGATGCTTCTGGAACCTTGAGCTGCTGGAACCTTGAGCTGCTGGTGCTTCTGGAACCTTGAGCTTCTTGATCCTTGAGCTGCTGGAACCTTGAGCTTCTGGAGCCTTGAGCTGCTGGAACCTTGAAGTGCTGGAGCCTTGAGCTGCTGGAACCTTGAGCTGCTGGAACCTTGAGCTGCTGGAGCTTTGAGCTGCTGGTGCTTCTGGAACCTTGAGCTTCTGGAACCTTGAGCTTCTGGAACCTTGAGCTGCTGGAGCCTTGAGATTCTAGAACCTTGAGCTGCTGAAGCTTTGAGCTTCTGGAAACTTGAGCTGCTGGAGCCTTGAGCTTCTGGAACCTCTAGCTGCTGGAACCTTGAGCTGTTGGAACCTTGAGCTGCTGGAACCTTGAGCTGCTGGTGCTTCTGGAACCTTGAGCTGCTGGAACCTTGAGCTGCTGGTGCTTCTTGAACCTTGAGCTGCTGGAACCTTGAGCTCCTGGAACCTTGAGCTGCTGGTGCTTCTGGAACCTTGAGCTGCTGGAACCTTGAGCTGCTGGAACCTTGAGCTGCTGGTGCTTCTGGAACCTTGAGCATCTGGAGCCTTGAGCTTCTGGAACCTTGAGCTGCTGGAGCCTTGAGCTGCTGGTGCTTCTGGAACCTTGAGCTGCTGGAGCCTTTAGCTGCTGGAACCTTGAGCTGCTGGAACCTTGAGCTGCTGGAACCTTGAGCTGCTGGTGCTTCTGGAACCTTGAGCTGCTGAAACCTTGAGCTGCTGGTGCTTCTGGAACCTTGAGCTGCTGGAACCTTGAGCTGCTGGTGATTCTGGAACCTTGAGCTGCTGGAACCTTGAGCTGCTGGTGCTTCTGGAACCTTGAGCTTCTGGAACCTTGAGCTGCTGGAACCTTGAGCTTCTGGAGCCTTGAGCTGCTGGAACCTTGAAGTGCTGGAGCCTTGAGCTGCTGGAACCTTGAGCTGCTGGAACCTTGAGCTGCTGGAGCTTTGAGCTGCTGGTGCTTCTGGAACCTTGAGCTTCTGGAACCTTGAGCTTCTGGAACCTTGAGCTGCTGGAGCCTTGAGCTTCTGGAGCCTTGAGCCTCTGGAACCTTGAGCTGCTGGACCCTTGAGCTGCTGGTGCTTCTGGAACCTTGAGCTGCTGGAGCCTTGAGCTGCTGGAACCTTCAGCTGCTGGTGCTTCTGGAACCTTGAGCTGCTGGAACCTTGAGCTGCTGGAACCTTGAGCTGCTGGTGCTTCTGGAACCTTGAGCTGCTGGAACCTTGAGCTGCTGGAACCTTGTGCTGCTGGTGCTTCTGGAACCTTTTGCATCTGGAGCCTTGAGCTTCTGGAACCTTGAGCTGCTGGAGCCTTGAGCTGCTGGAACGTTGAGCTGCTGGAACCTTGGGCTTCTGGAACCTTGAGCTGCTGGTGCTTCTGGAACCTTGAGCTGCTGGAACCTTGAGCTGCTGGTGCTTCTGGAACCTTGAGCTGTTGGAACCTTGAGCTGCTGGTGCTTCTGGAACCTTGAGCTGCTGGAACCTTGAGCTGCTGGTGCTTCTGGAACCTTGAGCTGCTGGAACCTTGAGCTGCTGGTGCTTCTGGAACCTTGAGCTTCTTGATCCTTGAGCTGCTGGAACCTTGAGCTTCTGGAGCCTTGAGCTGCTGGAACCTTGAAGTGCTGGAGCCTTGAGCTGCTGGAACCTTGAGCTGCTGGAACCTTGAGCTGCTGGAGCTTTGAGCTGCTGGTGCTTCTGGAACCTTGAGCTTCTGGAACCTTGAGCTTCTGGAACCTTGAGCTGCTGGAGCCTTGAGATTCTAGAACCTTGAGCTGCTGAAGCTTTGAGCTTCTGGAAACTTGAGCTGCTGGAGCCTTGAGCTTCTGGAACCTCTAGCTGCTGGAACCTTGAGCTGCTGGAACCTTGAGCTGTTGGAACCTTGAGCTGCTGGAACCTTGAGCTGCTGGTGCTTCTGGAACCTTGAGCTGCTGGAACCTTGAGCTGCTGGTGCTTCTTGAACCTTGAGCTGCTGGAACCTTGAGCTCCTGGAACCTTGAGCTGCTGGTGCTTCTGGAACCTTGAGCTGCTGGAACCTTGAGCTGCTGGAACCTTGAGCTGCTGGTGCTTCTGGAACCTTGAGCATCTGGAGCCTTGAGCTTCTGGAACCTTGAGCTGCTGGAGCCTTGAGCTGCTGGTGCTTCTGGAACCTTGAGCTGCTGGAGCCTTTAGCTGCTGGAACCTTGAGCTGCTGGAACCTTGAGCTGCTGGAACCTTGAGCTGCTGGTGCTTCTGGAACCTTGAGCTGCTGAAACCTTGAGCTGCTGGTGCTTCTGGAACCTTGAGCTGCTGGAACCTTGAGCTGCTGGTGATTCTGGAACCTTGAGCTGCTGGAACCTTGAGCTGCTGGTGCTTCTGGAACCTTGAGCTTCTGGAACCTTGAGCTGCTGGAACCTTGAGCTTCTGGAGCCTTGAGCTGCTGGAACCTTGAAGTGCTGGAGCCTTGAGCTGCTGGAACCTTGAGCTGCTGGAACCTTGAGCTGCTGGAGCTTTGAGCTGCTGGTGCTTCTGGAACCTTGAGCTTCTGGAACCTTGAGCTTCTGGAACCTTGAGCTGCTGGAGCCTTGAGCTTCTGGAGCCTTGAGCCTCTGGAACCTTGAGCTGCTGGACCCTTGAGCTGCTGGTGCTTCTGGAACCTTGAGCTGCTGGAACCTTGAGCTGCTGGTGCTTCTGGAACCTTGAGCTGCTGGAACCTTGAGCTGCTGGAACCTTGAGCTGCTGGTGCTTCTGGAACCTTGAGCTGCTGGAACCTTGAGCTGCTGGAACCTTGTGCTGCTGGTGCTTCTGGAACCTTTTGCATCTGGAGCCTTGAGCTTCTGGAACCTTGAGCTGCTGGAGCCTTGAGCTGCTGGAACGTTGAGCTGCTGGAACCTTGGGCTTCTGGAACCTTGAGCTGCTGGAACCTTGAGCTGCTGGTGCTTCTGGAACCTTGAGCTGTTGGAACCTTGAGCTGCTGGTGCTTCTGGAACCTTGAGCTGCTGGAACCTTGAGCTGCTGGTGCTTCTGGAACCTTGAGCTGCTGGAACCTTGAGCTGCTGGTGCTTCTGGAACCTTGAGCTTCTTGATCCTTGAGCTGCTGGAACCTTGAGCTTCTGGAGCCTTGAGCTGCTGGAACTTTGAAGTGCTGGAGCCTTGAGCTGCTGGAACCTTGAGCTGCTGGAACCTTGAGCTGCTGGAGCTTTGAGCTGCTGGTGCTTCTGGAACCTTGAGCTTCTGGAACCTTGAGCTTCTGGAACCTTGAGCTGCTGGAGCCTTGAGATTCTAGAACCTTGAGCTGCTGAAGCTTTGAGCTTCTGGAAACTTGAGCTGCTGGAGCCTTGAGCTTCTGGAACCTCTAGCTGCTGGAACCTTGAGCTGCTGGAACCTTGAGCTGTTGGAACCTTGAGCTGCTGGAACCTTGAGCTGCTGGTGCTTCTGGAACCTTGAGCTGCTGGAACCTTGAGCTGCTGGTGCTTCTTGAACCTTGAGCTGCTGGAACCTTGAGCTCCTGGAACCTTGAGCTGCTGGTGCTTCTGGAACCTTGAGCTGCTGGAACCTTGAGCTGCTGGAACCTTGAGCTGCTGGTGCTTCTGGAACCTTGAGCATCTGGAGCCTTGAGCTTCTGGAACCTTGAGCTGCTGGAGCCTTGAGCTGCTGGTGCTTCTGGAACCTTGAGCTGCTGGAGCCTTTAGCTGCTGGAACCTTGAGCTGCTGGAACCTTGAGCTGCTGGAACCTTGAGCTGCTGGTGCTTCTGGAACCTTGAGCTGCTGAAACCTTGAGCTGCTGGTGCTTCTGGAACCTTGAGCTGCTGGAACCTTGAGCTGCTGGTGATTCTGGAACCTTGAGCTGCTGGAACCTTGAGCTGCTGGTGCTTCTGGAACCTTGAGCTTCTGGAACCTTGAGCTGCTGGAACCTTGAGCTTCTGGAGCCTTGAGCTGCTGGAACCTTGAAGTGCTGGAGCCTTGAGCTGCTGGAACCTTGAGCTGCTGGAACCTTGAGCTGCTGGAGCTTTGAGCTGCTGGTGCTTCTGGAACCTTGAGCTTCTGGAACCTTGAGCTGCTGGAGCCTTGAGCTTCTGGAGCCTTGAGCCTCTGGAACCTTGAGCTGCTGGACCCTTGAGCTGCTGGTGCTTCTGGAACCTTGAGCTGCTGGAACCTTGAGCTGCTGGTGCTTCTGGAACCTTGAGCTGCCGGAACCTTGAGCTGCTGGAACCTTGTGCTGCTGGTGCTTCTGGAACCTTTAGCATCTGGAGCCTTGAGCTTCTGGAACCTTGAGCTGCTGGAGCCTTGAGCTGCTGGAACGTTGAGCTGCTGGAACCTTGGGCTTCTGGAACCTTGAGCTGCTGGTGCTTCTGGAACCTTGAGCTGCTGGAACCTTGAGCTGCTGGTGCTTCTGGAACCTTGAGCTGTTGGAACCTTGAGCTGCTGGTGCTTCTGGAACCTTGAGCTGCTGGAACCTTGAGCTGCTGGTGCTTCTGGAACCTTGAGCTGCTGGAACCTTGAGCTGCTGGTGCTTCTGGAACCTTGAGCTTCTTGAACCTTGAGCTGCTGGAACCTTGAGCTTCTGGAGCCTTGAGCTGCTGGAACCTTGAAGTGCTGGAGCCTTGAGCTGCTGGAACCTTGAGCTGCTGGAACCTTGAGCTGCTGGAGCTTTGAGCTGCTGGTGCTTCTGGAACCTTGAGCTTCTGGAACCTTGAGCTTCTGGAACCTTGAGCTGCTGGAGCCTTGAGATTCTAGAACCTTGAGCTGCTGAAGCCTTGAGCTTCTGGAAACTTGAGCTGCTGGAGCCTTGAGCTTCTGGAACCTCTAGCTGCTGGAACCTTGAGCTGCTGGAACCTTGAGCTGTTGGAACCTTGAGCTGCTGGAACCTTGAGCTGCTGGTGCTTCTGGAACCTTGAGCTGCTGGAACCTTGAGCTGCTGGTGCTTCTGGAACCTTGAGCTGCTGGAACCTTGAGCTCCTGGAACCTTGAGCTGCTGGAGCTTCTGGAACCTTGAGCTGCTGGAACCTTGAGCTGCTGGAACCTTGAGCTGCTGGTGCTTCTGGAACCTTGAGCTTCTGGAGCCTTGAGCTTCTGGAACCTTGAGCTGCTGGAGCCTTGAGCTGCTGGTGCTTCTGGAACCTTGAGCTGCTGGAGCCTTTAGCTGCTGGAACCTTGAGCTGCTGGAACCTTGAGCTGCTGGAACCTTGAGCTGCTGGTGCTTCTGGAACCTTGAGCTGCTGAAACCTTGAGCTGCTGGTGCTTCTGGAACCTTGAGCTGCTGGAACCTTGAGCTGCTGGTGATTCTGGAACCTTGAGCTGCTGGAACCTTGAGCTGCTGGTGCTTCTGGAACCTTGAGCTGCTGGAACCTTGAGCTTCTGGAGCCTTGAGCTGCTGGAACCTTGAAGTGCTGGAGCCTTGAGCTGCTGGAACCTTGAGCTGCTGGAGCTTTGAGCTGCTGGTGCTTCTGGAACCTTGAGCTTCTGGAACCTTGAGCTTCTGGAACCTTGAGCTGCTGGAGCCTTGAGCTTCTGGAGCCTTGAGCTGCTGAAGCCTTGAGCTGCTGGAATCTTGAGCTGCTGGTGCTTCTGGAACCTTGAGCTGCTGGAACCTTGAGCTGCTGGTGCTTCTGGAACCTTGAGCTGCTGGAACCTTGAGCTTCTGGTGCTTCTGGAACCTTGAGCTGCTGGAACCTTGAGCTGCTGGTGCTTCTGGAACCTTGAGCATCTGGAGCCTTGAGCCTCTGGAACCTTGAGCTGCTGGAGCCTTGAGCTGCTGGTGCTTCTGGAACCTTGAGCTGCTGGAGCCTTGAGCTCCTGGAACATTGAGCTGCTGGAACCTTGAGCTGCTGGAACCTTGAGCTTCTGGAACCTTGAGCTGCTGGTGCTTCTGGAACCTTGAGCTGCTGGAACCTTGAGCTGCTGGTGCTTCTGGAACCTTGAGCTGCTGGAACCTTGAGCTGCTGGTGCTTCTGGAACCTTGAGCTGCTGGAACCTTGAGCTGCTGGTGCTTCTGGAAACTTGAGCTTCTGGAGCCTTGAGCTGCTGGAACCTTGAGCTGCTGGTGCTTCTGGAACCTTGAGCTTCTGGAGCCTTGAGCCTCTGGAACCTTGAGCTGCTGGAGCCTTGAGCTGCTGGTGCTTCTGGAACCTTGAGCTGCTGGAACCTTGAGCTGCTGGTGCTTCTGGAACCTTGAGCTGCTGGAACCTTGAGCTGCTGGAACCTTGAGCTGCTGGTGCTTCTGGAACCTTGAGCATCCGGAGCATTGAGCTTCTGGAACCTAGAGCTGCTGGAGCCTTGAGCTGCTGGTGCTTCTGGAACCTTGAGCTGCTGGAGCCTTGAGCTGCTGGAACCTTGAGCTGCTGGAACCTTGAGCTTCTGGAACCTTAAGCTGCTGGTGCTTCTGGAACCTTGAGCTGCTGGAACCTTGAGCTGCTGGTGCTTCTGGAACCTTGAGCTGCTGGAACCTTGAGCTGCTGGTGCTTCTGGAACCTTGAGCTTCTGGAACCTTGAGCTGCTGGAGCCTTGAGCTGCTGGTGCTTCTGGAACCTTGAGCTTCTGGAACATTGAGCTTCTGGAACCTTGAGCTGCTGGAGCCTTGAGATTCTGGAACCTTGAGCTGCTGAAGCCTTGAGCTTCTGGAAACTTGAGCTGCTGGAGCCTTGAGCTTCTGGAACCTCTAGCTGCTGGAACCTTGAGATGCTGGAACCTTGAGCTGTTGGAACCTTGAGCTGCTGGAACCTTGAGCTGCTGGTGCTTCTGGAACCTTGAGCTGCTGGAACCTTGAGCTGCTGGTGCTTCTGGAACCTTGAGCTGCTGGTGCTTCTGGAACCTTGAGCTGCTGGAACCTTGAGCTGCTGGTGCTTCTGGAACCTTGAGCTGCTGAAGCCTTGAGCTTCTGGAAACTTGAGCTGCTGGAGTCTTGAGCTTCTGGAACCTCTAGCTGCTGGAACCTTGAGCTGCTGGAACCTTGAGCTGTTGGAACCTTGAGCTGCTGGAACCTTGAGCTGCTGGTGCTTCTGGAACCTTGAGCTGCTGGAACCTTGAGCTGCTGGTGCTTCTGGAACCTTGAGCTGCTGGACCCTTGAGCTGCTGGTGCTTCTGGAACCTTGAGCTGCTGGAACCTTGAGCTGCTGGTGCTTCTGGAACCTTGAGCATCTGGAGCCTTGAGCTTCTGGAACCTTGAACTGCTGGAGCCTTGAGCTGCTGGTGCTTCTGGAACCTTGAGCTGCTGGAGCCTTGTGCTGCTGGAACCTTGAGCTGCTGGAACCTTGAGCTGCTGGTGCTTCTGAAACCTTGAGCTGCTGGAACCTTGAGCTGCTGGAACCTTGAGCTGCTGGTGCTTCTGGAACCTTGAGCTGCTGGAACCTTGAGCTGCTGGTGCTTCTGGAACCTTGAGCTGCTGGAACCTTGAGCTGCTGGTGCTTCTGGAACCTTGAGCTTCTGGAACCTTGAGCTGCTGGAACCTTGAGCTTCTGGAGCCTTGAGCTGCTGGAACCTTGAAGTGCTGGAGCCTTTTAACTGCTGGAACCTTGAGCTGCTGGAACCTTGAGCTGCTGGAACCTTGAGCTGCTGGAGCGTTGAGCTGCTGGTGCTTCTGGAACCTTGAGCTTCTGGAACTTTGAGCTTCTGGAACCTTGAGCTGCTGGAGCCTTGAGCTTCTGGAACCTTGAGCTGCTGAAGCCTTGAGCTGCTGGAACCTTGAGCTGCTGGTGCTTCTGGAACCTTGAGCTGCTGGAACCTTGAGCTGCTGGTGCTTCTGGAACCTTGAGCTGCTGGAACCTTGAGCTTCTGGTGCTTCTGGAACCTTGAGCTTCTGGAACCTTGAGCTGCTGGTGCTTCTGGAACCTTGAGCTTCTGGAGCCTTGAGCCTCTGGAACCTTGAGCTGCTGGAGCCTTGAGCTGCTGGTGCTTCTGGAACCTTGAGCTGCTGGAACCTTGAGCTGCTGGTGCTTCTGGAACCTTGAGCTGCTGGAACCTTGAGCTGCTGGTGCTTCTGGAACCTTGAGCATCGGGAGCCTTGAGCTTCTGGAACCTTGAGCTGCTGGAGCCTTGAGCTGCTGGTGCTTCTGGAACCTTGAGCTGCTGGAGCCTTGAGCTCCTGGAACATTGAGCTGCTGGAACCTTGAGCTGCTGGAACCTTGAGCTTCTGGAACCTTGAGCTGCTGGTGCTTCTGGAACCTTGAGCTGCTGGAACCTTGAGCTGCTGGTGCTTCTGGAAACTTGAGCTTCTGGAGCCTTGAGCTGCTGGAACCTTGAGCTGCTGGTGCTTCTGGAACCTTGAGCATCTGGAGCCTTGAGCCTCTGGAACCTTGAGCTGCTGGAGCCTTGAGCTGCTGGTGCTTCTGGAACCTTGAGCTGCTGGAACCTTGAGCTGCTGGTGCTTCTGGAACCTTGAGCTGCTGGAACCTTGAGCTGCTGGAACCTTGAGCTGCTGGTGCTTCTGGAACCTTGAGCATCTGGAGCCTTGAGCTTCTGGAACCTTGAGCTGCTGGATCCTTGAGCTGCTGGTGCTTCTGGAGCCTTGAGCTGCTGGAACCTTGAAGTGCTGGAGCCTTGAGCTGCTGGAACCTTGAGCTGCTGGAACCTTGAGCTGCTGGAACCTTGAGCTGCTGGAGCTTTGAGCTGCTGGTGCTTCTGGAACCTTGAGCTTCTGGAACCTTGAGCTGCTGGAACCTTGAGCTGCTGGAACCTTGAGCTTCTGGTGCTTCTGGAACCTTGAGCTTCTGGAACCTTGAGCTGCTGGTGCTTCTGGAACCTTGAGCATCTGGAGCCTTGAGCCTCTGGAACCTTGAGCTGCTGGAGCCTTGAGCTGCTGGTGCTTCTGGAACCTTGAGCTGCTGGAACCTTGAGCTGCTGGTGCTTCTGGAACCTTGAGCTGCTGGAACCTTGAGCTGCTGGTGCTTCTGGAACCTTGAGCATCGGGAGCCTTGAGCTTCTGGAACCTTGAGCTGCTGGAGCCTTGAGCTGCTGGTGCTTCTGGAACCTTGAGCTGCTGGAGCCTTGAGCTCCTGGAACATTGAGCTGCTGGAACCTTGAGCTGCTGGAACCTTGAGCTTCTGGAACCTTGAGCTGCTGGTGCTTCTGGAACCTTGAGCTGCTGGAACCTTGAGCTGCTGGTGCTTCTGGAAACTTGAGCTTCTGGAGCCTTGAGCTGCTGGAACCTTGAGCTGCTGGTGCTTCTGGAACCTTGAGCATCTGGAGCCTTGAGCCTCTGGAACCTTGAGCTGCTGGAACCTTGAGCTGCTGGTGCTTCTGGAACCTTGAGCTGCTGAAACCTTGAGCTGCTGGTGCTTCTGGAACCTTGAGCTGCTGGAACCTTGAGCTGCTGGTGATTCTGGAACCTTGAGCTGCTGGAACCTTGAGCTGCTGGTGCTTCTGGAACCTTGAGCTTCTGGAACCTTGAGCTGCTGGAACCTTGAGCTTCTGGAGCCTTGAGCTGCTGGAACCTTGAAGTGCTGGAGCCTTGAGCTGCTGGAACCTTGAGCTGCTGGAACCTTGAGCTGCTGGAGCTTTGAGCTGCTGGTGCTTCTGGAACCTTGAGCTTCTGGAACCTTGAGCTTCTGGAACCTTGAGCTGCTGGAGCCTTGAGCTTCTGGAGCCTTGAGCCTCTGGAACCTTGAGCTGCTGGACCCTTGAGCTGCTGGTGCTTCTGGAACCTTGAGCTGCTGGAACCTTGAGCTGCTGGTGCTTCTGGAACCTTGAGCTGCCGGAACCTTGAGCTGCTGGAACCTTGTGCTGCTGGTGCTTCTGGAACCTTTTGCATCTGGAGCCTTGAGCTTCTGGAACCTTGAGCTGCTGGAGCCTTGAGCTGCTGGAACGTTGAGCTGCTGGAACCTTGGGCTTCTGGAACCTTGAGCTGCTGGTGCTTCTGGAACCTTGAGCTGCTGGAACCTTGAGCTGCTGGTGCTTCTGGAACCTTGAGCTGTTGGAACCTTGAGCTGCTGGTGCTTCTGGAACCTTGAGCTGCTGGAACCTTGAGCTGCTGGTGCTTCTGGAACCTTGAGCTGCTGGAACCTTGAGCTGCTGGTGCTTCTGGAACCTTGAGCTTCTTGAACCTTGAGCTGCTGGAACCTTGAGCTTCTGGAGCCTTGAGCTGCTGGAACCTTGAAGTGCTGGAGCCTTGAGCTGCTGGAACCTTGAGCTGCTGGAACCTTGAGCTGCTGGAGCTTTGAGCTGCTGGTGCTTCTGGAACCTTGAGCTTCTGGAACCTTGAGCTTCTGGAACCTTGAGCTGCTGGAGCCTTGAGATTCTAGAACCTTGAGCTGCTGAAGCCTTGAGCTTCTGGAAACTTGAGCTGCTGGAGCCTTGAGCTTCTGGAACCTCTAGCTGCTGGAACCTTGAGCTGCTGGAACCTTGAGCTGTTGGAACCTTGAGCTGCTGGAACCTTGAGCTGCTGGTGCTTCTGGAACCTTGAGCTGCTGGAACCTTGAGCTGCTGGTGCTTCTGGAACCTTGAGCTGCTGGAACCTTGAGCTCCTGGAACCTTGAGCTGCTGGTGCTTCTGGAACCTTGAGCTGCTGGAACCTTGAGCTGCTGGAACCTTGAGCTGCTGGTGCTTCTGGAACCTTGAGCTTCTGGAGCCTTGAGCTTCTGGAACCTTGAGCTGCTGGAGCCTTGAGCTGCTGGTGCTTCTGGAACCTTGAGCTGCTGGAGCCTTTAGCTGCTGGAACCTTGAGCTGCTGGAACCTTGAGCTGCTGGAACCTTGAGCTGCTGGTGCTTCTGGAACCTTGAGCTGCTGAAACCTTGAGCTGCTGGTGCTTCTGGAACCTTGAGCTGCTGGAACCTTGAGCTGCTGGTGATTCTGGAACCTTGAGCTGCTGGAACCTTGAGCTGCTGGTGCTTCTGGAACCTTGAGCTGCTGGAACCTTGAGCTTCTGGAGCCTTGAGCTGCTGGAACCTTGAAGTGCTGGAGCCTTGAGCTGCTGGAACCTTGAGCTGCTGGAGCTTTGAGCTGCTGGTGCTTCTGGAACCTTGAGCTTCTGGAACCTTGAGCTTCTGGAACCTTGAGCTGCTGGAGCCTTGAGCTTCTGGAGCCTTGAGCTGCTGAAGCCTTGAGCTGCTGGAATCTTGAGCTGCTGGTGCTTCTGGAACCTTGAGCTGCTGGAACCTTGAGCTGCTGGTGCTTCTGGAACCTTGAGCTGCTGGAACCTTGAGCTTCTGGTGCTTCTGGAACCTTGAGCTGCTGGAACCTTGAGCTGCTGGTGCTTCTGGAACCTTGAGCATCTGGAGCCTTGAGCCTCTGGAACCTTGAGCTGCTGGAGCCTTGAGCTGCTGGTGCTTCTGGAACCTTGAGCTGCTGGAACCTTGAGCTGCTGGTGCTTCTGGAACCTTGAGCTGCTGGAACCTTGAGCTGCTGGTGCTTCTGGAACCTTGAGCATCGGGAGCCTTGAGCTTCTGGAACCTTGAGCTGCTGGAGCCTTGAGCTGCTGGTGCTTCTGGAACCTTGAGCTGCTGGAGCCTTGAGCTCCTGGAACATTGAGCTGCTGGAACCTTGAGCTGCTGGAACCTTGAGCTTCTGGAACCTTGAGCTGCTGGTGCTTCTGGAACCTTGAGCTGCTGGAACCTTGAGCTGCTGGTGCTTCTGGAACCTTGAGCTGCTGGAACCTTGAGCTGCTGGTGCTTCTGGAACCTTGAGCTGCTGGAACCTTGAGCTGCTGGTGCTTCTGGAAACTTGAGCTTCTGGAGCCTTGAGCTGCTGGAACCTTGAGCTGCTGGTGCTTCTGGAACCTTGAGCTTCTGGAGCCTTGAGCCTCTGGAACCTTGAGCTGCTGGAGCCTTGAGCTGCTGGTGCTTCTGGAACCTTGAGCTGCTGGAACCTTGAGCTGCTGGTGCTTCTGGAACCTTGAGCTGCTGGAACCTTGAGCTGCTGGAACCTTGAGCTGCTGGTGCTTCTGGAACCTTAAGCATCCGGAGCATTGAGCTTCTGGAACCTAGAGCTGCTGGAGCCTTGAGCTGCTGGTGCTTCTGGAACCTTGAGCTGCTGGAGCCTTGAGCTGCTGGAACCTTGAGCTGCTGGAACCTTGAGCTTCTGGAACCTTAAGCTGCTGGTGCTTCTGGAACCTTGAGCTGCTGGAACCTTGAGCTGCTGGTGCTTCTGGAACCTTGAGCTGCTGGAACCTTGAGCTGCTGGTGCTTCTGGAACCTTGAGCTTCTGGAACCTTGAGCTGCTGGAGCCTTGAGCTGCTGGTGCTTCTGGAACCTTGAGCTTCTGGAACATTGAGCTTCTGGAACCTTGAGCTGCTGGAGCCTTGAGATTCTGGAACCTTGAGCTGCTGAAGCCTTGAGCTTCTGGAAACTTGAGCTGCTGGAGCCTTGAGCTTCTGGAACCTCTAGCTGCTGGAACCTTGAGATGCTGGAACCTTGAGCTGTTGGAACCTTGAGCTGCTGGAACCTTGAGCTGCTGGTGCTTCTGGAACCTTGAGCTGCTGGAACCTTGAGCTGCTGGTGCTTCTGGAACCTTGAGCTGCTGAAGCCTTGAGCTTCTGGAAACTTGAGCTGCTGGAGTCTTGAGCTTCTGGAACCTCTAGCTGCTGGAACCTTGAGCTGCTGGAACCTTGAGCTGTTGGAACCTTGAGCTGCTGGAACCTTGAGCTGCTGGTGCTTCTGGAACCTTGAGCTGCTGGAACCTTGAGCTGCTGGTGCTTCTGGAACCTTGAGCTGCTGAAGCCTTGAGCTTCTGGAAACTTGAGCTGCTGGAGTCTTGAGCTTCTGGAACCTCTAGCTGCTGGAACCTTGAGCTGCTGGAACCTTGAGCTGTTGGAACCTTGAGCTGCTGGAACCTTGAGCTGCTGGTGCTTCTGGAACCTTGAGCTGCTGGAACCTTGAGCTGCTGGTGCTTCTGGAACCTTGAGCTGCTGGACCCTTGAGCTGCTGGTGCTTCTGGAACCTTGAGCTGCTGGAACCTTGAGCTGCTGGTGCTTCTGGAACCTTGAGCATCTGGAGCCTTGAGCTTCTGGAACCTTGAACTGCTGGAGCCTTGAGCTGCTGGTGCTTCTGGAACCTTGAGCTGCTGGAGCCTTGTGCTGCTGGAACCTTGAGCTGCTGGAACCTTGAGCTGCTGGTGCTTCTGAAACCTTGAGCTGCTGGAACCTTGAGCTGCTGGAACCTTGAGCTGCTGGTGCTTCTGGAACCTTGAGCTGCTGGAACCTTGAGCTGCTGGTGCTTCTGGAACCTTGAGCTGCTGGAACCTTGAGCTGCTGGTGCTTCTGGAACCTTGAGCTTCTGGAACCTTGAGCTGCTGGAACCTTGAGCTTCTGGAGCCTTGAGCTGCTGGAACCTTGAAGTGCTGGAGCCTTTTAACTGCTGGAACCTTGAGCTGCTGGAACCTTGAGCTGCTGGAACCTTGAGCTGCTGGAGCGTTGAGCTGCTGGTGCTTCTGGAACCTTGAGCTTCTGGAACTTTGAGCTTCTGGAACCTTGAGCTGCTGGAGCCTTGAGCTTCTGGAACCTTGAGCTGCTGAAGCCTTGAGCTGCTGGAACCTTGAGCTGCTGGTGCTTCTGGAACCTTGAGCTGCTGGAACCTTGAGCTGCTGGTGCTTCTGGAACCTTGAGCTGCTGGAACCTTGAGCTTCTGGTGCTTCTGGAACCTTGAGCTTCTGGAACCTTGAGCTGCTGGTGCTTCTGGAACCTTGAGCATCTGGAGCCTTGAGCCTCTGGAACCTTGAGCTGCTGGAGCCTTGAGCTGCTGGTGCTTCTGGAACCTTGAGCTGCTGGAACCTTGAGCTGCTGGTGCTTCTGGAACCTTGAGCTGCTGGAACCTTGAGCTGCTGGTGCTTCTGGAACCTTGAGCATCGGGAGCCTTGAGCTTCTGGAACCTTGAGCTGCTGGAGCCTTGAGCTGCTGGTGCTTCTGGAACCTTGAGCTGCTGGAGCCTTGAGCTCCTGGAACATTGAGCTGCTGGAACCTTGAGCTGCTGGAACCTTGAGCTTCTGGAACCTTGAGCTGCTGGTGCTTCTGGAACCTTGAGCTGCTGGAACCTTGAGCTGCTGGTGCTTCTGGAAACTTGAGCTTCTGGAGCCTTGAGCTGCTGGAACCTTGAGCTGCTGGTGCTTCTGGAACCTTGAGCATCTGGAGCCTTGAGCCTCTGGAACCTTGAGCTGCTGGAGCCTTGAGCTGCTGGTGCTTCTGGAACCTTGAGCTGCTGGAACCTTGAGCTGCTGGTGCTTCTGGAACCTTGAGCTGCTGGAACCTTGAGCTGCTGGAACCTTGAGCTGCTGGTGCTTCTGGAACCTTGAGCATCTGGAGCCTTGAGCTTCTGGAACCTTGAGCTGCTGGATCCTTGAGCTGCTGGTGCTTCTGGAGCCTTGAGCTGCTGGAACCTTGAAGTGCTGGAGCCTTGAGCTGCTGGAACCTTGAGCTGCTGGAACCTTGAGCTGCTGGAACCTTGAGCTGCTGGAGCTTTGAGCTGCTGGTGCTTCTGGAACCTTGAGCTTCTGGAACCTTGAGCTGCTGGAACCTTGAGCTGCTGGAACCTTGAGCTTCTGGTGCTTCTGGAACCTTGAGCTTCTGGAACCTTGAGCTGCTGGTGCTTCTGGAACCTTGAGCATCTGGAGCCTTGAGCCTCTGGAACCTTGAGCTGCTGGAGCCTTGAGCTGCTGGTGCTTCTGGAACCTTGAGCTGCTGGAACCTTGAGCTGCTGGTGCTTCTGGAACCTTGAGCTGCTGGAACCTTGAGCTGCTGGTGCTTCTGGAACCTTGAGCATCGGGAGCCTTGAGCTTCTGGAACCTTGAGCTGCTGGAGCCTTGAGCTGCTGGTGCTTCTGGAACCTTGAGCTGCTGGAGCCTTGAGCTCCTGGAACATTGAGCTGCTGGAACCTTGAGCTGCTGGAACCTTGAGCTTCTGGAACCTTGAGCTGCTGGTGCTTCTGGAACCTTGAGCTGCTGGAACCTTGAGCTGCTGGTGCTTCTGGAAACTTGAGCTTCTGGAGCCTTGAGCTGCTGGAACCTTGAGCTGCTGGTGCTTCTGGAACCTTGAGCATCTGGAGCCTTGAGCCTCTGGAACCTTGAGCTGCTGGAGCCTTGAGCTGCTGGTGCTTCTGGAACCTTGAGCTGCTGGTGCTTCTGGAACCTTGAGCTGCTGGAACCTTGAGCTGCTGGAACCTTGAGCTGCTGGTGCTTCTGGAACCTTGAGCATCTGGAGCCTTGAGCTTCTGGAACCTTGAGCTGCTGGATCCTTGAGCTGCTGGTGCTTCTGGAGCCTTGAGCTGCTGGAACCTTGAAGTGCTGGAGCCTTGAGCTGCTGGAACCTTGAGCTGCTGGAACCTTGAGCTGCTGGAACCTTGAGCTGCTGGAGCTTTGAGCTGCTGGTGCTTCTGGAACCTTGAGCTTCTGGAACCTTGAGCTGCTGGAGCCTTGAGCTTCTGGAACCTTGAGCTGCTGAAGCCTTGAGCTGCTGGAACCTTGAGCTGCTGGTGCTTCTGGAACCTTGAGCTGCTGGAACCTTGAGCTGCTGGTGCTTCTGGAACCTTGAGCATCTGGAGCCTTGAGCTTCTGGAACCTTGAGCTGCTGGAGCCTTGAGCTGCTGGTGCTTCTGGAACCTTGAGCTGCTGGAACATTGAGCTGCTGGTGCTTCTGGAACCTTGAGCTGCTGGAACCTTGAGCTGCTGGAACCTTGAGCTGCTGGTGCTTCTGGAACCTTGAGCATCTGGAGCCTTGAGCTTCTGGAACCTTGAGCTGCTGGTGCTTCTGGAACCTTGAGCTGCTGGAACCTTGAGCTGCTGGAACCTTGAGCTGCTGGTGCTTCTGGAAGCTTGAGCTGCTGGTGCTTCTGGAACCTTGAGCTGCTGGAACCTTGAGCTGCTGGTGCTTCTGGAGCCTTGAGCTGCTGGAACCTTGAGCTGCTGGTGCTTCTGGAATCTTGAGCTTCTGGAACCTTGAGCTGCTGGAACCTTGACTTCTAGGAGCCTTGAGCTGCTGGAACCTTGAAGTGCTGGAGCCTTGAGCTGCTGGAACCTTGAGCTGCTGGAACCTTTTGCTGCTGGAACCTTGAGCTTCTGGTGCTTCTGGAACCTTGAGCTGCTGGTGCTTCTGGAACCTTGAGCTGCTGGAACCTTGAGCTGCTGGTGCTTCTGGAACCTTGAGCTGCTGGAACCTTGAGCTGCTGGAACCTTGAGCTGCTGGTGCTTCTGGAACCTTGAGCTGCTGGAACCTTGAGCTGCTGGAACCTTGTGCTGCTGGTGCTTCTGGAACCTTTTGCATCTGGAGCCTTGAGCTTCTGGAACCTTGAGCTGCTGGAGCCTTGAGCTGCTGGAACGTTGAGCTGCTGGAACCTTGGGCTTCTGGAACCTTGAGCTGCTGGTGCTTCTGGAACCTTGAGCTGCTGGAACCTTGAGCTGCTGGTGCTTCTGGAACCTTGAGCTGTTGGAACCTTGAGCTGCTGGTGCTTCTGGAACCTTGAGCTGCTGGAACCTTGAGCTGCTGGTGCTTCTGGAACCTTGAGCTGCTGGAACCTTGAGCTGCTGGTGCTTCTGGAACCTTGAGCTTCTTGATCCTTGAGCTGCTGGAACCTTGAGCTTCTGGAGCCTTGAGCTGCTGGAACTTTGAAGTGCTGGAGCCTTGAGCTGCTGGAACCTTGAGCTGCTGGAACCTTGAGCTGCTGGAGCTTTGAGCTGCTGGTGCTTCTGGAACCTTGAGCTTCTGGAACCTTGAGCTTCTGGAACCTTGAGCTGCTGGAGCCTTGAGATTCTAGAACCTTGAGCTGCTGAAGCTTTGAGCTTCTGGAAACTTGAGCTGCTGGAGCCTTGAGCTTCTGGAACCTCTAGCTGCTGGAACCTTGAGCTGCTGGAACCTTGAGCTGTTGGAACCTTGAGCTGCTGGAACCTTGAGCTGCTGGTGCTTCTGGAACCTTGAGCTGCTGGAACCTTGAGCTGCTGGTGCTTCTTGAACCTTGAGCTGCTGGAACCTTGAGCTCCTGGAACCTTGAGCTGCTGGTGCTTCTGGAACCTTGAGCTGCTGGAACCTTGAGCTGCTGGAACCTTGAGCTGCTGGTGCTTCTGGAACCTTGAGCATCTGGAGCCTTGAGCTTCTGGAACCTTGAGCTGCTGGAGCCTTGAGCTGCTGGTGCTTCTGGAACCTTGAGCTGCTGGAGCCTTTAGCTGCTGGAACCTTGAGCTGCTGGAACCTTGAGCTGCTGGTGCTTCTGGAACCTTGAGCTGCTGAAACCTTGAGCTGCTGGTGCTTCTGGAACCTTGAGCTGCTGGAACCTTGAGCTGCTGGTGATTCTGGAACCTTGAGCTGCTGGAACCTTGAGCTGCTGGTGCTTCTGGAACCTTGAGCTTCTGGAACCTTGAGCTGCTGGAACCTTGAGCTTCTGGAGCCTTGAGCTGCTGGAACCTTGAAGTGCTGGAGCCTTGAGCTGCTGGAACCTTGAGCTGCTGGAACCTTGAGCTGCTGGAGCTTTGAGCTGCTGGTGCTTCTGGAACCTTGAGCTTCTGGAACCTTGAGCTTCTGGAACCTTGAGCTGCTGGAGCCTTGAGCTTCTGGAGCCTTGAGCCTCTGGAACCTTGAGCTGCTGGACCCTTGAGCTGCTGGTGCTTCTGGAACCTTGAGCTGCTGGAACCTTGAGCTGCTGGTGCTTCTGGAACCTTGAGCTGCCGGAACCTTGAGCTGCTGGAACCTTGTGCTGCTGGTGCTTCTGGAACCTTTAGCATCTGGAGCCTTGAGCTTCTGGAACCTTGAGCTGCTGGAGCCTTGAGCTGCTGGAACGTTGAGCTGCTGGAACCTTGGGCTTCTGGAACCTTGAGCTGCTGGTGCTTCTGGAACCTTGAGCTGCTGGAACCTTGAGCTGCTGGTGCTTCTGGAACCTTGAGCTGTTGGAACCTTGAGCTGCTGGTGCTTCTGGAACCTTGAGCTGCTGGAACCTTGAGCTGCTGGTGCTTCTGGAACCTTGAGCTGCTGGAACCTTGAGCTGCTGGTGCTTCTGGAACCTTGAGCTTCTTGAACCTTGAGCTGCTGGAACCTTGAGCTTCTGGAGCCTTGAGCTGCTGGAACCTTGAAGTGCTGGAGCCTTGAGCTGCTGGAACCTTGAGCTGCTGGAACCTTGAGCTGCTGGAGCTTTGAGCTGCTGGTGCTTCTGGAACCTTGAGCTTCTGGAACCTTGAGCTTCTGGAACCTTGAGCTGCTGGAGCCTTGAGATTCTAGAACCTTGAGCTGCTGAAGCCTTGAGCTTCTGGAAACTTGAGCTGCTGGAGCCTTGAGCTTCTGGAACCTCTAGCTGCTGGAACCTTGAGCTGCTGGAACC
Source organism: Cyprinodon diabolis (assembly GCA_030533445.1). Classification (NCBI taxonomy): domain Eukaryota; kingdom Metazoa; phylum Chordata; class Actinopteri; order Cyprinodontiformes; family Cyprinodontidae; genus Cyprinodon; species Cyprinodon diabolis. Next base: position 103,474 of record JARPUW010000553.1, read on the forward strand.
TTGAGCTGTTGGAACCTTGAGCTGCTGGAACCTTGAGCTGCTGGTGCTTCTGGAACCTTGAGCTGCTGGAACCTTGAGCTGCTGGTGCTTCTGGAACCTTGAGCTGCTGGAACCTTGAGCTCCTGGAACCTTGAGCTGCTGGAGCTTCTGGAACCTTGAGCTGCTGGAACCTTGAGCTGCTGGAACCTTGAGCTGCTGGTGCTTCTGGAACCTTGAGCTTCTGGAGCCTTGAGCTTCTGGAACCTTGAGCTGCTGGAGCCTTGAGCTGCTGGTGCTTCTGGAACCTTGAGCTGCTGGAGCCTTTAGCTGCTGGAACCTTGAGCTGCTGGAACCTTGAGCTGCTGGTGCTTCTGGAACCTTGAGCTGCTGAAACCTTGAGCTGCTGGTGCTTCTGGAACCTTGAGCTGCTGGAACCTTGAGCTGCTGGTGATTCTGGAACCTTGAGCTGCTGGAACCTTGAGCTGCTGGTGCTTCTGGAACCTTGAGCTGCTGGAACCTTGAGCTTCTGGAGCCTTGAGCTGCTGGAACCTTGAAGTGCTGGAGCCTTGAGCTGCTGGAACCTTGAGCTGCTGGAGCTTTGAGCTGCTGGTGCTTCTGGAACCTTGAGCTTCTGGAACCTTGAGCTTCTGGAACCTTGAGCTGCTGGAGCCTTGAGCTTCTGGAGCCTTGAGCTGCTGAAGCCTTGAGCTGCTGGAATCTTGAGCTGCTGGTGCTTCTGGAACCTTGAGCTGCTGGAACCTTGAGCTGCTGGTGCTTCTGGAACCTTGAGCTGCTGGAACCTTGAGCTTCTGGTGCTTCTGGAACCTTGAGCTGCTGGAACCTTGAGCTGCTGGTGCTTCTGGAACCTTGAGCATCTGGAGCCTTGAGCCTCTGGAACCTTGAGCTGCTGGAGCCTTGAGCTGCTGGTGCTTCTGGAACCTTGAGCTGCTGGAGCCTTGAGCTCCTGGAACATTGAGCTGCTGGAACCTTGAGCTGCTGGAACCTTGAGCTTCTGGAACCTTGAGCTGCTGGTGCTTCTGGAACCTTGAGCTGCTGGAACCTTGAGCTGCTGGTGCTTCTGGAACCTTGAGCTGCTGGAACCTTGAGCTGCTGGTGCTTCTGGAACCTTGAGCTGCTGGAACCTTGAGCTGCTGGTGCTTCTGGAAACTTGAGCTTCTGGAGCCTTGAGCTGCTGGAACCTTGAGCTGCTGGTGCTTCTGGAACCTTGAGCTTCTGGAGCCTTGAGCCTCTGGAACCTTGAGCTGCTGGAGCCTTGAGCTGCTGGTGCTTCTGGAACCTTGAGCTGCTGGAACCTTGAGCTGCTGGTGCTTCTGGAACCTTGAGCTGCTGGAACCTTGAGCTGCTGGAACCTTGAGCTGCTGGTGCTTCTGGAACCTTGAGCATCCGGAGCATTGAGCTTCTGGAACCTAGAGCTGCTGGAGCCTTGAGCTGCTGGTGCTTCTGGAACCTTGAGCTGCTGGAGCCTTGAGCTGCTGGAACCTTGAGCTGCTGGAACCTTGAGCTTCTGGAACCTTAAGCTGCTGGTGCTTCTGGAACCTTGAGCTGCTGGAACCTTGAGCTGCTGGTGCTTCTGGAACCTTGAGCTGCTGGAACCTTGAGCTGCTGGTGCTTCTGGAACCTTGAGCTTCTGGAACCTTGAGCTGCTGGAGCCTTGAGCTGCTGGTGCTTCTGGAACCTTGAGCTTCTGGAACATTGAGCTTCTGGAACCTTGAGCTGCTGGAGCCTTGAGATTCTGGAACCTTGAGCTGCTGAAGCCTTGAGCTTCTGGAAACTTGAGCTGCTGGAGCCTTGAGCTTCTGGAACCTCTAGCTGCTGGAACCTTGAGATGCTGGAACCTTGAGCTGTTGGAACCTTGAGCTGCTGGAACCTTGAGCTGCTGGTGCTTCTGGAACCTTGAGCTGCTGGAACCTTGAGCTGCTGGTGCTTCTGGAACCTTGAGCTGCTGGTGCTTCTGGAACCTTGAGCTGCTGGAACCTTGAGCTGCTGGTGCTTCTGGAACCTTGAGCTGCTGAAGCCTTGAGCTTCTGGAAACTTGAGCTGCTGGAGTCTTGAGCTTCTGGAACCTCTAGCTGCTGGAACCTTGAGCTGCTGGAACCTTGAGCTGTTGGAACCTTGAGCTGCTGGAACCTTGAGCTGCTGGTGCTTCTGGAACCTTGAGCTGCTGGAACCTTGAGCTGCTGGTGCTTCTGGAACCTTGAGCTGCTGGACCCTTGAGCTGCTGGTGCTTCTGGAACCTTGAGCTGCTGGAACCTTGAGCTGCTGGTGCTTCTGGAACCTTGAGCATCTGGAGCCTTGAGCTTCTGGAACCTTGAACTGCTGGAGCCTTGAGCTGCTGGTGCTTCTGGAACCTTGAGCTGCTGGAGCCTTGTGCTGCTGGAACCTTGAGCTGCTGGAACCTTGAGCTGCTGGTGCTTCTGAAACCTTGAGCTGCTGGAACCTTGAGCTGCTGGAACCTTGAGCTGCTGGTGCTTCTGGAACCTTGAGCTGCTGGAACCTTGAGCTGCTGGTGCTTCTGGAACCTTGAGCTGCTGGAACCTTGAGCTGCTGGTGCTTCTGGAACCTTGAGCTTCTGGAACCTTGAGCTGCTGGAACCTTGAGCTTCTGGAGCCTTGAGCTGCTGGAACCTTGAAGTGCTGGAGCCTTTTAACTGCTGGAACCTTGAGCTGCTGGAACCTTGAGCTGCTGGAACCTTGAGCTGCTGGAGCGTTGAGCTGCTGGTGCTTCTGGAACCTTGAGCTTCTGGAACTTTGAGCTTCTGGAACCTTGAGCTGCTGGAGCCTTGAGCTTCTGGAACCTTGAGCTGCTGAAGCCTTGAGCTGCTGGAACCTTGAGCTGCTGGTGCTTCTGGAACCTTGAGCTGCTGGAACCTTGAGCTGCTGGTGCTTCTGGAACCTTGAGCTGCTGGAACCTTGAGCTTCTGGTGCTTCTGGAACCTTGAGCTTCTGGAACCTTGAGCTGCTGGTGCTTCTGGAACCTTGAGCTTCTGGAGCCTTGAGCCTCTGGAACCTTGAGCTGCTGGAGCCTTGAGCTGCTGGTGCTTCTGGAACCTTGAGCTGCTGGAACCTTGAGCTGCTGGTGCTTCTGGAACCTTGAGCTGCTGGAACCTTGAGCTGCTGGTGCTTCTGGAACCTTGAGTATCGGGAGCCTTGAGCTTCTGGAACCTTGAGCTGCTGGAGCCTTGAGCTGCTGGTGCTTCTGGAACCTTGAGCTGCTGGAGCCTTGAGCTCCTGGAACATTGAGCTGCTGGAACCTTGAGCTGCTGGAACCTTGAGCTTCTGGAACCTTGAGCTGCTGGTGCTTCTGGAACCTTGAGCTGCTGGAACCTTGAGCTGCTGGTGCTTCTGGAAACTTGAGCTTCTGGAGCCTTGAGCTGCTGGAACCTTGAGCTGCTGGTGCTTCTGGAACCTTGAGCATCTGGAGCCTTGAGCCTCTGGAACCTTGAGCTGCTGGAGCCTTGAGCTGCTGGTGCTTCTGGAACCTTGAGCTGCTGGAACCTTGAGCTGCTGGTGCTTCTGGAACCTTGAGCTGCTGGAACCTTGAGCTGCTGGAACCTTGAGCTGCTGGTGCTTCTGGAACCTTGAGCATCTGGAGCCTTGAGCTTCTGGAACCTTGAGCTGCTGGATCCTTGAGCTGCTGGTGCTTCTGGAGCCTTGAGCTGCTGGAACCTTGAAGTGCTGGAGCCTTGAGCTGCTGGAACCTTGAGCTGCTGGAACCTTGAGCTGCTGGAACCTTGAGCTGCTGGAGCTTTGAGCTGCTGGTGCTTCTGGAACCTTGAGCTTCTGGAACCTTGAGCTGCTGGAACCTTGAGCTGCTGGAACCTTGAGCTTCTGGTGCTTCTGGAACCTTGAGCTTCTGGAACCTTGAGCTGCTGGTGCTTCTGGAACCTTGAGCATCTGGAGCCTTGAGCCTCTGGAACCTTGAGCTGCTGGAGCCTTGAGCTGCTGGTGCTTCTGGAACCTTGAGCTGCTGGAACCTTGAGCTGCTGGTGCTTCTGGAACCTTGAGCTGCTGGAACCTTGAGCTGCTGGTGCTTCTGGAACCTTGAGCATCGGGAGCCTTGAGCTTCTGGAACCTTGAGCTGCTGGAGCCTTGAGCTGCTGGTGCTTCTGGAACCTTGAGCTGCTGGAGCCTTGAGCTCCTGGAACATTGAGCTGCTGGAACCTTGAGCTGCTGGAACCTTGAGCTTCTGGAACCTTGAGCTGCTGGTGCTTCTGGAACCTTGAGCTGCTGGAACCTTGAGCTGCTGGTGCTTCTGGAAACTTGAGCTTCTGGAGCCTTGAGCTGCTGGAACCTTGAGCTGCTGGTGCTTCTGGAACCTTGAGCATCTGGAGCCTTGAGCCTCTGGAACCTTGAGCTGCTGGAACCTTGAGCTGCTGGTGCTTCTGGAACCTTGAGCTGCTGAAACCTTGAGCTGCTGGTGCTTCTGGAACCTTGAGCTGCTGGAACCTTGAGCTGCTGGTGATTCTGGAACCTTGAGCTGCTGGAACCTTGAGCTGCTGGTGCTTCTGGAACCTTGAGCTTCTGGAACCTTGAGCTGCTGGAACCTTGAGCTTCTGGAGCCTTGAGCTGCTGGAACCTTGAAGTGCTGGAGCCTTGAGCTGCTGGAACCTTGAGCTGCTGGAACCTTGAGCTGCTGGAGCTTTGAGCTGCTGGTGCTTCTGGAACCTTGAGCTTCTGGAACCTTGAGCTTCTGGAACCTTGAGCTGCTGGAGCCTTGAGCTTCTGGAGCCTTGAGCCTCTGGAACCTTGAGCTGCTGGACCCTTGAGCTGCTGGTGCTTCTGGAACCTTGAGCTGCTGGAACCTTGAGCTGCTGGTGCTTCTGGAACCTTGAGCTGCCGGAACCTTGAGCTGCTGGAACCTTGTGCTGCTGGTGCTTCTGGAACCTTTTGCATCTGGAGCCTTGAGCTTCTGGAACCTTGAGCTGCTGGAGCCTTGAGCTGCTGGAACGTTGAGCTGCTGGAACCTTGGGCTTCTGGAACCTTGAGCTGCTGGTGCTTCTGGAACCTTGAGCTGCTGGAACCTTGAGCTGCTGGTGCTTCTGGAACCTTGAGCTGTTGGAACCTTGAGCTGCTGGTGCTTCTGGAACCTTGAGCTGCTGGAACCTTGAGCTGCTGGTGCTTCTGGAACCTTGAGCTGCTGGAACCTTGAGCTGCTGGTGCTTCTGGAACCTTGAGCTTCTTGAACCTTGAGCTGCTGGAACCTTGAGCTTCTGGAGCCTTGAGCTGCTGGAACCTTGAAGTGCTGGAGCCTTGAGCTGCTGGAACCTTGAGCTGCTGGAACCTTGAGCTGCTGGAGCTTTGAGCTGCTGGTGCTTCTGGAACCTTGAGCTTCTGGAACCTTGAGCTTCTGGAACCTTGAGCTGCTGGAGCCTTGAGATTCTAGAACCTTGAGCTGCTGAAGCCTTGAGCTTCTGGAAACTTGAGCTGCTGGAGCCTTGAGCTTCTGGAACCTCTAGCTGCTGGAACCTTGAGCTGCTGGAACCTTGAGCTGTTGGAACCTTGAGCTGCTGGAACCTTGAGCTGCTGGTGCTTCTGGAACCTTGAGCTGCTGGAACCTTGAGCTGCTGGTGCTTCTGGAACCTTGAGCTGCTGGAACCTTGAGCTCCTGGAACCTTGAGCTGCTGGTGCTTCTGGAACCTTGAGCTGCTGGAACCTTGAGCTGCTGGAACCTTGAGCTGCTGGTGCTTCTGGAACCTTGAGCTTCTGGAGCCTTGAGCTTCTGGAACCTTGAGCTGCTGGAGCCTTGAGCTGCTGGTGCTTCTGGAACCTTGAGCTGCTGGAGCCTTTAGCTGCTGGAACCTTGAGCTGCTGGAACCTTGAGCTGCTGGAACCTTGAGCTGCTGGTGCTTCTGGAACCTTGAGCTGCTGAAACCTTGAGCTGCTGGTGCTTCTGGAACCTTGAGCTGCTGGAACCTTGAGCTGCTGGTGATTCTGGAACCTTGAGCTGCTGGAACCTTGAGCTGCTGGTGCTTCTGGAACCTTGAGCTGCTGGAACCTTGAGCTTCTGGAGCCTTGAGCTGCTGGAACCTTGAAGTGCTGGAGCCTTGAGCTGCTGGAACCTTGAGCTGCTGGAGCTTTGAGCTGCTGGTGCTTCTGGAACCTTGAGCTTCTGGAACCTTGAGCTTCTGGAACCTTGAGCTGCTGGAGCCTTGAGCTTCTGGAGCCTTGAGCTGCTGAAGCCTTGAGCTGCTGGAATCTTGAGCTGCTGGTGCTTCTGGAACCTTGAGCTGCTGGAACCTTGAGCTGCTGGTGCTTCTGGAACCTTGAGCTGCTGGAACCTTGAGCTTCTGGTGCTTCTGGAACCTTGAGCTGCTGGAACCTTGAGCTGCTGGTGCTTCTGGAACCTTGAGCATCTGGAGCCTTGAGCCTCTGGAACCTTGAGCTGCTGGAGCCTTGAGCTGCTGGTGCTTCTGGAACCTTGAGCTGCTGGAACCTTGAGCTGCTGGTGCTTCTGGAACCTTGAGCTGCTGGAACCTTGAGCTGCTGGTGCTTCTGGAACCTTGAGCATCGGGAGCCTTGAGCTTCTGGAACCTTGAGCTGCTGGAGCCTTGAGCTGCTGGTGCTTCTGGAACCTTGAGCTGCTGGAGCCTTGAGCTCCTGGAACATTGAGCTGCTGGAACCTTGAGCTGCTGGAACCTTGAGCTTCTGGAACCTTGAGCTGCTGGTGCTTCTGGAACCTTGAGCTGCTGGAACCTTGAGCTGCTGGTGCTTCTGGAACCTTGAGCTGCTGGAACCTTGAGCTGCTGGTGCTTCTGGAACCTTGAGCTGCTGGAACCTTGAGCTGCTGGTGCTTCTGGAAACTTGAGCTTCTGGAGCCTTGAGCTGCTGGAACCTTGAGCTGCTGGTGCTTCTGGAACCTTGAGCTTCTGGAGCCTTGAGCCTCTGGAACCTTGAGCTGCTGGAGCCTTGAGCTGCTGGTGCTTCTGGAACCTTGAGCTGCTGGAACCTTGAGCTGCTGGTGCTTCTGGAACCTTGAGCTGCTGGAACCTTGAGCTGCTGGAACTTTGAGCTGCTGGTGCTTCTGGAACCTTAAGCATCCGGAGCATTGAGCTTCTGGAACCTAGAGCTGCTGGAGCCTTGAGCTGCTGGTGCTTCTGGAACCTTGAGCTGCTGGAGCCTTGAGCTGCTGGAACCTTGAGCTGCTGGAACCTTGAGCTTCTGGAACCTTAAGCTGCTGGTGCTTCTGGAACCTTGAGCTGCTGGAACCTTGAGCTGCTGGTGCTTCTGGAACCTTGAGCTGCTGGAACCTTGAGCTGCTGGTGCTTCTGGAACCTTGAGCTTCTGGAACCTTGAGCTGCTGGAGCCTTGAGCTGCTGGTGCTTCTGGAACCTTGAGCTTCTGGAACATTGAGCTTCTGGAACCTTGAGCTGCTGGAGCCTTGAGATTCTGGAACCTTGAGCTGCTGAAGCCTTGAGCTTCTGGAAACTTGAGCTGCTGGAGCCTTGAGCTTCTGGAACCTCTAGCTGCTGGAACCTTGAGATGCTGGAACCTTGAGCTGTTGGAACCTTGAGCTGCTGGAACCTTGAGCTGCTGGTGCTTCTGGAACCTTGAGCTGCTGGAACCTTGAGCTGCTGGTGCTTCTGGAACCTTGAGCTGCTGGTGCTTCTGGAACCTTGAGCTGCTGGAACCTTGAGCTGCTGGTGCTTCTGGAACCTTGAGCTGCTGAAGCCTTGAGCTTCTGGAAACTTGAGCTGCTGGAGTCTTGAGCTTCTGGAACCTCTAGCTGCTGGAACCTTGAGCTGCTGGAACCTTGAGCTGTTGGAACCTTGAGCTGCTGGAACCTTGAGCTGCTGGTGCTTCTGGAACCTTGAGCTGCTGGAACCTTGAGCTGCTGGTGCTTCTGGAACCTTGAGCTGCTGGACCCTTGAGCTGCTGGTGCTTCTGGAACCTTGAGCTGCTGGAACCTTGAGCTGCTGGTGCTTCTGGAACCTTGAGCATCTGGAGCCTTGAGCTTCTGGAACCTTGAACTGCTGGAGCCTTGAGCTGCTGGTGCTTCTGGAACCTTGAGCTGCTGGAGCCTTGTGCTGCTGGAACCTTGAGCTGCTGGAACCTTGAGCTGCTGGTGCTTCTGAAACCTTGAGCTGCTGGAACCTTGAGCTGCTGGAACCTTGAGCTGCTGGTGCTTCTGGAACCTTGAGCTGCTGGAACCTTGAGCTGCTGGTGCTTCTGGAACCTTGAGCTGCTGGAACCTTGAGCTGCTGGTGCTTCTGGAACCTTGAGCTTCTGGAACCTTGAGCTGCTGGAACCTTGAGCTTCTGGAGCCTTGAGCTGCTGGAACCTTGAAGTGCTGGAGCCTTTTAACTGCTGGAACCTTGAGCTGCTGGAACCTTGAGCTGCTGGAACCTTGAGCTGCTGGAGCGTTGAGCTGCTGGTGCTTCTGGAACCTTGAGCTTCTGGAACTTTGAGCTTCTGGAACCTTGAGCTGCTGGAGCCTTGAGCTTCTGGAACCTTGAGCTGCTGAAGCCTTGAGCTGCTGGAACCTTGAGCTGCTGGTGCTTCTGGAACCTTGAGCTGCTGGAACCTTGAGCTGCTGGTGCTTCTGGAACCTTGAGCTGCTGGAACCTTGAGCTTCTGGTGCTTCTGGAACCTTGAGCTTCTGGAACCTTGAGCTGCTGGTGCTTCTGGAACCTTGAGCATCTGGAGCCTTGAGCCTCTGGAACCTTGAGCTGCTGGAGCCTTGAGCTGCTGGTGCTTCTGGAACCTTGAGCTGCTGGAACCTTGAGCTGCTGGTGCTTCTGGAACCTTGAGCTGCTGGAACCTTGAGCTGCTGGTGCTTCTGGAACCTTGAGCATCGGGAGCCTTGAGCTTCTGGAACCTTGAGCTGCTGGAGCCTTGAGCTGCTGGTGCTTCTGGAACCTTGAGCTGCTGGAGCCTTGAGCTCCTGGAACATTGAGCTGCTGGAACCTTGAGCTGCTGGAACCTTGAGCTTCTGGAACCTTGAGCTGCTGGTGCTTCTGGAACCTTGAGCTGCTGGAACCTTGAGCTGCTGGTGCTTCTGGAAACTTGAGCTTCTGGAGCCTTGAGCTGCTGGAACCTTGAGCTGCTGGTGCTTCTGGAACCTTGAGCATCTGGAGCCTTGAGCCTCTGGAACCTTGAGCTGCTGGAGCCTTGAGCTGCTGGTGCTTCTGGAACCTTGAGCTGCTGGAACCTTGAGCTGCTGGTGCTTCTGGAACCTTGAGCTGCTGGAACCTTGAGCTGCTGGAACCTTGAGCTGCTGGTGCTTCTGGAACCTTGAGCATCTGGAGCCTTGAGCTTCTGGAACCTTGAGCTGCTGGATCCTTGAGCTGCTGGTGCTTCTGGAGCCTTGAGCTGCTGGAACCTTGAAGTGCTGGAGCCTTGAGCTGCTGGAACCTTGAGCTGCTGGAACCTTGAGCTGCTGGAACCTTGAGCTGCTGGAGCTTTGAGCTGCTGGTGCTTCTGGAACCTTGAGCTTCTGGAACCTTGAGCTGCTGGAACCTTGAGCTGCTGGAACCTTGAGCTTCTGGTGCTTCTGGAACCTTGAGCTTCTGGAACCTTGAGCTGCTGGTGCTTCTGGAACCTTGAGCATCTGGAGCCTTGAGCCTCTGGAACCTTGAGCTGCTGGAGCCTTGAGCTGCTGGTGCTTCTGGAACCTTGAGCTGCTGGAACCTTGAGCTGCTGGTGCTTCTGGAACCTTGAGCTGCTGGAACCTTGAGCTGCTGGTGCTTCTGGAACCTTGAGCATCGGGAGCCTTGAGCTTCTGGAACCTTGAGCTGCTGGAGCCTTGAGCTGCTGGTGCTTCTGGAACCTTGAGCTGCTGGAGCCTTGAGCTCCTGGAACATTGAGCTGCTGGAACCTTGAGCTGCTGGAACCTTGAGCTTCTGGAACCTTGAGCTGCTGGTGCTTCTGGAACCTTGAGCTGCTGGAACCTTGAGCTGCTGGTGCTTCTGGAAACTTGAGCTTCTGGAGCCTTGAGCTGCTGGAACCTTGAGCTGCTGGTGCTTCTGGAACCTTGAGCATCTGGAGCCTTGAGCCTCTGGAACCTTGAGCTGCTGGAGCCTTGAGCTGCTGGTGCTTCTGGAACCTTGAGCTGCTGGTGCTTCTGGAACCTTGAGCTGCTGGAACCTTGAGCTGCTGGAACCTTGAGCTGCTGGTGCTTCTGGAACCTTGAGCATCTGGAGCCTTGAGCTTCTGGAACCTTGAGCTGCTGGATCCTTGAGCTGCTGGTGCTTCTGGAGCCTTGAGCTGCTGGAACCTTGAAGTGCTGGAGCCTTGAGCTGCTGGAACCTTGAGCTGCTGGAACCTTGAGCTGCTGGAACCTTGAGCTGCTGGAGCTTTGAGCTGCTGGTGCTTCTGGAACCTTGAGCTTCTGGAACCTTGAGCTGCTGGAGCCTTGAGCTTCTGGAACCTTGAGCTGCTGAAGCCTTGAGCTGCTGGAACCTTGAGCTGCTGGTGCTTCTGGAACCTTGAGCTGCTGGAACCTTGAGCTGCTGGTGCTTCTGGAACCTTGAGCATCTGGAGCCTTGAGCTTCTGGAACCTTGAGCTGCTGGAGCCTTGAGCTGCTGGTGCTTCTGGAACCTTGAGCTGCTGGAACATTGAGCTGCTGGTGCTTCTGGAACCTTGAGCTGCTGGAACCTTGAGCTGCTGGAACCTTGAGCTGCTGGTGCTTCTGGAACCTTGAGCATCTGGAGCCTTGAGCTTCTGGAACCTTGAGCTGCTGGTGCTTCTGGAACCTTGAGCTGCTGGAACCTTGAGCTGCTGGAACCTTGAGCTGCTGGTGCTTCTGGAAGCTTGAGCTGCTGGTGCTTCTGGAACCTTGAGCTGCTGGAACCTTGAGCTGCTGGTGCTTCTGGAGCCTTGAGCTGCTGGAACCTTGAGCTGCTGGTGCTTCTGGAATCTTGAGCTTCTGGAACCTTGAGCTGCTGGAACCTTGACTTCTAGGAGCCTTGAGCTGCTGGAACCTTGAAGTGCTGGAGCCTTGAGCTGCTGGAACCTTGAGCTGCTGGAACCTTTTGCTGCTGGAACCTTGAGCTTCTGGTGCTTCTGGAACCTTGAGCTGCTGGTGCTTCTGGAACCTTGAGCTGCTGGAACCTTGTGCTGCTGGTGCTTCTGGAACCTTTTGCATCTGGAGCCTTGAGCTTCTGGAACCTTGAGCTGCTGGAACCTTGGGCTTCTGGAACCTTGAGCTGCTGGTGCTTCTGGAACCTTGAGCTGCTGGAACCTTGAGCTGCTGGTGCTTCTGGAACCTTGAGCTGCTGGAACCTTGAGCTGCTGGTGCTTCTGGAACCTTGAGCTTCTTGAACCTTGAGCTGCTGGAACCTTGAGCTTCTGGAGCCTTGAGCTGCTGGAACCTTGAAGTGCTGGAGCCTTGAGCTGCTGGAACCTTGAGCTGCTGGAACCTTGAGCTGCTGGAGCTTTGAGCTGCTGGTGCTTCTGGAACCTTGAGCTTCTGGAACCTTGAGCTTCTGGAACCTTGAGCTGCTGGAGCCTTGAGATTCTAGAACCTTGAGCTGCTGAAGCCTTGCGCTTCTGGAACCTTGAGCTGCTGGTGCTTCTGGAACCTTGAGCATCTGGAGCCTTGAGCTTCTGGAACCTTGAGCTGCTGGTGCTTCTGGAACCTTGAGCTGCTGGAACCTTGAGCTGCTGGAACCTTGAGCTGCTGGTGCTTCTGGAAGCTTGAGCTGCTGGTGCTTCTGGAACCTTGAGCTGCTGGAACCTCGAGCTGCTGGTGCTTCTGGAACCTTGAGCTGCTGGAACCTTGAGCTGCTGGTGCTTCTGGAATCTTGAGCTTCTGGAACCTTGAGCTGCTGGAACCTTGACTTCTAGGAGCCTTGAGCTGCTGGAACCTTGAAGTGCTGGAGCCTTGAGCTGCTGGAGCTTTGAGCTGCTGGTGCTTCTGGAACCTTGAGCTTCTGGAACCTTGAGCTTCTGGTGCTTCTGGAACCTTGAGCTGCTGGAACCTTGAGCTGCTGGTGCTTCTGGAACCTTGAGCTGCTGGAACCTTGAGCTGCTTGAACCTTGAGCTGCTGGTGCTTCTGGAACCTTGAGCTGCTGGAACCTTGAGCTGCTGGAACCTTGAGCTGCTGGTGCTTCTGGAACCTTGAGCATCTGGAGCCTTGAGCTTCTGGAACTTTGAGCTGCTGGAGCCTTGAGCTGCTGGTGCTTCTGGAACCTTGAGCTGCTGGAGCCTTGAGCTGCTGGAACCTTCAGCTGCTGGTGCTTCTGGAACCTTGAGCTGCTGGAACCTTGCGCTGCTGGAACCTTGAGCTGCTGGTGCTTCTGGAACCTTGAGCTGCTGGAACCTTGTGCTGCTGGTGCTTCTGGAACCTTTTGCATCTGGAGCCTTGAGCTTCTGGAACCTTGAGCTGCTGGAGCTTTGAGCTGCTGGAACGTTGAGCTGCTGGAACCTTGGGCTTCTGGAACCTTGAGCTGCTGGTGCTTCTGGAACCTTGAGCTGCTGGAACCTTGAGCTGCTGGAACCTTGTGCTGCTGGTGCTTCTGGAACCTTTTGCTTCTGGAACCTTGAGCTTCTGGAACCTTGAGCTTCTGGTGCTTCTGGAACCTTGAGCTGCTGGAACCTTGAGCTGCTGGTGCTTCTGGAACCTTGAGCTTCTGGAACCTTGAGCTGCTGGAACCTTGAGCTTCTGGAGCCTTGAGCTGCTGGAACCTTGAAGTGCTGGAGCCTTTTAACTGCTGGAACCTTGAGCTGCTGGAACCTTGAGCTGCTGGAACCTTGAGCTGCTGGAGCGTTGAGCTGCTGGTGCTTCTGGAACCTTGAGCTTCTGGAACTTTGAGCTTCTGGAACCTTGAGCTGCTGGAGCCTTGAGCTTCTGGAACCTTGAGCTGCTGAAGCCTTGAGCTGCTGGAACCTTGAGCTGCTGGTGCTTCTGGAACCTTGAGCTGCTGGAACCTTGAGCTGCTGGTGCTTCTGGAACCTTGAGCTGCTGGAACCTTGAGCTTCTGGTGCTTCTGGAACCTTGAGCTTCTGGAACCTTGAGCTGCTGGTGCTTCTGGAACCTTGAGCATCTGGAGCCTTGAGCCTCTGGAACCTTGAGCTGCTGGAGCCTTGAGCTGCTGGTGCTTCTGGAACCTTGAGCTGCTGGAACCTTGAGCTGCTGGTGCTTCTGGAACCTTGAGCTGCTGGAACCTTGAGCTGCTGGTGCTTCTGGAACCTTGAGCATCGGGAGCCTTGAGCTTCTGGAACCTTGAGCTGCTGGAGCCTTGAGCTGCTGGTGCTTCTGGAACCTTGAGCTGCTGGAGCCTTGAGCTCCTGGAACATTGAGCTGCTGGAACCTTGAGCTGCTGGAACCTTGAGCTTCTGGAACCTTGAGCTGCTGGTGCTTCTGGAACCTTGAGCTGCTGGAACCTTGAGCTGCTGGTGCTTCTGGAAACTTGAGCTTCTGGAGCCTTGAGCTGCTGGAACCTTGAGCTGCTGGTGCTTCTGGAACCTTGAGCATCTGGAGCCTTGAGCCTCTGGAACCTTGAGCTGCTGGAGCCTTGAGCTGCTGGTGCTTCTGGAACCTTGAGCTGCTGGAACCTTGAGCTGCTGGTGCTTCTGGAACCTTGAGCTGCTGGAACCTTGAGCTGCTGGAACCTTGAGCTGCTGGTGCTTCTGGAACCTTGAGCATCTGGAGCCTTGAGCTTCTGGAACCTTGAGCTGCTGGATCCTTGAGCTGCTGGTGCTTCTGGAGCCTTGAGCTGCTGGAACCTTGAAGTGCTGGAGCCTTGAGCTGCTGGAACCTTGAGCTGCTGGAACCTTGAGCTGCTGGAACCTTGAGCTGCTGGAGCTTTGAGCTGCTGGTGCTTCTGGAACCTTGAGCTTCTGGAACCTTGAGCTGCTGGAACCTTGAGCTGCTGGAACCTTGAGCTTCTGGTGCTTCTGGAACCTTGAGCTTCTGGAACCTTGAGCTGCTGGTGCTTCTGGAACCTTGAGCATCTGGAGCCTTGAGCCTCTGGAACCTTGAGCTGCTGGAGCCTTGAGCTGCTGGTGCTTCTGGAACCTTGAGCTGCTGGAACCTTGAGCTGCTGGTGCTTCTGGAACCTTGAGCTGCTGGAACCTTGAGCTGCTGGTGCTTCTGGAACCTTGAGCATCGGGAGCCTTGAGCTTCTGGAACCTTGAGCTGCTGGAGCCTTGAGCTGCTGGTGCTTCTGGAACCTTGAGCTGCTGGAGCCTTGAGCTCCTGGAACATTGAGCTGCTGGAACCTTGAGCTGCTGGAACCTTGAGCTTCTGGAACCTTGAGCTGCTGGTGCTTCTGGAACCTTGAGCTGCTGGAACCTTGAGCTGCTGGTGCTTCTGGAAACTTGAGCTTCTGGAGCCTTGAGCTGCTGGAACCTTGAGCTGCTGGTGCTTCTGGAACCTTGAGCATCTGGAGCCTTGAGCCTCTGGAACCTTGAGCTGCTGGAGCCTTGAGCTGCTGGTGCTTCTGGAACCTTGAGCTGCTGGTGCTTCTGGAACCTTGAGCTGCTGGAACCTTGAGCTGCTGGAACCTTGAGCTGCTGGTGCTTCTGGAACCTTGAGCATCTGGAGCCTTGAGCTTCTGGAACCTTGAGCTGCTGGATCCTTGAGCTGCTGGTGCTTCTGGAGCCTTGAGCTGCTGGAACCTTGAAGTGCTGGAGCCTTGAGCTGCTGGAACCTTGAGCTGCTGGAACCTTGAGCTGCTGGAACCTTGAGCTGCTGGAGCTTTGAGCTGCTGGTGCTTCTGGAACCTTGAGCTTCTGGAACCTTGAGCTGCTGGAGCCTTGAGCTTCTGGAACCTTGAGCTGCTGAAGCCTTGAGCTGCTGGAACCTTGAGCTGCTGGTGCTTCTGGAACCTTGAGCTGCTGGAACCTTGAGCTGCTGGTGCTTCTGGAACCTTGAGCATCTGGAGCCTTGAGCTTCTGGAACCTTGAGCTGCTGGAGCCTTGAGCTGCTGGTGCTTCTGGAACCTTGAGCTGCTGGAACATTGAGCTGCTGGTGCTTCTGGAACCTTGAGCTGCTGGAACCTTGAGCTGCTGGAACCTTGAGCTGCTGGTGCTTCTGGAACCTTGAGCATCTGGAGCCTTGAGCTTCTGGAACCTTGAGCTGCTGGTGCTTCTGGAACCTTGAGCTGCTGGAACCTTGAGCTGCTGGAACCTTGAGCTGCTGGTGCTTCTGGAAGCTTGAGCTGCTGGTGCTTCTGGAACCTTGAGCTGCTGGAACCTTGAGCTGCTGGTGCTTCTGGAGCCTTGAGCTGCTGGAACCTTGAGCTGCTGGTGCTTCTGGAATCTTGAGCTTCTGGAACCTTGAGCTGCTGGAACCTTGACTTCTAGGAGCCTTGAGCTGCTGGAACCTTGAAGTGCTGGAGCCTTGAGCTGCTGGAACCTTGAGCTGCTGGAACCTTTTGCTGCTGGAACCTTGAGCTTCTGGTGCTTCTGGAACCTTGAGCTGCTGGTGCTTCTGGAACCTTGAGCTGCTGGAACCTTGTGCTGCTGGTGCTTCTGGAACCTTTTGCATCTGGAGCCTTGAGCTTCTGGAACCTTGAGCTGCTGGAACCTTGGGCTTCTGGAACCTTGAGCTGCTGGTGCTTCTGGAACCTTGAGCTGCTGGAACCTTGAGCTGCTGGTGCTTCTGGAACCTTGAGCTGCTGGAACCTTGAGCTGCTGGTGCTTCTGGAACCTTGAGCTTCTTGAACCTTGAGCTGCTGGAACCTTGAGCTTCTGGAGCCTTGAGCTGCTGGAACCTTGAAGTGCTGGAGCCTTGAGCTGCTGGAACCTTGAGCTGCTGGAACCTTGAGCTGCTGGAGCTTTGAGCTGCTGGTGCTTCTGGAACCTTGAGCTTCTGGAACCTTGAGCTTCTGGAACCTTGAGCTGCTGGAGCCTTGAGATTCTAGAACCTTGAGCTGCTGAAGCCTTGAGCTTCTGGAACCTTGAGCTGCTGGTGCTTCTGGAACCTTGAGCATCTGGAGCCTTGAGCTTCTGGAACCTTGAGCTGCTGGTGCTTCTGGAACCTTGAGCTGCTGGAACCTTGAGCTGCTGGAACCTTGAGCTGCTGGTGCTTCTGGAAGCTTGAGCTGCTGGTGCTTCTGGAACCTTGAGCTGCTGGAACCTCGAGCTGCTGGTGCTTCTGGAACCTTGAGCTGCTGGAACCTTGAGCTGCTGGTGCTTCTGGAATCTTGAGCTTCTGGAACCTTGAGCTGCTGGAACCTTGACTTCTAGGAGCCTTGAGCTGCTGGAACCTTGAAGTGCTGGAGCCTTGAGCTGCTGGAGCTTTGAGCTGCTGGTGCTTCTGGAACCTTGAGCTTCTGGAACCTTGAGCTTCTGGTGCTTCTGGAACCTTGAGCTGCTGGAACCTTGAGCTGCTGGTGCTTCTGGAACCTTGAGCTGCTGGAACCTTGAGCTGCTGGAACCTTGAGCTGCTGGTGCTTCTGGAACCTTGAGCTGCTGGAACCTTGAGCTGCTGGAACCTTGAGCTGCTGGTGCTTCTGGAACCTTGAGCATCTGGAGCCTTGAGCTTCTGGAACTTTGAGCTGCTGGAGCCTTGAGCTGCTGGTGCTTCTGGAACCTTGAGCTGCTGGAGCCTTGAGCTGCTGGAACCTTCAGCTGCTGGTGCTTCTGGAACCTTGAGCTGCTGGAACCTTGCGCTGCTGGAACCTTGAGCTGCTGGTGCTTCTGGAACCTTGAGCTGCTGGAACCTTGTGCTGCTGGTGCTTCTGGAACCTTTTGCATCTGGAGCCTTGAGCTTCTGGAACCTTGAGCTGCTGGAGCCTTGAGCTGCTGGAACGTTGAGCTGCTGGAACCTTGGGCTTCTGGAACCTTGAGCTGCTGGTGCTTCTGGAACCTTGAGCTGCTGGAACCTTGAGCTGCTGGAACCTTGTGCTGCTGGTGCTTCTGGAACCTTTTGCTTCTGGAACCTTGAGCTTCTGGAACCTTGAGCTTCTGGTGCTTCTGGAACCTTGAGCTGCTGGAACCTTGAGCTGCTGGTGCTTCTGGAACCTTGAGCTGCTGGAACCTTGAGCTGCTGGTGCTTCTGGAACCTTGAGCTGCTGGAACCTTGAGCTGCTGGAACCTTGAGCTGCTGGTGCTTCTGGAACCTTGAGCATCTGGAGCCTTGAGCTTCTGGAACTTTGAGCTGCTGGAGCCTTGAGCTGCTGGTGCTTCTGGAACCTTGAGCTGCTGGAGCCTTGAGCTGCTGGAACCTTCAGCTGCTGGTGCTTCTGGAACCTTGAGCTGCTGGAACCTTGAGCTGCTGGAACCTTGAGCTGCTGGTGCTTCTGGAACCTTGAGCTGCTGGAACCTTGAGCTGCTGGAACCTTGTGCTGCTGGTGCTTCTGGAACCTTTTGCATCTGGAGCCTTGAGCTTCTGGAACCTTGAGCTGCTGGAGCCTTGAGCTGCTGGAACGTTGAGCTGCTGGTTCTTCTGGAACCTTTTGCATCTGGAGCCTTGAGCTTCTGGAACCTTGAGCTGCTGGAACCTTGTGCTGCTGGTGCTTCTGGAACCTTTTGCATCTGGAGCCTTGAGCTTCTGGAACCTTGAGCTGCTGGAACCTTGGGCTTCTGGAACCTTGAGCTGCTGGTGCTTCTGGAACCTTGAGCTGCTGGAACCTTGAGCTGCTGGTGCTTCTGGAACCTTGAGCTGCTGGAACCTTGAGCTGCTGGTGCTTCTGGAACCTTGAGCTTCTTGAACCTTGAGCTGCTGGAACCTTGAGCTTCTGGAGCCTTGAGCTGCTGGAACCTTGAAGTGCTGGAGCCTTGAGCTGCTGGAACCTTGAGCTGCTGGAACCTTGAGCTGCTGGAGCTTTGAGCTGCTGGTGCTTCTGGAACCTTGAGCTTCTGGAACCTTGAGCTTCTGGAACCTTGAGCTGCTGGAGCCTTGAGATTCTAGAACCTTGAGCTGCTGAAGCCTTGAGCTTCTGGAACCTTGAGCTGCTGGTGCTTCTGGAACCTTGAGCATCTGGAGCCTTGAGCTTCTGGAACCTTGAGCTGCTGGTGCTTCTGGAACGTTGAGCTGCTGGAACCTTGAGCTGCTGGTGCTTCTGGAAGCTTGAGCTGCTGGTGCTTCTGGAACCTTGAGCTGCTGGAACCTTGAGCTGCTGGTGCTTCTGGAACCTTGAGCTGCTGGAACCTTGAGCTGCTGGTGCTTCTGGAATCTTGAGCTTCTGGAACCTTGAGCTGCTGGAACCTTGACTTCTAGGAGCCTTGAGCTGCTGGAACCTTGAAGTGCTGGAGCCTTGAGCTGCTGGAGCTTTGAGCTGCTGGTGCTTCTGGAACCTTGAGCTTCTGGAACCTTGAGCTTCTGGTGCTTCTGGAACCTTGAGCTGCTGGAACCTTGAGCTGCTGGTGCTTCTGGAACCTTGAGCTGCTGGAACCTTGAGCTGCTGGAACCTTGAGCTTCTGGTGCTTCTGGAACCTTGAGCTGCTGGAACCTTGAGCTGCTGGAACCTTGAGCTGCTGGTGCTTCTGGAACCTTGAGCATCTGGAGCCTTGAGCTTCTGGAACTTTGAGCTGCTGGAGCCTTGAGCTGCTGGTGCTTCTGGAACCTTGAGCTGCTGGAGCCTTGAGCTGCTGGAACCTTCAGCTGC
This sequence comes from Cyprinodon diabolis, assembly GCA_030533445.1. NCBI lineage: Eukaryota > Metazoa > Chordata > Actinopteri > Cyprinodontiformes > Cyprinodontidae > Cyprinodon > Cyprinodon diabolis. Next base: position 121,969 of record JARPUW010000553.1, read on the forward strand.
TGGTGCTTCTGGAACCTTGAGCTGCTGGAACCTTGAGCTGCTGGAACCTTGAGCTGCTGGTGCTTCTGGAACCTTGAGCTGCTGGAACCTTGAGCTGCTGGAACCTTGTGCTGCTGGTGCTTCTGGAACCTTTTGCATCTGGAGCCTTGAGCTGCTGGAACGTTGAGCTGCTGGAACCTTGGGCTTCTGGAACCTTGAGCTGCTGGTGCTTCTGGAACCTTGAGCTGCTGGAACCTTGAGCTGCTGGTGCTTCTGGAACCTTGAGCTGTTGGAACCTTGAGCTGCTGGTGCTTCTGGAACCTTGAGCTGCTGGAACCTTGAGCTGCTGGTGCTTCTGGAACCTTGAGCTGCTGGAACCTTGAGCTGCTGGTGCTTCTGGAACCTTGAGCTTCTTGATCCTTGAGCTGCTGGAACCTTGAGCTTCTGGAGCCTTGAGCTGCTGGAACCTTGAAGTGCTGGAGCCTTGAGCTGCTGGAACCTTGAGCTGCTGGAACCTTGAGCTGCTGGAGCTTTGAGCTGCTGGTGCTTCTGGAACCTTGAGCTTCTGGAACCTTGAGCTTCTGGAACCTTGAGCTGCTGGAGCCTTGAGATTCTAGAACCTTGAGCTGCTGAAGCTTTGAGCTTCTGGAAACTTGAGCTGCTGGAGCCTTGAGCTTCTGGAACCTCTAGCTGCTGGAACCTTGAGCTGCTGGAACCTTGAGCTGTTGGAACCTTGAGCTGCTGGAACCTTGAGCTGCTGGTGCTTCTGGAACCTTGAGCTGCTGGAACCTTGAGCTGCTGGTGCTTCTTGAACCTTGAGCTGCTGGAACCTTGAGCTCCTGGAACCTTGAGCTGCTGGTGCTTCTGGAACCTTGAGCTGCTGGAACCTTGAGCTGCTGGAACCTTGAGCTGCTGGTGCTTCTGGAACCTTGAGCATCTGGAGCCTTGAGCTTCTGGAACCTTGAGCTGCTGGAGCCTTGAGCTGCTGGTGCTTCTGGAACCTTGAGCTGCTGGAGCCTTTAGCTGCTGGAACCTTGAGCTGCTGGAACCTTGAGCTGCTGGAACCTTGAGCTGCTGGTGCTTCTGGAACCTTGAGCTGCTGAAACCTTGAGCTGCTGGTGCTTCTGGAACCTTGAGCTGCTGGAACCTTGAGCTGCTGGTTATTCTGGAACCTTGAGCTGCTGGAACCTTGAGCTGCTGGTGCTTCTCGAACCTTGAGCTTCTGGAACCTTGAGCTGCTGGAACCTTGAGCTTCTGGAGCCTTGAGCTGCTGGAACCTTGAAGTGCTGGAGCCTTGAGCTGCTGGAACCTTGAGCTGCTGGTGCTTCTGGAACCTTGAGCATCTGGAGCCTTGAGCCTCTGGAACCTTGAGCTGCTGGAGCCTTGAGCTGCTGGTGCTTCTGGAACCTTGAGCTGCTGGAACCTTGAGCTGCTGGTGCTTCTGGAACCTTGAGCTGCTGGAACCTTGAGCTGCTGGTGCTTCTGGAACCTTGAGCATCTGGAGCCTTGAGCTTCTGGAACCTTGAGCTGCTGGATCCTTGAGCTGCTGGTGCTTCTGGAGCCTTGAGCTGCTGGAACCTTGAAGTGCTGGAGCCTTGAGCTGCTGGAACCTTGAGCTGCTGGAACCTTGAGCTGCTGGAACCTTGAGCTGCTGGAGCTTTGAGCTGCTGGTGCTTCTGGAACCTTGAGCTTCTGGAACCTTGAGCTGCTGGAACCTTGAGCTGCTGGAACCTTGAGCTTCTGGTGCTTCTGGAACCTTGAGCTTCTGGAACCTTGAGCTGCTGGTGCTTCTGGAACCTTGAGCATCTGGAGCCTTGAGCCTCTGGAACCTTGAGCTGCTGGAGCCTTGAGCTGCTGGTGCTTCTGGAACCTTGAGCTGCTGGAACCTTGAGCTGCTGGTGCTTCTGGAACCTTGAGCTGCTGGAACCTTGAGCTGCTGGTGCTTCTGGAACCTTGAGCATCGGGAGCCTTGAGCTTCTGGAACCTTGAGCTGCTGGAGCCTTGAGCTGCTGGTGCTTCTGGAACCTTGAGCTGCTGGAGCCTTGAGCTCCTGGAACATTGAGCTGCTGGAACCTTGAGCTGCTGGAACCTTGAGCTTCTGGAACCTTGAGCTGCTGGTGCTTCTGGAACCTTGAGCTGCTGGAACCTTGAGCTGCTGGTGCTTCTGGAAACTTGAGCTTCTGGAGCCTTGAGCTGCTGGAACCTTGAGCTGCTGGTGCTTCTGGAACCTTGAGCATCTGGAGCCTTGAGCCTCTGGAACCTTGAGCTGCTGGAGCCTTGAGCTGCTGGTGCTTCTGGAACCTTGAGCTGCTGGTGCTTCTGGAACCTTGAGCTGCTGGAACCTTGAGCTGCTGGAACCTTGAGCTGCTGGTGCTTCTGGAACCTTGAGCATCTGGAGCCTTGAGCTTCTGGAACCTTGAGCTGCTGGATCCTTGAGCTGCTGGTGCTTCTGGAGCCTTGAGCTGCTGGAACCTTGAAGTGCTGGAGCCTTGAGCTGCTGGAACCTTGAGCTGCTGGAACCTTGAGCTGCTGGAACCTTGAGCTGCTGGAGCTTTGAGCTGCTGGTGCTTCTGGAACCTTGAGCTTCTGGAACCTTGAGCTGCTGGAGCCTTGAGCTTCTGGAACCTTGAGCTGCTGAAGCCTTGAGCTGCTGGAACCTTGAGCTGCTGGTGCTTCTGGAACCTTGAGCTGCTGGAACCTTGAGCTGCTGGTGCTTCTGGAACCTTGAGCATCTGGAGCCTTGAGCTTCTGGAACCTTGAGCTGCTGGAGCCTTGAGCTGCTGGTGCTTCTGGAACCTTGAGCTGCTGGAACATTGAGCTGCTGGTGCTTCTGGAACCTTGAGCTGCTGGAACCTTGAGCTGCTGGAACCTTGAGCTGCTGGTGCTTCTGGAACCTTGAGCATCTGGAGCCTTGAGCTTCTGGAACCTTGAGCTGCTGGTGCTTCTGGAACCTTGAGCTGCTGGAACCTTGAGCTGCTGGAACCTTGAGCTGCTGGTGCTTCTGGAAGCTTGAGCTGCTGGTGCTTCTGGAACCTTGAGCTGCTGGAACCTTGAGCTGCTGGTGCTTCTGGAGCCTTGAGCTGCTGGAACCTTGAGCTGCTGGTGCTTCTGGAATCTTGAGCTTCTGGAACCTTGAGCTGCTGGAACCTTGACTTCTAGGAGCCTTGAGCTGCTGGAACCTTGAAGTGCTGGAGCCTTGAGCTGCTGGAACCTTGAGCTGCTGGAACCTTTTGCTGCTGGAACCTTGAGCTTCTGGTGCTTCTGGAACCTTGAGCTGCTGGTGCTTCTGGAACCTTGAGCTGCTGGAACCTTGAGCTGCTGGTGCTTCTGGAATCTTGAGCTTCTGGAACCTTGAGCTGCTGGAACCTTGACTTCTAGGAGCCTTGAGCTGCTGGAACCTTGAGCTGCTGGTGCTTCTGGAACCTTGAGCTGCTGGAACCTTGAGCTGCTGGAACATTGAGCTGCTGGTGCTTCTGGAACCTTGAGCATCTGGAGCCTTGAGCTTCTGGAACCTTGAGCTGCTGGAGCCTTGAGCTGCTGGTGCTTCTGGAACCTTGAGCTGCTGGAGCCTTGAGCTCCTGGAAGCTTGAGCTGCTGTAACCTTGAGCTGCTGGAACCTTGTGCTTCTGGAACCTTGAGCTGCTGGTGCTTCTGGAACCTTGAGCTGCTGGTGCTTCTGGAACCTTGAGCTGCTGGAACCTTGAGCTGCTGGTGCTTCTGGAACCTTGAGCTGCTGGAGCCTTGAGCTGCTGGAACCTTCAGCTGCTGGTGCTTCTGGAACCTTGAGCTGCTGGAACCTTGAGCTGCTGGAACCTTGAGCTGCTGGTGCTTCTGGAACCTTGAGCTGCTGGAACCTTGAGCTGCTGGAGCCTTGTGCTGCTGGTGCTTCTGGAACCTTTTGCATCTGGAGCCTTGAGCTTCTGGAACCTTGAGCTGCTGGAGCCTTGAGCTGCTGGAACGTTGAGCTGCTGGAACCTTGGGCTTCTGGAACCTTGAGCTGCTGGTGCTTCTGGAACCTTGAGCTGCTGGAACCTTGAGCTGCTGGTGCTTCTGGAACCTTGAGCTGTTGGAACCTTGAGCTGCTGGTGCTTCTGGAACCTTGAGCTGCTGGAGCCTTGAGCTGCTGGTGCTTCTGGAACCTTGAGCTGCTGGAACCTTGAGCTGCTGGTGCTTCTGGAACCTTGAGCTGCTGGAACCTTGAGCTGCTGGAACCTTGAGCTGCTGGTGCTTCTGGAACCTTGAGCATCTGGAGCCTTGAGCTTCTGGAACCTTGAGCTGCTGGAGCCATGAGCTGCTGGTGCTTCTGGAACCTTGAGCTGCTGGAGCCTTGAGCTCCTGGAACCTTGAGCTGCTGGAACCTTGAGCTGCTGGAACCTTGAGCTTCTGGAACCTTGAGCTGCTGGTGCTTCTGGAACCTTGAGCTGCTGGAACCTTGAGCTTCTGGTGCTTCTGGAACCTTGAGCTGCTGGTGCTTCTGGAACCTTGAGCTGCTGGAACCTTGAGCTGCTGGTGCTTCTGGAATCTTGAGCTTCTGGAACCTTGAGCTGCTGGAACCTTGACTTCTAGGAGCCTTGAGCTGCTGGAACCTTGAGCTGCTGGTGCTTCTGGAACCTTGAGCTGCTGGAACCTTGAGCTGCTGGAACATTGAGCTGCTGGTGCTTCTGGAACCTTGAGCATCTGGAGCCTTGAGCTTCTGGAACCTTGAGCTGCTGGAGCCTTGAGCTCCTGGAAGCTTGAGCTGCTGGAACCTTGAGCTGCTGGAACCTTGTGCTTCTGGAACCTTGAGCTGCTGGTGCTTCTGGAACCTTGAGCTGCTGGAACCTCGAGCTGCTGGAACCTTGAGCTGCTGGTGCTTCTGGAACCTTGAGCTGCTGGTGCTTCTGGAACCTTGAGCTGCTGGAACCTTGAGCTGCTGGTGCTTCTGGAACCTTGAGCTGCTGGAACCTTGAGCTGCTGGTGCTTCTGGAACCTTGAGCTTCTGGAACCTTGAGCTGCTGGAACCTTGACTTCTGGAGCCTTGAGCTGCTGGAACCTTGAAGTGCTGGAGCCTTGAGCTGCTGGAACCTTGAGCTGCTGGAACCTTGAGCTGTTGGAACCTTGAGCTGCTGGAGCTTTGAGCTGCTGGTGCTTCTGGAACCTTGAGTTTCTGGAACCTTGAGCTTCTGGAACCTTGAGCTGCTGGAGCCTTGAGCTTCTGGAACCTTGAGCTGCTGAAGCCTTGAGCTTCTGGAACCTTGAGCTGCTGGAGCCTTGAGCTTCTGGAACCTTGAGCTGCTGGAACCTTGAGCTGCTGGAACCTTGAGCTGCTGGAACCTTGAGCTGCTGGTGCTTCTGGAACCTTGAGCTGCTGGAACCTTGAGCTGCTGGTGCTTCTGGAACCTTGAGCTGCTGGAACCTTGAGCTGCTGGTGCTTCTGGAACCTTGAGCTGCTGGAACCTTGAGCTGCTGGTGCTTCTGGAACCTTGAGCATCTGGAGCCTTGAGCTTCTGGAACCTTGAGCTGCTGGAGCCTTGAGCTGCTGGTGCTTCTGGAACCTTGAGCTGCTGGAACATTGAGCTGCTGGTGCTTCTGAAACCTTGAGCTGCTGGAACCTTGAGCTGCTGGAACCTTGAGCTGCTGGAACCTTGAGCTGCTGGTGCTTCTGGAACCTTGAGCATCTGGAGCCTTGAGCTTCTGGAACCTTGAGCTGCTGGTGCTTCTGGAACCTTGAGCTGCTGGAACCTTGAACTGCTGGAACCTTGAGCTGCTGGTGCTTCTGGAAGCTTGAGCTGCTGGTGCTTCTGGAACCTTGAGCTGCTGGAACCTTGAGCTGCTGGTGCTTCTGGAACCTTGAGCTGCTGGAACCTTGAGCTGCTGGTGCTTCTGGAATCTTGAGCTTCTGGAACCTTGAGCTGCTGGAACCTTGACTTCTAGGAGCCTTGAGCTGCTGGAACCTTGAAGTGCTGGAGCCTTGAGCTGCTGGGACCTTGAGCTGCTGGAACCTTTTGCTGCTGGAACCTTGAGCTGCTGGAGCTTTGAGCTGCTGGTGCTTCTGGAACCTTGAGCTTCTGGAACCTTGAGCTTCTGGTGCTTCTGGAACCTTGAGCTGCTGGAACCTTGAGCTGCTGGTGCTTCTGGAACCTTGAGCTGCTGGAACCTTGAGCTGCTGGAACCTTGAGCTGCTGGTGCTTCTGGAACCTTGAGCTGCTGGAACCTTGAGCTGCTGGAACCTTGAGCTGCTGGTGCTTCTGGAACCTTGAGCATCTGGAGCCTTGAGCTTCTGGAACTTTGAGCTGCTGGAGCCTTGAGCTGCTGGTGCTTCTGGAACCTTGAGCTGCTGGAGCCTTGAGCTGCTGGAACCTTCAGCTACTGGTGCTTCTGGAACCTTGAGCTGCTGGAACCTTGAGCTGCTGGAACCTTGAGCTGCTGGTGCTTCTGGAACCTTGAGCTGCTGGAACCTTGTGCTGCTGGTGCTTCTGGAACCTTTTGCATCTGGAGCCTTGAGCTTCTGGAACCTTGAGCTGCTGGAGCCTTGAGCTGCTTGAACGTTGAGCTGCTGGTTCTTCTGGAACCTTTTGCATCTGGAGCCTTGAGCTTCTGGAACCTTGAGCTGCTGGAACCTTGTGCTGCTGGTGCTTCTGGAACCTTTTGCATCTGGAGCCTTGAGCTTCTGGAACCTTGAGCTGCTGGAACCTTGGGCTTCTGGAACCTTGAGCTGCTGGTGCTTCTGGAACCTTGAGCTGCTGGTGCTTCTGGAACCTTGAGCTGCTGGAACCTTGAGCTGCTGGTGCTTCTGGAACCTTGAGCTTCTTGAACCTTGAGCTGCTGGAACCTTGAGCTTCTGGAGCCTTGAGCTGCTGGAACCTTGAAGTGCTGGAGCCTTGAGCTGCTGGAACCTTGAGCTGCTGGAACCTTGAGCTGCTGGAGCTTTGAGCTGCTGGTGCTTCTGGAACCTTGAGCTTCTGGAACCTTGAGCTTCTGGAACCTTGAGCTGCTGGAGCCTTGAGATTCTAGAACCTTGAGCTGCTGAAGCCTTGAGCTTCTGGAACCTTGAGCTGCTGGTGCTTCTGGAACCTTGAGCATCTGGAGCCTTGAGCTTCTGGAACCTTGAGCTGCTGGTGCTTCTGGAACCTTGAGCTGCTGGAACCTTGAGCTGCTGGAACCTTGAGCTGCTGGTGCTTCTGGAAGCTTGAGCTGCTGGTGCTTCTGGAACCTTGAGCTGCTGGAACCTTGAGCTGCTGGTGCTTCTGGAACCTTGAGCTGCTGGAACCTTGAGCTGCTGGTGCTTCTGGAATCTTGAGCTTCTGGAACCTTGAGCTGCTGGAACCTTGACTTCTAGGAGCCTTGAGCTGCTGGAACCTTGAAGTGCTGGAGCCTTGAGCTGCTGGAGCTTTGAGCTGCTGGTGCTTCTGGAACCTTGAGCTTCTGGAACCTTGAGCTTCTGGTGCTTCTGGAACCTTGAGCTGCTGGAACCTTGAGCTGCTGGTGCTTCTGGAACCTTGAGCTGCTGGAACCTTGAGCTGCTGTAACCTTGAGCTGCTGGTGCTTCTGGAACCTTGAGCTGCTGGAACCTTGAGCTGCTGGAACCTTGAGCTGCTGGTGCTTCTGGAACCTTGAGCATCTGGAGCCTTGAGCTTCTGGAACTTTGAGCTGCTGGAGCCTTGAGCTGCTGGTGCTTCTGGAACCTTGAGCTGCTGGAGCCTTGAGCTGCTGGAACCTTCAGCTGCTGGTGCTTCTGGAACCTTGAGCTGCTGGAACCTTGAGCTGCTGGAACCTTGAGCTGCTGGTGCTTCTGGAACCTTGAGCTGCTGGAACCTTGAGCTGCTGGAACCTTGTGCTGCTGGTGCTTCTGGAACCTTTTGCATCTGGAGCCTTGAGCTTCTGGAACCTTGAGCTGCTGGAGCCTTGAGCTGCTGGAACGTTGAGCTGCTGGTTCTTCTGGAACCTTTTGCATCTGGAGCCTTGAGCTTCTGGAACCTTGAGCTGCTGGAACCTTGTGCTGCTGGTGCTTCTGGAACCTTTTGCATCTGGAGCCTTGAGCTTCTGGAACCTTGAGCTGCTGGAACCTTGGGCTTCTGGAACCTTGAGCTGCTGGTGCTTCTGGAACCTTGAGCTGCTGGAACCTTGAGCTGCTGGTGCTTCTGGAACCTTGAGCTGCTGGAACCTTGAGCTGCTGGTGCTTCTGGAACCTTGAGCTTCTTGAACCTTGAGCTGCTGGAACCTTGAGCTTCTGGAGCCTTGAGCTGCTGGAACCTTGAAGTGCTGGAGCCTTGAGCTGCTGGAACCTTGAGCTGCTGGAACCTTGAGCTGCTGGAGCTTTGAGCTGCTGGTGCTTCTGGAACCTTGAGCTTCTGGAACCTTGAGCTTCTGGAACCTTGAGCTGCTGGAGCCTTGAGATTCTAGAACCTTGAGCTGCTGAAGCCTTGAGCTTCTGGAACCTTGAGCTGCTGGTGCTTCTGGAACCTTGAGCATCTGGAGCCTTGAGCTTCTGGAACCTTGAGCTGCTGGTGCTTCTGGAACCTTGAGCTGCTGGAACCTTGAGCTGCTGGAACCTTGAGCTGCTGGTGCTTCTGGAAGCTTGAGCTGCTGGTGCTTCTGGAACCTTGAGCTGCTGGAACCTCGAGCTGCTGGTGCTTCTGGAACGTTGAGCTGCTGGAACCTTGAGCTGCTGGTGCTTCTGGAATCTTGAGCTTCTGGAACCTTGAGCTGCTGGAACCTTGACTTCTAGGAGCCTTGAGCTGCTGGAACCTTGAAGTGCTGGAGCCTTGAGCTGCTGGAGCTTTGAGCTGCTGGTGCTTCTGGAACCTTGAGCTTCTGGAACCTTGAGCTTCTGGTGCTTCTGGAACCTTGAGCTGCTGGAACCTTGAGCTGCTGGTGCTTCTGGAACCTTGAGCTGCTGGAACCTTGAGCTGCTGGAACCTTGAGCTGCTGGTGCTTCTGGAACCTTGAGCTGCTGGAACCTTGAGCTGCTGGAACCTTGAGCTGCTGGTGCTTCTGGAACCTTGAGCATCTGGAGCCTTGAGCTTCTGGAACTTTGAGCTGCTGGAGCCTTGAGCTGCTGGTGCTTCTGGAACCTTGAGCTGCTGGAGCCTTGAGCTGCTGGAACCTTCAGCTGCTGGTGCTTCTGGAACCTTGAGCTGCTGGAACCTTGAGCTGCTGGAACCTTGAGCTGCTGGTGCTTCTGGAACCTTGAGCTGCTGGAACCTTGTGCTGCTGGTGCTTCTGGAACCTTTTGCATCTGGAGCCTTGAGCTTCTGGAACCTTGAGCTGCTGGAGCCTTGAGCTGCTGGAACGTTGAGCTGCTGGAACCTTGGGCTTCTGGAACCTTGAGCTGCTGGTGCTTCTGGAACCTTGAGCTGCTGGAACCTTGAGCTGCTGGAACCTTGTGCTGCTGGTGCTTCTGGAACCTTTTGCTTCTGGAACCTTGAGCTTCTGGAACCTTGAGCTTCTGGTGCTTCTGGAACCTTGAGCTGCTGGAACCTTGAGCTGCTGGTGCTTCTGGAACCTTGAGCTGCTGGAACCTTGAGCTGCTGGTGCTTCTGGAACCTTGAGCTGCTGGAACCTTGAGCTGCTGGAACCTTGAGCTGCTGGTGCTTCTGGAACCTTGAGCATCTGGAGCCTTGAGCTTCTGGAACTTTGAGCTGCTGGAGCCTTGAGCTGCTGGTGCTTCTGGAACCTTGAGCTGCTGGAGCCTTGAGCTGCTGGAACCTTCAGCTGCTGGTGCTTCTGGAACCTTGAGCTGCTGGAACCTTGAGCTGCTGGTGCTTCTGGAACCTTGAGCTGCTGGAACCTTGAGCTGCTGGAACCTTGTGCTGCTGGTGCTTCTGGAACCTTTTGCATCTGGAGCCTTGAGCTTCTGGAACCTTGAGCTGCTGGAGCCTTGAGCTGCTGGAACGTTGAGCTGCTGGTTCTTCTGGAACCTTTTGCATCTGGAGCCTTGAGCTTCTGGAACCTTGAGCTGCTGGAACCTTGTGCTGCTGGTGCTTCTGGAACCTTTTGCATCTGGAGCCTTGAGCTTCTGGAACCTTGAGCTGCTGGAACCTTGGGCTTCTGGAACCTTGAGCTGCTGGTGCTTCTGGAACCTTGAGCTGCTGGAACCTTGAGCTGCTGGTGCTTCTGGAACCTTGAGCTGCTGGAACCTTGAGCTGCTGGTGCTTCTGGAACCTTGAGCTTCTTGAACCTTGAGCTGCTGGAACCTTGAGCTTCTGGAGCCTTGAGCTGCTGGAACCTTGAAGTGCTGGAGCCTTGAGCTGCTGGAACCTTGAGCTGCTGGAACCTTGAGCTGCTGGAGCTTTGAGCTGCTGGTGCTTCTGGAACCTTGAGCTTCTGGAACCTTGAGCTTCTGGAACCTTGAGCTGCTGGAGCCTTGAGATTCTAGAACCTTGAGCTGCTGAAGCCTTGAGCTTCTGGAACCTTGAGCTGCTGGTGCTTCTGGAACCTTGAGCATCTGGAGCCTTGAGCTTCTGGAACCTTGAGCTGCTGGTGCTTCTGGAACGTTGAGCTGCTGGAACCTTGAGCTGCTGGTGCTTCTGGAAGCTTGAGCTGCTGGTGCTTCTGGAACCTTGAGCTGCTGGAACCTTGAGCTGCTGGTGCTTCTGGAACCTTGAGCTGCTGGAACCTTGAGCTGCTGGTGCTTCTGGAATCTTGAGCTTCTGGAACCTTGAGCTGCTGGAACCTTGACTTCTAGGAGCCTTGAGCTGCTGGAACCTTGAAGTGCTGGAGCCTTGAGCTGCTGGAGCTTTGAGCTGCTGGTGCTTCTGGAACCTTGAGCTTCTGGAACCTTGAGCTTCTGGTGCTTCTGGAACCTTGAGCTGCTGGAACCTTGAGCTGCTGGTGCTTCTGGAACCTTGAGCTGCTGGAACCTTGAGCTGCTGGAACCTTGAGCTGCTGGTGCTTCTGGAACCTTGAGCTGCTGGAACCTTGAGCTGCTGGAACCTTGAGCTGCTGGTGCTTCTGGAACCTTGAGCATCTGGAGCCTTGAGCTTCTGGAACTTTGAGCTGCTGGAGCCTTGAGCTGCTGGTGCTTCTGGAACCTTGAGCTGCTGGAGCCTTGAGCTGCTGGAACCTTCAGCTGCTGGTGCTTCTGGAACCTTGAGCTGCTGGAACCTTGAGCTGCTGGAACCTTGAGCTGCTGGTGCTTCTGGAACCTTGAGCTGCTGGAACCTTGAGCTGCTGGAACCTTGTGCTGCTGGTGCTTCTGGAACCTTTTGCATCTGGAGCCTTGAGCTTCTGGAACCTTGAGCTGCTGGAGCCTTGAGCTGCTGGAACGTTGAGCTGCTGGAACCTTGGGCTTCTGGAACCTTGAGCTGCTGGTGCTTCTGGAACCTTGAGCTGCTGGAACCTTGAGCTGCTGGTGCTTCTGGAACCTTGAGCTGTTGGAACCTTGAGCTGCTGGTGCTTCTGGAACCTTGAGCTGCTGGAACCTTGAGCTGCTGGTGCTTCTGGAACCTTGAGCTGCTGGAACCTTGAGCTGCTGGTGCTTCTGGAACCTTGAGCTTCTTGATCCTTGAGCTGCTGGAACCTTGAGCTTCTGGAGCCTTGAGCTGCTGGAACCTTGAAGTGCTGGAGCCTTGAGCTGCTGGAACCTTGAGCTGCTGGAACCTTGAGCTGCTGGAGCTTTGAGCTGCTGGTGCTTCTGGAACCTTGAGCTTCTGGAACCTTGAGCTTCTGGAACCTTGAGCTGCTGGAGCCTTGAGATTCTAGAACCTTGAGCTGCTGAAGCTTTGAGCTTCTGGAAACTTGAGCTGCTGGAGCCTTGAGCTTCTGGAACCTCTAGCTGCTGGAACCTTGAGCTGCTGGAACCTTGAGCTGTTGGAACCTTGAGCTGCTGGAACCTTGAGCTGCTGGTGCTTCTGGAACCTTGAGCTGCTGGAACCTTGAGCTGCTGGTGCTTCTTGAACCTTGAGCTGCTGGAACCTTGAGCTCCTGGAACCTTGAGCTGCTGGTGCTTCTGGAACCTTGAGCTGCTGGAACCTTGAGCTGCTGGAACCTTGAGCTGCTGGTGCTTCTGGAACCTTGAGCATCTGGAGCCTTGAGCTTCTGGAACCTTGAGCTGCTGGAGCCTTGAGCTGCTGGTGCTTCTGGAACCTTGAGCTGCTGGAGCCTTTAGCTGCTGGAACCTTGAGCTGCTGGAACCTTGAGCTGCTGGAACCTTGAGCTGCTGGTGCTTCTGGAACCTTGAGCTGCTGAAACCTTGAGCTGCTGGTGCTTCTGGAACCTTGAGCTGCTGGAACCTTGAGCTGCTGGTTATTCTGGAACCTTGAGCTGCTGGAACCTTGAGCTGCTGGTGCTTCTGGAACCTTGAGCTTCTGGAACCTTGAGCTGCTGGAACCTTGAGCTTCTGGAGCCTTGAGCTGCTGGAACCTTGAAGTGCTGGAGCCTTGAGCTGCTGGAACCTTGAGCTGCTGGAACCTTGAGCTGCTGGAGCTTTGAGCTGCTGGTGCTTCTGGAACCTTGAGCTTCTGGAACCTTGAGCTGCTGGAGCCTTGAGCTTCTGGAGCCTTGAGCCTCTGGAACCTTGAGCTGCTGGACCCTTGAGCTGCTGGTGCTTCTGGAACCTTGAGCTGCTGGAGCCTTGAGCTGCTGGAACCTTCAGCTGCTGGTGCTTCTGGAACCTTGAGCTGCTGGAACCTTGAGCTGCTGGAACCTTGAGCTGCTGGTGCTTCTGGAACCTTGAGCTGCTGGAACCTTGAGCTGCTGGAACCTTGTGCTGCTGGTGCTTCTGGAACCTTTTGCATCTGGAGCCTTGAGCTTCTGGAACCTTGAGCTGCTGGAGCCTTGAGCTGCTGGAACGTTGAGCTGCTGGAACCTTGGGCTTCTGGAACCTTGAGCTGCTGGTGCTTCTGGAACCTTGAGCTGCTGGAACCTTGAGCTGCTGGTGCTTCTGGAACCTTGAGCTGTTGGAACCTTGAGCTGCTGGTGCTTCTGGAACCTTGAGCTGCTGGAACCTTGAGCTGCTGGTGCTTCTGGAACCTTGAGCTGCTGGAACCTTGAGCTGCTGGTGCTTCTGGAACCTTGAGCTTCTTGATCCTTGAGCTGCTGGAACCTTGAGCTTCTGGAGCCTTGAGCTGCTGGAACCTTGAAGTGCTGGAGCCTTGAGCTGCTGGAACCTTGAGCTGCTGGAACCTTGAGCTGCTGGAGCTTTGAGCTGCTGGTGCTTCTGGAACCTTGAGCTTCTGGAACCTTGAGCTTCTGGAACCTTGAGCTGCTGGAGCCTTGAGATTCTAGAACCTTGAGCTGCTGAAGCTTTGAGCTTCTGGAAACTTGAGCTGCTGGAGCCTTGAGCTTCTGGAACCTCTAGCTGCTGGAACCTTGAGCTGCTGGAACCTTGAGCTGTTGGAACCTTGAGCTGCTGGAACCTTGAGCTGCTGGTGCTTCTGGAACCTTGAGCTGCTGGAACCTTGAGCTGCTGGTGCTTCTTGAACCTTGAGCTGCTGGAACCTTGAGCTCCTGGAACCTTGAGCTGCTGGTGCTTCTGGAACCTTGAGCTGCTGGAACCTTGAGCTGCTGGAACCTTGAGCTGCTGGTGCTTCTGGAACCTTGAGCATCTGGAGCCTTGAGCTTCTGGAACCTTGAGCTGCTGGAGCCTTGAGCTGCTGGTGCTTCTGGAACCTTGAGCTGCTGGAGCCTTTAGCTGCTGGAACCTTGAGCTGCTGGAACCTTGAGCTGCTGGAACCTTGAGCTGCTGGTGCTTCTGGAACCTTGAGCTGCTGAAACCTTGAGCTGCTGGTGCTTCTGGAACCTTGAGCTGCTGGAACCTTGAGCTGCTGGTGATTCTGGAACCTTGAGCTGCTCGAACCTTGAGCTGCTGGTGCTTCTGGAACCTTGAGCTTCTGGAACCTTGAGCTGCTGGAACCTTGAGCTTCTGGAGCCTTGAGCTGCTGGAACCTTGAAGTGCTGGAACCTTGAGCTGCTGGAACCTTGAGCTGCTGGAGCTTTGAGCTGCTGGTGCTTCTGGAACCTTGAGCTTCTGGAACCTTGAGCTTCTGGAACCTTGAGCTGCTGGAGCCTTGAGCTTCTGGAGCCTTGAGCCTCTGGAACCTTGAGCTGCTGGACCCTTGAGCTGCTGGTGCTTCTGGAACCTTGAGCTGCTGGAACCTTGAGCTGCTGGTGCTTCTGGAACCTTGAGCTGCTGGAACCTTGAGCTGCTGGAACCTTGTGCTGCTGGTGCTTCTGGAACCTTTTGCATCTGGAGCCTTGAGCTTCTGGAACCTTGAGCTGCTGGAGCCTTGAGCTGCTGGAACGTTGAGCTGCTGGAACCTTGGGCTTCTGGAACCTTGAGCTGCTGGTGCTTCTGGAACCTTGAGCTGCTGGAACCTTGAGCTGCTGGTGCTTCTGGAACCTTGAGCTGTTGGAACCTTGAGCTGCTGGTGCTTCTGGAACCTTGAGCTGCTGGAACCTTGAGCTGCTGGTGCTTCTGGAACCTTGAGCTGCTGGAACCTTGAGCTGCTGGTGCTTCTGGAACCTTGAGCTTCTTGAACCTTGAGCTGCTGGAACCTTGAGCTTCTGGAGCCTTGAGCTGCTGGAACCTTGAAGTGCTGGAGCCTTGAGCTGCTGGAACCTTGAGCTGCTGGAACCTTGAGCTGCTGGAGCCTTGAGATTCTAGAACCTTGAGCTGCTGAAGCCTTGAGCTTCTGGAAACTTGAGCTGCTGGAGCCTTGAGCTTCTGGAACCTCTAGCTGCTGGAACCTTGAGCTGTTGGAACCTTGAGCTGCTGGAACCTTGAGCTGCTGGTGCTTCTGGAACCTTGAGCTGCTGGAGCTTTGAGCTGCTGGTGCTTCTGGAACCTTGAGCTTCTGGAACCTTGAGCTTCTGGAACCTTGAGCTGCTGGAGCCTTGAGATTCTAGAACCTTGAGCTGCTGAAGCCTTGAGCTTCTGGAAACTTGAGCTGCTGGAGCCTTGAGCTTCTGGAACCTCTAGCTGCTGGAACCTTGAGCTGCTGGAACCTTGAGCTGTTGGAACCTTGAGCTGCTGGAACCTTGAGCTGCTGGTGCTTCTGGAACCTTGAGCTGCTGGAACCTTGAGCTGCTGGTGCTTCTGGAACCTTGAGCTGCTGGAACCTTGAGCTCCTGGAACCTTGAGCTGCTGGTGCTTCTGGAACCTTGAGCTGCTGGAACCTTGAGCTGCTGGAACCTTGAGCTGCTGGTGCTTCTGGAACCTTGAGCATCTGGAGCCTTGAGCTTCTGGAACCTTGAGCTGCTGGAGCCTTGAGCTGCTGGTGCTTCTGGAACCTTGAGCTGCTGGAGCCTTTAGCTGCTGGAACCTTGAGCTGCTGGAACCTTGAGCTGCTGGAACCTTGAGCTGCTGGTGCTTCTGGAACCTTGAGCTGCTGAAACCTTGAGCTGCTGGTGCTTCTGGAACCTTGAGCTGCTGGAACCTTGAGCTGCTGGTGATTCTGGAACCTTGAGCTGCTGGAACCTTGAGCTGCTGGTGCTTCTGGAACCTTGAGCTGCTGGAACCTTGAGCTTCTGGAGCCTTGAGCTGCTGGAACCTTGAAGTGCTGGAGCCTTGAGCTGCTGGAACCTTGAGCTGCTGGAGCTTTGAGCTGCTGGTGCTTCTGGAACCTTGAGCTTCTGGAACCTTGAGCTTCTGGAACCTTGAGCTGCTGGAGCCTTGAGCTTCTGGAGCCTTGAGCTGCTGAAGCCTTGAGCTGCTGGAATCTTGAGCTGCTGGTGCTTCTGGAACCTTGAGCTGCTGGAACCTTGAGCTGCTGGTGCTTCTGGAACCTTGAGCTGCTGGAACCTTGAGCTTCTGGTGCTTCTGGAACCTTGAGCTGCTGGAACCTTGAGCTGCTGGTGCTTCTGGAACCTTGAGCATCTGGAGCCTTGAGCCTCTGGAACCTTGAGCTGCTGGAGCCTTGAGCTGCTGGTGCTTCTGGAACCTTGAGCTGCTGGAACCTTGAGCTGCTGGTGCTTCTGGAACCTTGAGCTGCTGGAACCTTGAGCTGCTGGTGCTTCTGGAACCTTGAGCATCGGGAGCCTTGAGCTTCTGGAACCTTGAGCTGCTGGAGCCTTGAGCTGCTGGTGCTTCTGGAACCTTGAGCTGCTGGAGCCTTGAGCTCCTGGAACATTGAGCTGCTGGAACCTTGAGCTGCTGGAACCTTGAGCTTCTGGAACCTTGAGCTGCTGGTGCTTCTGGAACCTTGAGCTGCTGGAACCTTGAGCTGCTGGTGCTTCTGGAACCTTGAGCTGCTGGAACCTTGAGCTGCTGGTGCTTCTGGAACCTTGAGCTGCTGGAACCTTGAGCTGCTGGTGCTTCTGGAAACTTGAGCTTCTGGAGCCTTGAGCTGCTGGAACCTTGAGCTGCTGGTGCTTCTGGAACCTTGAGCTTCTGGAGCCTTGAGCCTCTGGAACCTTGAGCTGCTGGAGCCTTGAGCTGCTGGTGCTTCTGGAACCTTGAGCTGCTGGAACCTTGAGCTGCTGGTGCTTCTGGAACCTTGAGCTGCTGGAACCTTGAGCTGCTGGAACCTTGAGCTGCTGGTGCTTCTGGAACCTTGAGCATCCGGAGCATTGAGCTTCTGGAACCTTGAGCTGCTGGAGCCTTGAGCTGCTGGTGCTTCTGGAACCTTGAGCTGCTGGAGCCTTGAGCTGCTGGAACCTTGAGCTGCTGGAACCTTGAGCTTCTGGAACCTTAAGCTGCTGGTGCTTCTGGAACCTTGAGCTGCTGGAACCTTGAGCTGCTGGTGCTTCTGGAACCTTGAGCTGCTGGAACCTTGAGCTGCTGGTGCTTCTGGAACCTTTAGCTTCTGGAACCTTGAGCTGCTGGAGCCTTGAGCTGCTGGTGCTTCTGGAACCTTGAGCTTCTGGAACATTGAGCTTCTGGAACCTTGAGCTGCTGGAGCCTTGAGATTCTGGAACCTTGAGCTGCTGAAGCCTTGAGCTTCTGGAAACTTGAGCTGCTGGAGCCTTGAGCTTCTGGAACCTCTAGCTGCTGGAACCTTGAGATGCTGGAACCTTGAGCTGTTGGAACCTTGAGCTGCTGGAACCTTGAGCTGCTGGTGCTTCTGGAACCTTGAGCTGCTGGAACCTTGAGCTGCTGGTGCTTCTGGAACCTTGAGCTGCTGGTGCTTCTGGAACCTTGAGCTGCTGGAACCTTGAGCTGCTGGTGCTTCTGGAACCTTGAGCTGCTGAAGCCTTGAGCTTCTGGAAACTTGAGCTGCTGGAGTCTTGAGCTTCTGGAACCTCTAGCTGCTGGAACCTTGAGCTGCTGGAACCTTGAGCTGTTGGAACCTTGAGCTGCTGGAACCTTGAGCTGCTGGTGCTTCTGGAACCTTGAGCTGCTGGAACCTTGAGCTGCTGGTGCTTCTGGAACCTTGAGCTGCTGGACCCTTGAGCTGCTGGTGCTTCTGGAACCTTGAGCTGCTGGAACCTTGAGCTGCTGGAACCTTGAGCTGCTGGTGCTTCTGGAACCTTGAGCATCTGGAGCCTTGAGCTTCTGGAACCTTGAACTGCTGGAGCCTTGAGCTGCTGGTGCTTCTGGAACCTTGAGCTGCTGGAGCCTTGTGCTGCTGGAACCTTGAGCTGCTGGAACCTTGAGCTGCTGGTGCTTCTGAAACCTTGAGCTGCTGGAACCTTGAGCTGCTGGAACCTTGAGCTGCTGGTGCTTCTGGAACCTTGAGCTGCTGGAACCTTGAGCTGCTGGTGCTTCTGGAACCTTGAGCTGCTGGAACCTTGAGCTGCTGGTGCTTCTGGAACCTTGAGCTTCTGGAACCTTGAGCTGCTGGAACCTTGAGCTTCTGGAGCCTTGAGCTGCTGGAACCTTGAAGTGCTGGAGCCTTTTAACTGCTGGAACCTTGAGCTGCTGGAACCTTGAGCTGCTGGAACCTTGAGCTGCTGGAGCGTTGAGCTGCTGGTGCTTCTGGAACCTTGAGCTTCTGGAACTTTGAGCTTCTGGAACCTTGAGCTGCTGAAGCCTTGAGCTGCTGGAACCTTGAGCTGCTGGTGCTTCTGGAACCTTGAGCTGCTGGAACCTTGAGCTGCTGGTGCTTCTGGAACCTTGAGCTGCTGGAACCTTGAGCTTCTGGTGCTTCTGGAACCTTGAGCTTCTGGAACCTTGAGCTGCTGGTGCTTCTGGAACCTTGAGCATCTGGAGCCTTGAGCCTCTGGAACCTTGAGCTGCTGGAGCCTTGAGCTGCTGGTGCTTCTGGAACCTTGAGCTGCTGGAACCTTGAGCTGCTGGTGCTTCTGGAACCTTGAGCTGCTGGAACCTTGAGCTGCTGGTGCTTCTGGAACCTTGAGCATCGGGAGCCTTGAGCTTCTGGAACCTTGAGCTGCTGGAGCCTTGAGCTGCTGGTGCTTCTGGAACCTTGAGCTGCTGGAGCCTTGAGCTCCTGGAACATTGAGCTGCTGGAACCTTGAGCTGCTGGAACCTTGAGCTTCTGGAACCTTGAGCTGCTGGTGCTTCTGGAACCTTGAGCTGCTGGAACCTTGAGCTGCTGGTGCTTCTGGAAACTTGAGCTTCTGGAGCCTTGAGCTGCTGGAACCTTGAGCTGCTGGTGCTTCTGGAACCTTGAGCATCTGGAGCCTTGAGCCTCTGGAACCTTGAGCTGCTGGAGCCTTGAGCTGCTGGTGCTTCTGGAACCTTGAGCTGCTGGAACCTTGAGCTGCTGGTGCTTCTGGAACCTTGAGCTGCTGGAACCTTGAGCTGCTGGTGCTTCTGGAACCTTGAGCATCTGGAGCCTTGAGCTTCTGGAACCTTGAGCTGCTGGATCCTTGAGCTGCTGGTGCTTCTGGAGCCTTGAGCTGCTGGGACCTTGAAGTGCTGGAGCCTTGAGCTGCTGGAACCTTGAGCTGCTGGAACCTTGAGCTGCTGGAACCTTGAGCTGCTGGAGCTTTGAGCTGCTGGTGCTTCTGGAACCTTGAGCTTCTGGAACCTTGAGCTGCTGGAACCTTGAGCTGCTGGAACCTTGAGCTTCTGGTGCTTCTGGAACCTTGAGCTTCTGGAACCTTGAGCTGCTGGTGCTTCTGGAACCTTGAGCATCTGGAGCCTTGAGCCTCTGGAACCTTGAGCTGCTGGAGCCTTGAGCTGCTGGTGCTTCTGGAACCTTGAGCTGCTGGAACCTTGAGCTGCTGGTGCTTCTGGAACCTTGAGCTGCTGGAACCTTGAGCTGCTGGTGCTTCTGGAACCTTGAGCATCGGGAGCCTTGAGCTTCTGGAACCTTGAGCTGCTGGAGCCTTGAGCTGCTGGTGCTTCTGGAACCTTGAGCTGCTGGAGCCTTGAGCTCCTGGAACATTGAGCTGCTGGAACCTTGAGCTTCTGGAACCTTGAGCTGCTGGTGCTTCTGGAACCTTGAGCTGCTGGAACCTTGAGCTGCTGGTGCTTCTGGAAACTTGAGCTTCTGGAGCCTTGAGCTGCTGGAACCTTGAGCTGCTGGTGCTTCTGGAACCTTGAGCATCTGGAGCCTTGAGCCTCTGGAACCTTGAGCTGCTGGAGCCTTGAGCTGCTGGTGCTTCTGGAACCTTGAGCTGCTGGAACCTTGAGCTGCTGGTGCTTCTGGAACCTTGAGCTGCTGGAACCTTGAGCTGCTGGAACCTTGAGCTGCTGGTGCTTCTGGAACCTTGAGCATCTGGAGCCTTGAGCTTCTGGAACCTTGAGCTGCTGGATCCTTGAGCTGCTGGTGCTTCTGGAGCCTTGAGCTGCTGGAACCTTGAAGTGCTGGAGCCTTGAGCTGCTGGAACCTTGAGCTGCTGGAACCTTGAGCTGCTGGAACCTTGAGCTGCTGGAGCTTTGAGCTGCTGGTGCTTCTGGAACCTTGAGCTTCTGGAACCTTGAGCTGCTGGAGCCTTGAGCTTCTGGAACCTTGAGCTGCTGAAGCCTTGAGCTGCTGGAACCTTGAGCTGCTGGTGCTTCTTGAACCTTGAGCTGCTGGTGCTTCTGGAACCTTGAGCTGCTGGAACCTTGAGCTGCTGGAACCTTGAGCTGCTGGTGCTTCTGGAACCTTGAGCATCTGGAGCCTTGAGCCTCTGGAACCTTGAGCTGCTGGAGCCTTGAGCTGCTGGTGCTTCTGGAACCTTGAGCTGCTGGAACCTTGAGCTGCTGGTGCTTCTGGAACCTTGAGCTGCTGGAACCTTGAGCTGCTGGTGCTTCTGGAAACTTGAGCTTCTGGAGCCTTGAGCTGCTGGAACCTTGAGCTGCTGGTGCTTCTGGAACCTTGAGCATCTGGAGCCTTGAGCCTCTGGAACCTTGAGCTGCTGGAGCCTTGAGCTGCTGGTGCTTCTGGAACCTTGAGCTGCTGGAACCTTGAGCTGCTGGTGCTTCTGGAACCTTGAGCTGCTGGAACCTTGAGCTGCTGGAACCTTGAGCTGCTGGTGCTTCTGGAACCTTGAGCATCTGGAGCCTTGAGCTTCTGGAACCTTGAGCTGCTGGATCCTTGAGCTGCTGGTGCTTCTGGAGCCTTGAGCTGCTGGAACCTTGAAGTGCTGGAGCCTTGAGCTGCTGGAACCTTGAGCTGCTGGAACCTTGAGCTGCTGGAGCTGTGAGCTGCTGGTGCTTCTGGAACCTTGAGCTTCTGGAACCTTGAGCTTCTGGAACCTTGAGCTGCTGGAGCCTTGAGCTTCTGGAACCTTGAGCTGCTGAAGCCTTGAGCTGCTGGAACCTTGAGCTGCTGGTGCTTCTGGAACCTTGAGCTGCTGGAACCTTGAGCTGCTGGTGCTTCTGGAACCTTGAGCTGCTGGAACCTTGAGCTTCTGGTGCTTCTGGAACCTTGAGCTGCTGGAACCTTGAGCTGCTGGTGCTTCTGGAACCTTGAGCATCTGGAGCCTTGAGCCTCTGGAACCTTGAGCTGCTGGAGCCTTGAGCTGCTGGTGCTTCTGGAACCTTGAGCTGCTGGAACCTTGAGCTGCTGGTGCTTCTGGAACCTTGAGCTGCTGGAACCTTGAGCTGCTGGTGCTTCTGGAACCTTGAGCATCGGGAGCCTTGAGCTTCTGGAACCTTGAGCTGCTTGAGCCTTGAGCTGCTGGTGCTTCTGGAACCTTGAGCTGCTGGAGCCTTGAGCTCCTGGAACATTGAGCTGCTGGAACCTTGAGCTGCTGGAACCTTTAGCTTCTGGAACCTTGAGCTGCTGGTGCTTCTGGAACCTTGAGCTGCTGGAACCTTGAGCTGCTGGTGCTTCTGGAACCTTGAGCTGCTGGAACCTTGAGCTGCTGGTGCTTCTGGAACCTTGAGCATCTGGAGCCTTGAGCTTCTGGAACCTTGAGCTGCTGGAGCCTTGAGCTGCTGGTGCTTCTGGAACCTTGAGCTGCTGGAGCCTTGAGCTGCTGGAACCTTGAGCTGCTGGAACCTTGAGCTTCTGGAACCTTGAGCTGCTGGTGCTTCTGGAACCTTGAGCTGCTGGAACCTTGAGCTGCTGGAACCTTGAGCTGCTGGTGCTTCTGGAACCTTGAGCTGCTGGAACCTTGATCTGCTGGTGCTTCTGGAACCTTGAGCTGCTGGAACCTTGAGCTGCTGGTGCTTCTGGAACCTTGAGCTGCTGGAACCTTGAGCTGCTGGTGCTTCTAGAACCTTGAGCTTCTGGAACCTTGAGCTGCTGGAACCTTGAGCTTCTGGAGCCTTGAGCTGCTGGAACCTTGAAGTGCTGGATATTTGAGCTGCTGGAACCTTGAGCTGCTGGAACCTTGAGCTGCTGGAGCTTTGAGCTGCTGGTGCTTCTGGAACCTTGAGCTTCTGGAACCTTGAGCATCTGGAACCTTGAGCTGCTGGTGCTTCTGGAACCTTGAGCTGCTGGAACCTTGAGCTGTTGGAACCTTGAGCTGCTGGAACCTTGAGCTGCTGGTGCTTCTGGAACCTTGAGCTGCTGGAACCTTGAGCTGCTGGTGCTTCTGGAACCTTGAGCTGCTGGAACCTTGAGCTGCTGGAACCTTTAGCTGCTGGTGCTTCTGGAACCTTGAGCTGCTGGAACCTTGAGCTGCTGGAACCTTGAGCTGCTGGAACCTTGAGCTGCTGGTGCTTCTGGAACCTTGAGCATCTGGAGCCTTGAGCTTCTGGAACCTTGAGCTGCTGGAGCCTTGAGCTGCTGGTGCTTCTGGAACCTTGAGCTGCTTGAGCCTTGAGCTGCTGGAACCTTGAGCTGCTGGAACCTTGAGCTGCTGGAACCTTGAGCTTCTGGAACCTTGAGCTGCTGGTGCTTCTGGAACCTTGAGCTGCTGGAACCTTGAGCTGCTGGAACCTTGAGCTGCTGGTGCTTCTGGAACCTTGAGCTGCTGGTGCTTCTGGAACCTTGAGCTGCTGGAACCTTGAGCTGCTGGTGCTTCTGGAACCTTGAGCTGCTGGAATCTTGAGCTGCTGGTGCTTCTGGAACCTTGAGCTTCTGGAACCTTGAGCTGCTGGAACCTTGAGCTTCTGGAGCCTTGAGCTGCTGGAACCTTGAAGTGCTGGAGCCTTGAGCTGCTGGAACCTTGAGCTGCTGGAACCTTGAGCTGCTGGAACCTTGAGCTGCTGGAGCTTTGAGCTGCTGGTGCTTCTGGAACCTTGAGCTGCTGGAACCTTGAGCTGCTGGAGCCTTGAGCTTCTGGAACCTTGAGCTGCTGAAGCCTTGAGCTGCTGGAACCTTGAGCTGCTGGAACCTTGAGCTGCTGGTGCTTCTGGAACCTTGAGCTGCTGGAACCTTCAGCTGCTGGTGCTTCTGGAACCTTGAGCTGCTGGTGCTTCTGGAACCTTCAGCTGCTGGAACCTTCAGCTGCTGGTGCTTCTGGAACCTTGAGCTGCTGGAACCTTTAGCTGCTGGAACGTTGAGCTGCTGGTGCTTCTGGAACCTTGAGCATCTGGAGCCTTGAGCCTCTGGAACCTTGAGCTGCTGGAGCCTTGAGCTGCTGGTGCTTCTGGAACCTTGAGCTGCTGGTGCTTCTGGAACCTTGAGCTGGTGGAACCTTGAGCTGCTGGTGCTTCTGGAACCTTGAGCATCTGGAGCCTTGAGCTTCTGGAACCTTGAGCTGCTGGAGCCTTGAGCTGCTGGTGCTTGTGGAACCTTGAGCTGCTGGAGCCTTGAGCTCCTGGAAGCTTGAGCTGCTGGAACCTTGAGCTGCTGGAACCTTGAGCTTCTGGAACCTTGAGCTGCTGGTGCTTCTGGAACCTTGAGCTGCTGGAACCTTGAGCTGCTGGTGCTTCTGGAACCTTGAGCTGCTGGTGCTTCTGGAACCTTGAGCTGCTGTAACCTTAAGCTGCTGGTGCTTCTGGAACCTTGAGCTTCTGGAACCTTGAGCTGCTGGAACCTTGACTTCTGGAGCCTTGAGCTGCTGGAACCTTGAAGTGCTGGAGCCTTGAGCTGCTGGAACCTTGAGCTGCTGGAACCTTGAGCTGCTGGAGCTTTGAGCTGCTGGTGCTTCTGGAACCTTGAGTTTCTGGAACCTTGAGCTTCTGGAACCTTGAGCTGCTGGAGCCTTGAGCTTCTGGAACCTTGAGCTGCTGAAGCCTTGAGCTTCTGGAACCTTGAGCTGCTGGAGCCTTGAGCTTCTGGAACCTTGAGCTGCTGGAACCTTGAGCTGCTGGAACCTTGAGCTGCTGGTGCTTCTGGAACCTTGAGCTGCTGGAACCTTGAGCTGCTGATGCTTCTGGAACCTTGAGCTGCTGGAACCTTGAGCTGCTGGAACCTTGAGCTGCTGGTGCTTCTGGAACCTTGAGCATCTGGAGCCTTGAGCTTCTGGAACCTTGAGCTGCTGGAGCCTTGAGCTGCTGGTGCTTCTGGAACCTTGAGCTGCTGGAACCTTGAGCTGCTGGTGCTTCTGGAACCTTGAGCTGCTGGAACCTTGAGCTGCTGGTGCTTCTGGAACCTTGAGCTGCTGGAACCTTGAGCTGCTGGAACCTTGAGCTGCTGGAACCTTGAGCTGCTGGTGCTTCTGGAACCTTGAGCATCTGGAGCCTTGAGCTTCTGGAACCTTGAGCTGCTGGAGCCTTGAGCTGCTGGTGCTTCTGGAACCTTGAGCTGCTGGAACCTTGAGCTGCTGGAACCTTGAGCTGCTGGTGCTTCTGGAACCTTGAGCATCTGGAGCCTTGAGCTTCTGGAACCTTGAGCTGCTGGAGCCTTGAGCTGCTGGTGCTTCTGGAACCTTGAGCTGCTGGAGCCTTGAGGTCCTGGAACCTTGAGCTGCTGGAACCTTGACCTACTGGAACCTTGAGCTTCTGGAACCTTGAGCTAGTGGTGCTTCTGGAACCTTGAGCTGCTGGAACCTTGAGCTGCTGGTGCTTCTGGAACCTTGAGCTGCTGGTGCTTCTGGAACCTTGAGCTGCTGGAACCTTGAGCTGCTGGTGCTTCTGGAACCTTGAGCTGCTGGAACCTTGAGCTGCTGGTGCTTCTGGAATCTTGAGCTTCTGGAACCTTGAGCTGCTGGTGCTTCTGGAACCTTGAGCTGCTGGAACCTTCAGCTGCTGGTGCTTCTGGAACCTTGAGCTGCTGGAACCTTTAGCTGCTGGAACGTTGAGCTGCTGGTGCTTCTGGAACCTTGAGCATCTGGAGCCTTGAGCCTCTGGAACCTTGAGCTGCTGGAGCCTTGAGCTGCTGGTGCTTCTGGAACCTTGAGCTGCTGGAACCTTGAGCTGCTGGTGCTTCTGGAACCTTGAGCTGGTGGAACCTTGAGCTGCTGGTGCTTCTGGAACCTTGAGCATCTGGAGCCTTGAGCTTCTGGAACCTTGAGCTGCTGGAGCCTTGAGCTGCTGGTGCTTCTGGAACCTTGAGCTGCTGGAACCTTCAGCTGCTGGTGCTTCTGGAACCTTGAGCTGCTGGTGCTTCTGGAACCTTCAGCTGCTGGAACCTTCAGCTGCTGGTGCTTCTGGAACCTTGAGCTGCTGGAACCTTTAGCTGCTGGAACGTTGAGCTGCTGGTGCTTCTGGAACCTTGAGCATCTGGAGCCTTGAGCCTCTGGAACCTTGAGCTGCTGGAGCCTTGAGCTGCTGGTGCTTCTGGAACCTTGAGCTGCTGGTGCTTCTGGAACCTTGAGCTGGTGGAACCTTGAGCTGCTGGTGCTTCTGGAACCTTGAGCATCTGGAGCCTTGAGCTTCTGGAACCTTGAGCTGCTGGAGCCTTGAGCTGCTGGTGCTTGTGGAACCTTGAGCTGCTGGAGCCTTGAGCTCCTGGAAGCTTGAGCTGCTGGAACCTTGAGCTGCTGGAACCTTGAGCTTCTGGAACCTTGAGCTGCTGGTGCTTCTGGAACCTTGAGCTGCTGGAACCTTGAGCTGCTGGTGCTTCTGGAACCTTGAGCTGCTGGTGCTTCTGGAACCTTGAGCTGCTGTAACCTTAAGCTGCTGGTGCTTCTGGAACCTTGAGCTTCTGGAACCTTGAGCTGCTGGAACCTTGACTTCTGGAGCCTTGAGCTGCTGGAACCTTGAAGTGCTGGAGCCTTGAGCTGCTGGAACCTTGAGCTGCTGGAACCTTGAGCTGCTGGAGCTTTGAGCTGCTGGTGCTTCTGGAACCTTGAGTTTCTGGAACCTTGAGCTTCTGGAACCTTGAGCTGCTGGAGCCTTGAGCTTCTGGAACCTTGAGCTGCTGAAGCCTTGAGCTTCTGGAACCTTGAGCTGCTGGAGCCTTGAGCTTCTGGAACCTTGAGCTGCTGGAACCTTGAGCTGCTGGAACCTTGAGCTGCTGGTGCTTCTGGAACCTTGAGCTGCTGGAACCTTGAGCTGCTGATGCTTCTGGAACCTTGAGCTGCTGGAACCTTGAGCTGCTGGAACCTTGAGCTGCTGGTGCTTCTGGAACCTTGAGCATCTGGAGCCTTGAGCTTCTGGAACCTTGAGCTGCTGGAGCCTTGAGCTGCTGGTGCTTCTGGAACCTTGAGCTGCTGGAACCTTGAGCTGCTGGTGCTTCTGGAACCTTGAGCTGCTGGAACCTTGAGCTGCTGGTGCTTCTGGAACCTTGAGCTGCTGGAACCTTGAGCTGCTGGAACCTTGAGCTGCTGGAACCTTGAGCTGCTGGTGCTTCTGGAACCTTGAGCATCTGGAGCCTTGAGCTTCTGGAACCTTGAGCTGCTGGAGCCTTGAGCTGCTGGTGCTTCTGGAACCTTGAGCTGCTGGAACCTTGAGCTGCTGGAACCTTGAGCTGCTGGTGCTTCTGGAACCTTGAGCATCTGGAGCCTTGAGCTTCTGGAACCTTGAGCTGCTGGAGCCTTGAGCTGCTGGTGCTTCTGGAACCTTGAGCTGCTGGAGCCTTGAGGTCCTGGAACCTTGAGCTGCTGGAACCTTGACCTACTGGAACCTTGAGCTTCTGGAACCTTGAGCTAGTGGTGCTTCTGGAACCTTGAGCTGCTGGAACCTTGAGCTGCTGGTGCTTCTGGAACCTTGAGCTGCTGGTGCTTCTGGAACCTTGAGCTGCTGGAACCTTGAGCTGCTGGTGCTTCTGGAACCTTGAGCTGCTGGAACCTTGAGCTGCTGGTGCTTCTGGAATCTTGAGCTTCTGGAACCTTGAGCTGCTGGTGCTTCTGGAACCTTGAGCTGCTGGAACCTTCAGCTGCTGGTGCTTCTGGAACCTTGAGCTGCTGGAACCTTTAGCTGCTGGAACGTTGAGCTGCTGGTGCTTCTGGAACCTTGAGCATCTGGAGCCTTGAGCCTCTGGAACCTTGAGCTGCTGGAGCCTTGAGCTGCTGGTGCTTCTGGAACCTTGAGCTGCTGGAACCTTGAGCTGCTGGTGCTTCTGGAACCTTGAGCTGGTGGAACCTTGAGCTGCTGGTGCTTCTGGAACCTTGAGCATCTGGAGCCTTGAGCTTCTGGAACCTTGAGCTGCTGGAGCCTTGAGCTGCTGGTGCTTGTGGAACCTTGAGCTGCTGGAGCCTTGAGCTCCTGGAAGCTTGAGCTGCTGGAACCTTGAGCTGCTGGAACCTTGAGCTGCTGGAACCTTGAGCTGCTGGTGCTTCTGGAACCTTGAGCATCTGGAGCCTTGAGCTTCTGGAACCTTGAGCTGCTGGAGCCTTGAGCTGCTGGTGCTTCTGGAACCTTGAGCTGCTTGAGCCTTGAGCTGCTGGAACCTTGAGCTGCTGGAACCTTGAGCTGCTGGAACCTTGAGCTTCTGGAACCTTGAGCTGCTGGTGCTTCTGGAACCTTGAGCTGCTGGAACCTTGAGCTGCTGGAACCTTGAGCTGCTGGTGCTTCTGGAACCTTGAGCTGCTGGTGCTTCTGGAACCTTGAGCTGCTGGAACCTTGAGCTGCTGGTGCTTCTGGAACCTTGAGCTGCTGGAATCTTGAGCTGCTGGTGCTTCTGGAACCTTGAGCTTCTGGAACCTTGAGCTGCTGGAACCTTGAGCTTCTGGAGCCTTGAGCTGCTGGAACCTTGAAGTGCTGGAGCCTTGAGCTGCTGGAACCTTGAGCTGCTGGAACCTTGAGCTGCTGGAACCTTGAGCTGCTGGAGCTTTGAGCTGCTGGTGCTTCTGGAACCTTGAGCTGCTGGAACCTTGAGCTGCTGGAGCCTTGAGCTTCTGGAACCTTGAGCTGCTGAAGCCTTGAGCTGCTGGAACCTTGAGCTGCTGGAACCTTGAGCTGCTGGTGCTTCTGGAACCTTGAGCTGCTGGAACCTTCAGCTGCTGGTGCTTCTGGAACCTTGAGCTGCTGGTGCTTCTGGAACCTTCAGCTGCTGGAACCTTCAGCTGCTGGTGCTTCTGGAACCTTGAGCTGCTGGAACCTTTAGCTGCTGGAACGTTGAGCTGCTGGTGCTTCTGGAACCTTGAGCATCTGGAGCCTTGAGCCTCTGGAACCTTGAGCTGCTGGAGCCTTGAGCTGCTGGTGCTTCTGGAACCTTGAGCTGCTGGTGCTTCTGGAACCTTGAGCTGGTGGAACCTTGAGCTGCTGGTGCTTCTGGAACCTTGAGCATCTGGAGCCTTGAGCTTCTGGAACCTTGAGCTGCTGGAGCCTTGAGCTGCTGGTGCTTGTGGAACCTTGAGCTGCTGGAGCCTTGAGCTCCTGGAAGCTTGAGCTGCTGGAACCTTGAGCTGCTGGAACCTTGAGCTTCTGGAACCTTGAGCTGCTGGTGCTTCTGGAACCTTGAGCTGCTGGAACCTTGAGCTGCTGGTGCTTCTGGAACCTTGAGCTGCTGGTGCTTCTGGAACCTTGAGCTGCTGTAACCTTAAGCTGCTGGTGCTTCTGGAACCTTGAGCTTCTGGAACCTTGAGCTGCTGGAACCTTGACTTCTGGAGCCTTGAGCTGCTGGAACCTTGAAGTGCTGGAGCCTTGAGCTGCTGGAACCTTGAGCTGCTGGAACCTTGAGCTGCTGGAGCTTTGAGCTGCTGGTGCTTCTGGAACCTTGAGTTTCTGGAACCTTGAGCTTCTGGAACCTTGAGCTGCTGGAGCCTTGAGCTTCTGGAACCTTGAGCTGCTGAAGCCTTGAGCTTCTGGAACCTTGAGCTGCTGGAGCCTTGAGCTTCTGGAACCTTGAGCTGCTGGAACCTTGAGCTGCTGGAACCTTGAGCTGCTGGTGCTTCTGGAACCTTGAGCTGCTGGAACCTTGAGCTGCTGATGCTTCTGGAACCTTGAGCTGCTGGAACCTTGAGCTGCTGGAACCTTGAGCTGCTGGTGCTTCTGGAACCTTGAGCATCTGGAGCCTTGAGCTTCTGGAACCTTGAGCTGCTGGAGCCTTGAGCTGCTGGTGCTTCTGGAACCTTGAGCTGCTGGAACCTTGAGCTGCTGGTGCTTCTGGAACCTTGAGCTGCTGGAACCTTGAGCTGCTGGTGCTTCTGGAACCTTGAGCTGCTGGAACCTTGAGCTGCTGGAACCTTGAGCTGCTGGAACCTTGAGCTGCTGGTGCTTCTGGAACCTTGAGCATCTGGAGCCTTGAGCTTCTGGAACCTTGAGCTGCTGGAGCCTTGAGCTGCTGGTGCTTCTGGAACCTTGAGCTGCTGGAACCTTGAGCTGCTGGAACCTTGAGCTGCTGGTGCTTCTGGAACCTTGAGCATCTGGAGCCTTGAGCTTCTGGAACCTTGAGCTGCTGGAGCCTTGAGCTGCTGGTGCTTCTGGAACCTTGAGCTGCTGGAGCCTTGAGGTCCTGGAACCTTGAGCTGCTGGAACCTTGACCTACTGGAACCTTGAGCTTCTGGAACCTTGAGCTAGTGGTGCTTCTGGAACCTTGAGCTGCTGGAACCTTGAGCTGCTGGTGCTTCTGGAACCTTGAGCTGCTGGTGCTTCTGGAACCTTGAGCTGCTGGAACCTTGAGCTGCTGGTGCTTCTGGAACCTTGAGCTGCTGGAACCTTGAGCTGCTGGTGCTTCTGGAATCTTGAGCTTCTGGAACCTTGAGCTGCTGGTGCTTCTGGAACCTTGAGCTGCTGGAACCTTCAGCTGCTGGTGCTTCTGGAACCTTGAGCTGCTGGAACCTTTAGCTGCTGGAACGTTGAGCTGCTGGTGCTTCTGGAACCTTGAGCATCTGGAGCCTTGAGCCTCTGGAACCTTGAGCTGCTGGAGCCTTGAGCTGCTGGTGCTTCTGGAACCTTGAGCTGCTGGAACCTTGAGCTGCTGGTGCTTCTGGAACCTTGAGCTGGTGGAACCTTGAGCTGCTGGTGCTTCTGGAACCTTGAGCATCTGGAGCCTTGAGCTTCTGGAACCTTGAGCTGCTGGAGCCTTGAGCTGCTGGTGCTTGTGGAACCTTGAGCTGCTGGAGCCTTGAGCTCCTGGAAGCTTGAGCTGCTGGAACCTTGAGCTGCTGGAACCTTGAGCTTCTGGAACCTTGAGCTGCTGGTGCTTCTGGAACCTTGAGCTGCTGGAACCTTGAGCTGCTGGTGCTTCTGGAACCTTGAGCTGCTGGTGCTTCTGGAACCTTGAGCTGCTGGAACCTTAAGCTGCTGGTGCTTCTGGAACCTTGAGCTTCTGGAACCTTGAGCTGCTGGAACCTTGACTTCTGGAGCCTTGAGCTGCTGGAACCTTGAAGTGCTGGAGCCTTGAGCTGCTGGAACCTTGAGCTGCTGGAACCTTGAGCTTCTGGAACCTTGAGCTGCTGGTGCTTCTGGAACCTTGAGCTGCTGGTGCTTCTGGAACCTTGAGCTGCTGGAACCTTGAGCTGCTGGTGCTTCTGGAACCTTGAGCTGCTGGAACCTTGAGCTGCTGGTGCTTCTGGAATCTTGAG
The DNA here is from genome assembly GCA_030533445.1 of Cyprinodon diabolis. Classification (NCBI taxonomy): domain Eukaryota; kingdom Metazoa; phylum Chordata; class Actinopteri; order Cyprinodontiformes; family Cyprinodontidae; genus Cyprinodon; species Cyprinodon diabolis. The sequence goes on from JARPUW010000553.1 coordinate 151,948, forward strand.
CTTCTGGAACCTTGAGCTGCTGGTGCTTCTGGAACCTTGAGCTGCTGGAACCTTCAGCTGCTGGTGCTTCTGGAACCTTGAGCTGCTGGAACCTTTAGCTGCTGGAACGTTGAGCTGCTGGTGCTTCTGGAACCTTGAGCATCTGGAGCCTTGAGCCTCTGGAACCTTGAGCTGCTGGAGCCTTGAGCTGCTGGTGCTTCTGGAACCTTGAGCTGCTGGAACCTTGAGCTGCTGGTGCTTCTGGAACCTTGAGCTGGTGGAACCTTGAGCTGCTGGTGCTTCTGGAACCTTGAGCATCTGGAGCCTTGAGCTTCTGGAACCTTGAGCTGCTGGAGCCTTGAGCTGCTGGTGCTTGTGGAACCTTGAGCTGCTGGAGCCTTGAGCTCCTGGAAGCTTGAGCTGCTGGAACCTTGAGCTGCTGGAACCTTGAGCTTCTGGAACCTTGAGCTGCTGGTGCTTCTGGAACCTTGAGCTGCTGGAACCTTGAGCTGCTGGTGCTTCTGGAACCTTGAGCTGCTGGTGCTTCTGGAACCTTGAGCTGCTGGAACCTTAAGCTGCTGGTGCTTCTGGAACCTTGAGCTTCTGGAACCTTGAGCTGCTGGAACCTTGAGCTTCTGGAGCCTTGAGCTGCTGGAACCTTGAAGTGCTGGAGCCTTGAGCTGCTGGAACCTTGAGCTGCTGGAACCTTGAGCTGCTGGAGCTTTGAGCTGCTGGTGCTTCTGGAACCTTGAGCTTCTGGAACCTTGAGCTTCTGGAACCTTGAGCTGCTGGAGCCTTGAGATTCTAGAACCTTGAGCTGCTGAAGCTTTGAGCTTCTGGAAACTTGAGCTGCTGGAGCCTTGAGCTTCTGGAACCTCTAGCTGCTGGAACCTTGAGCTGCTGGAACCTTGAGCTGTTGGAACCTTGAGCTGCTGGAACCTTGAGCTGCTGGTGCTTCTGGAACCTTGAGCTGCTGGAACCTTGAGCTGCTGGTGCTTCTTGAACCTTGAGCTGCTGGAACCTTGAGCTCCTGGAACCTTGAGCTGCTGGTGCTTCTGGAACCTTGAGCTGCTGGAACCTTGAGCTGCTGGAACCTTGAGCTGCTGGTGCTTCTGGAACCTTGAGCATCTGGAGCCTTGAGCTTCTGGAACCTTGAGCTGCTGGAGCCTTGAGCTGCTGGTGCTTCTGGAACCTTGAGCTGCTGGAGCCTTTAGCTGCTGGAACCTTGAGCTGCTGGAACCTTGAGCTGCTGGAACCTTGAGCTGCTGGTGCTTCTGGAACCTTGAGCTGCTGGAACCTTGAGCTGCTGGTGCTTCTGGAATCTTGAGCTTCTGGAACCTTGAGCTGCTGGAACCTTGACTTCTAGGAGCCTTGAGCTGCTGGAACCTTGAAGTGCTGGAGCCTTGAGCTGCTGGGACCTTGAGCTGCTGGAACCTTTTGCTGCTGGAACCTTGAGCTTCTGGTGCTTCTGGAACCTTGAGCTGCTGGTGCTTCTGGAACCTTGAGCTGCTGGAACCTTGAGCTGCTGGTGCTTCTGGAACCTTGAGCTGCTGGAACCTTGAGCTGCTGGAACCTTGAGCTGCTGGTGCTTCTGGAACCTTGAGCATCTGGAGCCTTGAGCTTCTGGAACCTTGAGCTGCTGGAGCCTTGAGCTTCTGGAACCTTGAGCTGCTGGAACCTTGAGCTTCTGGTGCTTCTGGAACCTTGAGCTGCTGGAACCTTGAGCTGCTGGTGCTTCTGGAACCTTGAGCTGCTGGAACCTTGAGCTGCTGGAACCTTGAGCTGCTGGTGCTTCTGGAACCTTGAGCTGCTGGAACCTTGAGCTGCTGGAACCTTGAGCTGCTGGTGCTTCTGGAACCTTGAGCATCTGGAGCCTTGAGCTTCTGGAACTTTGAGCTGCTGGAGCCTTGAGCTGCTGGTGCTTCTGGAACCTTGAGCTGCTGGAGCCTTGAGCTGCTGGAACCTTCAGCTACTGGTGCTTCTGGAACCTTGAGCTGCTGGAACCTTGAGCTGCTGGAACCTTGAGCTGCTGGTGCTTCTGGAACCTTGAGCTGCTGGAACCTTGTGCTGCTGGTGCTTCTGGAACCTTTTGCATCTGGAGCCTTGAGCTTCTGGAACCTTGAGCTGCTGGAGCCTTGAGCTGCTTGAACGTTGAGCTGCTGGTTCTTCTGGAACCTTTTGCATCTGGAGCCTTGAGCTTCTGGAACCTTGAGCTGCTGGAACCTTGTGCTGCTGGTGCTTCTGGAACCTTTTGCATCTGGAGCCTTGAGCTTCTGGAACCTTGAGCTGCTGGAACCTTGGGCTTCTGGAACCTTGAGCTGCTGGTGCTTCTGGAACCTTGAGCTGCTGGTGCTTCTGGAACCTTGAGCTGCTGGAACCTTGAGCTGCTGGTGCTTCTGGAACCTTGAGCTTCTTGAACCTTGAGCTGCTGGAACCTTGAGCTTCTGGAGCCTTGAGCTGCTGGAACCTTGAAGTGCTGGAGCCTTGAGCTGCTGGAACCTTGAGCTGCTGGAACCTTGAGCTGCTGGAGCTTTGAGCTGCTGGTGCTTCTGGAACCTTGAGCTTCTGGAACCTTGAGCTTCTGGAACCTTGAGCTGCTGGAGCCTTGAGATTCTAGAACCTTGAGCTGCTGAAGCCTTGAGCTTCTGGAACCTTGAGCTGCTGGTGCTTCTGGAACCTTGAGCATCTGGAGCCTTGAGCTTCTGGAACCTTGAGCTGCTGGTGCTTCTGGAACCTTGAGCTGCTGGAACCTTGAGCTGCTGGAACCTTGAGCTGCTGGTGCTTCTGGAAGCTTGAGCTGCTGGTGCTTCTGGAACCTTGAGCTGCTGGAACCTTGAGCTGCTGGTGCTTCTGGAACCTTGAGCTGCTGGAACCTTGAGCTGCTGGTGCTTCTGGAATCTTGAGCTTCTGGAACCTTGAGCTGCTGGAACCTTGACTTCTAGGAGCCTTGAGCTGCTGGAACCTTGAAGTGCTGGAGCCTTGAGCTGCTGGAGCTTTGAGCTGCTGGTGCTTCTGGAACCTTGAGCTTCTGGAACCTTGAGCTTCTGGTGCTTCTGGAACCTTGAGCTGCTGGAACCTTGAGCTGCTGGTGCTTCTGGAACCTTGAGCTGCTGGAACCTTGAGCTGCTGTAACCTTGAGCTGCTGGTGCTTCTGGAACCTTGAGCTGCTGGAACCTTGAGCTGCTGGAACCTTGAGCTGCTGGTGCTTCTGGAACCTTGAGCATCTGGAGCCTTGAGCTTCTGGAACTTTGAGCTGCTGGAGCCTTGAGCTGCTGGTGCTTCTGGAACCTTGAGCTGCTGGAGCCTTGAGCTGCTGGAACCTTCAGCTGCTGGTGCTTCTGGAACCTTGAGCTGCTGGAACCTTGAGCTGCTGGAACCTTGAGCTGCTGGTGCTTCTGGAACCTTGAGCTGCTGGAACCTTGAGCTGCTGGAACCTTGTGCTGCTGGTGCTTCTGGAACCTTTTGCATCTGGAGCCTTGAGCTTCTGGAACCTTGAGCTGCTGGAGCCTTGAGCTGCTGGAACGTTGAGCTGCTGGTTCTTCTGGAACCTTTTGCATCTGGAGCCTTGAGCTTCTGGAACCTTGAGCTGCTGGAACCTTGTGCTGCTGGTGCTTCTGGAACCTTTTGCATCTGGAGCCTTGAGCTTCTGGAACCTTGAGCTGCTGGAACCTTGGGCTTCTGGAACCTTGAGCTGCTGGTGCTTCTGGAACCTTGAGCTGCTGGAACCTTGAGCTGCTGGTGCTTCTGGAACCTTGAGCTGCTGGAACCTTGAGCTGCTGGTGCTTCTGGAACCTTGAGCTTCTTGAACCTTGAGCTGCTGGAACCTTGAGCTTCTGGAGCCTTGAGCTGCTGGAACCTTGAAGTGCTGGAGCCTTGAGCTGCTGGAACCTTGAGCTGCTGGAACCTTGAGCTGCTGGAGCTTTGAGCTGCTGGTGCTTCTGGAACCTTGAGCTTCTGGAACCTTGAGCTTCTGGAACCTTGAGCTGCTGGAGCCTTGAGATTCTAGAACCTTGAGCTGCTGAAGCCTTGAGCTTCTGGAACCTTGAGCTGCTGGTGCTTCTGGAACCTTGAGCATCTGGAGCCTTGAGCTTCTGGAACCTTGAGCTGCTGGTGCTTCTGGAACCTTGAGCTGCTGGAACCTTGAGCTGCTGGAACCTTGAGCTGCTGGTGCTTCTGGAAGCTTGAGCTGCTGGTGCTTCTGGAACCTTGAGCTGCTGGAACCTCGAGCTGCTGGTGCTTCTGGAACGTTGAGCTGCTGGAACCTTGAGCTGCTGGTGCTTCTGGAATCTTGAGCTTCTGGAACCTTGAGCTGCTGGAACCTTGACTTCTAGGAGCCTTGAGCTGCTGGAACCTTGAAGTGCTGGAGCCTTGAGCTGCTGGAGCTTTGAGCTGCTGGTGCTTCTGGAACCTTGAGCTTCTGGAACCTTGAGCTTCTGGTGCTTCTGGAACCTTGAGCTGCTGGAACCTTGAGCTGCTGGTGCTTCTGGAACCTTGAGCTGCTGGAACCTTGAGCTGCTGGAACCTTGAGCTGCTGGTGCTTCTGGAACCTTGAGCTGCTGGAACCTTGAGCTGCTGGAACCTTGAGCTGCTGGTGCTTCTGGAACCTTGAGCATCTGGAGCCTTGAGCTTCTGGAACTTTGAGCTGCTGGAGCCTTGAGCTGCTGGTGCTTCTGGAACCTTGAGCTGCTGGAGCCTTGAGCTGCTGGAACCTTCAGCTGCTGGTGCTTCTGGAACCTTGAGCTGCTGGAACCTTGAGCTGCTGGAACCTTGAGCTGCTGGTGCTTCTGGAACCTTGAGCTGCTGGAACCTTGTGCTGCTGGTGCTTCTGGAACCTTTTGCATCTGGAGCCTTGAGCTTCTGGAACCTTGAGCTGCTGGAGCCTTGAGCTGCTGGAACGTTGAGCTGCTGGAACCTTGGGCTTCTGGAACCTTGAGCTGCTGGTGCTTCTGGAACCTTGAGCTGCTGGAACCTTGAGCTGCTGGAACCTTGTGCTGCTGGTGCTTCTGGAACCTTTTGCTTCTGGAACCTTGAGCTTCTGGAACCTTGAGCTTCTGGTGCTTCTGGAACCTTGAGCTGCTGGAACCTTGAGCTGCTGGTGCTTCTGGAACCTTGAGCTGCTGGAACCTTGAGCTGCTGGTGCTTCTGGAACCTTGAGCTGCTGGAACCTTGAGCTGCTGGAACCTTGAGCTGCTGGTGCTTCTGGAACCTTGAGCATCTGGAGCCTTGAGCTTCTGGAACTTTGAGCTGCTGGAGCCTTGAGCTGCTGGTGCTTCTGGAACCTTGAGCTGCTGGAGCCTTGAGCTGCTGGAACCTTCAGCTGCTGGTGCTTCTGGAACCTTGAGCTGCTGGAACCTTGAGCTGCTGGTGCTTCTGGAACCTTGAGCTGCTGGAACCTTGAGCTGCTGGAACCTTGTGCTGCTGGTGCTTCTGGAACCTTTTGCATCTGGAGCCTTGAGCTTCTGGAACCTTGAGCTGCTGGAGCCTTGAGCTGCTGGAACGTTGAGCTGCTGGTTCTTCTGGAACCTTTTGCATCTGGAGCCTTGAGCTTCTGGAACCTTGAGCTGCTGGAACCTTGTGCTGCTGGTGCTTCTGGAACCTTTTGCATCTGGAGCCTTGAGCTTCTGGAACCTTGAGCTGCTGGAACCTTGGGCTTCTGGAACCTTGAGCTGCTGGTGCTTCTGGAACCTTGAGCTGCTGGAACCTTGAGCTGCTGGTGCTTCTGGAACCTTGAGCTGCTGGAACCTTGAGCTGCTGGTGCTTCTGGAACCTTGAGCTTCTTGAACCTTGAGCTGCTGGAACCTTGAGCTTCTGGAGCCTTGAGCTGCTGGAACCTTGAAGTGCTGGAGCCTTGAGCTGCTGGAACCTTGAGCTGCTGGAACCTTGAGCTGCTGGAGCTTTGAGCTGCTGGTGCTTCTGGAACCTTGAGCTTCTGGAACCTTGAGCTTCTGGAACCTTGAGCTGCTGGAGCCTTGAGATTCTAGAACCTTGAGCTGCTGAAGCCTTGAGCTTCTGGAACCTTGAGCTGCTGGTGCTTCTGGAACCTTGAGCATCTGGAGCCTTGAGCTTCTGGAACCTTGAGCTGCTGGTGCTTCTGGAACGTTGAGCTGCTGGAACCTTGAGCTGCTGGTGCTTCTGGAAGCTTGAGCTGCTGGTGCTTCTGGAACCTTGAGCTGCTGGAACCTTGAGCTGCTGGTGCTTCTGGAACCTTGAGCTGCTGGAACCTTGAGCTGCTGGTGCTTCTGGAATCTTGAGCTTCTGGAACCTTGAGCTGCTGGAACCTTGACTTCTAGGAGCCTTGAGCTGCTGGAACCTTGAAGTGCTGGAGCCTTGAGCTGCTGGAGCTTTGAGCTGCTGGTGCTTCTGGAACCTTGAGCTTCTGGAACCTTGAGCTTCTGGTGCTTCTGGAACCTTGAGCTGCTGGAACCTTGAGCTGCTGGTGCTTCTGGAACCTTGAGCTGCTGGAACCTTGAGCTGCTGGAACCTTGAGCTGCTGGTGCTTCTGGAACCTTGAGCTGCTGGAACCTTGAGCTGCTGGAACCTTGAGCTGCTGGTGCTTCTGGAACCTTGAGCATCTGGAGCCTTGAGCTTCTGGAACTTTGAGCTGCTGGAGCCTTGAGCTGCTGGTGCTTCTGGAACCTTGAGCTGCTGGAGCCTTGAGCTGCTGGAACCTTCAGCTGCTGGTGCTTCTGGAACCTTGAGCTGCTGGAACCTTGAGCTGCTGGAACCTTGAGCTGCTGGTGCTTCTGGAACCTTGAGCTGCTGGAACCTTGAGCTGCTGGAACCTTGTGCTGCTGGTGCTTCTGGAACCTTTTGCATCTGGAGCCTTGAGCTTCTGGAACCTTGAGCTGCTGGAGCCTTGAGCTGCTGGAACGTTGAGCTGCTGGAACCTTGGGCTTCTGGAACCTTGAGCTGCTGGTGCTTCTGGAACCTTGAGCTGCTGGAACCTTGAGCTGCTGGTGCTTCTGGAACCTTGAGCTGTTGGAACCTTGAGCTGCTGGTGCTTCTGGAACCTTGAGCTGCTGGAACCTTGAGCTGCTGGTGCTTCTGGAACCTTGAGCTGCTGGAACCTTGAGCTGCTGGTGCTTCTGGAACCTTGAGCTTCTTGATCCTTGAGCTGCTGGAACCTTGAGCTTCTGGAGCCTTGAGCTGCTGGAACCTTGAAGTGCTGGAGCCTTGAGCTGCTGGAACCTTGAGCTGCTGGAACCTTGAGCTGCTGGAGCTTTGAGCTGCTGGTGCTTCTGGAACCTTGAGCTTCTGGAACCTTGAGCTTCTGGAACCTTGAGCTGCTGGAGCCTTGAGATTCTAGAACCTTGAGCTGCTGAAGCTTTGAGCTTCTGGAAACTTGAGCTGCTGGAGCCTTGAGCTTCTGGAACCTCTAGCTGCTGGAACCTTGAGCTGCTGGAACCTTGAGCTGTTGGAACCTTGAGCTGCTGGAACCTTGAGCTGCTGGTGCTTCTGGAACCTTGAGCTGCTGGAACCTTGAGCTGCTGGTGCTTCTTGAACCTTGAGCTGCTGGAACCTTGAGCTCCTGGAACCTTGAGCTGCTGGTGCTTCTGGAACCTTGAGCTGCTGGAACCTTGAGCTGCTGGAACCTTGAGCTGCTGGTGCTTCTGGAACCTTGAGCATCTGGAGCCTTGAGCTTCTGGAACCTTGAGCTGCTGGAGCCTTGAGCTGCTGGTGCTTCTGGAACCTTGAGCTGCTGGAGCCTTTAGCTGCTGGAACCTTGAGCTGCTGGAACCTTGAGCTGCTGGAACCTTGAGCTGCTGGTGCTTCTGGAACCTTGAGCTGCTGAAACCTTGAGCTGCTGGTGCTTCTGGAACCTTGAGCTGCTGGAACCTTGAGCTGCTGGTTATTCTGGAACCTTGAGCTGCTGGAACCTTGAGCTGCTGGTGCTTCTGGAACCTTGAGCTTCTGGAACCTTGAGCTGCTGGAACCTTGAGCTTCTGGAGCCTTGAGCTGCTGGAACCTTGAAGTGCTGGAGCCTTGAGCTGCTGGAACCTTGAGCTGCTGGAACCTTGAGCTGCTGGAGCTTTGAGCTGCTGGTGCTTCTGGAACCTTGAGCTTCTGGAACCTTGAGCTGCTGGAGCCTTGAGCTTCTGGAGCCTTGAGCCTCTGGAACCTTGAGCTGCTGGACCCTTGAGCTGCTGGTGCTTCTGGAACCTTGAGCTGCTGGAGCCTTGAGCTGCTGGAACCTTCAGCTGCTGGTGCTTCTGGAACCTTGAGCTGCTGGAACCTTGAGCTGCTGGAACCTTGAGCTGCTGGTGCTTCTGGAACCTTGAGCTGCTGGAACCTTGAGCTGCTGGAACCTTGTGCTGCTGGTGCTTCTGGAACCTTTTGCATCTGGAGCCTTGAGCTTCTGGAACCTTGAGCTGCTGGAGCCTTGAGCTGCTGGAACGTTGAGCTGCTGGAACCTTGGGCTTCTGGAACCTTGAGCTGCTGGTGCTTCTGGAACCTTGAGCTGCTGGAACCTTGAGCTGCTGGTGCTTCTGGAACCTTGAGCTGTTGGAACCTTGAGCTGCTGGTGCTTCTGGAACCTTGAGCTGCTGGAACCTTGAGCTGCTGGTGCTTCTGGAACCTTGAGCTGCTGGAACCTTGAGCTGCTGGTGCTTCTGGAACCTTGAGCTTCTTGATCCTTGAGCTGCTGGAACCTTGAGCTTCTGGAGCCTTGAGCTGCTGGAACCTTGAAGTGCTGGAGCCTTGAGCTGCTGGAACCTTGAGCTGCTGGAACCTTGAGCTGCTGGAGCTTTGAGCTGCTGGTGCTTCTGGAACCTTGAGCTTCTGGAACCTTGAGCTTCTGGAACCTTGAGCTGCTGGAGCCTTGAGATTCTAGAACCTTGAGCTGCTGAAGCTTTGAGCTTCTGGAAACTTGAGCTGCTGGAGCCTTGAGCTTCTGGAACCTCTAGCTGCTGGAACCTTGAGCTGCTGGAACCTTGAGCTGTTGGAACCTTGAGCTGCTGGAACCTTGAGCTGCTGGTGCTTCTGGAACCTTGAGCTGCTGGAACCTTGAGCTGCTGGTGCTTCTTGAACCTTGAGCTGCTGGAACCTTGAGCTCCTGGAACCTTGAGCTGCTGGTGCTTCTGGAACCTTGAGCTGCTGGAACCTTGAGCTGCTGGAACCTTGAGCTGCTGGTGCTTCTGGAACCTTGAGCATCTGGAGCCTTGAGCTTCTGGAACCTTGAGCTGCTGGAGCCTTGAGCTGCTGGTGCTTCTGGAACCTTGAGCTGCTGGAGCCTTTAGCTGCTGGAACCTTGAGCTGCTGGAACCTTGAGCTGCTGGAACCTTGAGCTGCTGGTGCTTCTGGAACCTTGAGCTGCTGAAACCTTGAGCTGCTGGTGCTTCTGGAACCTTGAGCTGCTGGAACCTTGAGCTGCTGGTGATTCTGGAACCTTGAGCTGCTGGAACCTTGAGCTGCTGGTGCTTCTGGAACCTTGAGCTTCTGGAACCTTGAGCTGCTGGAACCTTGAGCTTCTGGAGCCTTGAGCTGCTGGAACCTTGAAGTGCTGGAACCTTGAGCTGCTGGAACCTTGAGCTGCTGGAGCTTTGAGCTGCTGGTGCTTCTGGAACCTTGAGCTTCTGGAACCTTGAGCTTCTGGAACCTTGAGCTGCTGGAGCCTTGAGCTTCTGGAGCCTTGAGCCTCTGGAACCTTGAGCTGCTGGACCCTTGAGCTGCTGGTGCTTCTGGAACCTTGAGCTGCTGGAACCTTGAGCTGCTGGTGCTTCTGGAACCTTGAGCTGCTGGAACCTTGAGCTGCTGGAACCTTGTGCTGCTGGTGCTTCTGGAACCTTTTGCATCTGGAGCCTTGAGCTTCTGGAACCTTGAGCTGCTGGAGCCTTGAGCTGCTGGAACGTTGAGCTGCTGGAACCTTGGGCTTCTGGAACCTTGAGCTGCTGGTGCTTCTGGAACCTTGAGCTGCTGGAACCTTGAGCTGCTGGTGCTTCTGGAACCTTGAGCTGTTGGAACCTTGAGCTGCTGGTGCTTCTGGAACCTTGAGCTGCTGGAACCTTGAGCTGCTGGTGCTTCTGGAACCTTGAGCTGCTGGAACCTTGAGCTGCTGGTGCTTCTGGAACCTTGAGCTTCTTGAACCTTGAGCTGCTGGAACCTTGAGCTTCTGGAGCCTTGAGCTGCTGGAACCTTGAAGTGCTGGAGCCTTGAGCTGCTGGAACCTTGAGCTGCTGGAACCTTGAGCTGCTGGAGCCTTGAGATTCTAGAACCTTGAGCTGCTGAAGCCTTGAGCTTCTGGAAACTTGAGCTGCTGGAGCCTTGAGCTTCTGGAACCTCTAGCTGCTGGAACCTTGAGCTGTTGGAACCTTGAGCTGCTGGAACCTTGAGCTGCTGGTGCTTCTGGAACCTTGAGCTGCTGGAGCTTTGAGCTGCTGGTGCTTCTGGAACCTTGAGCTTCTGGAACCTTGAGCTTCTGGAACCTTGAGCTGCTGGAGCCTTGAGATTCTAGAACCTTGAGCTGCTGAAGCCTTGAGCTTCTGGAAACTTGAGCTGCTGGAGCCTTGAGCTTCTGGAACCTCTAGCTGCTGGAACCTTGAGCTGCTGGAACCTTGAGCTGTTGGAACCTTGAGCTGCTGGAACCTTGAGCTGCTGGTGCTTCTGGAACCTTGAGCTGCTGGAACCTTGAGCTGCTGGTGCTTCTGGAACCTTGAGCTGCTGGAACCTTGAGCTCCTGGAACCTTGAGCTGCTGGTGCTTCTGGAACCTTGAGCTGCTGGAACCTTGAGCTGCTGGAACCTTGAGCTGCTGGTGCTTCTGGAACCTTGAGCATCTGGAGCCTTGAGCTTCTGGAACCTTGAGCTGCTGGAGCCTTGAGCTGCTGGTGCTTCTGGAACCTTGAGCTGCTGGAGCCTTTAGCTGCTGGAACCTTGAGCTGCTGGAACCTTGAGCTGCTGGAACCTTGAGCTGCTGGTGCTTCTGGAACCTTGAGCTGCTGAAACCTTGAGCTGCTGGTGCTTCTGGAACCTTGAGCTGCTGGAACCTTGAGCTGCTGGTGATTCTGGAACCTTGAGCTGCTGGAACCTTGAGCTGCTGGTGCTTCTGGAACCTTGAGCTGCTGGAACCTTGAGCTTCTGGAGCCTTGAGCTGCTGGAACCTTGAAGTGCTGGAGCCTTGAGCTGCTGGAACCTTGAGCTGCTGGAACCTTGAGCTTCTGGAACCTTGAGCTGCTGGAGCCTTGAGCTTCTGGAGCCTTGAGCTGCTGAAGCCTTGAGCTGCTGGAATCTTGAGCTGCTGGTGCTTCTGGAACCTTGAGCTGCTGGAACCTTGAGCTGCTGGTGCTTCTGGAACCTTGAGCTGCTGGAACCTTGAGCTTCTGGTGCTTCTGGAACCTTGAGCTGCTGGAACCTTGAGCTGCTGGTGCTTCTGGAACCTTGAGCATCTGGAGCCTTGAGCCTCTGGAACCTTGAGCTGCTGGAGCCTTGAGCTGCTGGTGCTTCTGGAACCTTGAGCTGCTGGAACCTTGAGCTGCTGGTGCTTCTGGAACCTTGAGCTGCTGGAACCTTGAGCTGCTGGTGCTTCTGGAACCTTGAGCATCGGGAGCCTTGAGCTTCTGGAACCTTGAGCTGCTGGAGCCTTGAGCTGCTGGTGCTTCTGGAACCTTGAGCTGCTGGAGCCTTGAGCTCCTGGAACATTGAGCTGCTGGAACCTTGAGCTGCTGGAACCTTGAGCTTCTGGAACCTTGAGCTGCTGGTGCTTCTGGAACCTTGAGCTGCTGGAACCTTGAGCTGCTGGTGCTTCTGGAACCTTGAGCTGCTGGAACCTTGAGCTGCTGGTGCTTCTGGAACCTTGAGCTGCTGGAACCTTGAGCTGCTGGTGCTTCTGGAAACTTGAGCTTCTGGAGCCTTGAGCTGCTGGAACCTTGAGCTGCTGGTGCTTCTGGAACCTTGAGCTTCTGGAGCCTTGAGCCTCTGGAACCTTGAGCTGCTGGAGCCTTGAGCTGCTGGTGCTTCTGGAACCTTGAGCTGCTGGAACCTTGAGCTGCTGGTGCTTCTGGAACCTTGAGCTGCTGGAACCTTGAGCTGCTGGAACCTTGAGCTGCTGGTGCTTCTGGAACCTTGAGCATCCGGAGCATTGAGCTTCTGGAACCTTGAGCTGCTGGAGCCTTGAGCTGCTGGTGCTTCTGGAACCTTGAGCTGCTGGAGCCTTGAGCTGCTGGAACCTTGAGCTGCTGGAACCTTGAGCTTCTGGAACCTTAAGCTGCTGGTGCTTCTGGAACCTTGAGCTGCTGGAACCTTGAGCTGCTGGTGCTTCTGGAACCTTGAGCTGCTGGAACCTTGAGCTGCTGGTGCTTCTGGAACCTTTAGCTTCTGGAACCTTGAGCTGCTGGAGCCTTGAGCTGCTGGTGCTTCTGGAACCTTGAGCTTCTGGAACATTGAGCTTCTGGAACCTTGAGCTGCTGGAGCCTTGAGATTCTGGAACCTTGAGCTGCTGAAGCCTTGAGCTTCTGGAAACTTGAGCTGCTGGAGCCTTGAGCTTCTGGAACCTCTAGCTGCTGGAACCTTGAGATGCTGGAACCTTGAGCTGTTGGAACCTTGAGCTGCTGGAACCTTGAGCTGCTGGTGCTTCTGGAACCTTGAGCTGCTGGAACCTTGAGCTGCTGGTGCTTCTGGAACCTTGAGCTGCTGGTGCTTCTGGAACCTTGAGCTGCTGGAACCTTGAGCTGCTGGTGCTTCTGGAACCTTGAGCTGCTGAAGCCTTGAGCTTCTGGAAACTTGAGCTGCTGGAGTCTTGAGCTTCTGGAACCTCTAGCTGCTGGAACCTTGAGCTGCTGGAACCTTGAGCTGTTGGAACCTTGAGCTGCTGGAACCTTGAGCTGCTGGTGCTTCTGGAACCTTGAGCTGCTGGAACCTTGAGCTGCTGGTGCTTCTGGAACCTTGAGCTGCTGGACCCTTGAGCTGCTGGTGCTTCTGGAACCTTGAGCTGCTGGAACCTTGAGCTGCTGGAACCTTGAGCTGCTGGTGCTTCTGGAACCTTGAGCATCTGGAGCCTTGAGCTTCTGGAACCTTGAACTGCTGGAGCCTTGAGCTGCTGGTGCTTCTGGAACCTTGAGCTGCTGGAGCCTTGTGCTGCTGGAACCTTGAGCTGCTGGAACCTTGAGCTGCTGGTGCTTCTGAAACCTTGAGCTGCTGGAACCTTGAGCTGCTGGAACCTTGAGCTGCTGGTGCTTCTGGAACCTTGAGCTGCTGGAACCTTGAGCTGCTGGTGCTTCTGGAACCTTGAGCTGCTGGAACCTTGAGCTGCTGGTGCTTCTGGAACCTTGAGCTTCTGGAACCTTGAGCTGCTGGAACCTTGAGCTTCTGGAGCCTTGAGCTGCTGGAACCTTGAAGTGCTGGAGCCTTTTAACTGCTGGAACCTTGAGCTGCTGGAACCTTGAGCTGCTGGAACCTTGAGCTGCTGGAGCGTTGAGCTGCTGGTGCTTCTGGAACCTTGAGCTTCTGGAACTTTGAGCTTCTGGAACCTTGAGCTGCTGAAGCCTTGAGCTGCTGGAACCTTGAGCTGCTGGTGCTTCTGGAACCTTGAGCTGCTGGAACCTTGAGCTTCTGGTGCTTCTGGAACCTTGAGCTTCTGGAACCTTGAGCTGCTGGTGCTTCTGGAACCTTGAGCATCTGGAGCCTTGAGCCTCTGGAACCTTGAGCTGCTGGAGCCTTGAGCTGCTGGTGCTTCTGGAACCTTGAGCTGCTGGAACCTTGAGCTGCTGGTGCTTCTGGAACCTTGAGCTGCTGGAACCTTGAGCTGCTGGTGCTTCTGGAACCTTGAGCATCGGGAGCCTTGAGCTTCTGGAACCTTGAGCTGCTGGAGCCTTGAGCTGCTGGTGCTTCTGGAACCTTGAGCTGCTGGAGCCTTGAGCTCCTGGAACATTGAGCTGCTGGAACCTTGAGCTGCTGGAACCTTGAGCTTCTGGAACCTTGAGCTGCTGGTGCTTCTGGAACCTTGAGCTGCTGGAACCTTGAGCTGCTGGTGCTTCTGGAAACTTGAGCTTCTGGAGCCTTGAGCTGCTGGAACCTTGAGCTGCTGGTGCTTCTGGAACCTTGAGCATCTGGAGCCTTGAGCCTCTGGAACCTTGAGCTGCTGGAGCCTTGAGCTGCTGGTGCTTCTGGAACCTTGAGCTGCTGGAACCTTGAGCTGCTGGTGCTTCTGGAACCTTGAGCTGCTGGAACCTTGAGCTGCTGGTGCTTCTGGAACCTTGAGCATCTGGAGCCTTGAGCTTCTGGAACCTTGAGCTGCTGGATCCTTGAGCTGCTGGTGCTTCTGGAGCCTTGAGCTGCTGGAACCTTGAAGTGCTGGAGCCTTGAGCTGCTGGAACCTTGAGCTGCTGGAACCTTGAGCTGCTGGAACCTTGAGCTGCTGGAGCTTTGAGCTGCTGGTGCTTCTGGAACCTTGAGCTTCTGGAACCTTGAGCTGCTGGAACCTTGAGCTGCTGGAACCTTGAGCTTCTGGTGCTTCTGGAACCTTGAGCTTCTGGAACCTTGAGCTGCTGGTGCTTCTGGAACCTTGAGCATCTGGAGCCTTGAGCCTCTGGAACCTTGAGCTGCTGGAGCCTTGAGCTGCTGGTGCTTCTGGAACCTTGAGCTGCTGGAACCTTGAGCTGCTGGTGCTTCTGGAACCTTGAGCTGCTGGAACCTTGAGCTGCTGGTGCTTCTGGAACCTTGAGCATCGGGAGCCTTGAGCTTCTGGAACCTTGAGCTGCTGGAGCCTTGAGCTGCTGGTGCTTCTGGAACCTTGAGCTGCTGGAGCCTTGAGCTCCTGGAACATTGAGCTGCTGGAACCTTGAGCTTCTGGAACCTTGAGCTGCTGGTGCTTCTGGAACCTTGAGCTGCTGGAACCTTGAGCTGCTGGTGCTTCTGGAAACTTGAGCTTCTGGAGCCTTGAGCTGCTGGAACCTTGAGCTGCTGGTGCTTCTGGAACCTTGAGCATCTGGAGCCTTGAGCCTCTGGAACCTTGAGCTGCTGGAGCCTTGAGCTGCTGGTGCTTCTGGAACCTTGAGCTGCTGGAACCTTGAGCTGCTGGTGCTTCTGGAACCTTGAGCTGCTGGAACCTTGAGCTGCTGGAACCTTGAGCTGCTGGTGCTTCTGGAACCTTGAGCATCTGGAGCCTTGAGCTTCTGGAACCTTGAGCTGCTGGATCCTTGAGCTGCTGGTGCTTCTGGAGCCTTGAGCTGCTGGAACCTTGAAGTGCTGGAGCCTTGAGCTGCTGGAACCTTGAGCTGCTGGAACCTTGAGCTGCTGGAACCTTGAGCTGCTGGAGCTTTGAGCTGCTGGTGCTTCTGGAACCTTGAGCTTCTGGAACCTTGAGCTGCTGGAGCCTTGAGCTTCTGGAACCTTGAGCTGCTGAAGCCTTGAGCTGCTGGAACCTTGAGCTGCTGGTGCTTCTTGAACCTTGAGCTGCTGGTGCTTCTGGAACCTTGAGCTGCTGGAACCTTGAGCTGCTGGAACCTTGAGCTGCTGGTGCTTCTGGAACCTTGAGCATCTGGAGCCTTGAGCCTCTGGAACCTTGAGCTGCTGGAGCCTTGAGCTGCTGGTGCTTCTGGAACCTTGAGCTGCTGGAACCTTGAGCTGCTGGTGCTTCTGGAACCTTGAGCTGCTGGAACCTTGAGCTGCTGGTGCTTCTGGAAACTTGAGCTTCTGGAGCCTTGAGCTGCTGGAACCTTGAGCTGCTGGTGCTTCTGGAACCTTGAGCATCTGGAGCCTTGAGCCTCTGGAACCTTGAGCTGCTGGAGCCTTGAGCTGCTGGTGCTTCTGGAACCTTGAGCTGCTGGAACCTTGAGCTGCTGGTGCTTCTGGAACCTTGAGCTGCTGGAACCTTGAGCTGCTGGAACCTTGAGCTGCTGGTGCTTCTGGAACCTTGAGCATCTGGAGCCTTGAGCTTCTGGAACCTTGAGCTGCTGGATCCTTGAGCTGCTGGTGCTTCTGGAGCCTTGAGCTGCTGGAACCTTGAAGTGCTGGAGCCTTGAGCTGCTGGAACCTTGAGCTGCTGGAACCTTGAGCTGCTGGAGCTGTGAGCTGCTGGTGCTTCTGGAACCTTGAGCTTCTGGAACCTTGAGCTTCTGGAACCTTGAGCTGCTGGAGCCTTGAGCTTCTGGAACCTTGAGCTGCTGAAGCCTTGAGCTGCTGGAACCTTGAGCTGCTGGTGCTTCTGGAACCTTGAGCTGCTGGAACCTTGAGCTGCTGGTGCTTCTGGAACCTTGAGCTGCTGGAACCTTGAGCTTCTGGTGCTTCTGGAACCTTGAGCTGCTGGAACCTTGAGCTGCTGGTGCTTCTGGAACCTTGAGCATCTGGAGCCTTGAGCCTCTGGAACCTTGAGCTGCTGGAGCCTTGAGCTGCTGGTGCTTCTGGAACCTTGAGCTGCTGGAACCTTGAGCTGCTGGTGCTTCTGGAACCTTGAGCTGCTGGAACCTTGAGCTGCTGGTGCTTCTGGAACCTTGAGCATCGGGAGCCTTGAGCTTCTGGAACCTTGAGCTGCTTGAGCCTTGAGCTGCTGGTGCTTCTGGAACCTTGAGCTGCTGGAGCCTTGAGCTCCTGGAACATTGAGCTGCTGGAACCTTGAGCTGCTGGAACCTTTAGCTTCTGGAACCTTGAGCTGCTGGTGCTTCTGGAACCTTGAGCTGCTGGAACCTTGAGCTGCTGGTGCTTCTGGAACCTTGAGCTGCTGGAACCTTGAGCTGCTGGTGCTTCTGGAACCTTGAGCATCTGGAGCCTTGAGCTTCTGGAACCTTGAGCTGCTGGAGCCTTGAGCTGCTGGTGCTTCTGGAACCTTGAGCTGCTGGAGCCTTGAGCTGCTGGAACCTTGAGCTGCTGGAACCTTGAGCTTCTGGAACCTTGAGCTGCTGGTGCTTCTGGAACCTTGAGCTGCTGGAACCTTGAGCTGCTGGAACCTTGAGCTGCTGGTGCTTCTGGAACCTTGAGCTGCTGGAACCTTGATCTGCTGGTGCTTCTGGAACCTTGAGCTGCTGGAACCTTGAGCTGCTGGTGCTTCTGGAACCTTGAGCTGCTGGAACCTTGAGCTGCTGGTGCTTCTAGAACCTTGAGCTTCTGGAACCTTGAGCTGCTGGAACCTTGAGCTTCTGGAGCCTTGAGCTGCTGGAACCTTGAAGTGCTGGATATTTGAGCTGCTGGAACCTTGAGCTGCTGGAACCTTGAGCTGCTGGAGCTTTGAGCTGCTGGTGCTTCTGGAACCTTGAGCTTCTGGAACCTTGAGCATCTGGAACCTTGAGCTGCTGGTGCTTCTGGAACCTTGAGCTGCTGGAACCTTGAGCTGTTGGAACCTTGAGCTGCTGGAACCTTGAGCTGCTGGTGCTTCTGGAACCTTGAGCTGCTGGAACCTTGAGCTGCTGGTGCTTCTGGAACCTTGAGCTGCTGGAACCTTGAGCTGCTGGAACCTTTAGCTGCTGGTGCTTCTGGAACCTTGAGCTGCTGGAACCTTGAGCTGCTGGAACCTTGAGCTGCTGGAACCTTGAGCTGCTGGTGCTTCTGGAACCTTGAGCATCTGGAGCCTTGAGCTTCTGGAACCTTGAGCTGCTGGAGCCTTGAGCTGCTGGTGCTTCTGGAACCTTGAGCTGCTTGAGCCTTGAGCTGCTGGAACCTTGAGCTGCTGGAACCTTGAGCTGCTGGAACCTTGAGCTTCTGGAACCTTGAGCTGCTGGTGCTTCTGGAACCTTGAGCTGCTGGAACCTTGAGCTGCTGGAACCTTGAGCTGCTGGTGCTTCTGGAACCTTGAGCTGCTGGTGCTTCTGGAACCTTGAGCTGCTGGAACCTTGAGCTGCTGGTGCTTCTGGAACCTTGAGCTGCTGGAATCTTGAGCTGCTGGTGCTTCTGGAACCTTGAGCTTCTGGAACCTTGAGCTGCTGGAACCTTGAGCTTCTGGAGCCTTGAGCTGCTGGAACCTTGAAGTGCTGGAGCCTTGAGCTGCTGGAACCTTGAGCTGCTGGAACCTTGAGCTGCTGGAACCTTGAGCTGCTGGAGCTTTGAGCTGCTGGTGCTTCTGGAACCTTGAGCTGCTGGAACCTTGAGCTGCTGGAGCCTTGAGCTTCTGGAACCTTGAGCTGCTGAAGCCTTGAGCTGCTGGAACCTTGAGCTGCTGGAACCTTGAGCTGCTGGTGCTTCTGGAACCTTGAGCTGCTGGAACCTTCAGCTGCTGGTGCTTCTGGAACCTTGAGCTGCTGGTGCTTCTGGAACCTTCAGCTGCTGGAACCTTCAGCTGCTGGTGCTTCTGGAACCTTGAGCTGCTGGAACCTTTAGCTGCTGGAACGTTGAGCTGCTGGTGCTTCTGGAACCTTGAGCATCTGGAGCCTTGAGCCTCTGGAACCTTGAGCTGCTGGAGCCTTGAGCTGCTGGTGCTTCTGGAACCTTGAGCTGCTGGAACCTTGAGCTGCTGGTGCTTCTGGAACCTTGAGCTGGTGGAACCTTGAGCTGCTGGTGCTTCTGGAACCTTGAGCATCTGGAGCCTTGAGCTTCTGGAACCTTGAGCTGCTGGAGCCTTGAGCTGCTGGTGCTTGTGGAACCTTGAGCTGCTGGAGCCTTGAGCTCCTGGAAGCTTGAGCTGCTGGAACCTTGAGCTGCTGGAACCTTGAGCTTCTGGAACCTTGAGCTGCTGGTGCTTCTGGAACCTTGAGCTGCTGGAACCTTGAGCTGCTGGTGCTTCTGGAACCTTGAGCTGCTGGTGCTTCTGGAACCTTGAGCTGCTGTAACCTTAAGCTGCTGGTGCTTCTGGAACCTTGAGCTTCTGGAACCTTGAGCTGCTGGAACCTTGACTTCTGGAGCCTTGAGCTGCTGGAACCTTGAAGTGCTGGAGCCTTGAGCTGCTGGAACCTTGAGCTGCTGGAACCTTGAGCTGCTGGAGCTTTGAGCTGCTGGTGCTTCTGGAACCTTGAGTTTCTGGAACCTTGAGCTTCTGGAACCTTGAGCTGCTGGAGCCTTGAGCTTCTGGAACCTTGAGCTGCTGAAGCCTTGAGCTTCTGGAACCTTGAGCTGCTGGAGCCTTGAGCTTCTGGAACCTTGAGCTGCTGGAACCTTGAGCTGCTGGAACCTTGAGCTGCTGGTGCTTCTGGAACCTTGAGCTGCTGGAACCTTGAGCTGCTGATGCTTCTGGAACCTTGAGCTGCTGGAACCTTGAGCTGCTGGAACCTTGAGCTGCTGGTGCTTCTGGAACCTTGAGCATCTGGAGCCTTGAGCTTCTGGAACCTTGAGCTGCTGGAGCCTTGAGCTGCTGGTGCTTCTGGAACCTTGAGCTGCTGGAACCTTGAGCTGCTGGTGCTTCTGGAACCTTGAGCTGCTGGAACCTTGAGCTGCTGGTGCTTCTGGAACCTTGAGCTGCTGGAACCTTGAGCTGCTGGAACCTTGAGCTGCTGGAACCTTGAGCTGCTGGTGCTTCTGGAACCTTGAGCATCTGGAGCCTTGAGCTTCTGGAACCTTGAGCTGCTGGAGCCTTGAGCTGCTGGTGCTTCTGGAACCTTGAGCTGCTGGAACCTTGAGCTGCTGGAACCTTGAGCTGCTGGTGCTTCTGGAACCTTGAGCATCTGGAGCCTTGAGCTTCTGGAACCTTGAGCTGCTGGAGCCTTGAGCTGCTGGTGCTTCTGGAACCTTGAGCTGCTGGAGCCTTGAGGTCCTGGAACCTTGAGCTGCTGGAACCTTGACCTACTGGAACCTTGAGCTTCTGGAACCTTGAGCTAGTGGTGCTTCTGGAACCTTGAGCTGCTGGAACCTTGAGCTGCTGGTGCTTCTGGAACCTTGAGCTGCTGGTGCTTCTGGAACCTTGAGCTGCTGGAACCTTGAGCTGCTGGTGCTTCTGGAACCTTGAGCTGCTGGAACCTTGAGCTGCTGGTGCTTCTGGAATCTTGAGCTTCTGGAACCTTGAGCTGCTGGTGCTTCTGGAACCTTGAGCTGCTGGAACCTTCAGCTGCTGGTGCTTCTGGAACCTTGAGCTGCTGGAACCTTTAGCTGCTGGAACGTTGAGCTGCTGGTGCTTCTGGAACCTTGAGCATCTGGAGCCTTGAGCCTCTGGAACCTTGAGCTGCTGGAGCCTTGAGCTGCTGGTGCTTCTGGAACCTTGAGCTGCTGGAACCTTGAGCTGCTGGTGCTTCTGGAACCTTGAGCTGGTGGAACCTTGAGCTGCTGGTGCTTCTGGAACCTTGAGCATCTGGAGCCTTGAGCTTCTGGAACCTTGAGCTGCTGGAGCCTTGAGCTGCTGGTGCTTGTGGAACCTTGAGCTGCTGGAGCCTTGAGCTCCTGGAAGCTTGAGCTGCTGGAACCTTGAGCTGCTGGAACCTTGAGCTTCTGGAACCTTGAGCTGCTGGTGCTTCTGGAACCTTGAGCTGCTGGAACCTTGAGCTGCTGGTGCTTCTGGAACCTTGAGCTGCTGGTGCTTCTGGAACCTTGAGCTGCTGGAACCTTAAGCTGCTGGTGCTTCTGGAACCTTGAGCTTCTGGAACCTTGAGCTGCTGGAACCTTGACTTCTGGAGCCTTGAGCTGCTGGAACCTTGAAGTGCTGGAGCCTTGAGCTGCTGGAACCTTGAGCTGCTGGAACCTTGAGCTTCTGGAACCTTGAGCTGCTGGTGCTTCTGGAACCTTGAGCTGCTGGTGCTTCTGGAACCTTGAGCTGCTGGAACCTTGAGCTGCTGGTGCTTCTGGAACCTTGAGCTGCTGGAACCTTGAGCTGCTGGTGCTTCTGGAATCTTGAGCTTCTGGAACCTTGAGCTGCTGGTGCTTCTGGAACCTTGAGCTGCTGGAACCTTCAGCTGCTGGTGCTTCTGGAACCTTGAGCTGCTGGAACCTTTAGCTGCTGGAACGTTGAGCTGCTGGTGCTTCTGGAACCTTGAGCATCTGGAGCCTTGAGCCTCTGGAACCTTGAGCTGCTGGAGCCTTGAGCTGCTGGTGCTTCTGGAACCTTGAGCTGCTGGAACCTTGAGCTGCTGGTGCTTCTGGAACCTTGAGCTGGTGGAACCTTGAGCTGCTGGTGCTTCTGGAACCTTGAGCATCTGGAGCCTTGAGCTTCTGGAACCTTGAGCTGCTGGAGCCTTGAGCTGCTGGTGCTTGTGGAACCTTGAGCTGCTGGAGCCTTGAGCTCCTGGAAGCTTGAGCTGCTGGAACCTTGAGCTGCTGGAACCTTGAGCTTCTGGAACCTTGAGCTGCTGGTGCTTCTGGAACCTTGAGCTGCTGGAACCTTGAGCTGCTGGTGCTTCTGGAACCTTGAGCTGCTGGTGCTTCTGGAACCTTGAGCTGCTGGAACCTTAAGCTGCTGGTGCTTCTGGAACCTTGAGCTTCTGGAACCTTGAGCTGCTGGAACCTTGAGCTTCTGGAGCCTTGAGCTGCTGGAACCTTGAAGTGCTGGAGCCTTGAGCTGCTGGAACCTTGAGCTGCTGGAACCTTGAGCTGCTGGAGCTTTGAGCTGCTGGTGCTTCTGGAACCTTGAGCTTCTGGAACCTTGAGCTTCTGGAACCTTGAGCTGCTGGAGCCTTGAGATTCTAGAACCTTGAGCTGCTGAAGCTTTGAGCTTCTGGAAACTTGAGCTGCTGGAGCCTTGAGCTTCTGGAACCTCTAGCTGCTGGAACCTTGAGCTGCTGGAACCTTGAGCTGTTGGAACCTTGAGCTGCTGGAACCTTGAGCTGCTGGTGCTTCTGGAACCTTGAGCTGCTGGAACCTTGAGCTGCTGGTGCTTCTTGAACCTTGAGCTGCTGGAACCTTGAGCTCCTGGAACCTTGAGCTGCTGGTGCTTCTGGAACCTTGAGCTGCTGGAACCTTGAGCTGCTGGAACCTTGAGCTGCTGGTGCTTCTGGAACCTTGAGCATCTGGAGCCTTGAGCTTCTGGAACCTTGAGCTGCTGGAGCCTTGAGCTGCTGGTGCTTCTGGAACCTTGAGCTGCTGGAGCCTTTAGCTGCTGGAACCTTGAGCTGCTGGAACCTTGAGCTGCTGGAACCTTGAGCTGCTGGTGCTTCTGGAACCTTGAGCTGCTGAAACCTTGAGCTGCTGGTGCTTCTGGAACCTTGAGCTGCTGGAACCTTGAGCTGCTGGTGATTCTGGAACCTTGAGCTGCTGGAACCTTGAGCTGCTGGTGCTTCTGGAACCTTGAGCTTCTGGAACCTTGAGCTGCTGGAACCTTGAGCTTCTGGAGCCTTGAGCTGCTGGAACCTTGAAGTGCTGGAACCTTGAGCTGCTGGAACCTTGAGCTGCTGGAACCTTGAGCTGCTGGAGCTTTGAGCTGCTGGTGCTTCTGGAACCTTGAGCTTCTGGAACCTTGAGCTTCTGGAACCTTGAGCTGCTGGAGCCTTGAGCTTCTGGAGCCTTGAGCCTCTGGAACCTTGAGCTGCTGGACCCTTGAGCTGCTGGTGCTTCTGGAACCTTGAGCTGCTGGAACCTTGAGCTGCTGGTGCTTCTGGAACCTTGAGCTGCTGGAACCTTGAGCTGCTGGAACCTTGTGCTGCTGGTGCTTCTGGAACCTTTTGCATCTGGAGCCTTGAGCTTCTGGAACCTTGAGCTGCTGGAGCCTTGAGCTGCTGGAACGTTGAGCTGCTGGAACCTTGGGCTTCTGGAACCTTGAGCTGCTGGTGCTTCTGGAACCTTGAGCTGCTGGAACCTTGAGCTGCTGGTGCTTCTGGAACTTTGAGCTGTTGGAACCTTGAGCTGCTGGTGCTTCTGGAACCTTGAGCTGCTGGAACCTTGAGCTGCTGGTGCTTCTGGAACCTTGAGCTGCTGGAACCTTGAGCTGCTGGTGCTTCTGGAACCTTGAGCTTCTTGAACCTTGAGCTGCTGGAACCTTGAGCTTCTGGAGCCTTGAGCTGCTGGAACCTTGAAGTGCTGGAGCCTTGAGCTGCTGGAACCTTGAGCTGCTGGAACCTTGAGCTGCTGGAGCCTTGAGATTCTAGAACCTTGAGCTGCTGAAGCCTTGAGCTTCTGGAAACTTGAGCTGCTGGAGCCTTGAGCTTCTGGAACCTCTAGCTGCTGGAACCTTGAGCTGCTGGAACCTTGAGCTGTTGGAACCTTGAGCTGCTGGAACCTTGAGCTGCTGGTGCTTCTGGAACCTTGAGCTGCTGGAGCTTTGAGCTGCTGGTGCTTCTGGAACCTTGAGCTTCTGGAACCTTGAGCTTCTGGAACCTTGAGCTGCTGGAGCCTTGAGATTCTAGAACCTTGAGCTGCTGAAGCCTTGAGCTTCTGGAAACTTGAGCTGCTGGAGCCTTGAGCTTCTGGAACCTCTAGCTGCTGGAACCTTGAGCTGCTGGAACCTTGAGATTCTAGAACCTTGAGCTGCTGAAGCCTTGAGCTTCTGGAAACTTGAGCTGCTGGAGCCTTGAGCTTCTGGAACCTCTAGCTGCTGGAACCTTGAGCTGCTGGAACCTTGAGCTGCTGGTGCTTCTGGAACCTTGAGCTGCTGGAACCTTGAGCTCCTGGAACCTTGAGCTGCTGGTGCTTCTGGAACCTTGAGCTGCTGGAACCTTGAGCTGCTGGAACCTTGAGCTGCTGGTGCTTCTGGAACCTTGAGCATCTGGAGCCTTGAGCTTCTGGAACCTTGAGCTGCTGGAGCCTTGAGCTGCTGGTGCTTCTGGAACCTTGAGCTGCTGGAGCCTTTAGCTGCTGGAACCTTGAGCTGCTGGAACCTTGAGCTGCTGGTGCTTCTGGAACCTTGAGCTGCTGAAACCTTGAGCTGCTGGTGCTTCTGGAACCTTGAGCTGCTGGAACCTTGAGCTGCTGGTGATTCTGGAACCTTGAGCTGCTGGAACCTTGAGCTGCTGGTGCTTCTGGAACCTTGAGCTGCTGGAACCTTGAGCTTCTGGAGCCTTGAGCTGCTGGAACCTTGAAGTGCTGGAGCCTTGAGCTGCTGGAACCTTGAGCTGCTGGAGCTTTGAGCTGCTGGTGCTTCTGGAACCTTGAGCTTCTGGAACCTTGAGCTGCTGGAGCCTTGAGCTTCTGGAGCCTTGAGCTGCTGAAGCCTTGAGCTGCTGGAATCTTGAGCTGCTGGTGCTTCTGGAACCTTGAGCTGCTGGAACCTTGAGCTGCTGGTGCTTCTGGAACCTTGAGCTGCTGGAACCTTGAGCTTCTGGTGCTTCTGGAACCTTGAGCTGCTGGAACCTTGAGCTGCTGGTGCTTCTGGAACCTTGAGCATCTGGAGCCTTGAGCCTCTGGAACCTTGAGCTGCTGGAGCCTTGAGCTGCTGGTGCTTCTGGAACCTTGAGCTGCTGGAACCTTGAGCTGCTGGTGCTTCTGGAACCTTGAGCTGCTGGAACCTTGAGCTGCTGGTGCTTCTGGAACCTTGAGCATCGGGAGCCTTGAGCTTCTGGAACCTTGAGCTGCTGGAGCCTTGAGCTGCTGGTGCTTCTGGAACCTTGAGCTGCTGGAGCCTTGAGCTCCTGGAACATTGAGCTGCTGGAACCTTGAGCTGCTGGAACCTTGAGCTTCTGGAACCTTGAGCTTCTGGAACCTTGAGCTGCTGGAGCCTTGAGCTTCTGGAGCCTTGAGCTGCTGAAGCCTTGAGCTGCTGGAATCTTGAGCTGCTGGTGCTTCTGGAACCTTGAGCTGCTGGAACCTTGAGCTGCTGGTGCTTCTGGAACCTTGAGCTGCTGGAACCTTGAGCTTCTGGTGCTTCTGGAACCTTGAGCTGCTGGAACCTTGAGCTGCTGGTGCTTCTGGAACCTTGAGCATCTGGAGCCTTGAGCCTCTGGAACCTTGAGCTGCTGGAGCCTTGAGCTGCTGGTGCTTCTGGAACCTTGAGCTGCTGGAACCTTGAGCTGCTGGTGCTTCTGGAACCTTGAGCTGCTGGAACCTTGAGCTGCTGGTGCTTCTGGAACCTTGAGCATCGGGAGCCTTGAGCTTCTGGAACCTTGAGCTGCTGGAGCCTTGAGCTGCTGGTGCTTCTGGAACCTTGAGCTGCTGGAGCCTTGAGCTCCTGGAACATTGAGCTGCTGGAACCTTGAGCTGCTGGAACCTTGAGCTTCTGGAACCTTGAGCTGCTGGTGCTTCTGGAACCTTGAGCTGCTGGAACCTTGAGCTGCTGGTGCTTCTGGAACCTTGAGCTGCTGGAACCTTGAGCTGCTGGTGCTTCTGGAACCTTGAGCTGCTGGAACCTTGAGCTGCTGGTGCTTCTGGAAACTTGAGCTTCTGGAGCCTTGAGCTGCTGGAACCTTGAGCTGCTGGTGCTTCTGGAACCTTGAGCTTCTGGAGCCTTGAGCCTCTGGAACCTTGAGCTGCTGGAGCCTTGAGCTGCTGGTGCTTCTGGAACCTTGAGCTGCTGGAACCTTGAGCTGCTGGTGCTTCTGGAACCTTGAGCTGCTGGAACCTTGAGCTGCTGGAACCTTGAGCTGCTGGTGCTTCTGGAACCTTGAGCATCCGGAGCATTGAGCTTCTGGAACCTTGAGCTGCTGGAGCCTTGAGCTGCTGGTGCTTCTGGAACCTTGAGCTGCTGGAGCCTTGAGCTGCTGGAACCTTGAGCTGCTGGAACCTTGAGCTTCTGGAACCTTAAGCTGCTGGTGCTTCTGGAACCTTGAGCTGCTGGAACCTTGAGCTGCTGGTGCTTCTGGAACCTTGAGCTGCTGGAACCTTGAGCTGCTGGTGCTTCTGGAACCTTGAGCTTCTGGAACCTTGAGCTGCTGGAGCCTTGAGCTGCTGGTGCTTCTGGAACCTTGAGCTTCTGGAACATTGAGCTTCTGGAACCTTGAGCTGCTGGAGCCTTGAGATTCTGGAACCTTGAGCATCCGGAGCATTGAGCTTCTGGAACCTTGAGCTGCTGGAGCCTTGAGCTGCTGGTGCTTCTGGAACCTTGAGCTGCTGGAGCCTTGAGCTGCTGGAACCTTGAGCTGCTGGAACCTTGAGCTTCTGGAACCTTAAGCTGCTGGAACCTTGAGATGCTGGAACCTTGAGCTGCTGGAGCCTTGAGCTGCTGGTGCTTCTGGAACCTTGAGCTGCTGGAGCCTTGAGCTGCTGGAACCTTGAGCTGCTGGAGCCTTGAGCTTCTGGAACCTCTAGCTGCTGGAACCTTGAGATGCTGGAACCTTGAGCTGTTGGAACCTTGAGCTGCTGGAACCTTGAGCTGCTGGTGCTTCTGGAACCTTGAGCTGCTGGAACCTTGAGCTGCTGGTGCTTCTGGAACCTTGAGCTGCTGGTGCTTCTGGAACCTTGAGCTGCTGGAACCTTGAGCTGCTGGTGCTTCTGGAACCTTGAGCTGCTGAAGCCTTGAGCTTCTGGAAACTTGAGCTGCTGGAGTCTTGAGCTTCTGGAACCTCTAGCTGCTGGAACCTTGAGCTGCTGGAACCTTGAGCTGTTGGAACCTTGAGCTGCTGGAACCTTGAGCTGCTGGTGCTTCTGGAACCTTGAGCTGCTGGAACCTTGAGCTGCTGGTGCTTCTGGAACCTTGAGCTGCTGGACCCTTGAGCTGCTGGTGCTTCTGGAACCTTGAGCTGCTGGAACCTTGAGCTGCTGGAACCTTGAGCTGCTGGTGCTTCTGGAACCTTGAGCATCTGGAGCCTTGAGCTTCTGGAACCTTGAACTGCTGGAGCCTTGAGCTGCTGGTGCTTCTGGAACCTTGAGCTGCTGGAGCCTTGTGCTGCTGGAACCTTGAGCTGCTGGAACCTTGAGCTGCTGGTGCTTCTGAAACCTTGAGCTGCTGGAACCTTGAGCTGCTGGAACCTTGAGCTGCTGGTGCTTCTGGAACCTTGAGCTGCTGGAACCTTGAGCTGCTGGTGCTTCTGGAACCTTGAGCTGCTGGAACCTTGAGCTGCTGGTGCTTCTGGAACCTTGAGCTTCTGGAACCTTGAGCTGCTGAAACCTTGAGCTTCTGGAGCCTTGAGCTGCTGGAACCTTGAAGTGCTGGAGCCTTTTAACTGCTGGAACCTTGAGCTGCTGGAACCTTGAGCTGCTGGAACCTTGAGCTGCTGGAGCGTTGAGCTGCTGGTGCTTCTGGAACCTTGAGCTTCTGGAACTTTGAGCTTCTGGAACCTTGAGCTGCTGGAGCCTTGAGCTTCTGGAACCTTGAGCTGCTGAAGCCTTGAGCTGCTGGAACCTTGAGCTGCTGGTGCTTCTGGAACCTTGAGCTGCTGGAACCTTGAGCTGCTGGTGCTTCTGGAACCTTGAGCTGCTGGAACCTTGAGCTTCTGGTGCTTCTGGAACCTTGAGCTTCTGGAACCTTGAGCTGCTGGTGCTTCTGGAACCTTGAGCATCTGGAGCCTTGAGCCTCTGGAACCTTGAGCTGCTGGAGCCTTGAGCTGCTGGTGCTTCTGGAACCTTGAGCTGCTGGAACCTTGAGCTGCTGGTGCTTCTGGAACCTTGAGCTGCTGGAACCTTGAGCTGCTGGTGCTTCTGGAACCTTGAGCATCGGGAGCCTTGAGCTTCTGGAACCTTGAGCTGCTGGAGCCTTGAGCTGCTGGTGCTTCTGGAACCTTGAGCTGCTGGAGCCTTGAGCTCCTGGAACATTGAGCTGCTGGAACCTTGAGCTGCTGGAACCTTGAGCTTCTGGAACCTTGAGCTGCTGGTGCTTCTGGAACCTTGAGCTGCTGGAACCTTGAGCTGCTGGTGCTTCTGGAAACTTGAGCTTCTGGAGCCTTGAGCTGCTGGAACCTTGAGCTGCTGGTGCTTCTGGAACCTTGAGCATCTGGAGCCTTGAGCCTCTGGAACCTTGAGCTGCTGGAGCCTTGAGCTGCTGGTGCTTCTGGAACCTTGAGCTGCTGGAACCTTGAGCTGCTGGTGCTTCTGGAACCTTGAGCTGCTGGAACCTTGAGCTGCTGGAACCTTGAGCTGCTGGTGCTTCTGGAACCTTGAGCATCTGGAGCCTTGAGCTTCTGGAACCTTGAGCTGCTGGATCCTTGAGCTGCTGGTGCTTCTGGAGCCTTGAGCTGCTGGAACCTTGAAGTGCTGGAGCCTTGAGCTGCTGGAACCTTGAGCTGCTGGAACCTTGAGCTGCTGGAACCTTGAGCTGCTGGAGCTTTGAGCTGCTGGTGCTTCTGGAACCTTGAGCTTCTGGAACCTTGAGCTGCTGGAACCTTGAGCTGCTGGAACCTTGAGCTTCTGGAACCTTGAGCTGCTGGTGCTTCTGGAACCTTGAGCATCTGGAGCCTTGAGCCTCTGGAACCTTGAGCTGCTGGAGCCTTGAGCTGCTGGTGCTTCTGGAACCTTGAGCTGCTGGAACCTTGAGCTGCTGGTGCTTCTGGAACCTTGAGCTGCTGGAACCTTGAGCTGCTGGTGCTTCTGGAACCTTGAGCATCGGGAGCCTTGAGCTTCTGGAACCTTGAGCTGCTGGAGCCTTGAGCTGCTGGTGCTTCTGGAACCTTGAGCTGCTGGAGCCTTGAGCTCCTGGAACATTGAGCTGCTGGAACCTTGAGCTGCTGGAACCTTGAGCTTCTGGAACCTTGAGCTGCTGGTGCTTCTGGAACCTTGAGCTGCTGGAACCTTGAGCTGCTGGTGCTTCTGGAAACTTGAGCTTCTGGAGCCTTGAGCTGCTGGAACCTTGAGCTGCTGGTGCTTCTGGAACCTTGAGCATCTGGAGCCTTGAGCCTCTGGAACCTTGAGCTGCTGGAGCCTTGAGCTGCTGGTGCTTCTGGAACCTTGAGCTGCTGGAACCTTGAGCTGCTGGTGCTTCTGGAACCTTGAGCTGCTGGAACCTTGAGCTGCTGGTGCTTCTGGAACCTTGAGCTGCTGGAACCTTGAGCTGCTGGTGCTTCTGGAATCTTGAGCTTCTGGAACCTTGAGCCGCTGGAACCTTGACTTCTAGGAGCCTGGAGCTGCTGGAACCTTGAAGTGCTGGAGCCTTGAGCTGCTGGAACCTTGAGCTGCTGGAGCTTTGAGCTGCTGGTGCTTCTGGAACCTTGAGCTTCTGGAACCTTGAGCTTCTGGTGCTTCTGGAACCTTGAGCTGCTGGTGCTTCTGGAACCTTGAGCTGCTGGAACCTTGAGCTGCTGGTGCTTCTGGAACCTTGAGCTGCTGGAACCTTGAGCTGCTGGAACCTTGAGCTGCTGGTGCTTCTGGAACCTTGAGCATCTGGAGCCTTGAGCTTCTGGAACCTTGAGCTGCTGGAGCCTTGAGCTGCTGGTGCTTCTGGAACCTTGAGCTGCTGGAACCTTGAGCTGCTGGTGCTTCTGGAATCTTGAGCTTCTGGAACCTTGAGCTGCTGGAACCTTGACTTCTAGGAGCCTTGAGCTGCTGGAACCTTGAGCTGCTGGTGCTTCTGGAACCTTGAGCTGCTGGAACCTTGAGCTGCTGGAACATTGAGCTGCTGGTGCTTCTGGAACCTTGAGCATCTGGAGCCTTGAGCTTCTGGAACCTTGAGCTGCTGGAGCCTTGAGCTGCTGGTGCTTCTGGAACCTTGAGCTGCTGGAGCCTTGAGCTCCTGGAAGCTTGAGCTGCTGTAACCTTGAGCTGCTGGAACCTTGTGCTTCTGGAACCTTGAGCTGCTGGTGCTTCTGGAACCTTGAGCTGCTGGTGCTTCTGGAACCTTGAGCTGCTGGAACCTTGAGCTGCTGGTGCTTCTGGAACCTTGAGCTGCTGGAGCCTTGAGCTGCTGGAACCTTCAGCTGCTGGTGCTTCTGGAACCTTGAGCTGCTGGAACCTTGAGCTGCTGGTGCTTCTGGAACCTTGAGCTGCTGGAACCTTGAGCTGCTGGAGCCTTGTGCTGCTGGTGCTTCTGGAACCTTTTGCATCTGGAGCCTTGAGCTTCTGGAACCTTGAGCTGCTGGAGCCTTGAGCTGCTGGAACGTTGAGCTGCTGGAACCTTGGGCTTCTGGAACCTTGAGCTGCTGGTGCTTCTGGAACCTTGAGCTGCTGGAACCTTGAGCTGCTGGTGCTTCTGGAACCTTGAGCTGTTGGAACCTTGAGCTGCTGGTGCTTCTGGAACCTTGAGCTGCTGGAGCCTTGAGCTGCTGGTGCTTCTGGAACCTTGAGCTGCTGGAACCTTGAGCTGCTGGTGCTTCTGGAACCTTGAGCTGCTGGAACCTTGAGCTGCTGGAACCTTGAGCTGCTGGTGCTTCTGGAACCTTGAGCATCTGGAGCCTTGAGCTTCTGGAACCTTGAGCTGCTGGAGCCATGAGCTGCTGGTGCTTCTGGAACCTTGAGCTGCTGGAGCCTTGAGCTCCTGGAACCTTGAGCTGCTGGAACCTTGAGCTGCTGGAACCTTGAGCTTCTGGAACCTTGAGCTGCTGGTGCTTCTGGAACCTTGAGCTGCTGGAACCTTGAGCTTCTGGTGCTTCTGGAACCTTGAGCTGCTGGTGCTTCTGGAACCTTGAGCTGCTGGAACCTTGAGCTGCTGGTGCTTCTGGAATCTTGAGCTTCTGGAACCTTGAGCTGCTGGAACCTTGACTTCTAGGAGCCTTGAGCTGCTGGAACCTTGAGCTGCTGGTGCTTCTGGAACCTTGAGCTGCTGGAACCTTGAGCTGCTGGAACATTGAGCTGCTGGTGCTTCTGGAACCTTGAGCATCTGGAGCCTTGAGCTTCTGGAACCTTGAGCTGCTGGAGCCTTGAGCTCCTGGAAGCTTGAGCTGCTGGAACCTTGAGCTGCTGGAACCTTGTGCTTCTGGAACCTTGAGCTGCTGGTGCTTCTGGAACCTTGAGCTGCTGGAACCTTGAGCTGCTGGAACCTTGAGCTGCTGGTGCTTCTGGAACCTTGAGCTGCTGGTGCTTCTGGAACCTTGAGCTGCTGGAACCTTGAGCTGCTGGTGCTTCTGGAACCTTGAGCTGCTGGAACCTTGAGCTGCTGGTGCTTCTGGAACCTTGAGCTTCTGGAACCTTGAGCTGCTGGAACCTTGACTTCTGGAGCCTTGAGCTGCTGGAACCTTGAAGTGCTGGAGCCTTGAGCTGCTGGAACCTTGAGCTGCTGGAACCTTGAGCTGTTGGAACCTTGAGCTGCTGGAGCTTTGAGCTGCTGGTGCTTCTGGAACCTTGAGTTTCTGGAACCTTGAGCTTCTGGAACCTTGAGCTGCTGGAGCCTTGAGCTTCTGGAACCTTGAGCTGCTGAAGCCTTGAGCTTCTGGAACCTTGAGCTGCTGGAGCCTTGAGCTTCTGGAACCTTGAGCTGCTGGAACCTTGAGCTGCTGGAACCTTGAGCTGCTGGAACCTTGAGCTGCTGGTGCTTCTGGAACCTTGAGCTGCTGGAACCTTGAGCTGCTGGTGCTTCTGGAACCTTGAGCTGCTGGAACCTTGAGCTGCTGGTGCTTCTGGAACCTTGAGCTGCTGGAACCTTGAGCTGCTGGTGCTTCTGGAACCTTGAGCATCTGGAGCCTTGAGCTTCTGGAACCTTGAGCTGCTGGAGCCTTGAGCTGCTGGTGCTTCTGGAACCTTGAGCTGCTGGAACATTGAGCTGCTGGTGCTTCTGAAACCTTGAGCTGCTGGAACCTTGAGCTGCTGGAACCTTGAGCTGCTGGAACCTTGAGCTGCTGGTGCTTCTGGAACCTTGAGCATCTGGAGCCTTGAGCTTCTGGAACCTTGAGCTGCTGGTGCTTCTGGAACCTTGAGCTGCTGGAACCTTGAACTGCTGGAACCTTGAGCTGCTGGTGCTTCTGGAAGCTTGAGCTGCTGGTGCTTCTGGAACCTTGAGCTGCTGGAACCTTGAGCTGCTGGTGCTTCTGGAACCTTGAGCTGCTGGAACCTTGAGCTGCTGGTGCTTCTGGAATCTTGAGCTTCTGGAACCTTGAGCTGCTGGAACCTTGACTTCTAGGAGCCTTGAGCTGCTGGAACCTTGAAGTGCTGGAGCCTTGAGCTGCTGGAACCTTGAGCTGCTGGAACCTTTTGCTGCTGGAACCTTGAGCTGCTGGAGCTTTGAGCTGCTGGTGCTTCTGCAACCTTGAGCTTCTGGAACCTTGAGCTTCTGGTGCTTCTGGAACCTTGAGCTGCTGGAACCTTGAGCTGCTGGTGCTTCTGGAACCTTGAGCTGCTGGAACCTTGAGCTGCTGGAACCTTGAGCTGCTGGTGCTTCTGGAACCTTGAGCTGCTGGAACCTTGAGCTGCTGGAACCTTGAGCTGCTGGTGCTTCTGGAACCTTGAGCATCTGGAGCCTTGAGCTTCTGGAACTTTGAGCTGCTGGAGCCTTGAGCTGCTGGTGCTTCTGGAACCTTGAGCTGCTGGAGCCTTGAGCTGCTGGAACCTTCAGCTGCTGGTGCTTCTGGAACCTTGAGCTGCTGGAACCTTGAGCTGCTGGAACCTTGAGCTGCTGGTGCTTCTGGAACCTTGAGCTGCTGGAACCTTGAGCTGCTGGAACCTTGTGCTGCTGGTGCTTCTGGAACCTTTTGCATCTGGAGCCTTGAGCTTCTGGAACCTTGAGCTGCTGGAGCCTTGAGCTGCTGGAACGTTGAGCTGCTGGTTCTTCTGGAACCTTTTGCATCTGGAGCCTTGAGCTTCTGGAACCTTGAGCTGCTGGAACCTTGTGCTGCTGGTGCTTCTGGAACCTTTTGCATCTGGAGCCTTGAGCTTCTGGAACCTTGAGCTGCTGGAACCTTGGGCTTCTGGAACCTTGAGCTGCTGGTGCTTCTGGAACCTTGAGCTGCTGGAACCTTGAGCTGCTGGTGCTTCTGGAACCTTGAGCTGCTGGAACCTTGAGCTGCTGGTGCTTCTGGAACCTTGAGCTTCTTGAACCTTGAGCTGCTGGAACCTTGAGCTTCTGGAGCCTTGAGCTGCTGGAACCTTGAAGTGCTGGAGCCTTGAGCTGCTGGAACCTTGAGCTGCTGGAACCTTGAGCTGCTGGAGCTTTGAGCTGCTGGTGCTTCTGGAACCTTGAGCTTCTGGAACCTTGAGCTTCTGGAACCTTGAGCTGCTGGAGCCTTGAGATTCTAGAACCTTGAGCTGCTGAAGCCTTGAGCTTCTGGAACCTTGAGCTGCTGGTGCTTCTGGAACCTTGAGCATCTGGAGCCTTGAGCTTCTGGAACCTTGAGCTGCTGGTGCTTCTGGAACCTTGAGCTGCTGGAACCTTGAGCTGCTGGAACCTTGAGCTGCTGGTGCTTCTGGAAGCTTGAGCTGCTGGTGCTTCTGGAACCTTGAGCTGCTGGAACCTTGAGCTGCTGGTGCTTCTGGAACCTTGAGCTGCTGGAACCTTGAGCTGCTGGTGCTTCTGGAATCTTGAGCTTCTGGAACCTTGAGCTGCTGGAACCTTGACTTCTAGGAGCCTTGAGCTGCTGGAACCTTGAAGTGCTGGAGCCTTGAGCTGCTGGAGCTTTGAGCTGCTGGTGCTTCTGGAACCTTGAGCTTCTGGAACCTTGAGCTTCTGGTGCTTCTGGAACCTTGAGCTGCTGGAACCTTGAGCTGCTGGTGCTTCTGGAACCTTGAGCTGCTGGAACCTTGAGCTGCTGTAACCTTGAGCTGCTGGTGCTTCTGGAACCTTGAGCTGCTGGAACCTTGAGCTGCTGGAACCTTGAGCTGCTGGTGCTTCTGGAACCTTGAGCATCTGGAGCCTTGAGCTTCTGGAACTTTGAGCTGCTGGAGCCTTGAGCTGCTGGTGCTTCTGGAACCTTGAGCTGCTGGAGCCTTGAGCTGCTGGAACCTTCAGCTGCTGGTGCTTCTGGAACCTTGAGCTGCTGGAACCTTGAGCTGCTGGAACCTTGAGCTGCTGGTGCTTCTGGAACCTTGAGCTGCTGGAACCTTGAGCTGCTGGAACCTTGTGCTGCTGGTGCTTCTGGAACCTTTTGCATCTGGAGCCTTGAGCTTCTGGAACCTTGAGCTGCTGGAGCCTTGAGCTGCTGGAACGTTGAGCTGCTGGTTCTTCTGGAACCTTTTGCATCTGGAGCCTTGAGCTTCTGGAACCTTGAGCTGCTGGAACCTTGTGCTGCTGGTGCTTCTGGAACCTTTTGCATCTGGAGCCTTGAGCTTCTGGAACCTTGAGCTGCTGGAACCTTGGGCTTCTGGAACCTTGAGCTGCTGGTGCTTCTGGAACCTTGAGCTGCTGGAACCTTGAGCTGCTGGTGCTTCTGGAACCTTGAGCTGCTGGAACCTTGAGCTGCTGGTGCTTCTGGAACCTTGAGCTTCTTGAACCTTGAGCTGCTGGAACCTTGAGCTTCTGGAGCCTTGAGCTGCTGGAACCTTGAAGTGCTGGAGCCTTGAGCTGCTGGAACCTTGAGCTGCTGGAACCTTGAGCTGCTGGAGCTTTGAGCTGCTGGTGCTTCTGGAACCTTGAGCTTCTGGAACCTTGAGCTTCTGGAACCTTGAGCTGCTGGAGCCTTGAGATTCTAGAACCTTGAGCTGCTGAAGCCTTGAGCTTCTGGAACCTTGAGCTGCTGGTGCTTCTGGAACCTTGAGCATCTGGAGCCTTGAGCTTCTGGAACCTTGAGCTGCTGGTGCTTCTGGAACCTTGAGCTGCTGGAACCTTGAGCTGCTGGAACCTTGAGCTGCTGGTGCTTCTGGAAGCTTGAGCTGCTGGTGCTTCTGGAACCTTGAGCTGCTGGAACCTTGAGCTGCTGGTGCTTCTGGAACCTTGAGCTGCTGGAACCTTGAGCTGCTGGTGCTTCTGGAATCTTGAGCTTCTGGAACCTTGAGCTGCTGGAACCTTGACTTCTAGGAGCCTTGAGCTGCTGGAACCTTGAAGTGCTGGAGCCTTGAGCTGCTGGAGCTTTGAGCTGCTGGTGCTTCTGGAACCTTGAGCTTCTGGTGCTTCTGGAACCTTGAGCTGCTGGAACCTTGAGCTGCTGGTGCTTCTGGAACCTTGAGCTGCTGGAACCTTGAGCTGCTG
Organism: Cyprinodon diabolis; assembly: GCA_030533445.1. NCBI lineage: Eukaryota > Metazoa > Chordata > Actinopteri > Cyprinodontiformes > Cyprinodontidae > Cyprinodon > Cyprinodon diabolis. The sequence continues at coordinate 186,540 of JARPUW010000553.1, forward strand.
GAACCTTGAGCTGCTGGTGCTTCTGGAACCTTGAGCTGCTGGAACCTTGAGCTGCTGGAACCTTGAGCTGCTGGTGCTTCTGGAACCTTGAGCATCTGGAGCCTTGAGCTTCTGGAACTTTGAGCTGCTGGAGCCTTGAGCTGCTGGTGCTTCTGGAACCTTGAGCTGCTGGAGCCTTGAGCTGCTGGAACCTTCAGCTGCTGGTGCTTCTGGAACCTTGAGCTGCTGGAACCTTGAGCTGCTGGAACCTTGAGCTGCTGGTGCTTCTGGAACCTTGAGCTGCTGGAACCTTGAGCTGCTGGAACCTTGTGCTGCTGGTGCTTCTGGAACCTTTTGCATCTGGAGCCTTGAGCTTCTGGAACCTTGAGCTGCTGGAGCCTTGAGCTGCTGGAACGTTGAGCTGCTGGAACCTTGGGCTTCTGGAACCTTGAGCTGCTGGTGCTTCTGGAACCTTGAGCTGCTGGAACCTTGAGCTGCTGGAACCTTGTGCTGCTGGTGCTTCTGGAACCTTTTGCTTCTGGAACCTTGAGCTTCTGGAACCTTGAGCTTCTGGTGCTTCTGGAACCTTGAGCTGCTGGAACCTTGAGCTGCTGGTGCTTCTGGAACCTTGAGCTGCTGGAACCTTGAGCTGCTGGTGCTTCTGGAACCTTGAGCTGCTGGAACCTTGAGCTGCTGGAACCTTGAGCTGCTGGTGCTTCTGGAACCTTGAGCATCTGGAGCCTTGAGCTTCTGGAACTTTGAGCTGCTGGAGCCTTGAGCTGCTGGTGCTTCTGGAACCTTGAGCTGCTGGAGCCTTGAGCTGCTGGAACCTTCAGCTGCTGGTGCTTCTGGAACCTTGAGCTGCTGGAACCTTGAGCTGCTGGAACCTTGAGCTGCTGGTGCTTCTGGAACCTTGAGCTGCTGGAACCTTGAGCTGCTGGAACCTTGTGCTGCTGGTGCTTCTGGAACCTTTTGCATCTGGAGCCTTGAGCTTCTGGAACCTTGAGCTGCTGGAGCCTTGAGCTGCTGGAACGTTGAGCTGCTGGTTCTTCTGGAACCTTTTGCATCTGGAGCCTTGAGCTTCTGGAACCTTGAGCTGCTGGAACCTTGTGCTGCTGGTGCTTCTGGAACCTTTTGCATCTGGAGCCTTGAGCTTCTGGAACCTTGAGCTGCTGGAACCTTGGGCTTCTGGAACCTTGAGCTGCTGGTGCTTCTGGAACCTTGAGCTGCTGGAACCTTGAGCTGCTGGTGCTTCTGGAACCTTGAGCTGCTGGAACCTTGAGCTGCTGGTGCTTCTGGAACCTTGAGCTTCTTGAACCTTGAGCTGCTGGAACCTTGAGCTTCTGGAGCCTTGAGCTGCTGGAACCTTGAAGTGCTGGAGCCTTGAGCTGCTGGAACCTTGAGCTGCTGGAACCTTGAGCTGCTGGAGCTTTGAGCTGCTGGTGCTTCTGGAACCTTGAGCTTCTGGAACCTTGAGCTTCTGGAACCTTGAGCTGCTGGAGCCTTGAGATTCTAGAACCTTGAGCTGCTGAAGCCTTGAGCTTCTGGAACCTTGAGCTGCTGGTGCTTCTGGAACCTTGAGCATCTGGAGCCTTGAGCTTCTGGAACCTTGAGCTGCTGGTGCTTCTGGAACGTTGAGCTGCTGGAACCTTGAGCTGCTGGAACCTTGAGCTGCTGGTGCTTCTGGAAGCTTGAGCTGCTGGTGCTTCTGGAACCTTGAGCTGCTGGAACCTTGAGCTGCTGGTGCTTCTGGAACCTTGAGCTGCTGGAACCTTGAGCTGCTGGTGCTTCTGGAATCTTGAGCTTCTGGAACCTTGAGCTGCTGGAACCTTGACTTCTAGGAGCCTTGAGCTGCTGGAACCTTGAAGTGCTGGAGCCTTGAGCTGCTGGAGCTTTGAGCTGCTGGTGCTTCTGGAACCTTGAGCTTCTGGAACCTTGAGCTTCTGGTGCTTCTGGAACCTTGAGCTGCTGGAACCTTGAGCTGCTGGTGCTTCTGGAACCTTGAGCTGCTGGAACCTTGAGCTGCTGGAACCTTGAGCTGCTGGTGCTTCTGGAACCTTGAGCTGCTGGAACCTTGAGCTGCTGGAACCTTGAGCTGCTGGTGCTTCTGGAACCTTGAGCATCTGGAGCCTTGAGCTTCTGGAACTTTGAGCTGCTGGAGCCTTGAGCTGCTGGTGCTTCTGGAACCTTGAGCTGCTGGAGCCTTGAGCTGCTGGAACCTTCAGCTGCTGGTGCTTCTGGAACCTTGAGCTGCTGGAACCTTGAGCTGCTGGAACCTTGAGCTGCTGGTGCTTCTGGAACCTTGAGCTGCTGGAACCTTGAGCTGCTGGAACCTTGTGCTGCTGGTGCTTCTGGAACCTTTTGCATCTGGAGCCTTGAGCTTCTGGAACCTTGAGCTGCTGGAGCCTTGAGCTGCTGGAACGTTGAGCTGCTGGAACCTTGGGCTTCTGGAACCTTGAGCTGCTGGTGCTTCTGGAACCTTGAGCTGCTGGAACCTTGAGCTGCTGGTGCTTCTGGAACCTTGAGCTGTTGGAACCTTGAGCTGCTGGTGCTTCTGGAACCTTGAGCTGCTGGAACCTTGAGCTGCTGGTGCTTCTGGAACCTTGAGCTGCTGGAACCTTGAGCTGCTGGTGCTTCTGGAACCTTGAGCTTCTTGATCCTTGAGCTGCTGGAACCTTGAGCTTCTGGAGCCTTGAGCTGCTGGAACCTTGAGCTGCTGGAGCCTTGAGATTCTAGAACCTTGAGCTGCTGAAGCTTTGAGCTTCTGGAAACTTGAGCTGCTGGAGCCTTGAGCTTCTGGAACCTCTAGCTGCTGGAACCTTGAGCTGCTGGAACCTTGAGCTGTTGGAACCTTGAGCTGCTGGAACCTTGAGCTGCTGGTGCTTCTGGAACCTTGAGCTGCTGGAACCTTGAGCTGCTGGTGCTTCTTGAACCTTGAGCTGCTGGAACCTTGAGCTCCTGGAACCTTGAGCTGCTGGTGCTTCTGGAACCTTGAGCTGCTGGAACCTTGAGCTGCTGGAACCTTGAGCTGCTGGTGCTTCTGGAACCTTGAGCATCTGGAGCCTTGAGCTTCTGGAACCTTGAGCTGCTGGAGCCTTGAGCTGCTGGTGCTTCTGGAACCTTGAGCTGCTGGAGCCTTTAGCTGCTGGAACCTTGAGCTGCTGGAACCTTGAGCTGCTGGAACCTTGAGCTGCTGGTGCTTCTGGAACCTTGAGCTGCTGAAACCTTGAGCTGCTGGTGCTTCTGGAACCTTGAGCTGCTGGAACCTTGAGCTGCTGAAACCTTGAGCTGCTGGTGCTTCTGGAACCTTGAGCTGCTGGAACCTTGAGCTGCTGGTTATTCTGGAACCTTGAGCTGCTGGAACCTTGAGCTGCTGGTGCTTCTGGAACCTTGAGCTTCTGGAACCTTGAGCTGCTGGAACCTTGAGCTTCTGGAGCCTTGAGCTGCTGGAACCTTGAAGTGCTGGAGCCTTGAGCTGCTGGAACCTTGAGCTGCTGGAACCTTGAGCTGCTGGAGCTTTGAGCTGCTGGTGCTTCTGGAACCTTGAGCTTCTGGAACCTTGAGCTGCTGGAGCCTTGAGCTTCTGGAGCCTTGAGCCTCTGGAACCTTGAGCTGCTGGACCCTTGAGCTGCTGGTGCTTCTGGAACCTTGAGCTGCTGGAGCCTTGAGCCTCTGGAACCTTGAGCTGCTGGAGCCTTGAGCTTCTGGAACCTCTAGCTGCTGGAACCTTGAGCTGCTGGAACCTTGAGATTCTAGAACCTTGAGCTGCTGAAGCCTTGAGCTTCTGGAAACTTGAGCTGCTGGAGCCTTGAGCTTCTGGAACCTCTAGCTGCTGGAACCTTGAGCTGCTGGAACCTTGAGCTGCTGGTGCTTCTGGAACCTTGAGCTGCTGGAACCTTGAGCTCCTGGAACCTTGAGCTGCTGGTGCTTCTGGAACCTTGAGCTGCTGGAACCTTGAGCTGCTGGAACCTTGAGCTGCTGGTGCTTCTGGAACCTTGAGCATCTGGAGCCTTGAGCTTCTGGAACCTTGAGCTGCTGGAGCCTTGAGCTGCTGGTGCTTCTGGAACCTTGAGCTGCTGGAGCCTTTAGCTGCTGGAACCTTGAGCTGCTGGAACCTTGAGCTGCTGGTGCTTCTGGAACCTTGAGCTGCTGAAACCTTGAGCTGCTGGTGCTTCTGGAACCTTGAGCTGCTGGTGATTCTGGAACCTTGAGCTGCTGGAACCTTGAGCTGCTGGTGCTTCTGGAACCTTGAGCTGCTGGAACCTTGAGCTTCTGGAGCCTTGAGCTGCTGGAACCTTGAAGTGCTGGAGCCTTGAGCTGCTGGAACCTTGAGCTGCTGGAGCTTTGAGCTGCTGGTGCTTCTGGAACCTTGAGCTTCTGGAACCTTGAGCTTCTGGAACCTTGAGCTGCTGGAGCATTGAGCTTCTGGAGCCTTGAGCTGCTGAAGCCTTGAGCTGCTGGAATCTTGAGCTGCTGGTGCTTCTGGAACCTTGAGCTGCTGGAACCTTGAGCTGCTGGTGCTTCTGGAACCTTGAGCTGCTGGAACCTTGAGCTTCTGGTGCTTCTGGAACCTTGAGCTGCTGGAACCTTGAGCTGCTGGTGCTTCTGGAACCTTGAGCATCTGGAGCCTTGAGCCTCTGGAACCTTGAGCTGCTGGAGCCTTGAGCTGCTGGTGCTTCTGGAACCTTGAGCTGCTGGAACCTTGAGCTGCTGGTGCTTCTGGAACCTTGAGCTGCTGGAACCTTGAGCTGCTGGTGCTTCTGGAACCTTGAGCATCGGGAGCCTTGAGCTTCTGGAACCTTGAGCTGCTGGAGCCTTGAGCTGCTGGTGCTTCTGGAACCTTGAGCTGCTGGAGCCTTGAGCTCCTGGAACATTGAGCTGCTGGAACCTTGAGCTGCTGGAACCTTGAGCTTCTGGAACCTTGAGCTTCTGGAACCTTGAGCTGCTGGAGCCTTGAGCTTCTGGAGCCTTGAGCTGCTGAAGCCTTGAGCTGCTGGAATCTTGAGCTGCTGGTGCTTCTGGAACCTTGAGCTGCTGGAACCTTGAGCTGCTGGTGCTTCTGGAACCTTGAGCTGCTGGAACCTTGAGCTTCTGGTGCTTCTGGAACCTTGAGCTGCTGGAACCTTGAGCTGCTGGTGCTTCTGGAACCTTGAGCATCTGGAGCCTTGAGCCTCTGGAACCTTGAGCTGCTGGAGCCTTGAGCTGCTGGTGCTTCTGGAACCTTGAGCTGCTGGAACCTTGAGCTGCTGGTGCTTCTGGAACCTTGAGCTGCTGGAACCTTGAGCTGCTGGTGCTTCTGGAACCTTGAGCATCGGGAGCCTTGAGCTTCTGGAACCTTGAGCTGCTGGAGCCTTGAGCTGCTGGTGCTTCTGGAACCTTGAGCTGCTGGAGCCTTGAGCTCCTGGAACATTGAGCTGCTGGAACCTTGAGCTGCTGGATCCTTGAGCTTCTGGAACCTTGAGCTGCTGGTGCTTCTGGAACCTTGAGCTGCTGGAACCTTGAGCTGCTGGTGCTTCTGGAACCTTGAGCTGCTGGAACCTTGAGCTGCTGGTGCTTCTGGAACCTTGAGCTGCTGGAACCTTGAGCTGCTGGTGCTTCTGGAAACTTGAGCTTCTGGAGCCTTGAGCTGCTGGAACCTTGAGCTGCTGGTGCTTCTGGAACCTTGAGCTTCTGGAGCCTTGAGCCTCTGGAACCTTGAGCTGCTGGAGCCTTGAGCTGCTGGTGCTTCTGGAACCTTGAGCTGCTGGAACCTTGAGCTGCTGGTGCTTCTGGAACCTTGAGCTGCTGGAACCTTGAGCTGCTGGAACCTTGAGCTGCTGGTGCTTCTGGAACCTTGAGCATCCGGAGCATTGAGCTTCTGGAACCTTGAGCTGCTGGAGCCTTGAGCTGCTGGTGCTTCTGGAACCTTGAGCTGCTGGAGCCTTGAGCTGCTGGAACCTTGAGCTGCTGGAACCTTGAGCTTCTGGAACCTTAAGCTGCTGGTGCTTCTGGAACCTTGAGCTGCTGGAACCTTGAGCTGCTGGTGCTTCTGGAACCTTGAGCTGCTGGAACCTTGAGCTGCTGGTGCTTCTGGAACCTTGAGCTTCTGGAACCTTGAGCTGCTGGAGCCTTGAGCTGCTGGTGCTTCTGGAACCTTGAGCTTCTGGAACATTGAGCTTCTGGAACCTTGAGCTGCTGGAGCCTTGAGATTCTGGAACCTTGAGCATCCGGAGCATTGAGCTTCTGGAACCTTGAGCTGCTGGAGCCTTGAGCTGCTGGTGCTTCTGGAACCTTGAGCTGCTGGAGCCTTGAGCTGCTGGAACCTTGAGCTGCTGGAACCTTGAGCTTCTGGAACCTTAAGCTGCTGGAACCTTGAGATGCTGGAACCTTGAGCTGCTGGAGCCTTGAGCTGCTGGTGCTTCTGGAACCTTGAGCTGCTGGAGCCTTGAGCTGCTGGAACCTTGAGCTGCTGGAGCCTTGAGCTTCTGGAACCTCTAGCTGCTGGAACCTTGAGATGCTGGAACCTTGAGCTGTTGGAACCTTGAGCTGCTGGAACCTTGAGCTGCTGGTGCTTCTGGAACCTTGAGCTGCTGGAACCTTGAGCTGCTGGTGCTTCTGGAACCTTGAGCTGCTGGTGCTTCTGGAACCTTGAGCTGCTGGAACCTTGAGCTGCTGGTGCTTCTGGAACCTTGAGCTGCTGAAGCCTTGAGCTTCTGGAAACTTGAGCTGCTGGAGTCTTGAGCTTCTGGAACCTCTAGCTGCTGGAACCTTGAGCTGCTGGAACCTTGAGCTGTTGGAACCTTGAGCTGCTGGAACCTTGAGCTGCTGGTGCTTCTGGAACCTTGAGCTGCTGGAACCTTGAGCTGCTGGTGCTTCTGGAACCTTGAGCTGCTGGACCCTTGAGCTGCTGGTGCTTCTGGAACCTTGAGCTGCTGGAACCTTGAGCTGCTGGAACCTTGAGCTGCTGGTGCTTCTGGAACCTTGAGCATCTGGAGCCTTGAGCTTCTGGAACCTTGAACTGCTGGAGCCTTGAGCTGCTGGTGCTTCTGGAACCTTGAGCTGCTGGAGCCTTGTGCTGCTGGAACCTTGAGCTGCTGGAACCTTGAGCTGCTGGTGCTTCTGAAACCTTGAGCTGCTGGAACCTTGAGCTGCTGGAACCTTGAGCTGCTGGTGCTTCTGGAACCTTGAGCTGCTGGAACCTTGAGCTGCTGGTGCTTCTGGAACCTTGAGCTGCTGGAACCTTGAGCTGCTGGTGCTTCTGGAACCTTGAGCTTCTGGAACCTTGAGCTGCTGAAACCTTGAGCTTCTGGAGCCTTGAGCTGCTGGAACCTTGAAGTGCTGGAGCCTTTTAACTGCTGGAACCTTGAGCTGCTGGAACCTTGAGCTGCTGGAACCTTGAGCTGCTGGAGCGTTGAGCTGCTGGTGCTTCTGGAACCTTGAGCTTCTGGAACTTTGAGCTTCTGGAACCTTGAGCTGCTGGAGCCTTGAGCTTCTGGAACCTTGAGCTGCTGAAGCCTTGAGCTGCTGGAACCTTGAGCTGCTGGTGCTTCTGGAACCTTGAGCTGCTGGAACCTTGAGCTGCTGGTGCTTCTGGAACCTTGAGCTGCTGGAACCTTGAGCTTCTGGTGCTTCTGGAACCTTGAGCTTCTGGAACCTTGAGCTGCTGGTGCTTCTGGAACCTTGAGCATCTGGAGCCTTGAGCCTCTGGAACCTTGAGCTGCTGGAGCCTTGAGCTGCTGGTGCTTCTGGAACCTTGAGCTGCTGGAACCTTGAGCTGCTGGTGCTTCTGGAACCTTGAGCTGCTGGAACCTTGAGCTGCTGGTGCTTCTGGAACCTTGAGCATCGGGAGCCTTGAGCTTCTGGAACCTTGAGCTGCTGGAGCCTTGAGCTGCTGGTGCTTCTGGAACCTTGAGCTGCTGGAGCCTTGAGCTCCTGGAACATTGAGCTGCTGGAACCTTGAGCTGCTGGAACCTTGAGCTTCTGGAACCTTGAGCTGCTGGTGCTTCTGGAACCTTGAGCTGCTGGAACCTTGAGCTGCTGGTGCTTCTGGAAACTTGAGCTTCTGGAGCCTTGAGCTGCTGGAACCTTGAGCTGCTGGTGCTTCTGGAACCTTGAGCATCTGGAGCCTTGAGCCTCTGGAACCTTGAGCTGCTGGAGCCTTGAGCTGCTGGTGCTTCTGGAACCTTGAGCTGCTGGAACCTTGAGCTGCTGGTGCTTCTGGAACCTTGAGCTGCTGGAACCTTGAGCTGCTGGAACCTTGAGCTGCTGGTGCTTCTGGAACCTTGAGCATCTGGAGCCTTGAGCTTCTGGAACCTTGAGCTGCTGGATCCTTGAGCTGCTGGTGCTTCTGGAGCCTTGAGCTGCTGGAACCTTGAAGTGCTGGAGCCTTGAGCTGCTGGAACCTTGAGCTGCTGGAACCTTGAGCTGCTGGAACCTTGAGCTGCTGGAGCTTTGAGCTGCTGGTGCTTCTGGAACCTTGAGCTTCTGGAACCTTGAGCTGCTGGAACCTTGAGCTGCTGGAACCTTGAGCTTCTGGAACCTTGAGCTGCTGGTGCTTCTGGAACCTTGAGCATCTGGAGCCTTGAGCATCTGGAACCTTGAGCTGCTGGAGCCTTGAGCTGCTGGTGCTTCTGGAACCTTGAGCTGCTGGAACCTTGAGCTGCTGGTGCTTCTGGAACCTTGAGCTGCTGGAACCTTGAGCTGCTGGTGCTTCTGGAACCTTGAGCATCGGGAGCCTTGAGCTTCTGGAACCTTGAGCTGCTGGAGCCTTGAGCTGCTGGTGCTTCTGGAACCTTGAGCTGCTGGAGCCTTGAGCTCCTGGAACATTGAGCTGCTGGAACCTTGAGCTGCTGGAACCTTGAGCTTCTGGAACCTTGAGCTGCTGGTGCTTCTGGAACCTTGAGCTGCTGGAACCTTGAGCTGCTGGTGCTTCTGGAAACTTGAGCTTCTGGAGCCTTGAGCTGCTGGAACCTTGAGCTGCTGGTGCTTCTGGAACCTTGAGCATCTGGAGCCTTGAGCCTCTGGAACCTTGAGCTGCTGGAGCCTTGAGCTGCTGGTGCTTCTGGAACCTTGAGCTGCTGGAACCTTGAGCTGCTGGTGCTTCTGGAACCTTGAGCTGCTGGAACCTTGAGCTGCTGGTGCTTCTGGAACCTTGAGCTGCTGGAACCTTGAGCTGCTGGTGCTTCTGGAATCTTGAGCTTCTGGAACCTTGAGCCGCTGGAACCTTGACTTCTAGGAGCCTGGAGCTGCTGGAACCTTGAAGTGCTGGAGCCTTGAGCTGCTGGAACCTTGAGCTGCTGGAACCTTGAGCTGCTGGAACCTTGAGCTGCTGGAGCTTTGAGCTGCTGGTGCTTCTGGAACCTTGAGCTTCTGGAACCTTGAGCTTCTGGTGCTTCTGGAACCTTGAGCTGCTGGAACCTTGAGCTGCTGGTGCTTCTGGAACCTTGAGCTGCTGGAACCTTGAGCTGCTGGTGCTTCTGGAACCTTGAGCTGCTGGAACCTTGAGCTGCTGGAACCTTGAGCTGCTGGTGCTTCTGGAACCTTGAGCATCTGGAGCCTTGAGCTTCTGGAACCTTGAGCTGCTGGAGCCTTGAGCTGCTGGTGCTTCTGGAACCTTGAGCTGCTGGAACCTTGAGCTGCTGGTGCTTCTGGAATCTTGAGCTTCTGGAACCTTGAGCTGCTGGAACCTTGACTTCTAGGAGCCTTGAGCTGCTGGAACCTTGAGCTGCTGGTGCTTCTGGAACCTTGAGCTGCTGGAACCTTGAGCTGCTGGAACATTGAGCTGCTGGTGCTTCTGGAACCTTGAGCATCTGGAGCCTTGAGCTTCTGGAACCTTGAGCTGCTGGAGCCTTGAGCTGCTGGTGCTTCTGGAACCTTGAGCTGCTGGAGCCTTGAGCTCCTGGAAGCTTGAGCTGCTGTAACCTTGAGCTGCTGGAACCTTGTGCTTCTGGAACCTTGAGCTGCTGGTGCTTCTGGAACCTTGAGCTGCTGGTGCTTCTGGAACCTTGAGCTGCTGGAACCTTGAGCTGCTGGTGCTTCTGGAACCTTGAGCTGCTGGAGCCTTGAGCTGCTGGAACCTTCAGCTGCTGGTGCTTCTGGAACCTTGAGCTGCTGGAACCTTGAGCTGCTGGAACCTTGAGCTGCTGGTGCTTCTGGAACCTTGAGCTGCTGGAACCTTGAGCTGCTGGAGCCTTGTGCTGCTGGTGCTTCTGGAACCTTTTGCATCTGGAGCCTTGAGCTTCTGGAACCTTGAGCTGCTGGAGCCTTGAGCTGCTGGAACGTTGAGCTGCTGGAACCTTGGGCTTCTGGAACCTTGAGCTGCTGGTGCTTCTGGAACCTTGAGCTGCTGGAACCTTGAGCTGCTGGTGCTTCTGGAACCTTGAGCTGTTGGAACCTTGAGCTGCTGGTGCTTCTGGAACCTTGAGCTGCTGGAGCCTTGAGCTGCTGGTGCTTCTGGAACCTTGAGCTGCTGGAACCTTGAGCTGCTGGTGCTTCTGGAACCTTGAGCTGCTGGAACCTTGAGCTGCTGGAACCTTGAGCTGCTGGTGCTTCTGGAACCTTGAGCATCTGGAGCCTTGAGCTTCTGGAACCTTGAGCTGCTGGAGCCATGAGCTGCTGGTGCTTCTGGAACCTTGAGCTGCTGGAGCCTTGAGCTCCTGGAACCTTGAGCTGCTGGAACCTTGAGCTGCTGGAACCTTGAGCTTCTGGAACCTTGAGCTGCTGGTGCTTCTGGAACCTTGAGCTGCTGGAACCTTGAGCTTCTGGTGCTTCTGGAACCTTGAGCTGCTGGTGCTTCTGGAACCTTGAGCTGCTGGAACCTTGAGCTGCTGGTGCTTCTGGAATCTTGAGCTTCTGGAACCTTGAGCTGCTGGAACCTTGACTTCTAGGAGCCTTGAGCTGCTGGAACCTTGAGCTGCTGGTGCTTCTGGAACCTTGAGCTGCTGGAACCTTGAGCTGCTGGAACATTGAGCTGCTGGTGCTTCTGGAACCTTGAGCATCTGGAGCCTTGAGCTTCTGGAACCTTGAGCTGCTGGAGCCTTGAGCTCCTGGAAGCTTGAGCTGCTGGAACCTTGAGCTGCTGGAACCTTGTGCTTCTGGAACCTTGAGCTGCTGGTGCTTCTGGAACCTTGAGCTGCTGGAACCTTGAGCTGCTGGAACCTTGAGCTGCTGGTGCTTCTGGAACCTTGAGCTGCTGGTGCTTCTGGAACCTTGAGCTGCTGGAACCTTGAGCTGCTGGTGCTTCTGGAACCTTGAGCTGCTGGAACCTTGAGCTGCTGGTGCTTCTGGAACCTTGAGCTTCTGGAACCTTGAGCTGCTGGAACCTTGACTTCTGGAGCCTTGAGCTGCTGGAACCTTGAAGTGCTGGAGCCTTGAGCTGCTGGAACCTTGAGCTGCTGGAACCTTGAGCTGTTGGAACCTTGAGCTGCTGGAGCTTTGAGCTGCTGGTGCTTCTGGAACCTTGAGTTTCTGGAACCTTGAGCTTCTGGAACCTTGAGCTGCTGGAGCCTTGAGCTTCTGGAACCTTGAGCTGCTGAAGCCTTGAGCTTCTGGAACCTTGAGCTGCTGGAGCCTTGAGCTTCTGGAACCTTGAGCTGCTGGAACCTTGAGCTGCTGGAACCTTGAGCTGCTGGAACCTTGAGCTGCTGGTGCTTCTGGAACCTTGAGCTGCTGGAACCTTGAGCTGCTGGTGCTTCTGGAACCTTGAGCTGCTGGAACCTTGAGCTGCTGGTGCTTCTGGAACCTTGAGCTGCTGGAACCTTGAGCTGCTGGTGCTTCTGGAACCTTGAGCATCTGGAGCCTTGAGCTTCTGGAACCTTGAGCTGCTGGAGCCTTGAGCTGCTGGTGCTTCTGGAACCTTGAGCTGCTGGAACATTGAGCTGCTGGTGCTTCTGAAACCTTGAGCTGCTGGAACCTTGAGCTGCTGGAACCTTGAGCTGCTGGAACCTTGAGCTGCTGGTGCTTCTGGAACCTTGAGCATCTGGAGCCTTGAGCTTCTGGAACCTTGAGCTGCTGGTGCTTCTGGAACCTTGAGCTGCTGGAACCTTGAACTGCTGGAACCTTGAGCTGCTGGTGCTTCTGGAAGCTTGAGCTGCTGGTGCTTCTGGAACCTTGAGCTGCTGGAACCTTGAGCTGCTGGTGCTTCTGGAACCTTGAGCTGCTGGAACCTTGAGCTGCTGGTGCTTCTGGAATCTTGAGCTTCTGGAACCTTGAGCTGCTGGAACCTTGACTTCTAGGAGCCTTGAGCTGCTGGAACCTTGAAGTGCTGGAGCCTTGAGCTGCTGGAACCTTGAGCTGCTGGAACCTTTTGCTGCTGGAACCTTGAGCTGCTGGAGCTTTGAGCTGCTGGTGCTTCTGCAACCTTGAGCTTCTGGAACCTTGAGCTTCTGGTGCTTCTGGAACCTTGAGCTGCTGGAACCTTGAGCTGCTGGTGCTTCTGGAACCTTGAGCTGCTGGAACCTTGAGCTGCTGGAACCTTGAGCTGCTGGTGCTTCTGGAACCTTGAGCTGCTGGAACCTTGAGCTGCTGGAACCTTGAGCTGCTGGTGCTTCTGGAACCTTGAGCATCTGGAGCCTTGAGCTTCTGGAACTTTGAGCTGCTGGAGCCTTGAGCTGCTGGTGCTTCTGGAACCTTGAGCTGCTGGAGCCTTGAGCTGCTGGAACCTTCAGCTGCTGGTGCTTCTGGAACCTTGAGCTGCTGGAACCTTGAGCTGCTGGAACCTTGAGCTGCTGGTGCTTCTGGAACCTTGAGCTGCTGGAACCTTGAGCTGCTGGAACCTTGTGCTGCTGGTGCTTCTGGAACCTTTTGCATCTGGAGCCTTGAGCTTCTGGAACCTTGAGCTGCTGGAGCCTTGAGCTGCTGGAACGTTGAGCTGCTGGTTCTTCTGGAACCTTTTGCATCTGGAGCCTTGAGCTTCTGGAACCTTGAGCTGCTGGAACCTTGTGCTGCTGGTGCTTCTGGAACCTTTTGCATCTGGAGCCTTGAGCTTCTGGAACCTTGAGCTGCTGGAACCTTGGGCTTCTGGAACCTTGAGCTGCTGGTGCTTCTGGAACCTTGAGCTGCTGGAACCTTGAGCTGCTGGTGCTTCTGGAACCTTGAGCTGCTGGAACCTTGAGCTGCTGGTGCTTCTGGAACCTTGAGCTTCTTGAACCTTGAGCTGCTGGAACCTTGAGCTTCTGGAGCCTTGAGCTGCTGGAACCTTGAAGTGCTGGAGCCTTGAGCTGCTGGAACCTTGAGCTGCTGGAACCTTGAGCTGCTGGAGCTTTGAGCTGCTGGTGCTTCTGGAACCTTGAGCTTCTGGAACCTTGAGCTTCTGGAACCTTGAGCTGCTGGAGCCTTGAGATTCTAGAACCTTGAGCTGCTGAAGCCTTGAGCTTCTGGAACCTTGAGCTGCTGGTGCTTCTGGAACCTTGAGCATCTGGAGCCTTGAGCTTCTGGAACCTTGAGCTGCTGGTGCTTCTGGAACCTTGAGCTGCTGGAACCTTGAGCTGCTGGAACCTTGAGCTGCTGGTGCTTCTGGAAGCTTGAGCTGCTGGTGCTTCTGGAACCTTGAGCTGCTGGAACCTTGAGCTGCTGGTGCTTCTGGAACCTTGAGCTGCTGGAACCTTGAGCTGCTGGTGCTTCTGGAATCTTGAGCTTCTGGAACCTTGAGCTGCTGGAACCTTGACTTCTAGGAGCCTTGAGCTGCTGGAACCTTGAAGTGCTGGAGCCTTGAGCTGCTGGAGCTTTGAGCTGCTGGTGCTTCTGGAACCTTGAGCTTCTGGAACCTTGAGCTTCTGGTGCTTCTGGAACCTTGAGCTGCTGGAACCTTGAGCTGCTGGTGCTTCTGGAACCTTGAGCTGCTGGAACCTTGAGCTGCTGTAACCTTGAGCTGCTGGTGCTTCTGGAACCTTGAGCTGCTGGAACCTTGAGCTGCTGGAACCTTGAGCTGCTGGTGCTTCTGGAACCTTGAGCATCTGGAGCCTTGAGCTTCTGGAACTTTGAGCTGCTGGAGCCTTGAGCTGCTGGTGCTTCTGGAACCTTGAGCTGCTGGAGCCTTGAGCTGCTGGAACCTTCAGCTGCTGGTGCTTCTGGAACCTTGAGCTGCTGGAACCTTGAGCTGCTGGAACCTTGAGCTGCTGGTGCTTCTGGAACCTTGAGCTGCTGGAACCTTGAGCTGCTGGAACCTTGTGCTGCTGGTGCTTCTGGAACCTTTTGCATCTGGAGCCTTGAGCTTCTGGAACCTTGAGCTGCTGGAGCCTTGAGCTGCTGGAACGTTGAGCTGCTGGTTCTTCTGGAACCTTTTGCATCTGGAGCCTTGAGCTTCTGGAACCTTGAGCTGCTGGAACCTTGTGCTGCTGGTGCTTCTGGAACCTTTTGCATCTGGAGCCTTGAGCTTCTGGAACCTTGAGCTGCTGGAACCTTGGGCTTCTGGAACCTTGAGCTGCTGGTGCTTCTGGAACCTTGAGCTGCTGGAACCTTGAGCTGCTGGTGCTTCTGGAACCTTGAGCTGCTGGAACCTTGAGCTGCTGGTGCTTCTGGAACCTTGAGCTTCTTGAACCTTGAGCTGCTGGAACCTTGAGCTTCTGGAGCCTTGAGCTGCTGGAACCTTGAAGTGCTGGAGCCTTGAGCTGCTGGAACCTTGAGCTGCTGGAACCTTGAGCTGCTGGAGCTTTGAGCTGCTGGTGCTTCTGGAACCTTGAGCTTCTGGAACCTTGAGCTTCTGGAACCTTGAGCTGCTGGAGCCTTGAGATTCTAGAACCTTGAGCTGCTGAAGCCTTGAGCTTCTGGAACCTTGAGCTGCTGGTGCTTCTGGAACCTTGAGCATCTGGAGCCTTGAGCTTCTGGAACCTTGAGCTGCTGGTGCTTCTGGAACCTTGAGCTGCTGGAACCTTGAGCTGCTGGAACCTTGAGCTGCTGGTGCTTCTGGAAGCTTGAGCTGCTGGTGCTTCTGGAACCTTGAGCTGCTGGAACCTTGAGCTGCTGGTGCTTCTGGAACCTTGAGCTGCTGGAACCTTGAGCTGCTGGTGCTTCTGGAATCTTGAGCTTCTGGAACCTTGAGCTGCTGGAACCTTGACTTCTAGGAGCCTTGAGCTGCTGGAACCTTGAAGTGCTGGAGCCTTGAGCTGCTGGAGCTTTGAGCTGCTGGTGCTTCTGGAACCTTGAGCTTCTGGAACCTTGAGCTTCTGGTGCTTCTGGAACCTTGAGCTGCTGGAACCTTGAGCTGCTGGTGCTTCTGGAACCTTGAGCTGCTGGAACCTTGAGCTGCTGGTGCTTCTGGAACCTTGAGCTGCTGGAACCTTGAGCTGCTGGAACCTTGAGCTGCTGGTGCTTCTGGAACCTTGAGCATCTGGAGCCTTGAGCTTCTGGAACTTTGAGCTGCTGGAGCCTTGAGCTGCTGGTGCTTCTGGAACCTTGAGCTGCTGGAGCCTTGAGCTGCTGGAACCTTCAGCTGCTGGTGCTTCTGGAACCTTGAGCTGCTGGAACCTTGAGCTGCTGGAACCTTGAGCTGCTGGTGCTTCTGGAACCTTGAGCTGCTGGAACCTTGAGCTGCTGGAACCTTGTGCTGCTGGTGCTTCTGGAACCTTTTGCATCTGGAGCCTTGAGCTTCTGGAACCTTGAGCTGCTGGAGCCTTGAGCTGCTGGAACGTTGAGCTGCTGGAACCTTGGGCTTCTGGAACCTTGAGCTGCTGGTGCTTCTGGAACCTTGAGCTGCTGGAACCTTGAGCTGCTGGAACCTTGTGCTGCTGGTGCTTCTGGAACCTTTTGCTTCTGGAACCTTGAGCTTCTGGAACCTTGAGCTTCTGGTGCTTCTGGAACCTTGAGCTGCTGGAACCTTGAGCTGCTGGTGCTTCTGGAACCTTGAGCTGCTGGAACCTTGAGCTGCTGGTGCTTCTGGAACCTTGAGCTGCTGGAACCTTGAGCTGCTGGAACCTTGTGCTGCTGGTGCTTCTGGAACCTTTTGCTTCTGGAACCTTGAGCTTCTGGAACCTTGAGCTTCTGGTGCTTCTGGAACCTTGAGCTGCTGGAACCTTGAGCTGCTGGTGCTTCTGGAACCTTGAGCTGCTGGAACCTTGAGCTGCTGGTGCTTCTGGAACCTTGAGCTGCTGGAACCTTGAGCTGCTGGAACCTTGAGCTGCTGGTGCTTCTGGAACCTTGAGCATCTGGAGCCTTGAGCTTCTGGAACTTTGAGCTGCTGGAGCCTTGAGCTGCTGGTGCTTCTGGAACCTTGAGCTGCTGGAGCCTTGAGCTGCTGGAACCTTCAGCTGCTGGTGCTTCTGGAACCTTGAGCTGCTGGAACCTTGAGCTGCTGGAACCTTGAGCTGCTGGTGCTTCTGGAACCTTGAGCTGCTGGAACCTTGAGCTGCTGGAACCTTGTGCTGCTGGTGCTTCTGGAACCTTTTGCATCTGGAGCCTTGAGCTTCTGGAACCTTGAGCTGCTGGAGCCTTGAGCTGCTGGAACGTTGAGCTGCTGGTTCTTCTGGAACCTTTTGCATCTGGAGCCTTGAGCTTCTGGAACCTTGAGCTGCTGGAACCTTGTGCTGCTGGTGCTTCTGGAACCTTTTGCATCTGGAGCCTTGAGCTTCTGGAACCTTGAGCTGCTGGAACCTTGGGCTTCTGGAACCTTGAGCTGCTGGTGCTTCTGGAACCTTGAGCTGCTGGAACCTTGAGCTGCTGGTGCTTCTGGAACCTTGAGCTGCTGGAACCTTGAGCTGCTGGTGCTTCTGGAACCTTGAGCTTCTTGAACCTTGAGCTGCTGGAACCTTGAGCTTCTGGAGCCTTGAGCTGCTGGAACCTTGAAGTGCTGGAGCCTTGAGCTGCTGGAACCTTGAGCTGCTGGAACCTTGAGCTGCTGGAGCTTTGAGCTGCTGGTGCTTCTGGAACCTTGAGCTTCTGGAACCTTGAGCTTCTGGAACCTTGAGCTGCTGGAGCCTTGAGATTCTAGAACCTTGAGCTGCTGAAGCCTTGAGCTTCTGGAACCTTGAGCTGCTGGTGCTTCTGGAACCTTGAGCATCTGGAGCCTTGAGCTTCTGGAACCTTGAGCTGCTGGTGCTTCTGGAACGTTGAGCTGCTGGAACCTTGAGCTGCTGGAACCTTGAGCTGCTGGTGCTTCTGGAAGCTTGAGCTGCTGGTGCTTCTGGAACCTTGAGCTGCTGGAACCTTGAGCTGCTGGTGCTTCTGGAACCTTGAGCTGCTGGAACCTTGAGCTGCTGGTGCTTCTGGAATCTTGAGCTTCTGGAACCTTGAGCTGCTGGAACCTTGACTTCTAGGAGCCTTGAGCTGCTGGAACCTTGAAGTGCTGGAGCCTTGAGCTGCTGGAGCTTTGAGCTGCTGGTGCTTCTGGAACCTTGAGCTTCTGGAACCTTGAGCTTCTGGTGCTTCTGGAACCTTGAGCTGCTGGAACCTTGAGCTGCTGGTGCTTCTGGAACCTTGAGCTGCTGGAACCTTGAGCTGCTGGAACCTTGAGCTGCTGGTGCTTCTGGAACCTTGAGCTGCTGGAACCTTGAGCTGCTGGAACCTTGAGCTGCTGGTGCTTCTGGAACCTTGAGCATCTGGAGCCTTGAGCTTCTGGAACTTTGAGCTGCTGGAGCCTTGAGCTGCTGGTGCTTCTGGAACCTTGAGCTGCTGGAGCCTTGAGCTGCTGGAACCTTCAGCTGCTGGTGCTTCTGGAACCTTGAGCTGCTGGAACCTTGAGCTGCTGGAACCTTGAGCTGCTGGTGCTTCTGGAACCTTGAGCTGCTGGAACCTTGAGCTGCTGGAACCTTGTGCTGCTGGTGCTTCTGGAACCTTTTGCATCTGGAGCCTTGAGCTTCTGGAACCTTGAGCTGCTGGAGCCTTGAGCTGCTGGAACGTTGAGCTGCTGGAACCTTGGGCTTCTGGAACCTTGAGCTGCTGGTGCTTCTGGAACCTTGAGCTGCTGGAACCTTGAGCTGCTGGTGCTTCTGGAACCTTGAGCTGTTGGAACCTTGAGCTGCTGGTGCTTCTGGAACCTTGAGCTGCTGGAACCTTGAGCTGCTGGTGCTTCTGGAACCTTGAGCTGCTGGAACCTTGAGCTGCTGGTGCTTCTGGAACCTTGAGCTTCTTGATCCTTGAGCTGCTGGAACCTTGAGCTTCTGGAGCCTTGAGCTGCTGGAACCTTGAAGTGCTGGAGCCTTGAGCTGCTGGAACCTTGAGCTGCTGGAACCTTGAGCTGCTGGAGCTTTGAGCTGCTGGTGCTTCTGGAACCTTGAGCTTCTGGAACCTTGAGCTTCTGGAACCTTGAGCTGCTGGAGCCTTGAGATTCTAGAACCTTGAGCTGCTGAAGCTTTGAGCTTCTGGAAACTTGAGCTGCTGGAGCCTTGAGCTTCTGGAACCTCTAGCTGCTGGAACCTTGAGCTGCTGGAACCTTGAGCTGTTGGAACCTTGAGCTGCTGGAACCTTGAGCTGCTGGTGCTTCTGGAACCTTGAGCTGCTGGAACCTTGAGCTGCTGGTGCTTCTTGAACCTTGAGCTGCTGGAACCTTGAGCTCCTGGAACCTTGAGCTGCTGGTGCTTCTGGAACCTTGAGCTGCTGGAACCTTGAGCTGCTGGAACCTTGAGCTGCTGGTGCTTCTGGAACCTTGAGCATCTGGAGCCTTGAGCTTCTGGAACCTTGAGCTGCTGGAGCCTTGAGCTGCTGGTGCTTCTGGAACCTTGAGCTGCTGGAGCCTTTAGCTGCTGGAACCTTGAGCTGCTGGAACCTTGAGCTGCTGGAACCTTGAGCTGCTGGTGCTTCTGGAACCTTGAGCTGCTGAAACCTTGAGCTGCTGGTGCTTCTGGAACCTTGAGCTGCTGGAACCTTGAGCTGCTGAAACCTTGAGCTGCTGGTGCTTCTGGAACCTTGAGCTGCTGGAACCTTGAGCTGCTGGTTATTCTGGAACCTTGAGCTGCTGGAACCTTGAGCTGCTGGTGCTTCTGGAACCTTGAGCTTCTGGAACCTTGAGCTGCTGGAACCTTGAGCTTCTGGAGCCTTGAGCTGCTGGAACCTTGAAGTGCTGGAGCCTTGAGCTGCTGGAACCTTGAGCTGCTGGAACCTTGAGCTGCTGGAGCTTTGAGCTGCTGGTGCTTCTGGAACCTTGAGCTTCTGGAACCTTGAGCTGCTGGAGCCTTGAGCTTCTGGAGCCTTGAGCCTCTGGAACCTTGAGCTGCTGGACCCTTGAGCTGCTGGTGCTTCTGGAACCTTGAGCTGCTGGAGCCTTGAGCTGCTGGAACCTTCAGCTGCTGGTGCTTCTGGAACCTTGAGCTGCTGGAACCTTGAGCTGCTGGAACCTTGAGCTGCTGGTGCTTCTGGAACCTTGAGCTGCTGGAACCTTGAGCTGCTGGAACCTTGTGCTGCTGGTGCTTCTGGAACCTTTTGCATCTGGAGCCTTGAGCTTCTGGAACCTTGAGCTGCTGGAGCCTTGAGCTGCTGGAACGTTGAGCTGCTGGAACCTTGGGCTTCTGGAACCTTGAGCTGCTGGTGCTTCTGGAACCTTGAGCTGCTGGAACCTTGAGCTGCTGGTGCTTCTGGAACCTTGAGCTGTTGGAACCTTGAGCTGCTGGTGCTTCTGGAACCTTGAGCTGCTGGAACCTTGAGCTGCTGGTGCTTCTGGAACCTTGAGCTGCTGGAACCTTGAGCTGCTGGTGCTTCTGGAACCTTGAGCTTCTTGATCCTTGAGCTGCTGGAACCTTGAGCTTCTGGAGCCTTGAGCTGCTGGAACCTTGAAGTGCTGGAGCCTTGAGCTGCTGGAACCTTGAGCTGCTGGAACCTTGAGCTGCTGGAGCTTTGAGCTGCTGGTGCTTCTGGAACCTTGAGCTTCTGGAACCTTGAGCTTCTGGAACCTTGAGCTGCTGGAGCCTTGAGATTCTAGAACCTTGAGCTGCTGAAGCTTTGAGCTTCTGGAAACTTGAGCTGCTGGAGCCTTGAGCTTCTGGAACCTCTAGCTGCTGGAACCTTGAGCTGCTGGAACCTTGAGCTGTTGGAACCTTGAGCTGCTGGAACCTTGAGCTGCTGGTGCTTCTGGAACCTTGAGCTGCTGGAACCTTGAGCTGCTGGTGCTTCTTGAACCTTGAGCTGCTGGAACCTTGAGCTCCTGGAACCTTGAGCTGCTGGTGCTTCTGGAACCTTGAGCTGCTGGAACCTTGAGCTGCTGGAACCTTGAGCTGCTGGTGCTTCTGGAACCTTGAGCATCTGGAGCCTTGAGCTTCTGGAACCTTGAGCTGCTGGAGCCTTGAGCTGCTGGTGCTTCTGGAACCTTGAGCTGCTGGAGCCTTTAGCTGCTGGAACCTTGAGCTGCTGGAACCTTGAGCTGCTGGAACCTTGAGCTGCTGGTGCTTCTGGAACCTTGAGCTGCTGAAACCTTGAGCTGCTGGTGCTTCTGGAACCTTGAGCTGCTGGAACCTTGAGCTGCTGGTGATTCTGGAACCTTGAGCTGCTGGAACCTTGAGCTGCTGGTGCTTCTGGAACCTTGAGCTTCTGGAACCTTGAGCTGCTGGAACCTTGAGCTTCTGGAGCCTTGAGCTGCTGGAACCTTGAAGTGCTGGAACCTTGAGCTGCTGGAACCTTGAGCTGCTGGAGCTTTGAGCTGCTGGTGCTTCTGGAACCTTGAGCTTCTGGAACCTTGAGCTTCTGGAACCTTGAGCTGCTGGAGCCTTGAGCTTCTGGAGCCTTGAGCCTCTGGAACCTTGAGCTGCTGGACCCTTGAGCTGCTGGTGCTTCTGGAACCTTGAGCTGCTGGAACCTTGAGCTGCTGGTGCTTCTGGAACCTTGAGCTGCTGGAACCTTGAGCTGCTGGAACCTTGTGCTGCTGGTGCTTCTGGAACCTTTTGCATCTGGAGCCTTGAGCTTCTGGAACCTTGAGCTGCTGGAGCCTTGAGCTGCTGGAACGTTGAGCTGCTGGAACCTTGGGCTTCTGGAACCTTGAGCTGCTGGTGCTTCTGGAACCTTGAGCTGCTGGAACCTTGAGCTGCTGGTGCTTCTGGAACCTTGAGCTGTTGGAACCTTGAGCTGCTGGTGCTTCTGGAACCTTGAGCTGCTGGAACCTTGAGCTGCTGGTGCTTCTGGAACCTTGAGCTGCTGGAACCTTGAGCTGCTGGTGCTTCTGGAACCTTGAGCTTCTTGAACCTTGAGCTGCTGGAACCTTGAGCTTCTGGAGCCTTGAGCTGCTGGAACCTTGAAGTGCTGGAGCCTTGAGCTGCTGGAACCTTGAGCTGCTGGAACCTTGAGCTGCTGGAGCCTTGAGATTCTAGAACCTTGAGCTGCTGAAGCCTTGAGCTTCTGGAAACTTGAGCTGCTGGAGCCTTGAGCTTCTGGAACCTCTAGCTGCTGGAACCTTGAGCTGTTGGAACCTTGAGCTGCTGGAACCTTGAGCTGCTGGTGCTTCTGGAACCTTGAGCTGCTGGAGCTTTGAGCTGCTGGTGCTTCTGGAACCTTGAGCTTCTGGAACCTTGAGCTTCTGGAACCTTGAGCTGTTGGAGCCTTGAGATTCTAGAACCTTGAGCTGCTGAAGCCTTGAGCTTCTGGAAACTTGAGCTGCTGGAGCCTTGAGCTTCTGGAACCTCTAGCTGCTGGAACCTTGAGCTGCTGGAACCTTGAGCTGTTGGAACCTTGAGCTGCTGGAACCTTGAGCTGCTGGTGCTTCTGGAACCTTGAGCTGCTGGAACCTTGAGCTGCTGGTGCTTCTGGAACCTTGAGCTGCTGGAACCTTGAGCTCCTGGAACCTTGAGCTGCTGGTGCTTCTGGAACCTTGAGCTGCTGGAACCTTGAGCTGCTGGAACCTTGAGCTGCTGGTGCTTCTGGAACCTTGAGCATCTGGAGCCTTGAGCTTCTGGAACCTTGAGCTGCTGGAGCCTTGAGCTGCTGGTGCTTCTGGAACCTTGAGCTGCTGGAGCCTTTAGCTGCTGGAACCTTGAGCTGCTGGAACCTTGAGCTGCTGGAACCTTGAGCTGCTGGTGCTTCTGGAACCTTGAGCTGCTGAAACCTTGAGCTGCTGGTGCTTCTGGAACCTTGAGCTGCTGGAACCTTGAGCTGCTGGTGATTCTGGAACCTTGAGCTGCTGGAACCTTGAGCTGCTGGTGCTTCTGGAACCTTGAGCTGCTGGAACCTTGAGCTTCTGGAGCCTTGAGCTGCTGGAACCTTGAAGTGCTGGAGCCTTGAGCTGCTGGAACCTTGAGCTGCTGGAGCTTTGAGCTGCTGGTGCTTCTGGAACCTTGAGCTTCTGGAACCTTGAGCTTCTGGAACCTTGAGCTGCTGGAGCCTTGAGCTTCTGGAGCCTTGAGCTGCTGAAGCCTTGAGCTGCTGGAATCTTGAGCTGCTGGTGCTTCTGGAACCTTCAGCTGCTGGAACCTTGAGCTGCTGGTGCTTCTGGAACCTTGAGCTGCTGGAACCTTGAGCTTCTGGTGCTTCTGGAACCTTGAGCTGCTGGAACCTTGAGCTGCTGGTGCTTCTGGAACCTTGAGCATCTGGAGCCTTGAGCCTCTGGAACCTTGAGCTGCTGGAGCCTTGAGCTGCTGGTGCTTCTGGAACCTTGAGCTGCTGGAACCTTGAGCTGCTGGTGCTTCTGGAACCTTGAGCTGCTGGAACCTTGAGCTGCTGGTGCTTCTGGAACCTTGAGCATCGGGAGCCTTGAGCTTCTGGAACCTTGAGCTGCTGGAGCCTTGAGCTGCTGGTGCTTCTGGAACCTTGAGCTGCTGGAGCCTTGAGCTCCTGGAACATTGAGCTGCTGGAACCTTGAGCTGCTGGAACCTTGAGCTTCTGGAACCTTGAGCTGCTGGTGCTTCTGGAACCTTGAGCTGCTGGAACCTTGAGCTGCTGGTGCTTCTGGAACCTTGAGCTGCTGGAACCTTGAGCTGCTGGTGCTTCTGGAACCTTGAGCTGCTGGAACCTTGAGCTGCTGGTGCTTCTGGAAACTTGAGCTTCTGGAGCCTTGAGCTGCTGGAACCTTGAGCTGCTGGTGCTTCTGGAACCTTGAGCTTCTGGAGCCTTGAGCCTCTGGAACCTTGAGCTGCTGGAGCCTTGAGCTGCTGGTGCTTCTGGAACCTTGAGCTGCTGGAACCTTGAGCTGCTGGTGCTTCTGGAACCTTGAGCTGCTGGAACCTTGAGCTGCTGGAACCTTGAGCTGCTGGTGCTTCTGGAACCTTGAGCATCCGGAGCATTGAGCTTCTGGAACCTTGAGCTGCTGGAGCCTTGAGCTGCTGGTGCTTCTGGAACCTTGAGCTGCTGGAGCCTTGAGCTGCTGGAACCTTGAGCTGCTGGAACCTTGAGCTTCTGGAACCTTAAGCTGCTGGTGCTTCTGGAACCTTGAGCTGCTGGAACCTTGAGCTGCTGGTGCTTCTGGAACCTTGAGCTGCTGGAACCTTGAGCTGCTGGTGCTTCTGGAACCTTGAGCTTCTGGAACCTTGAGCTGCTGGAGCCTTGAGCTGCTGGTGCTTCTGGAACCTTGAGCTTCTGGAACATTGAGCTTCTGGAACCTTGAGCTGCTGGAGCCTTGAGATTCTGGAACCTTGAGCTGCTGAAGCCTTGAGCTTCTGGAAACTTGAGCTGCTGGAGCCTTGAGCTTCTGGAACCTCTAGCTGCTGGAACCTTGAGATGCTGGAACCTTGAGCTGTTGGAACCTTGAGCTGCTGGAACCTTGAGCTGCTGGTGCTTCTGGAACCTTGAGCTGCTGGAACCTTGAGCTGCTGGTGCTTCTGGAACCTTGAGCTGCTGGTGCTTCTGGAACCTTGAGCTGCTGGAACCTTGAGCTGCTGGTGCTTCTGGAACCTTGAGCTGCTGAAGCCTTGAGCTTCTGGAAACTTGAGCTGCTGGAGTCTTGAGCTTCTGGAACCTCTAGCTGCTGGAACCTTGAGCTGCTGGAACCTTGAGCTGTTGGAACCTTGAGCTGCTGGAACCTTGAGCTGCTGGTGCTTCTGGAACCTTGAGCTGCTGGAACCTTGAGCTGCTGGTGCTTCTGGAACCTTGAGCTGCTGGACCCTTGAGCTGCTGGTGCTTCTGGAACCTTGAGCTGCTGGAACCTTGAGCTGCTGGAACCTTGAGCTGCTGGTGCTTCTGGAACCTTGAGCATCTGGAGCCTTGAGCTTCTGGAACCTTGAACTGCTGGAGCCTTGAGCTGCTGGTGCTTCTGGAACCTTGAGCTGCTGGAACCTTGAGCTGCTGGTGCTTCTGGAACCTTGAGCTTCTGGAACCTTGAGCTGCTGGAACCTTGAGCTTCTGGAGCCTTGAGCTGCTGGAACCTTGAAGTGCTGGAGCCTTTTAACTGCTGGAACCTTGAGCTGCTGGAACCTTGAGCTGCTGGAACCTTGAGCTGCTGGAGCGTTGAGCTGCTGGTGCTTCTGGAACCTTGAGCTTCTGGAACTTTGAGCTTCTGGAACCTTGAGCTGCTGGAGCCTTGAGCTTCTGGAACCTTGAGCTGCTGAAGCCTTGAGCTGCTGGAACCTTGAGCTGCTGGTGCTTCTGGAACCTTGAGCTGCTGGAACCTTGAGCTGCTGGTGCTTCTGGAACCTTGAGCTGCTGGAACCTTGAGCTTCTGGTGCTTCTGGAACCTTGAGCTTCTGGAACCTTGAGCTGCTGGTGCTTCTGGAACCTTGAGCATCTGGAGCCTTGAGCCTCTGGAACCTTGAGCTGCTGGAGCCTTGAGCTGCTGGTGCTTCTGGAACCTTGAGCTGCTGGAACCTTGAGCTGCTGGTGCTTCTGGAACCTTGAGCTGCTGGAACCTTGAGCTGCTGGTGCTTCTGGAACCTTGAGCATCGGGAGCCTTGAGCTTCTGGAACCTTGAGCTGCTGGAGCCTTGAGCTGCTGGTGCTTCTGGAACCTTGAGCTGCTGGAGCCTTGAGCTCCTGGAACATTGAGCTGCTGGAACCTTGAGCTTCTGGAACCTTGAGCTGCTGGTGCTTCTGGAACCTTGAGCTGCTGGAACCTTGAGCTGCTGGTGCTTCTGGAAACTTGAGCTTCTGGAGCCTTGAGCTGCTGGAACCTTGAGCTGCTGGTGCTTCTGGAACCTTGAGCATCTGGAGCCTTGAGCCTCTGGAACCTTGAGCTGCTGGAGCCTTGAGCTGCTGGTGCTTCTGGAACCTTGAGCTGCTGGAACCTTGAGCTGCTGGTGCTTCTGGAACCTTGAGCTGCTGGAACCTTGAGCTGCTGGTGCTTCTGGAACCTTGAGCATCTGGAGCCTTGAGCTTCTGGAACCTTGAGCTGCTGGATCCTTGAGCTGCTGGTGCTTCTGGAGCCTTGAGCTGCTGGAACCTTGAAGTGCTGGAGCCTTGAGCTGCTGGAACCTTGAGCTGCTGGAACCTTGAGCTGCTGGAACCTTGAGCTGCTGGAGCTTTGAGCTGCTGGTGCTTCTGGAACCTTGAGCTTCTGGAACCTTGAGCTGCTGGAACCTTGAGCTGCTGGAACCTTGAGCTTCTGGTGCTTCTGGAACCTTGAGCTTCTGGAACCTTGAGCTGCTGGTGCTTCTGGAACCTTGAGCATCTGGAGCCTTGAGCCTCTGGAACCTTGAGCTGCTGGAGCCTTGAGCTGCTGGTGCTTCTGGAACCTTGAGCTGCTGGAACCTTGAGCTGCTGGTGCTTCTGGAACCTTGAGCTGCTGGAACCTTGAGCTGCTGGTGCTTCTGGAACCTTGAGCATCGGGAGCCTTGAGCTTCTGGAACCTTGAGCTGCTGGAGCCTTGAGCTGCTGGTGCTTCTGGAACCTTGAGCTGCTGGAGCCTTGAGCTCCTGGAACATTGAGCTGCTGGAACCTTGAGCTGCTGGAACCTTGAGCTTCTGGAACCTTGAGCTGCTGGTGCTTCTGGAACCTTGAGCTGCTGGAACCTTGAGCTGCTGGTGCTTCTGGAAACTTGAGCTTCTGGAGCCTTGAGCTGCTGGAACCTTGAGCTGCTGGTGCTTCTGGAACCTTGAGCATCTGGAGCCTTGAGCCTCTGGAACCTTGAGCTGCTGGAGCCTTGAGCTGCTGGTGCTTCTGGAACCTTGAGCTGCTGGAACCTTGAGCTGCTGGTGCTTCTGGAACCTTGAGCTGCTGGAACCTTGAGCTGCTGGAACCTTGAGCTGCTGGTGCTTCTGGAACCTTGAGCATCTGGAGCCTTGAGCTTCTGGAACCTTGAGCTGCTGGATCCTTGAGCTGCTGGTGCTTCTGGAGCCTTGAGCTGCTGGAACCTTGAAGTGCTGGAGCCTTGAGCTGCTGGAACCTTGAGCTGCTGGAACCTTGAGCTGCTGGAACCTTGAGCTGCTGGAGCTTTGAGCTGCTGGTGCTTCTGGAACCTTGAGCTTCTGGAACCTTGAGCTGCTGGAGCCTTGAGCTTCTGGAACCTTGAGCTGCTGAAGCCTTGAGCTGCTGGAACCTTGAGCTGCTGGTGCTTCTTGAACCTTGAGCTGCTGGTGCTTCTGGAACCTTGAGCTGCTGGAACCTTGAGCTGCTGGTGCTTCTGGAACCTTGAGCATCTGGAGCCTTGAGCCTCTGGAACCTTGAGCTGCTGGAGCCTTGAGCTGCTGGTGCTTCTGGAACCTTGAGCTGCTGGAACCTTGAGCTGCTGGTGCTTCTGGAACCTTGAGCTGCTGGAACCTTGAGCTGCTGGTGCTTCTGGAAACTTGAGCTTCTGGAGCCTTGAGCTGCTGGAACCTTGAGCTGCTGGTGCTTCTGGAACCTTGAGCATCTGGAGCCTTGAGCCTCTGGAACCTTGAGCTGCTGGAGCCTTGAGCTGCTGGTGCTTCTGGAACCTTGAGCTGCTGGAACCTTGAGCTGCTGGTGCTTCTGGAACCTTGAGCTGCTGGAACCTTGAGCTGCTGGTGCTTCTGGAACCTTGAGCTGCTGGAACCTTGAGCTGCTGGAACCTTGAGCTGCTGGTGCTTCTGGAACCTTGAGCATCTGGAGCCTTGAGCTTCTGGAACCTTGAGCTGCTGGAACCTTGAGCTGCTGGTGCTTCTGGAACCTTGAGCTGCTGGAACCTTGAGCTGCTGGAACCTTGAGCTGCTGGTGCTTCTGGAACCTTGAGCATCTGGAGCCTTGAGCTTCTGGAACCTTGAGCTGCTGGAGCCTTGAGCTTCTGGAACCTTGAGCTGCTGGAGCCTTGAGCTGCTGGTGCTTCTGGAACCTTGAGCTGCTGAAGCCTTGAGCTCCTGGAACCTTGAGCTGCTGGAACCTTGAGCTGCTGGAACCTTGAGCTTCTGGAACCTTGAGCTGCTGGTGCTTCTGGAACCTTGAGCTGCTGGAACCTTGAGCTGCTGGAACCTTGAGCTGCTGGTGCTTCTGGAACCTTGAGCATCTGGAGCCTTGAGCCTCTGGAACCTTGAGCTGCTGGAGCCTTGAGCTGCTGGTGCTTCTGGAACCTTGAGCTGCTGGAACCTTGAGCTGCTGGTGCTTCTGGAACCTTGAGCTGCAGGAACCTTGAGCTGCTGGTGCTTCTGGAACCTTGAGCATCGGGAGCCTTGAGCTTCTGGAACCTTGAGCTGCTGGAGCCTTGAGCTGCTGGTGCTTCTGGAACCTTGAGCTGCTGGAGCCTTGAGCTCTTGGAACATTGAGCTGCTGGAACCTTGAGCTGCTGGAACCTTTAGCTTCTGGAACCTTGAGCTGCTGGTGCTTCTGGAACCTTGAGCTGCTGGAACCTTGAGCTGCTGGTGCTTCTGGAACCTTGAGCTGCTGGTGCTTCTGGAACCTTGAGCTGCTGGAACCTTGAGCTGCTGGTGCTTCTGGAACCTTGAGCTGCTGGAACCTTGAGCTGCTGGAAACTTGAGCTGCTGGAACCTTGAGCTGCTGGTGCTTCTGGAACCTTGAGCATCTGGAGCATTGACCTTCTGGAACCTTGAGCTGCTGGAGCCTTGAGCTGCTGGTGCTTCTGGAGCCTTGAGCTGCTGGAACCTTGAGCTGCTGGAACCTTGAGCTGCTGGAACCTTGAGCTGCTGGTGCTTCTGGAACCTTGAGCTAATGGAACCTTGAGCTGCTGGTGCTTCTGGAACCTTGAGCTGCTGGAACCTTGAGCTGCTGGTGCTTCTGGAACCTTGAGCTGCTGGTGCTTCTGGAACCTTGAGCTGCTGGTGCTTCTGGAACCTTGAGCTGCTGGAACCTTGAGCTGCTGGTGCTTCTGGAACCTTGAGCTGCTGGAACCTTGAGCTGCTGGAAACTTGAGCTGCTGGAACCTTGAGCTGCTGGTGCTTCTGGAACCTTGAGCATCTGGAGCATTGACCTTCTGGAACCTTGAGCTGCTGGAGCCTTGAGCTGCTGGTGCTTCTGGAGCCTTGAGCTGCTGGAACCTTGAGCTGCTGGAACCTTGAGCTGCTGGAACCTTGAGCTGCTGGTGCTTCTGGAACCTTGAGCTGCTGGAACCTTGAGCTGCTGGTGCTTCTGGAACCTTGAGCTGCTGGATCCTTGAGCTGCTGGAACCTTGAGCTGCTGGAACCTTGAGCTGCTGGTGCTTCTGGAACCTTGAGCATCTGGAGCCTTGAGCTTCTGGAACCTTGAGCTGCTGGAGCCTTGAGCTGCTGGTGCTTCTGGAACCTTGAGCTGCTGGAACCTTGAGCTGCTGGAACCTTGAGCTGCTGGAACCTTGAGCTGCTGGTGCTTCTGGAACCTTGAGCATCTGGAGCCTTGAGCTTCTGGAACCTTGAGCTGCTGGAGCCTTGAGCTGCTGGTGCTTCTGGAACCTTGAGCTGCTGGAGCCTTGAGCTCCTGGAACCTTGAGCTGCTGGAACCTTGACCTACTGGAACCTTGAGCTTCTGGAAGCTTGAGCTAGTGGTGCTTCTGGAACCTTGAGCTGCTGGAACCTTGAGCTGCTGGTGCTTCTGGAACCTTGAGCTGCTGGTGCTTCTGGAACCTTGAGCTGCTGGAACCTTGAGCTGCTGGTGCTTCTGGAACCTTGAGCTGCTGGAACCTTGAGCTGCTGGTGCTTCTGGAATCTTGAGCTTCTGGAACCTTGAGCTGCTGGAACCTTGACTTCTAGGAGCCTGGAGCTGCTGGAACCTTGAAGTGCTGGAGCCTTGAGCTGCTGGAACCTTGAGCTGCTGGTGCTTCTGGAACCTTGAGCATCTGGAGCCTTGAGCTTCTGGAACCTTGAGCTGCTGGAGCCTTGAGCTGCTGGTGCTTCTGGAACCTTGAGCTGCTGGAGCCTTGAGCTCCTGGAACCTTGAGCTGCTGGAACCTTGACCTACTGGAACCTTGAGCTTCTGGAACCTTGAGCTAGTGGTGCTTCTGGAACCTTGAGCTGCTGGAACCTTGAGCTGCTGGTGCTTCTGGAACCTTGAGCTGCTGGTGCTTCTGGAACCTTGAGCTGCTGGAACCTTGAGCTGCTGGTGCTTCTGGAACCTTGAGCTGCTGGAACCTTGAGCTGCTGGTGCTTCTGGAATCTTGAGCTTCTGGAACCTTGAGCCGCTGGAACCTTGACTTCTAGGAGCCTGGAGCTGCTGGAACCTTGAAGTGCTGGAGCCTTGAGCTGCTGGAACCTTGAGCTGCTGGAACCTTGAGCTGCTGGAACCTTGAGCTGCTGGAGCTTTGAGCTGCTGGTGCTTCTGGAACCTTGAGCTTCTGGAACCTTGAGCTTCTGGTGCTTCTGGAACCTTGAGCTGCTGGAACCTTGAGCTGCTGGTGCTTCTGGAACCTTGAGCTGCTGGAACCTTGAGCTGCTGGTGCTTCTGGAACCTTGAGCTGCTGGAACCTTGAGCTGCTGGAACCTTGAGCTGCTGGTGCTTCTGGAACCTTGAGCATCTGGAGCCTTGAGCTTCTGGAACCTTGAGCTGCTGGAGCCTTGAGCTGCTGGTGTTTCTGGAACCTTGAGCTGCTGGAACCTTGAGCTGCTGGTGCTTCTGGAATCTTGAGATGCTGGAACCTTGAGCTGGTGGAACCTTGAGCTGCTGGAGCCTTGAGCTGCTGGTGCTTCTGGAACCTTGAGCTGCTGGAGCCTTGAGCTGCTGGAACCTTGAGCTGCTGGAAGCTTGAGCTGCTGGTGCTTCTGGAACCTTGAACTGCTGGAACCTTGAGCTGCTGGTGCTTCTGGAACCTTGAGCTGCTGGAACCTTGAGCTGCTGGTGCTTCTGGAATCTTGAGATGCTGGAACCTTGAGCTGCTGGAACCTTGAGCTGCTGGAGCCTTGAGCTGCTGGTGCTTCTGGAACCTTGAGCTGCTGGAGCCTTGAGCTGCTGGAACCTTGAGCTGCTGGAAGCTTGAGCTGCTGGTGCTTCTGAAACCTTGAACTGCTGGAACCTTGAGCTGCTGGTGCTTCTGGAACCTTGAGCTGCTGGAACCTTGAGCTGCTGGAACCTTGAGCTGCTGGTGCTTCTGGAACCTTGAGCTTCTGGAACCTTGAGCTTCTGGTGCTTCTGGAACCTTGAGCTGCTGGAACCTTGAGCTGCTGGTGCTTCTGGAACCTTGAGCTGCTGGAACCTTGAGCTGCTGGTGCTTCTGGAACCTTGAGCTGCTGGAACCTTGAGCTGCTGGAACCTTGAGCTGCTGGTGCTTCTGGAACCTTGAGCATCTGGAGCCTTGAGCTTCTGGAACCTTGAGCTGCTGGAGCCTTGAGCTGCTGGTGCTTCTGGAACCTTGAGCTGCTGGAGCCTTGAGCTGCTGGAACCTTGAGCTGCTGGAGCTTTGAGCTGCTGGAGCTTCTGGAACCTTGAGCTGCTGGAACCTTGAGCTGCTGGTGCTTCTGGAACCTTGAGATGCTGAAACCTTGAGCTCCTGGAACCTTGAGCTGCTGGAACCTTGAGCTGCTGGAGCTTTGAGCTGCTGGTGCTTCTGGAACCTTGAGCTGCTGGTGCTTCTGGAACCTTGAGCTGCTGGAACCTTGAGCTGCTGGAACCTTGAGCTGCTGGTGCTTCTGGAACCTTGAGCTGCTGGAACCTTGAGCTGCTGGAACCTTGAGCTGCTGGTGCTTCTGGAACCTTAAGCATCTGGAGCCTTGAGCTTCTGGAGCCTTGAGCATCTGGAGCCTTGAGCTTCTGGAACCTTGAGCTGCTGGAGCCTTGAGCTGCTGGTGCTTCTGGAACCTTGAGCTGCTGGAACCTTGAGCTGCTGGAACCTTGAGCTGCTGGTGCTTCTGGAACCTTGAGCTGCTGGAACCTTGAGCTGCTGGTGCTTCTGGAACCTTGAGCATCTGGAGCCTTGAGCTTCTGGAACCTTGAGCTGCTGGAGCCTTGAGCTGCTGGTGCTTCTGGAACCTTGAGCTGCTGGAACCTTGAGCTGCTGGTGCTTCTGGAATCTTGAGATGCTGGAACCTTGAGCTGCTGGAACCTTGAGCTGCTGGAGCCTTGAGCTGCTGGTGCTTCTGGAACCTTGAGCTGCTGGAGCCTTGAGCTGCTGGAACCTTGAGCTGCTGGAAGCTTGAGCTGCTGGTGCTTCTGGAACCTTGAACTGCTGGAACCTTGAGCTGCTGGTGCTTCTGGAACCTTGAGCTGCTGGAACCTTGAGCTGCTGGTACCTTGAGCTGCTGGTGCTTCTGGAACCTTGAGCTGCTGGAGCCTTGAGCTGCTGGAACCTTGAGCTGCTGGAAGCTTGAGCTGCTGGTGCTTCTGGAACCTTGAACTGCTGGAACCTTGAGCTGCTGGTGCTTCTGGAACCTTGAGCTGCTGGAACCTTGAGCTGCTGGAACCTTGAGCTGCTGGAGCCTTGAGCTGCTGGTGCTTCTGGAACATTGAGCTGCTGGAACCTTGAGCTGCTGGAACCTTGAGCTGCTGGAACTTTGAGCTTCTGGAACCTTGAGCTGCTGGAGCCTTGAGCTGCTGGTGCTTCTGGAACCTTGAGCTGCTGGAACCTTGAGCTTCTGGAACCTCTAGCTTCTGGAGCCTTGAGCTGCTGTAACCTTGAGCTGCTGGAACATTGAGCTGCTGGAACCTTGAGCTGCTGGAACCTTGAGCTGCTGGTGCTTCTGGAACCTTGAGCATCTGGAGCCTTGAGCTTCTGGAACCTTGAGCTGCTGGAGCCTTGAGCTGCTGGTGCTTCTGTAACCTTGAGCTGCTGGAACCTTGAGCTGCTGCAGCCTTGAGCAGCTGGTGCTTCTGGAACCTTGAGCTGCTGGAACCTTGAGCTGCTGGTGCTTCTTGAACCTTGAGCTGCTGGAACCTTGAGCTGCTGGATCCTTGAACTGCTGGAACCTTGAGCTTCTGGAACCTTGAGCTGCTGGAACCTTGAGCTGCTGGTGCTTCTGGAACCTTGAGCTGCTGGAACCTTGAGCTGCTGGAGCCTTGAGCTGCTGGTGCTTCTGGAACCTTGAGCTGCTGGAACCTTGAGCTGCTGGAACCTTGAGCTGCTGAAACCTTGAGCTGCTGGAACCTTGAGCTGCTGGAGCTTTGAGCTGCTGGAGCTTCTGGAACCTTGAGCTTCTGGAACCTTGAGCATCTGGAGCCTTGAGCTTCTGGAACCTTGAGCTGTTGAAGCCTTGAGCTTCTGGAACCTTCAGCTGCTGGAGCCTTGAGCTTCTGGAACCTTGAGCTGCTGGAACCTTGAGCTGCTGGAACCTTGAGCTGCTGGTGCTTCTGGAACCTTGAGCTGCTGGAACCTTGAGCTGCTGGTGCTTCTGGAACCTTGAGCTGCTGGAACCTTGAGCTGCTGGAACCTTGAGCTGCTGGTGCTTCTGGAACCTTGAGCTGCTGGAACCTTGAGCTAATGGAACCTTGAGCTGCTGGTGCTTCTGGAACCTTGAGCTGCTGGAACCTTGAGCTGCTGGTGCTTCTGGAACCTTGAGCATCTGGAGCCTTGAGCTTCTGGAGCCTTGAGCATCTGGAGCCTTGAGCTTCTGGAACCTTGAGCTGCTGGAGCCTTGAGCTGCTGGTGCTTCTGGAACCTTGAGCTGCTGGAACCTTGAGTTGCTGGAACCTTGAGCTGCTGGTGCTTTCGGAACCTTGAGCTGCTGGAACCTTGAGCTGCTGGAACCTTGAGCTGCTGGAGCTTCTGGAACCTTGAGCTTCTGGAACCTTGAGCATCTGGAGCCTTGAGCTTCTGGAACCTTGAGCTGTTGAAGCCTTGAGCTTCTGGAACCTTCAGCTGCTGGAGCCTTGAGCTTCTGGAACCTTGAGCTGCTGGAACCTTGAGCTGCTGGAACCTTGAGCTGCTGGTGCTTCTGGAACCTTGAGCTGCTGGAACCTTGAGCTGCTGGTGCTTCTGGAACCTTGAGCTGCTGGAACCTTGAGCTGCTGGAACCTTGAGCTGCTGGTGCTTCTGGAACCTTGAGCTGCTGGAACCTTGAGCTAATGGAACCTTGAGCTGCTGGTGCTTCTGGAACCTTGAGCTGCTGGAACCTTGAGCTGCTGGTGCTTCTGGAACCTTGAGCATCTGGAGCCTTGAGCTTCTGGAGCCTTGAGCATCTGGAGCCTTGAGCTTCTGGAACCTTGAGCTGCTGGAGCCTTGAGCTGCTGGTGCTTCTGGAACCTTGAGCTGCTGGAACCTTGAGCTGCTGGAACCTTGAGCTGCTGGTGCTTTCGGAACCTTGAGCTGCTGGAACCTTGAGCTGCTGGAACCTTGAGCTGCTGGTGCTTCTGGAACCTTGAGCTTCTGGAGCCTTGAGCTTCTGGAACCTTGAGCTGCTGGAGCCTTGAGCTGCTGGTGCTTCTGGAACCTTGAGCTGCTGGAACCTTGAGCTGCTGGTACCTTGAGCTGCTGGTGCTTCTGGAACCTTGAGCTGCTGGAGCCTTGAGCTGCTGGAACCTTGAGCTGCTGGAACCTTGAGCTGCTGGTGCTTCTGGAACCTTGAGCTGCTGGAACCTTGAGCTGCTGGTGCTTCTGGAACCTTGAGCTGCTGGATCCTTGAGCTGCTGGAACCTTGAGCTGCTGGAACCTTGAGCTGCTGGTGCTTCTGGAACCTTGAGCATCTGGAGCCTTGAGCTTCTGGAACCTTGAGCTGCTGGAGCCTTGAGCTGCTGGTGCTTCTGGAACCTTGAGCTGCTGGAACCTTGAGCTGCTGGAACCTTGAGCTGCTGGAACCTTGAGCTGCTGGTGCTTCTGGAACCTTGAGCATCTGGAGCCTTGAGCTTCTGGAACCTTGAGCTGCTGGAGCCTTGAGCTGCTGGTGCTTCTGGAACCTTGAGCTGCTGGAGCCTTGAGCTCCTGGAACCTTGAGCTGCTGGAACCTTGACCTACTGGAACCTTGAGCTTCTGGAACCTTGAGCTAGTGGTGCTTCTGGAACCTTGAGCTGCTGGAACCTTGAGCTGCTGGTGCTTCTGGAACCTTGAGCTGCTGGTGCTTCTGGAACCTTGAGCTGCTGGAACCTTGAGCTGCTGGTGCTTCTGGAACCTTGAGCTGCTGGAACCTTGAGCTGCTGGTGCTTCTGGAATCTTGAGCTTCTGGAACCTTGAGCTGCTGGAACCTTGACTTCTAGGAGCCTGGAGCTGCTGGAACCTTGAAGTGCTGGAGCCTTGAGCTGCTGGAACCTTGAGCTGCTGGTGCTTCTGGAACCTTGAGCATCTGGAGCCTTGAGCTTCTGGAACCTTGAGCTGCTGGAGCCTTGAGCTGCTGGTGCTTCTGGAACCTTGAGCTGCTGGAGCCTTGAGCTCCTGGAACCTTGAGCTGCTGGAACCTTGACCTACTGGAACCTTGAGCTTCTGGAACCTTGAGCTAGTGGTGCTTCTGGAACCTTGAGCTGCTGGAACCTTGAGCTGCTGGTGCTTCTGGAACCTTGAGCTGCTGGTGCTTCTGGAACCTTGAGCTGCTGGAACCTTGAGCTGCTGGTGCTTCTGGAACCTTGAGCTGCTGGAACCTTGAGCTGCTGGTGCTTCTGGAATCTTGAGCTTCTGGAACCTTGAGCCGCTGGAACCTTGACTTCTAGGAGCCTGGAGCTGCTGGAACCTTGAAGTGCTGGAGCCTTGAGCTGCTGGAACCTTGAGCTGCTGGAACCTTGAGCTGCTGGAACCTTGAGCTGCTGGAGCTTTGAGCTGCTGGTGCTTCTGGAACCTTGAGCTTCTGGAACCTTGAGCTTCTGGTGCTTCTGGAACCTTGAGCTGCTGGAACCTTGAGCTGCTGGTGCTTCTGGAACCTTGAGCTGCTGGAACCTTGAGCTGCTGGTGCTTCTGGAACCTTGAGCTGCTGGAACCTTGAGCTGCTGGAACCTTGAGCTGCTGGTGCTTCTGGAACCTTGAGCATCTGGAGCCTTGAGCTTCTGGAACCTTGAGCTGCTGGAGCCTTGAGCTGCTGGTGTTTCTGGAACCTTGAGCTGCTGGAACCTTGAGCTGCTGGTGCTTCTGGAATCTTGAGATGCTGGAACCTTGAGCTGCTGGAACCTTGAGCTGCTGGAGCCTTGAGCTGCTGGTGCTTCTGGAACCTTGAGCTGCTGGAGCCTTGAGCTGCTGGAACCTTGAGCTGCTGGAAGCTTGAGCTGCTGGTGCTTCTGGAACCTTGAACTGCTGGAACCTTGAGCTGCTGGTGCTTCTGGAACCTTGAGCTGCTGGAACCTTGAGCTGCTGGTGCTTCTGGAATCTTGAGATGCTGGAACCTTGAGCTGCTGGAACCTTGAGCTGCTGGAGCCTTGAGCTGCTGGTGCTTCTGGAACCTTGAGCTGCTGGAGCCTTGAGCTGCTGGAACCTTGAGCTGCTGGAAGCTTGAGCTGCTGGTGCTTCTGAAACCTTGAACTGCTGGAACCTTGAGCTGCTGGTGCTTCTGGAACCTTGAGCTGCTGGAACCTTGAGCTGCTGGAACCTTGAGCTGCTGGAGCTTTGAGCTGCTGGTGCTTCTGGAACCTTGAGCTTCTGGAACCTTGAGCTTCTGGTGCTTCTGGAACCTTGAGCTGCTGGAACCTTGAGCTGCTGGTGCTTCTGGAACCTTGAGCTGCTGGAACCTTGAGCTGCTGGTGCTTCTGGAACCTTGAGCTGCTGGAACCTTGAGCTGCTGGAACCTTGAGCTGCTGGTGCTTCTGGAACCTTGAGCATCTGGAGCCTTGAGCTTCTGGAACCTTGAGCTGCTGGAGCCTTGAGCTGCTGGTGCTTCTGGAACCTTGAGCTGCTGGAGCCTTGAGCTGCTGGAACCTTGAGCTGCTGGAGCTTTGAGCTGCTGGAGCTTCTGGAACCTTGAGCTGCTGGAACCTTGAGCTGCTGGTGCTTCTGGAACCTTGAGATGCTGAAACCTTGAGCTCCTGGAACCTTGAGCTGCTGGAACCTTGAGCTGCTGGAGCTTTGAGCTGCTGGTGCTTCTGGAACCTTGAGCTGCTGGTGCTTCTGGAACCTTGAGCTGCTGGAACCTTGAGCTGCTGGAACCTTGAGCTGCTGGTGCTTCTGGAACCTTGAGCTGCTGGAACCTTGAGCTGCTGGAACCTTGAGCTGCTGGTGCTTCTGGAACCTTAAGCATCTGGAGCCTTGAGCTTCTGGAGCCTTGAGCATCTGGAGCCTTGAGCTTCTGGAACCTTGAGCTGCTGGAGCCTTGAGCTGCTGGTGCTTCTGGAACCTTGAGCTGCTGGAACCTTGAGCTGCTGGAACCTTGAGCTGCTGGTGCTTCTGGAACCTTGAGCTGCTGGAACCTTGAGCTGCTGGTGCTTCTGGAACCTTGAGCATCTGGAGCCTTGAGCTTCTGGAACCTTGAGCTGCTGGAGCCTTGAGCTGCTGGTGCTTCTGGAACCTTGAGCTGCTGGAACCTTGAGCTGCTGGTGCTTCTGGAATCTTGAGATGCTGGAACCTTGAGCTGCTGGAACCTTGAGCTGCTGGAGCCTTGAGCTGCTGGTGCTTCTGGAACCTTGAGCTGCTGGAGCCTTGAGCTGCTGGAACCTTGAGCTGCTGGAAGCTTGAGCTGCTGGTGCTTCTGGAACCTTGAACTGCTGGAACCTTGAGCTGCTGGTGCTTCTGGAACCTTGAGCTGCTGGAACCTTGAGCTGCTGGTACCTTGAGCTGCTGGTGCTTCTGGAACCTTGAGCTGCTGGAGCCTTGAGCTGCTGGAACCTTGAGCTGCTGGAAGCTTGAGCTGCTGGTGCTTCTGGAACCTTGAACTGCTGGAACCTTGAGCTGCTGGTGCTTCTGGAACCTTGAGCTGCTGGAACCTTGAGCTGCTGGAACCTTGAGCTGCTGGAGCCTTGAGCTGCTGGTGCTTCTGGAACATTGAGCTGCTGGAACCTTGAGCTGCTGGAACCTTGAGCTGCTGGAACTTTGAGCTTCTGGAACCTTGAGCTGCTGGAGCCTTGAGCTGCTGGTGCTTCTGGAACCTTGAGCTGCTGGAACCTTGAGCTTCTGGAACCTCTAGCTTCTGGAGCCTTGAGCTGCTGTAACCTTGAGCTGCTGGAACATTGAGCTGCTGGAACCTTGAGCTGCTGGAACCTTGAGCTGCTGGTGCTTCTGGAACCTTGAGCATCTGGAGCCTTGAGCTTCTGGAACCTTGAGCTGCTGGAGCCTTGAGCTGCTGGTGCTTGTGGAACCTTGAGCTGCTGGAGCCTTGAGCTCCTGGAAGCTTGAGCTGCTGGAACCTTGAGCTGCTGGAACCTTGAGCTTCTGGAACCTTGAGCTGCTGGTGCTTCTGGAACCTTGAGCTGCTGGAACCTTGAGCTGCTGGTGCTTCTGGAACCTTGAGCTGCTGGTGCTTCTGGAACCTTGAGCTGCTGTAACCTTAAGCTGCTGGTGCTTCTGGAA
This sequence comes from Cyprinodon diabolis, assembly GCA_030533445.1. Lineage (NCBI taxonomy): Eukaryota > Metazoa > Chordata > Actinopteri > Cyprinodontiformes > Cyprinodontidae > Cyprinodon > Cyprinodon diabolis. Next base: position 223,983 of record JARPUW010000553.1, read on the forward strand.
CCTTGAGCTTCTGGAACCTTGAGCTGCTGGAACCTTGACTTCTGGAGCCTTGAGCTGCTGGAACCTTGAAGTGCTGGAGCCTTGAGCTGCTGGAACCTTGAGCTGCTGGAACCTTGAGCTGCTGGAGCTTTGAGCTGCTGGTGCTTCTGGAACCTTGAGTTTCTGGAACCTTGAGCTTCTGGAACCTTGAGCTGCTGGAGCCTTGAGCTTCTGGAACCTTGAGCTGCTGAAGCCTTGAGCTTCTGGAACCTTGAGCTGCTGGAGCCTTGAGCTTCTGGAACCTTGAGCTGCTGGAACCTTGAGCTGCTGGAACCTTGAGCTGCTGGTGCTTCTGGAACCTTGAGCTGCTGGAACCTTGAGCTGCTGATGCTTCTGGAACCTTGAGCTGCTGGAACCTTGAGCTGCTGGAACCTTGAGCTGCTGGTGCTTCTGGAACCTTGAGCATCTGGAGCCTTGAGCTTCTGGAACCTTGAGCTGCTGGAGCCTTGAGCTGCTGGTGCTTCTGGAACCTTGAGCTGCTGGAACCTTGAGCTGCTGGTGCTTCTGGAACCTTGAGCTGCTGGAACCTTGAGCTGCTGGTGCTTCTGGAACCTTGAGCTGCTGGAACCTTGAGCTGCTGGAACCTTGAGCTGCTGGTGCTTCTGGAACCTTGAGCATCTGGAGCCTTGAGCTTCTGGAACCTTGAGCTGCTGGAGCCTTGAGCTGCTGGTGCTTCTGGAACCTTGAGCTGCTGGAACCTTGAGCTGCTGGAACCTTGAGCTGCTGGTGCTTCTGGAACCTTGAGCATCTGGAGCCTTGAGCTTCTGGAACCTTGAGCTGCTGGAGCCTTGAGCTGCTGGTGCTTCTGGAACCTTGAGCTGCTGGAGCCTTGAGGTCCTGGAACCTTGAGCTGCTGGAACCTTGACCTACTGGAACCTTGAGCTTCTGGAACCTTGAGCTAGTGGTGCTTCTGGAACCTTGAGCTGCTGGAACCTTGAGCTGCTGGTGCTTCTGGAACCTTGAGCTGCTGGTGCTTCTGGAACCTTGAGCTGCTGGAACCTTGAGCTGCTGGTGCTTCTGGAACCTTGAGCTGCTGGAACCTTGAGCTGCTGGTGCTTCTGGAATCTTGAGCTTCTGGAACCTTGAGCTGCTGGTGCTTCTGGAACCTTGAGCTGCTGGAACCTTCAGCTGCTGGTGCTTCTGGAACCTTGAGCTGCTGGAACCTTTAGCTGCTGGAACGTTGAGCTGCTGGTGCTTCTGGAACCTTGAGCATCTGGAGCCTTGAGCCTCTGGAACCTTGAGCTGCTGGAGCCTTGAGCTGCTGGTGCTTCTGGAACCTTGAGCTGCTGGAACCTTGAGCTGCTGGTGCTTCTGGAACCTTGAGCTGGTGGAACCTTGAGCTGCTGGTGCTTCTGGAACCTTGAGCATCTGGAGCCTTGAGCTTCTGGAACCTTGAGCTGCTGGAGCCTTGAGCTGCTGGTGCTTGTGGAACCTTGAGCTGCTGGAGCCTTGAGCTCCTGGAAGCTTGAGCTGCTGGAACCTTGAGCTGCTGGAACCTTGAGCTTCTGGAACCTTGAGCTGCTGGTGCTTCTGGAACCTTGAGCTGCTGGAACCTTGAGCTGCTGGTGCTTCTGGAACCTTGAGCTGCTGGTGCTTCTGGAACCTTGAGCTGCTGGAACCTTAAGCTGCTGGTGCTTCTGGAACCTTGAGCTTCTGGAACCTTGAGCTGCTGGAACCTTGACTTCTGGAGCCTTGAGCTGCTGGAACCTTGAAGTGCTGGAGCCTTGAGCTGCTGGAACCTTGAGCTGCTGGAACCTTGAGCTTCTGGAACCTTGAGCTGCTGGTGCTTCTGGAACCTTGAGCTGCTGGTGCTTCTGGAACCTTGAGCTGCTGGAACCTTGAGCTGCTGGTGCTTCTGGAACCTTGAGCTGCTGGAACCTTGAGCTGCTGGTGCTTCTGGAATCTTGAGCTTCTGGAACCTTGAGCTGCTGGTGCTTCTGGAACCTTGAGCTGCTGGAACCTTGAGCTGCTGGTGCTTCTGGAACCTTGAGCTGCTGGAACCTTTAGCTGCTGGAACGTTGAGCTGCTGGTGCTTCTGGAACCTTGAGCATCTGGAGCCTTGAGCCTCTGGAACCTTGAGCTGCTGGAGCCTTGAGCTGCTGGTGCTTCTGGAACCTTGAGCTGCTGGAACCTTGAGCTGCTGGTGCTTCTGGAACCTTGAGCTGGTGGAACCTTGAGCTGCTGGTGCTTCTGGAACCTTGAGCATCTGGAGCCTTGAGCTTCTGGAACCTTGAGCTGCTGGAGCCTTGAGCTGCTGGTGCTTGTGGAACCTTGAGCTGCTGGAGCCTTGAGCTCCTGGAAGCTTGAGCTGCTGGAACCTTGAGCTGCTGGAACCTTGAGCTTCTGGAACCTTGAGCTGCTGGTGCTTCTGGAACCTTGAGCTGCTGGAACCTTGAGCTGCTGGTGCTTCTGGAACCTTGAGCTGCTGGTGCTTCTGGAACCTTGAGCTGCTGGAACCTTAAGCTGCTGGTGCTTCTGGAACCTTGAGCTTCTGGAACCTTGAGCTGCTGGAACCTTGAGCTTCTGGAGCCTTGAGCTGCTGGAACCTTGAAGTGCTGGAGCCTTGAGCTGCTGGAACCTTGAGCTGCTGGAACCTTGAGCTGCTGGAGCTTTGAGCTGCTGGTGCTTCTGGAACCTTGAGCTTCTGGAACCTTGAGCTTCTGGAACCTTGAGCTGCTGGAGCCTTGAGATTCTAGAACCTTGAGCTGCTGAAGCTTTGAGCTTCTGGAAACTTGAGCTGCTGGAGCCTTGAGCTTCTGGAACCTCTAGCTGCTGGAACCTTGAGCTGCTGGAACCTTGAGCTGTTGGAACCTTGAGCTGCTGGAACCTTGAGCTGCTGGTGCTTCTGGAACCTTGAGCTGCTGGAACCTTGAGCTGCTGGTGCTTCTTGAACCTTGAGCTGCTGGAACCTTGAGCTCCTGGAACCTTGAGCTGCTGGTGCTTCTGGAACCTTGAGCTGCTGGAACCTTGAGCTGCTGGAACCTTGAGCTGCTGGTGCTTCTGGAACCTTGAGCATCTGGAGCCTTGAGCTTCTGGAACCTTGAGCTGCTGGAGCCTTGAGCTGCTGGTGCTTCTGGAACCTTGAGCTGCTGGAGCCTTTAGCTGCTGGAACCTTGAGCTGCTGGAACCTTGAGCTGCTGGAACCTTGAGCTGCTGGTGCTTCTGGAACCTTGAGCTGCTGAAACCTTGAGCTGCTGGTGCTTCTGGAACCTTGAGCTGCTGGAACCTTGAGCTGCTGGTGATTCTGGAACCTTGAGCTGCTGGAACCTTGAGCTGCTGGTGCTTCTGGAACCTTGAGCTTCTGGAACCTTGAGCTGCTGGAACCTTGAGCTTCTGGAGCCTTGAGCTGCTGGAACCTTGAAGTGCTGGAACCTTGAGCTGCTGGAACCTTGAGCTGCTGGAACCTTGAGCTGCTGGAGCTTTGAGCTGCTGGTGCTTCTGGAACCTTGAGCTTCTGGAACCTTGAGCTTCTGGAACCTTGAGCTGCTGGAGCCTTGAGCTTCTGGAGCCTTGAGCCTCTGGAACCTTGAGCTGCTGGACCCTTGAGCTGCTGGTGCTTCTGGAACCTTGAGCTGCTGGAACCTTGAGCTGCTGGTGCTTCTGGAACCTTGAGCTGCTGGAACCTTGAGCTGCTGGAACCTTGTGCTGCTGGTGCTTCTGGAACCTTTTGCATCTGGAGCCTTGAGCTTCTGGAACCTTGAGCTGCTGGAGCCTTGAGCTGCTGGAACGTTGAGCTGCTGGAACCTTGGGCTTCTGGAACCTTGAGCTGCTGGTGCTTCTGGAACCTTGAGCTGCTGGAACCTTGAGCTGCTGGTGCTTCTGGAACTTTGAGCTGTTGGAACCTTGAGCTGCTGGTGCTTCTGGAACCTTGAGCTGCTGGAACCTTGAGCTGCTGGTGCTTCTGGAACCTTGAGCTGCTGGAACCTTGAGCTGCTGGTGCTTCTGGAACCTTGAGCTTCTTGAACCTTGAGCTGCTGGAACCTTGAGCTTCTGGAGCCTTGAGCTGCTGGAACCTTGAAGTGCTGGAGCCTTGAGCTGCTGGAACCTTGAGCTGCTGGAACCTTGAGCTGCTGGAGCCTTGAGATTCTAGAACCTTGAGCTGCTGAAGCCTTGAGCTTCTGGAAACTTGAGCTGCTGGAGCCTTGAGCTTCTGGAACCTCTAGCTGCTGGAACCTTGAGCTGCTGGAACCTTGAGCTGTTGGAACCTTGAGCTGCTGGAACCTTGAGCTGCTGGTGCTTCTGGAACCTTGAGCTGCTGGAGCTTTGAGCTGCTGGTGCTTCTGGAACCTTGAGCTTCTGGAACCTTGAGCTTCTGGAACCTTGAGCTGCTGGAGCCTTGAGATTCTAGAACCTTGAGCTGCTGAAGCCTTGAGCTTCTGGAAACTTGAGCTGCTGGAGCCTTGAGCTTCTGGAACCTCTAGCTGCTGGAACCTTGAGCTGCTGGAACCTTGAGATTCTAGAACCTTGAGCTGCTGAAGCCTTGAGCTTCTGGAAACTTGAGCTGCTGGAGCCTTGAGCTTCTGGAACCTCTAGCTGCTGGAACCTTGAGCTGCTGGAACCTTGAGCTGCTGGTGCTTCTGGAACCTTGAGCTGCTGGAACCTTGAGCTCCTGGAACCTTGAGCTGCTGGTGCTTCTGGAACCTTGAGCTGCTGGAACCTTGAGCTGCTGGAACCTTGAGCTGCTGGTGCTTCTGGAACCTTGAGCATCTGGAGCCTTGAGCTTCTGGAACCTTGAGCTGCTGGAGCCTTGAGCTGCTGGTGCTTCTGGAACCTTGAGCTGCTGGAGCCTTTAGCTGCTGGAACCTTGAGCTGCTGGAACCTTGAGCTGCTGGTGCTTCTGGAACCTTGAGCTGCTGAAACCTTGAGCTGCTGGTGCTTCTGGAACCTTGAGCTGCTGGAACCTTGAGCTGCTGGTGATTCTGGAACCTTGAGCTGCTGGAACCTTGAGCTGCTGGTGCTTCTGGAACCTTGAGCTGCTGGAACCTTGAGCTTCTGGAGCCTTGAGCTGCTGGAACCTTGAAGTGCTGGAGCCTTGAGCTGCTGGAACCTTGAGCTGCTGGAGCTTTGAGCTGCTGGTGCTTCTGGAACCTTGAGCTTCTGGAACCTTGAGCTTCTGGAACCTTGAGCTGCTGGAGCCTTGAGCTTCTGGAGCCTTGAGCTGATGAAGCCTTGAGCTGCTGGAATCTTGAGCTGCTGGTGCTTCTGGAACCTTGAGCTGCTGGAACCTTGAGCTGCTGGTGCTTCTGGAACCTTGAGCTGCTGGAACCTTGAGCTTCTGGTGCTTCTGGAACCTTGAGCTGCTGGAACCTTGAGCTGCTGGTGCTTCTGGAACCTTGAGCATCTGGAGCCTTGAGCCTCTGGAACCTTGAGCTGCTGGAGCCTTGAGCTGCTGGTGCTTCTGGAACCTTGAGCTGCTGGAACCTTGAGCTGCTGGTGCTTCTGGAACCTTGAGCTGCTGGAACCTTGAGCTGCTGGTGCTTCTGGAACCTTGAGCATCGGGAGCCTTGAGCTTCTGGAACCTTGAGCTGCTGGAGCCTTGAGCTGCTGGTGCTTCTGGAACCTTGAGCTGCTGGAGCCTTGAGCTCCTGGAACATTGAGCTGCTGGAACCTTGAGCTGCTGGAACCTTGAGCTTCTGGAACCTTGAGCTTCTGGAACCTTGAGCTGCTGGAGCCTTGAGCTTCTGGAGCCTTGAGCTGCTGAAGCCTTGAGCTGCTGGAATCTTGAGCTGCTGGTGCTTCTGGAACCTTGAGCTGCTGGAACCTTGAGCTGCTGGTGCTTCTGGAACCTTGAGCTGCTGGAACCTTGAGCTTCTGGTGCTTCTGGAACCTTGAGCTGCTGGAACCTTGAGCTGCTGGTGCTTCTGGAACCTTGAGCATCTGGAGCCTTGAGCCTCTGGAACCTTGAGCTGCTGGAGCCTTGAGCTGCTGGTGCTTCTGGAACCTTGAGCTGCTGGAACCTTGAGCTGCTGGTGCTTCTGGAACCTTGAGCTGCTGGAACCTTGAGCTGCTGGTGCTTCTGGAACCTTGAGCATCGGGAGCCTTGAGCTTCTGGAACCTTGAGCTGCTGGAGCCTTGAGCTGCTGGTGCTTCTGGAACCTTGAGCTGCTGGAGCCTTGAGCTCCTGGAACATTGAGCTGCTGGAACCTTGAGCTGCTGGAACCTTGAGCTTCTGGAACCTTGAGCTGCTGGTGCTTCTGGAACCTTGAGCTGCTGGAACCTTGAGCTGCTGGTGCTTCTGGAACCTTGAGCTGCTGGAACCTTGAGCTGCTGGTGCTTCTGGAACCTTGAGCTGCTGGAACCTTGAGCTGCTGGTGCTTCTGGAAACTTGAGCTTCTGGAGCCTTGAGCTGCTGGAACCTTGAGCTGCTGGTGCTTCTGGAACCTTGAGCTTCTGGAGCCTTGAGCCTCTGGAACCTTGAGCTGCTGGAGCCTTGAGCTGCTGGTGCTTCTGGAACCTTGAGCTGCTGGAACCTTGAGCTGCTGGTGCTTCTGGAACCTTGAGCTGCTGGAACCTTGAGCTGCTGGAACCTTGAGCTGCTGGTGCTTCTGGAACCTTGAGCATCCGGAGCATTGAGCTTCTGGAACCTTGAGCTGCTGGAGCCTTGAGCTGCTGGTGCTTCTGGAACCTTGAGCTGCTGGAGCCTTGAGCTGCTGGAACCTTGAGCTGCTGGAACCTTGAGCTTCTGGAACCTTAAGCTGCTGGTGCTTCTGGAACCTTGAGCTGCTGGAACCTTGAGCTGCTGGTGCTTCTGGAACCTTGAGCTGCTGGAACCTTGAGCTGCTGGTGCTTCTGGAACCTTGAGCTTCTGGAACCTTGAGCTGCTGGAGCCTTGAGCTGCTGGTGCTTCTGGAACCTTGAGCTTCTGGAACATTGAGCTTCTGGAACCTTGAGCTGCTGGAGCCTTGAGATTCTGGAACCTTGAGCATCCGGAGCATTGAGCTTCTGGAACCTTGAGCTGCTGGAGCCTTGAGCTGCTGGTGCTTCTGGAACCTTGAGCTGCTGGAGCCTTGAGCTGCTGGAACCTTGAGCTGCTGGAACCTTGAGCTTCTGGAACCTTAAGCTGCTGGAACCTTGAGATGCTGGAACCTTGAGCTGCTGGAGCCTTGAGCTGCTGGTGCTTCTGGAACCTTGAGCTGCTGGAGCCTTGAGCTGCTGGAACCTTGAGCTGCTGGAGCCTTGAGCTTCTGGAACCTCTAGCTGCTGGAACCTTGAGATGCTGGAACCTTGAGCTGTTGGAACCTTGAGCTGCTGGAACCTTGAGCTGCTGGTGTTTCTGGAACCTTGAGCTGCTGGAACCTTGAGCTGCTGGTGCTTCTGGAACCTTGAGCTGCTGGTGCTTCTGGAACCTTGAGCTGCTGGAACCTTGAGCTGCTGGTGCTTCTGGAACCTTGAGCTGCTGAAGCCTTGAGCTTCTGGAAACTTGAGCTGCTGGAGTCTTGAGCTTCTGGAACCTCTAGCTGCTGGAACCTTGAGCTGCTGGAACCTTGAGCTGTTGGAACCTTGAGCTGCTGGAACCTTGAGCTGCTGGTGCTTCTGGAACCTTGAGCTGCTGGAACCTTGAGCTGCTGGTGCTTCTGGAACCTTGAGCTGCTGGACCCTTGAGCTGCTGGTGCTTCTGGAACCTTGAGCTGCTGGAACCTTGAGCTGCTGGAACCTTGAGCTGCTGGTGCTTCTGGAACCTTGAGCATCTGGAGCCTTGAGCTTCTGGAACCTTGAACTGCTGGAGCCTTGAGCTGCTGGTGCTTCTGGAACCTTGAGCTGCTGGAGCCTTGTGCTGCTGGAACCTTGAGCTGCTGGAACCTTGAGCTGCTGGTGCTTCTGAAACCTTGAGCTGCTGGAACCTTGAGCTGCTGGAACCTTGAGCTGCTGGTGCTTCTGGAACCTTGAGCTGCTGGAACCTTGAGCTGCTGGTGCTTCTGGAACCTTGAGCTGCTGGAACCTTGAGCTGCTGGTGCTTCTGGAACCTTGAGCTTCTGGAACCTTGAGCTGCTGAAACCTTGAGCTTCTGGAGCCTTGAGCTGCTGGAACCTTGAAGTGCTGGAGCCTTTTAACTGCTGGAACCTTGAGCTGCTGGAACCTTGAGCTGCTGGAACCTTGAGCTGCTGGAGCGTTGAGCTGCTGGTGCTTCTGGAACCTTGAGCTTCTGGAACTTTGAGCTTCTGGAACCTTGAGCTGCTGGAGCCTTGAGCTTCTGGAACCTTGAGCTGCTGAAGCCTTGAGCTGCTGGAACCTTGAGCTGCTGGTGCTTCTGGAACCTTGAGCTGCTGGAACCTTGAGCTGCTGGTGCTTCTGGAACCTTGAGCTGCTGGAACCTTGAGCTTCTGGTGCTTCTGGAACCTTGAGCTTCTGGAACCTTGAGCTGCTGGTGCTTCTGGAACCTTGAGCATCTGGAGCCTTGAGCCTCTGGAACCTTGAGCTGCTGGAGCCTTGAGCTGCTGGTGCTTCTGGAACCTTGAGCTGCTGGAACCTTGAGCTGCTGGTGCTTCTGGAACCTTGAGCTGCTGGAACCTTGAGCTGCTGGTGCTTCTGGAACCTTGAGCATCGGGAGCCTTGAGCTTCTGGAACCTTGAGCTGCTGGAGCCTTGAGCTGCTGGTGCTTCTGGAACCTTGAGCTGCTGGAGCCTTGAGCTCCTGGAACATTGAGCTGCTGGAACCTTGAGCTGCTGGAACCTTGAGCTTCTGGAACCTTGAGCTGCTGGTGCTTCTGGAACCTTGAGCTGCTGGAACCTTGAGCTGCTGGTGCTTCTGGAAACTTGAGCTTCTGGAGCCTTGAGCTGCTGGAACCTTGAGCTGCTGGTGCTTCTGGAACCTTGAGCATCTGGAGCCTTGAGCCTCTGGAACCTTGAGCTGCTGGAGCCTTGAGCTGCTGGTGCTTCTGGAACCTTGAGCTGCTGGAACCTTGAGCTGCTGGTGCTTCTGGAACCTTGAGCTGCTGGAACCTTGAGCTGCTGGAACCTTGAGCTGCTGGTGCTTCTGGAACCTTGAGCATCTGGAGCCTTGAGCTTCTGGAACCTTGAGCTGCTGGATCCTTGAGCTGCTGGTGCTTCTGGAGCCTTGAGCTGCTGGAACCTTGAAGTGCTGGAGCCTTGAGCTGCTGGAACCTTGAGCTGCTGGAACCTTGAGCTGCTGGAACCTTGAGCTGCTGGAGCTTTGAGCTGCTGGTGCTTCTGGAACCTTGAGCTTCTGGAACCTTGAGCTGCTGGAACCTTGAGCTGCTGGAACCTTGAGCTTCTGGAACCTTGAGCTGCTGGTGCTTCTGGAACCTTGAGCATCTGGAGCCTTGAGCCTCTGGAACCTTGAGCTGCTGGAGCCTTGAGCTGCTGGTGCTTCTGGAACCTTGAGCTGCTGGAACCTTGAGCTGCTGGTGCTTCTGGAACCTTGAGCTGCTGGAACCTTGAGCTGCTGGTGCTTCTGGAACCTTGAGCATCGGGAGCCTTGAGCTTCTGGAACCTTGAGCTGCTGGAGCCTTGAGCTGCTGGTGCTTCTGGAACCTTGAGCTGCTGGAGCCTTGAGCTCCTGGAACATTGAGCTGCTGGAACCTTGAGCTGCTGGAACCTTGAGCTTCTGGAACCTTGAGCTGCTGGTGCTTCTGGAACCTTGAGCTGCTGGAACCTTGAGCTGCTGGTGCTTCTGGAAACTTGAGCTTCTGGAGCCTTGAGCTGCTGGAACCTTGAGCTGCTGGTGCTTCTGGAACCTTGAGCATCTGGAGCCTTGAGCCTCTGGAACCTTGAGCTGCTGGAGCCTTGAGCTGCTGGTGCTTCTGGAACCTTGAGCTGCTGGAACCTTGAGCTGCTGGTGCTTCTGGAACCTTGAGCTGCTGGAACCTTGAGCTGCTGGTGCTTCTGGAACCTTGAGCTGCTGGAACCTTGAGCTGCTGGTGCTTCTGGAATCTTGAGCTTCTGGAACCTTGAGCCGCTGGAACCTTGACTTCTAGGAGCCTGGAGCTGCTGGAACCTTGAAGTGCTGGAGCCTTGAGCTGCTGGAACCTTGAGCTGCTGGAACCTTGAGCTGCTGGAACCTTGAGCTGCTGGAGCTTTGAGCTGCTGGTGCTTCTGGAACCTTGAGCTTCTGGAACCTTGAGCTTCTGGTGCTTCTGGAACCTTGAGCTGCTGGAACCTTGAGCTGCTGGTGCTTCTGGAACCTTGAGCTGCTGGAACCTTGAGCTGCTGGTGCTTCTGGAACCTTGAGCTGCTGGAACCTTGAGCTGCTGGAACCTTGAGCTGCTGGTGCTTCTGGAACCTTGAGCATCTGGAGCCTTGAGCTTCTGGAACCTTGAGCTGCTGGAGCCTTGAGCTGCTGGTGCTTCTGGAACCTTGAGCTGCTGGAACCTTGAGCTGCTGGTGCTTCTGGAATCTTGAGCTTCTGGAACCTTGAGCTGCTGGAACCTTGACTTCTAGGAGCCTTGAGCTGCTGGAACCTTGAGCTGCTGGTGCTTCTGGAACCTTGAGCTGCTGGAACCTTGAGCTGCTGGAACATTGAGCTGCTGGTGCTTCTGGAACCTTGAGCATCTGGAGCCTTGAGCTTCTGGAACCTTGAGCTGCTGGAGCCTTGAGCTGCTGGTGCTTCTGGAACCTTGAGCTGCTGGAGCCTTGAGCTCCTGGAAGCTTGAGCTGCTGTAACCTTGAGCTGCTGGAACCTTGTGCTTCTGGAACCTTGAGCTGCTGGTGCTTCTGGAACCTTGAGCTGCTGGTGCTTCTGGAACCTTGAGCTGCTGGAACCTTGAGCTGCTGGTGCTTCTGGAACCTTGAGCTGCTGGAGCCTTGAGCTGCTGGAACCTTCAGCTGCTGGTGCTTCTGGAACCTTGAGCTGCTGGAACCTTGAGCTGCTGGAACCTTGAGCTGCTGGTGCTTCTGGAACCTTGAGCTGCTGGAACCTTGAGCTGCTGGAGCCTTGTGCTGCTGGTGCTTCTGGAACCTTTTGCATCTGGAGCCTTGAGCTTCTGGAACCTTGAGCTGCTGGAGCCTTGAGCTGCTGGAACGTTGAGCTGCTGGAACCTTGGGCTTCTGGAACCTTGAGCTGCTGGTGCTTCTGGAACCTTGAGCTGCTGGAACCTTGAGCTGCTGGTGCTTCTGGAACCTTGAGCTGTTGGAACCTTGAGCTGCTGGTGCTTCTGGAACCTTGAGCTGCTGGAGCCTTGAGCTGCTGGTGCTTCTGGAACCTTGAGCTGCTGGAACCTTGAGCTGCTGGTGCTTCTGGAACCTTGAGCTGCTGGAACCTTGAGCTGCTGGAACCTTGAGCTGCTGGTGCTTCTGGAACCTTGAGCATCTGGAGCCTTGAGCTTCTGGAACCTTGAGCTGCTGGAGCCATGAGCTGCTGGTGCTTCTGGAACCTTGAGCTGCTGGAGCCTTGAGCTCCTGGAACCTTGAGCTGCTGGAACCTTGAGCTGCTGGAACCTTGAGCTTCTGGAACCTTGAGCTGCTGGTGCTTCTGGAACCTTGAGCTGCTGGAACCTTGAGCTTCTGGTGCTTCTGGAACCTTGAGCTGCTGGTGCTTCTGGAACCTTGAGCTGCTGGAACCTTGAGCTGCTGGTGCTTCTGGAATCTTGAGCTTCTGGAACCTTGAGCTGCTGGAACCTTGAGCTGCTGGAACCTTGAGCTGCTGGAACCTTGAGCTGCTGGAGCTTTGAGCTGCTGGTGCTTCTGGAACCTTGAGCTTCTGGAACCTTGAGCTGCTGGAACCTTGAGCTGCTGGAACCTTGAGCTTCTGGAACCTTGAGCTGCTGGTGCTTCTGGAACCTTGAGCATCTGGAGCCTTGAGCCTCTGGAACCTTGAGCTGCTGGAGCCTTGAGCTGCTGGTGCTTCTGGAACCTTGAGCTGCTGGAACCTTGAGCTGCTGGTGCTTCTGGAACCTTGAGCTGCTGGAACCTTGAGCTGCTGGTGCTTCTGGAACCTTGAGCATCGGGAGCCTTGAGCTTCTGGAACCTTGAGCTGCTGGAGCCTTGAGCTGCTGGTGCTTCTGGAACCTTGAGCTGCTGGAGCCTTGAGCTCCTGGAACATTGAGCTGCTGGAACCTTGAGCTGCTGGAACCTTGAGCTTCTGGAACCTTGAGCTGCTGGTGCTTCTGGAACCTTGAGCTGCTGGAACCTTGAGCTGCTGGTGCTTCTGGAAACTTGAGCTTCTGGAGCCTTGAGCTGCTGGAACCTTGAGCTGCTGGTGCTTCTGGAACCTTGAGCATCTGGAGCCTTGAGCCTCTGGAACCTTGAGCTGCTGGAGCCTTGAGCTGCTGGTGCTTCTGGAACCTTGAGCTGCTGGAACCTTGAGCTGCTGGTGCTTCTGGAACCTTGAGCTGCTGGAACCTTGAGCTGCTGGTGCTTCTGGAACCTTGAGCTGCTGGAACCTTGAGCTGCTGGTGCTTCTGGAATCTTGAGCTTCTGGAACCTTGAGCCGCTGGAACCTTGACTTCTAGGAGCCTGGAGCTGCTGGAACCTTGAAGTGCTGGAGCCTTGAGCTGCTGGAACCTTGAGCTGCTGGAACCTTGAGCTGCTGGAACCTTGAGCTGCTGGAGCTTTGAGCTGCTGGTGCTTCTGGAACCTTGAGCTTCTGGAACCTTGAGCTTCTGGTGCTTCTGGAACCTTGAGCTGCTGGAACCTTGAGCTGCTGGTGCTTCTGGAACCTTGAGCTGCTGGAACCTTGAGCTGCTGGTGCTTCTGGAACCTTGAGCTGCTGGAACCTTGAGCTGCTGGAACCTTGAGCTGCTGGTGCTTCTGGAACCTTGAGCATCTGGAGCCTTGAGCTTCTGGAACCTTGAGCTGCTGGAGCCTTGAGCTGCTGGTGCTTCTGGAACCTTGAGCTGCTGGAACCTTGAGCTGCTGGTGCTTCTGGAATCTTGAGCTTCTGGAACCTTGAGCTGCTGGAACCTTGACTTCTAGGAGCCTTGAGCTGCTGGAACCTTGAGCTGCTGGTGCTTCTGGAACCTTGAGCTGCTGGAACCTTGAGCTGCTGGAACATTGAGCTGCTGGTGCTTCTGGAACCTTGAGCATCTGGAGCCTTGAGCTTCTGGAACCTTGAGCTGCTGGAGCCTTGAGCTGCTGGTGCTTCTGGAACCTTGAGCTGCTGGAGCCTTGAGCTCCTGGAAGCTTGAGCTGCTGTAACCTTGAGCTGCTGGAACCTTGTGCTTCTGGAACCTTGAGCTGCTGGTGCTTCTGGAACCTTGAGCTGCTGGTGCTTCTGGAACCTTGAGCTGCTGGAACCTTGAGCTGCTGGTGCTTCTGGAACCTTGAGCTGCTGGAGCCTTGAGCTGCTGGAACCTTCAGCTGCTGGTGCTTCTGGAACCTTGAGCTGCTGGAACCTTGAGCTGCTGGAACCTTGAGCTGCTGGTGCTTCTGGAACCTTGAGCTGCTGGAACCTTGAGCTGCTGGAGCCTTGTGCTGCTGGTGCTTCTGGAACCTTTTGCATCTGGAGCCTTGAGCTTCTGGAACCTTGAGCTGCTGGAGCCTTGAGCTGCTGGAACGTTGAGCTGCTGGAACCTTGGGCTTCTGGAACCTTGAGCTGCTGGTGCTTCTGGAACCTTGAGCTGCTGGAACCTTGAGCTGCTGGTGCTTCTGGAACCTTGAGCTGTTGGAACCTTGAGCTGCTGGTGCTTCTGGAACCTTGAGCTGCTGGAGCCTTGAGCTGCTGGTGCTTCTGGAACCTTGAGCTGCTGGAACCTTGAGCTGCTGGTGCTTCTGGAACCTTGAGCTGCTGGAACCTTGAGCTGCTGGAACCTTGAGCTGCTGGTGCTTCTGGAACCTTGAGCATCTGGAGCCTTGAGCTTCTGGAACCTTGAGCTGCTGGAGCCATGAGCTGCTGGTGCTTCTGGAACCTTGAGCTGCTGGAGCCTTGAGCTCCTGGAACCTTGAGCTGCTGGAACCTTGAGCTGCTGGAACCTTGAGCTTCTGGAACCTTGAGCTGCTGGTGCTTCTGGAACCTTGAGCTGCTGGAACCTTGAGCTTCTGGTGCTTCTGGAACCTTGAGCTGCTGGTGCTTCTGGAACCTTGAGCTGCTGGAACCTTGAGCTGCTGGTGCTTCTGGAATCTTGAGCTTCTGGAACCTTGAGCTGCTGGAACCTTGACTTCTAGGAGCCTTGAGCTGCTGGAACCTTGAGCTGCTGGTGCTTCTGGAACCTTGAGCTGCTGGAACCTTGAGCTGCTGGAACATTGAGCTGCTGGTGCTTCTGGAACCTTGAGCATCTGGAGCCTTGAGCTTCTGGAACCTTGAGCTGCTGGAGCCTTGAGCTCCTGGAAGCTTGAGCTGCTGGAACCTTGAGCTGCTGGAACCTTGTGCTTCTGGAACCTTGAGCTGCTGGTGCTTCTGGAACCTTGAGCTGCTGGAACCTTGAGCTGCTGGAACCTTGAGCTGCTGGTGCTTCTGGAACCTTGAGCTGCTGGTGCTTCTGGAACCTTGAGCTGCTGGAACCTTGAGCTGCTGGTGCTTCTGGAACCTTGAGCTGCTGGAACCTTGAGCTGCTGGTGCTTCTGGAACCTTGAGCTTCTGGAACCTTGAGCTGCTGGAACCTTGACTTCTGGAGCCTTGAGCTGCTGGAACCTTGAAGTGCTGGAGCCTTGAGCTGCTGGAACCTTGAGCTGCTGGAACCTTGAGCTGTTGGAACCTTGAGCTGCTGGAGCTTTGAGCTGCTGGTGCTTCTGGAACCTTGAGTTTCTGGAACCTTGAGCTTCTGGAACCTTGAGCTGCTGGAGCCTTGAGCTTCTGGAACCTTGAGCTGCTGAAGCCTTGAGCTTCTGGAACCTTGAGCTGCTGGAGCCTTGAGCTTCTGGAACCTTGAGCTGCTGGAACCTTGAGCTGCTGGAACCTTGAGCTGCTGGAACCTTGAGCTGCTGGTGCTTCTGGAACCTTGAGCTGCTGGAACCTTGAGCTGCTGGTGCTTCTGGAACCTTGAGCTGCTGGAACCTTGAGCTGCTGGTGCTTCTGGAACCTTGAGCTGCTGGAACCTTGAGCTGCTGGTGCTTCTGGAACCTTGAGCATCTGGAGCCTTGAGCTTCTGGAACCTTGAGCTGCTGGAGCCTTGAGCTGCTGGTGCTTCTGGAACCTTGAGCTGCTGGAACATTGAGCTGCTGGTGCTTCTGAAACCTTGAGCTGCTGGAACCTTGAGCTGCTGGAACCTTGAGCTGCTGGAACCTTGAGCTGCTGGTGCTTCTGGAACCTTGAGCATCTGGAGCCTTGAGCTTCTGGAACCTTGAGCTGCTGGTGCTTCTGGAACCTTGAGCTGCTGGAACCTTGAACTGCTGGAACCTTGAGCTGCTGGTGCTTCTGGAAGCTTGAGCTGCTGGTGCTTCTGGAACCTTGAGCTGCTGGAACCTTGAGCTGCTGGTGCTTCTGGAACCTTGAGCTGCTGGAACCTTGAGCTGCTGGTGCTTCTGGAATCTTGAGCTTCTGGAACCTTGAGCTGCTGGAACCTTGACTTCTAGGAGCCTTGAGCTGCTGGAACCTTGAAGTGCTGGAGCCTTGAGCTGCTGGAACCTTGAGCTGCTGGAACCTTTTGCTGCTGGAACCTTGAGCTGCTGGAGCTTTGAGCTGCTGGTGCTTCTGCAACCTTGAGCTTCTGGAACCTTGAGCTTCTGGTGCTTCTGGAACCTTGAGCTGCTGGAACCTTGAGCTGCTGGTGCTTCTGGAACCTTGAGCTGCTGGAACCTTGAGCTGCTGGAACCTTGAGCTGCTGGTGCTTCTGGAACCTTGAGCTGCTGGAACCTTGAGCTGCTGGAACCTTGAGCTGCTGGTGCTTCTGGAACCTTGAGCATCTGGAGCCTTGAGCTTCTGGAACTTTGAGCTGCTGGAGCCTTGAGCTGCTGGTGCTTCTGGAACCTTGAGCTGCTGGAGCCTTGAGCTGCTGGAACCTTCAGCTGCTGGTGCTTCTGGAACCTTGAGCTGCTGGAACCTTGAGCTGCTGGAACCTTGAGCTGCTGGTGCTTCTGGAACCTTGAGCTGCTGGAACCTTGAGCTGCTGGAACCTTGTGCTGCTGGTGCTTCTGGAACCTTTTGCATCTGGAGCCTTGAGCTTCTGGAACCTTGAGCTGCTGGAGCCTTGAGCTGCTGGAACGTTGAGCTGCTGGTTCTTCTGGAACCTTTTGCATCTGGAGCCTTGAGCTTCTGGAACCTTGAGCTGCTGGAACCTTGTGCTGCTGGTGCTTCTGGAACCTTTTGCATCTGGAGCCTTGAGCTTCTGGAACCTTGAGCTGCTGGAACCTTGGGCTTCTGGAACCTTGAGCTGCTGGTGCTTCTGGAACCTTGAGCTGCTGGAACCTTGAGCTGCTGGTGCTTCTGGAACCTTGAGCTGCTGGAACCTTGAGCTGCTGGTGCTTCTGGAACCTTGAGCTTCTTGAACCTTGAGCTGCTGGAACCTTGAGCTTCTGGAGCCTTGAGCTGCTGGAACCTTGAAGTGCTGGAGCCTTGAGCTGCTGGAACCTTGAGCTGCTGGAACCTTGAGCTGCTGGAGCTTTGAGCTGCTGGTGCTTCTGGAACCTTGAGCTTCTGGAACCTTGAGCTTCTGGAACCTTGAGCTGCTGGAGCCTTGAGATTCTAGAACCTTGAGCTGCTGAAGCCTTGAGCTTCTGGAACCTTGAGCTGCTGGTGCTTCTGGAACCTTGAGCATCTGGAGCCTTGAGCTTCTGGAACCTTGAGCTGCTGGTGCTTCTGGAACCTTGAGCTGCTGGAACCTTGAGCTGCTGGAACCTTGAGCTGCTGGTGCTTCTGGAAGCTTGAGCTGCTGGTGCTTCTGGAACCTTGAGCTGCTGGAACCTTGAGCTGCTGGTGCTTCTGGAACCTTGAGCTGCTGGAACCTTGAGCTGCTGGTGCTTCTGGAATCTTGAGCTTCTGGAACCTTGAGCTGCTGGAACCTTGACTTCTAGGAGCCTTGAGCTGCTGGAACCTTGAAGTGCTGGAGCCTTGAGCTGCTGGAGCTTTGAGCTGCTGGTGCTTCTGGAACCTTGAGCTTCTGGAACCTTGAGCTTCTGGTGCTTCTGGAACCTTGAGCTGCTGGAACCTTGAGCTGCTGGTGCTTCTGGAACCTTGAGCTGCTGGAACCTTGAGCTGCTGGAACCTTGAGCTGCTGGTGCTTCTGGAACCTTGAGCTGCTGGAACCTTGAGCTGCTGGAACCTTGAGCTGCTGGTGCTTCTGGAACCTTGAGCATCTGGAGCCTTGAGCTTCTGGAACTTTGAGCTGCTGGAGCCTTGAGCTGCTGGTGCTTCTGGAACCTTGAGCTGCTGGAGCCTTGAGCTGCTGGAACCTTCAGCTGCTGGTGCTTCTGGAACCTTGAGCTGCTGGAACCTTGAGCTGCTGGAACCTTGAGCTGCTGGTGCTTCTGGAACCTTGAGCTGCTGGAACCTTGAGCTGCTGGAACCTTGTGCTGCTGGTGCTTCTGGAACCTTTTGCATCTGGAGCCTTGAGCTTCTGGAACCTTGAGCTGCTGGAGCCTTGAGCTGCTGGAACGTTGAGCTGCTGGTTCTTCTGGAACCTTTTGCATCTGGAGCCTTGAGCTTCTGGAACCTTGAGCTGCTGGAACCTTGTGCTGCTGGTGCTTCTGGAACCTTTTGCATCTGGAGCCTTGAGCTTCTGGAACCTTGAGCTGCTGGAACCTTGGGCTTCTGGAACCTTGAGCTGCTGGTGCTTCTGGAACCTTGAGCTGCTGGAACCTTGAGCTGCTGGTGCTTCTGGAACCTTGAGCTGCTGGTGCTTCTGGAACCTTGAGCTTCTTGAACCTTGAGCTGCTGGAACCTTGAGCTTCTGGAGCCTTGAGCTGCTGGAACCTTGAAGTGCTGGAGCCTTGAGCTGCTGGAACCTTGAGCTGCTGGAACCTTGAGCTGCTGGAGCTTTGAGCTGCTGGTGCTTCTGGAACCTTGAGCTTCTGGAACCTTGAGCTTCTGGAACCTTGAGCTGCTGGAGCCTTGAGATTCTAGAACCTTGAGCTGCTGAAGCCTTGAGCTTCTGGAACCTTGAGCTGCTGGTGCTTCTGGAACCTTGAGCATCTGGAGCCTTGAGCTTCTGGAACCTTGAGCTGCTGGTGCTTCTGGAACCTTGAGCTGCTGGAACCTTGAGCTGCTGGAACCTTGAGCTGCTGGTGCTTCTGGAAGCTTGAGCTGCTGGTGCTTCTGGAACCTTGAGCTGCTGGAACCTTGAGCTGCTGGTGCTTCTGGAACCTTGAGCTGCTGGAACCTTGAGCTGCTGGTGCTTCTGGAATCTTGAGCTTCTGGAACCTTGAGCTGCTGGAACCTTGACTTCTAGGAGCCTTGAGCTGCTGGAACCTTGAAGTGCTGGAGCCTTGAGCTGCTGGAGCTTTGAGCTGCTGGTGCTTCTGGAACCTTGAGCTTCTGGAACCTTGAGCTTCTGGTGCTTCTGGAACCTTGAGCTGCTGGAACCTTGAGCTGCTGGTGCTTCTGGAACCTTGAGCTGCTGGAACCTTGAGCTGCTGGAACCTTGAGCTGCTGGTGCTTCTGGAACCTTGAGCTGCTGGAACCTTGAGCTGCTGGAACCTTGAGCTGCTGGTGCTTCTGGAACCTTGAGCATCTGGAGCCTTGAGCTTCTGGAACTTTGAGCTGCTGGAGCCTTGAGCTGCTGGTGCTTCTGGAACCTTGAGCTGCTGGAGCCTTGAGCTGCTGGAACCTTCAGCTGCTGGTGCTTCTGGAACCTTGAGCTGCTGGAACCTTGAGCTGCTGGAACCTTGAGCTGCTGGTGCTTCTGGAACCTTGAGCTGCTGGAACCTTGAGCTGCTGGAACCTTGTGCTGCTGGTGCTTCTGGAACCTTTTGCATCTGGAGCCTTGAGCTTCTGGAACCTTGAGCTGCTGGAGCCTTGAGCTGCTGGAACGTTGAGCTGCTGGAACCTTGGGCTTCTGGAACCTTGAGCTGCTGGTGCTTCTGGAACCTTGAGCTGCTGGAACCTTGAGCTGCTGGAACCTTGTGCTGCTGGTGCTTCTGGAACCTTTTGCTTCTGGAACCTTGAGCTTCTGGTGCTTCTGGAACCTTGAGCTGCTGGAACCTTGAGCTGCTGGTGCTTCTGGAACCTTGAGCTGCTGGAACCTTGAGCTGCTGGTGCTTCTGGAACCTTGAGCTGCTGGAACCTTGAGCTGCTGGAACCTTGAGCTGCTGGTGCTTCTGGAACCTTGAGCATCTGGAGCCTTGAGCTTCTGGAACTTTGAGCTGCTGGAGCCTTG
Organism: Cyprinodon diabolis; assembly: GCA_030533445.1. NCBI lineage: Eukaryota > Metazoa > Chordata > Actinopteri > Cyprinodontiformes > Cyprinodontidae > Cyprinodon > Cyprinodon diabolis. The sequence goes on from JARPUW010000553.1 coordinate 243,163, forward strand.
AGCTGCTGGTGCTTCTGGAACCTTGAGCTGCTGGAGCCTTGAGCTGCTGGAACCTTCAGCTGCTGGTGCTTCTGGAACCTTGAGCTGCTGGAACCTTGAGCTGCTGGAACCTTGAGCTGCTGGTGCTTCTGGAACCTTGAGCTGCTGGAACCTTGAGCTGCTGGAACCTTGTGCTGCTGGTGCTTCTGGAACCTTTTGCATCTGGAGCCTTGAGCTTCTGGAACCTTGAGCTGCTGGAGCCTTGAGCTGCTGGAACGTTGAGCTGCTGGTTCTTCTGGAACCTTTTGCATCTGGAGCCTTGAGCTTCTGGAACCTTGAGCTGCTGGAACCTTGTGCTGCTGGTGCTTCTGGAACCTTTTGCATCTGGAGCCTTGAGCTTCTGGAACCTTGAGCTGCTGGAACCTTGGGCTTCTGGAACCTTGAGCTGCTGGTGCTTCTGGAACCTTGAGCTGCTGGAACCTTGAGCTGCTGGTGCTTCTGGAACCTTGAGCTGCTGGAACCTTGAGCTGCTGGTGCTTCTGGAACCTTGAGCTTCTTGAACCTTGAGCTGCTGGAACCTTGAGCTTCTGGAGCCTTGAGCTGCTGGAACCTTGAAGTGCTGGAGCCTTGAGCTGCTGGAACCTTGAGCTGCTGGAACCTTGAGCTGCTGGAGCTTTGAGCTGCTGGTGCTTCTGGAACCTTGAGCTTCTGGAACCTTGAGCTTCTGGAACCTTGAGCTGCTGGAGCCTTGAGATTCTAGAACCTTGAGCTGCTGAAGCCTTGAGCTTCTGGAACCTTGAGCTGCTGGTGCTTCTGGAACCTTGAGCATCTGGAGCCTTGAGCTTCTGGAACCTTGAGCTGCTGGTGCTTCTGGAACGTTGAGCTGCTGGAACCTTGAGCTGCTGGAACCTTGAGCTGCTGGTGCTTCTGGAAGCTTGAGCTGCTGGTGCTTCTGGAACCTTGAGCTGCTGGAACCTTGAGCTGCTGGTGCTTCTGGAACCTTGAGCTGCTGGAACCTTGAGCTGCTGGTGCTTCTGGAATCTTGAGCTTCTGGAACCTTGAGCTGCTGGAACCTTGACTTCTAGGAGCCTTGAGCTGCTGGAACCTTGAAGTGCTGGAGCCTTGAGCTGCTGGAGCTTTGAGCTGCTGGTGCTTCTGGAACCTTGAGCTTCTGGAACCTTGAGCTTCTGGTGCTTCTGGAACCTTGAGCTGCTGGAACCTTGAGCTGCTGGTGCTTCTGGAACCTTGAGCTGCTGGAACCTTGAGCTGCTGGAACCTTGAGCTGCTGGTGCTTCTGGAACCTTGAGCTGCTGGAACCTTGAGCTGCTGGAACCTTGAGCTGCTGGTGCTTCTGGAACCTTGAGCATCTGGAGCCTTGAGCTTCTGGAACTTTGAGCTGCTGGAGCCTTGAGCTGCTGGTGCTTCTGGAACCTTGAGCTGCTGGAGCCTTGAGCTGCTGGAACCTTCAGCTGCTGGTGCTTCTGGAACCTTGAGCTGCTGGAACCTTGAGCTGCTGGAACCTTGAGCTGCTGGTGCTTCTGGAACCTTGAGCTGCTGGAACCTTGAGCTGCTGGAACCTTGTGCTGCTGGTGCTTCTGGAACCTTTTGCATCTGGAGCCTTGAGCTTCTGGAACCTTGAGCTGCTGGAGCCTTGAGCTGCTGGAACGTTGAGCTGCTGGAACCTTGGGCTTCTGGAACCTTGAGCTGCTGGTGCTTCTGGAACCTTGAGCTGCTGGAACCTTGAGCTGCTGGTGCTTCTGGAACCTTGAGCTGTTGGAACCTTGAGCTGCTGGTGCTTCTGGAACCTTGAGCTGCTGGAACCTTGAGCTGCTGGTGCTTCTGGAACCTTGAGCTGCTGGAACCTTGAGCTGCTGGTGCTTCTGGAACCTTGAGCTTCTTGATCCTTGAGCTGCTGGAACCTTGAGCTTCTGGAGCCTTGAGCTGCTGGAACCTTGAAGTGCTGGAGCCTTGAGCTGCTGGAACCTTGAGCTGCTGGAACCTTGAGCTGCTGGAGCTTTGAGCTGCTGGTGCTTCTGGAACCTTGAGCTTCTGGAACCTTGAGCTTCTGGAACCTTGAGCTGCTGGAGCCTTGAGATTCTAGAACCTTGAGCTGCTGAAGCTTTGAGCTTCTGGAAACTTGAGCTGCTGGAGCCTTGAGCTTCTGGAACCTCTAGCTGCTGGAACCTTGAGCTGCTGGAACCTTGAGCTGTTGGAACCTTGAGCTGCTGGAACCTTGAGCTGCTGGTGCTTCTGGAACCTTGAGCTGCTGGAACCTTGAGCTGCTGGTGCTTCTTGAACCTTGAGCTGCTGGAACCTTGAGCTCCTGGTGCTTCTGGAACCTTGAGCTGCTGGAACCTTGAGCTGCTGGAACCTTGAGCTGCTGGTGCTTCTGGAACCTTGAGCATCTGGAGCCTTGAGCTTCTGGAACCTTGAGCTGCTGGAGCCTTGAGCTGCTGGTGCTTCTGGAACCTTGAGCTGCTGGAGCCTTTAGCTGCTGGAACCTTGAGCTGCTGGAACCTTGAGCTGCTGGAACCTTGAGCTGCTGGTGCTTCTGTAACCTTGAGCTGCTGAAACCTTGAGCTGCTGGTGCTTCTGGAACCTTGAGCTGCTGGAACCTTGAGCTGCTGAAACCTTGAGCTGCTGGTGCTTCTGGAACCTTGAGCTGCTGGAACCTTGAGCTGCTGGTTATTCTGGAACCTTGAGCTGCTGGAACCTTGAGCTGCTGGTGCTTCTGGAACCTTGAGCTTCTGGAACCTTGAGCTGCTGGAACCTTGAGCTTCTGGAGCCTTGAGCTGCTGGAACCTTGAAGTGCTGGAGCCTTGAGCTGCTGGAACCTTGAGCTGCTGGAACCTTGAGCTGCTGGAGCTTTGAGCTGCTGGTGCTTCTGGAACCTTGAGCTTCTGGAACCTTGAGCTGCTGGAGCCTTGAGCTTCTGGAGCCTTGAGCCTCTGGAACCTTGAGCTGCTGGACCCTTGAGCTGCTGGTGCTTCTGGAACCTTGAGCTGCTGGAGCCTTGAGCTGCTGGAACCTTCAGCTGCTGGTGCTTCTGGAACCTTGAGCTGCTGGAACCTTGAGCTGCTGGAACCTTGAGCTGCTGGTGCTTCTGGAACCTTGAGCTGCTGGAACCTTGAGCTGCTGGAACCTTGTGCTGCTGGTGCTTCTGGAACCTTTTGCATCTGGAGCCTTGAGCTTCTGGAACCTTGAGCTGCTGGAGCCTTGAGCTGCTGGAACGTTGAGCTGCTGGAACCTTGGGCTTCTGGAACCTTGAGCTGCTGGTGCTTCTGGAACCTTGAGCTGCTGGAACCTTGAGCTGCTGGTGCTTCTGGAACCTTGAGCTGTTGGAACCTTGAGCTGCTGGTGCTTCTGGAACCTTGAGCTGCTGGAACCTTGAGCTGCTGGTGCTTCTGGAACCTTGAGCTGCTGGAACCTTGAGCTGCTGGTGCTTCTGGAACCTTGAGCTTCTTGATCCTTGAGCTGCTGGAACCTTGAGCTTCTGGAGCCTTGAGCTGCTGGAACCTTGAAGTGCTGGAGCCTTGAGCTGCTGGAACCTTGAGCTGCTGGAGCTTTGAGCTGCTGGTGCTTCTGGAACCTTGAGCTTCTGGAACCTTGAGCTTCTGGAACCTTGAGCTGCTGGAGCCTTGAGATTCTAGAACCTTGAGCTGCTGAAGCTTTGAGCTTCTGGAAACTTGAGCTGCTGGAGCCTTGAGCTTCTGGAACCTCTAGCTGCTGGAACCTTGAGCTGCTGGAACCTTGAGCTGTTGGAACCTTGAGCTGCTGGAACCTTGAGCTGCTGGTGCTTCTGGAACCTTGAGCTGCTGGAACCTTGAGCTGCTGGTGCTTCTTGAACCTTGAGCTGCTGGAACCTTGAGCTCCTGGAACCTTGAGCTGCTGGTGCTTCTGGAACCTTGAGCTGCTGGAACCTTGAGCTGCTGGAACCTTGAGCTGCTGGTGCTTCTGGAACCTTGAGCATCTGGAGCCTTGAGCTTCTGGAACCTTGAGCTGCTGGAGCCTTGAGCTGCTGGTGCTTCTGGAACCTTGAGCTGCTGGAGCCTTTAGCTGCTGGAACCTTGAGCTGCTGGAACCTTGAGCTGCTGGAACCTTGAGCTGCTGGTGCTTCTGGAACCTTGAGCTGCTGAAACCTTGAGCTGCTGGTGCTTCTGGAACCTTGAGCTGCTGGAACCTTGAGCTGCTGGTGATTCTGGAACCTTGAGCTGCTGGAACCTTGAGCTGCTGGTGCTTCTGGAACCTTGAGCTTCTGGAACCTTGAGCTGCTGGAACCTTGAGCTTCTGGAGCCTTGAGCTGCTGGAACCTTGAAGTGCTGGAACCTTGAGCTGCTGGAACCTTGAGCTGCTGGAGCTTTGAGCTGCTGGTGCTTCTGGAACCTTGAGCTTCTGGAACCTTGAGCTTCTGGAACCTTGAGCTGCTGGAGCCTTGAGCTTCTGGAGCCTTGAGCCTCTGGAACCTTGAGCTGCTGGACCCTTGAGCTGCTGGTGCTTCTGGAACCTTGAGCTGCTGGAACCTTGAGCTGCTGGTGCTTCTGGAACCTTGAGCTGCTGGAACCTTGAGCTGCTGGAACCTTGTGCTGCTGGTGCTTCTGGAACCTTTTGCATCTGGAGCCTTGAGCTTCTGGAACCTTGAGCTGCTGGAGCCTTGAGCTGCTGGAACGTTGAGCTGCTGGAACCTTGGGCTTCTGGAACCTTGAGCTGCTGGTGCTTCTGGAACCTTGAGCTGCTGGAACCTTGAGCTGCTGGTGCTTCTGGAACCTTGAGCTGTTGGAACCTTGAGCTGCTGGTGCTTCTGGAACCTTGAGCTGCTGGAACCTTGAGCTGCTGGTGCTTCTGGAACCTTGAGCTGCTGGAACCTTGAGCTGCTGGTGCTTCTGGAACCTTGAGCTTCTTGAACCTTGAGCTGCTGGAACCTTGAGCTTCTGGAGCCTTGAGCTGCTGGAACCTTGAAGTGCTGGAGCCTTGAGCTGCTGGAACCTTGAGCTGCTGGAACCTTGAGCTGCTGGAGCCTTGAGATTCTAGAACCTTGAGCTGCTGAAGCCTTGAGCTTCTGGAAACTTGAGCTGCTGGAGCCTTGAGCTTCTGGAACCTCTAGCTGCTGGAACCTTGAGCTGTTGGAACCTTGAGCTGCTGGAACCTTGAGCTGCTGGTGCTTCTGGAACCTTGAGCTGCTGGAGCTTTGAGCTGCTGGTGCTTCTGGAACCTTGAGCTTCTGGAACCTTGAGCTTCTGGAACCTTGATCTGTTGGAGCCTTGAGATTCTAGAACCTTGAGCTGCTGAAGCCTTGAGCTTCTGGAAACTTGAGCTGCTGGAGCCTTGAGCTTCTGGAACCTCTAGCTGCTGGAACCTTGAGCTGCTGGAACCTTGAGCTGTTGGAACCTTGAGCTGCTGGAACCTTGAGCTGCTGGTGCTTCTGGAACCTTGAGCTGCTGGAACCTTGAGCTGCTGGTGCTTCTGGAACCTTGAGCTGCTGGAACCTTGAGCTCCTGGAACCTTGAGCTGCTGGTGCTTCTGGAACCTTGAGCTGCTGGAACCTTGAGCTGCTGGAACCTTGAGCTGCTGGTGCTTCTGGAACCTTGAGCATCTGGAGCCTTGAGCTTCTGGAACCTTGAGCTGCTGGAGCCTTGAGCTGCTGGTGCTTCTGGAACCTTGAGCTGCTGGAGCCTTTAGCTGCTGGAACCTTGAGCTGCTGGAACCTTGTGCTGCTGGTGCTTCTGGAACCTTTTGCTTCTGGAACCTTGAGCTTCTGGTGCTTCTGGAACCTTGAGCTGCTGGTGCTTCTGGAACCTTGAGCTGCTGGAACCTTGAGCTGCTGGTGCTTCTGGAACCTTGAGCTGCTGGAACCTTGAGCTGCTGGAACCTTGAGCTGCTGGTGCTTCTGGAACCTTGAGCATCTGGAGCCTTGAGCTTCTGGAACTTTGAGCTGCTGGAGCCTTGAGCTGCTGGTGCTTCTGGAACCTTGAGCTGCTGGAGCCTTGAGCTGCTGGAACCTTCAGCTGCTGGTGCTTCTGGAACCTTGAGCTGCTGGAACCTTGAGCTGCTGGAACCTTGAGCTGCTGGTGCTTCTGGAACCTTGAGCTGCTGGAACCTTGAGCTGCTGGAACCTTGTGCTGCTGGTGCTTCTGGAACCTTTTGCATCTGGAGCCTTGAGCTTCTGGAACCTTGAGCTGCTGGAGCCTTGAGCTGCTGGAACGTTGAGCTGCTGGTTCTTCTGGAACCTTTTGCATCTGGAGCCTTGAGCTTCTGGAACCTTGAGCTGCTGGAACCTTGTGCTGCTGGTGCTTCTGGAACCTTTTGCATCTGGAGCCTTGAGCTTCTGGAACCTTGAGCTGCTGGAACCTTGGGCTTCTGGAACCTTGAGCTGCTGGTGCTTCTGGAACCTTGAGCTGCTGGAACCTTGAGCTGCTGGTGCTTCTGGAACCTTGAGCTGCTGGAACCTTGAGCTGCTGGTGCTTCTGGAACCTTGAGCTTCTTGAACCTTGAGCTGCTGGAACCTTGAGCTTCTGGAGCCTTGAGCTGCTGGAACCTTGAAGTGCTGGAGCCTTGAGCTGCTGGAACCTTGAGCTGCTGGAACCTTGAGCTGCTGGAGCTTTGAGCTGCTGGTGCTTCTGGAACCTTGAGCTTCTGGAACCTTGAGCTTCTGGAACCTTGAGCTGCTGGAGCCTTGAGATTCTAGAACCTTGAGCTGCTGAAGCCTTGAGCTTCTGGAACCTTGAGCTGCTGGTGCTTCTGGAACCTTGAGCATCTGGAGCCTTGAGCTTCTGGAACCTTGAGCTGCTGGTGCTTCTGGAACGTTGAGCTGCTGGAACCTTGAGCTGCTGGAACCTTGAGCTGCTGGTGCTTCTGGAAGCTTGAGCTGCTGGTGCTTCTGGAACCTTGAGCTGCTGGAACCTTGAGCTGCTGGTGCTTCTGGAACCTTGAGCTGCTGGAACCTTGAGCTGCTGGTGCTTCTGGAATCTTGAGCTTCTGGAACCTTGAGCTGCTGGAACCTTGACTTCTAGGAGCCTTGAGCTGCTGGAACCTTGAAGTGCTGGAGCCTTGAGCTGCTGGAGCTTTGAGCTGCTGGTGCTTCTGGAACCTTGAGCTTCTGGAACCTTGAGCTTCTGGTGCTTCTGGAACCTTGAGCTGCTGGAACCTTGAGCTGCTGGTGCTTCTGGAACCTTGAGCTGCTGGAACCTTGAGCTGCTGGAACCTTGAGCTGCTGGTGCTTCTGGAACCTTGAGCTGCTGGAACCTTGAGCTGCTGGAACCTTGAGCTGCTGGTGCTTCTGGAACCTTGAGCATCTGGAGCCTTGAGCTTCTGGAACTTTGAGCTGCTGGAGCCTTGAGCTGCTGGTGCTTCTGGAACCTTGAGCTGCTGGAGCCTTGAGCTGCTGGAACCTTCAGCTGCTGGTGCTTCTGGAACCTTGAGCTGCTGGAACCTTGAGCTGCTGGAACCTTGAGCTGCTGGTGCTTCTGGAACCTTGAGCTGCTGGAACCTTGAGCTGCTGGAACCTTGTGCTGCTGGTGCTTCTGGAACCTTTTGCATCTGGAGCCTTGAGCTTCTGGAACCTTGAGCTGCTGGAGCCTTGAGCTGCTGGAACGTTGAGCTGCTGGAACCTTGGGCTTCTGGAACCTTGAGCTGCTGGTGCTTCTGGAACCTTGAGCTGCTGGAACCTTGAGCTGCTGGTGCTTCTGGAACCTTGAGCTGTTGGAACCTTGAGCTGCTGGTGCTTCTGGAACCTTGAGCTGCTGGAACCTTGAGCTGCTGGTGCTTCTGGAACCTTGAGCTGCTGGAACCTTGAGCTGCTGGTGCTTCTGGAACCTTGAGCTTCTTGATCCTTGAGCTGCTGGAACCTTGAGCTTCTGGAGCCTTGAGCTGCTGGAACCTTGAAGTGCTGGAGCCTTGAGCTGCTGGAACCTTGAGCTGCTGGAACCTTGAGCTGCTGGAGCTTTGAGCTGCTGGTGCTTCTGGAACCTTGAGCTTCTGGAACCTTGAGCTTCTGGAACCTTGAGCTGCTGGAGCCTTGAGATTCTAGAACCTTGAGCTGCTGAAGCTTTGAGCTTCTGGAAACTTGAGCTGCTGGAGCCTTGAGCTTCTGGAACCTCTAGCTGCTGGAACCTTGAGCTGCTGGAACCTTGAGCTGTTGGAACCTTGAGCTGCTGGAACCTTGAGCTGCTGGTGCTTCTGGAACCTTGAGCTGCTGGAACCTTGAGCTGCTGGTGCTTCTTGAACCTTGAGCTGCTGGAACCTTGAGCTCCTGGTGCTTCTGGAACCTTGAGCTGCTGGAACCTTGAGCTGCTGGAACCTTGAGCTGCTGGTGCTTCTGGAACCTTGAGCATCTGGAGCCTTGAGCTTCTGGAACCTTGAGCTGCTGGAGCCTTGAGCTGCTGGTGCTTCTGGAACCTTGAGCTGCTGGAGCCTTTAGCTGCTGGAACCTTGAGCTGCTGGAACCTTGAGCTGCTGGAACCTTGAGCTGCTGGTGCTTCTGTAACCTTGAGCTGCTGAAACCTTGAGCTGCTGGTGCTTCTGGAACCTTGAGCTGCTGGAACCTTGAGCTGCTGAAACCTTGAGCTGCTGGTGCTTCTGGAACCTTGAGCTGCTGGAACCTTGAGCTGCTGGTTATTCTGGAACCTTGAGCTGCTGGAACCTTGAGCTGCTGGTGCTTCTGGAACCTTGAGCTTCTGGAACCTTGAGCTGCTGGAACCTTGAGCTTCTGGAGCCTTGAGCTGCTGGAACCTTGAAGTGCTGGAGCCTTGAGCTGCTGGAACCTTGAGCTGCTGGAACCTTGAGCTGCTGGAGCTTTGAGCTGCTGGTGCTTCTGGAACCTTGAGCTTCTGGAACCTTGAGCTGCTGGAGCCTTGAGCTTCTGGAGCCTTGAGCCTCTGGAACCTTGAGCTGCTGGACCCTTGAGCTGCTGGTGCTTCTGGAACCTTGAGCTGCTGGAGCCTTGAGCTGCTGGAACCTTCAGCTGCTGGTGCTTCTGGAACCTTGAGCTGCTGGAACCTTGAGCTGCTGGAACCTTGAGCTGCTGGTGCTTCTGGAACCTTGAGCTGCTGGAACCTTGAGCTGCTGGAACCTTGTGCTGCTGGTGCTTCTGGAACCTTTTGCATCTGGAGCCTTGAGCTTCTGGAACCTTGAGCTGCTGGAGCCTTGAGCTGCTGGAACGTTGAGCTGCTGGAACCTTGGGCTTCTGGAACCTTGAGCTGCTGGTGCTTCTGGAACCTTGAGCTGCTGGAACCTTGAGCTGCTGGTGCTTCTGGAACCTTGAGCTGTTGGAACCTTGAGCTGCTGGTGCTTCTGGAACCTTGAGCTGCTGGAACCTTGAGCTGCTGGTGCTTCTGGAACCTTGAGCTGCTGGAACCTTGAGCTGCTGGTGCTTCTGGAACCTTGAGCTTCTTGATCCTTGAGCTGCTGGAACCTTGAGCTTCTGGAGCCTTGAGCTGCTGGAACCTTGAAGTGCTGGAGCCTTGAGCTGCTGGAACCTTGAGCTGCTGGAGCTTTGAGCTGCTGGTGCTTCTGGAACCTTGAGCTTCTGGAACCTTGAGCTTCTGGAACCTTGAGCTGCTGGAGCCTTGAGATTCTAGAACCTTGAGCTGCTGAAGCTTTGAGCTTCTGGAAACTTGAGCTGCTGGAGCCTTGAGCTTCTGGAACCTCTAGCTGCTGGAACCTTGAGCTGCTGGAACCTTGAGCTGTTGGAACCTTGAGCTGCTGGAACCTTGAGCTGCTGGTGCTTCTGGAACCTTGAGCTGCTGGAACCTTGAGCTGCTGGTGCTTCTTGAACCTTGAGCTGCTGGAACCTTGAGCTCCTGGAACCTTGAGCTGCTGGTGCTTCTGGAACCTTGAGCTGCTGGAACCTTGAGCTGCTGGAACCTTGAGCTGCTGGTGCTTCTGGAACCTTGAGCATCTGGAGCCTTGAGCTTCTGGAACCTTGAGCTGCTGGAGCCTTGAGCTGCTGGTGCTTCTGGAACCTTGAGCTGCTGGAGCCTTTAGCTGCTGGAACCTTGAGCTGCTGGAACCTTGAGCTGCTGGAACCTTGAGCTGCTGGTGCTTCTGGAACCTTGAGCTGCTGAAACCTTGAGCTGCTGGTGCTTCTGGAACCTTGAGCTGCTGGAACCTTGAGCTGCTGGTGATTCTGGAACCTTGAGCTGCTGGAACCTTGAGCTGCTGGTGCTTCTGGAACCTTGAGCTTCTGGAACCTTGAGCTGCTGGAACCTTGAGCTTCTGGAGCCTTGAGCTGCTGGAACCTTGAAGTGCTGGAACCTTGAGCTGCTGGAACCTTGAGCTGCTGGAGCTTTGAGCTGCTGGTGCTTCTGGAACCTTGAGCTTCTGGAACCTTGAGCTTCTGGAACCTTGAGCTGCTGGAGCCTTGAGCTTCTGGAGCCTTGAGCCTCTGGAACCTTGAGCTGCTGGACCCTTGAGCTGCTGGTGCTTCTGGAACCTTGAGCTGCTGGAACCTTGAGCTGCTGGTGCTTCTGGAACCTTGAGCTGCTGGAACCTTGAGCTGCTGGAACCTTGTGCTGCTGGTGCTTCTGGAACCTTTTGCATCTGGAGCCTTGAGCTTCTGGAACCTTGAGCTGCTGGAGCCTTGAGCTGCTGGAACGTTGAGCTGCTGGAACCTTGGGCTTCTGGAACCTTGAGCTGCTGGTGCTTCTGGAACCTTGAGCTGCTGGAACCTTGAGCTGCTGGTGCTTCTGGAACCTTGAGCTGTTGGAACCTTGAGCTGCTGGTGCTTCTGGAACCTTGAGCTGCTGGAACCTTGAGCTGCTGGTGCTTCTGGAACCTTGAGCTGCTGGAACCTTGAGCTGCTGGTGCTTCTGGAACCTTGAGCTTCTTGAACCTTGAGCTGCTGGAACCTTGAGCTTCTGGAGCCTTGAGCTGCTGGAACCTTGAAGTGCTGGAGCCTTGAGCTGCTGGAACCTTGAGCTGCTGGAACCTTGAGCTGCTGGAGCCTTGAGATTCTAGAACCTTGAGCTGCTGAAGCCTTGAGCTTCTGGAAACTTGAGCTGCTGGAGCCTTGAGCTTCTGGAACCTCTAGCTGCTGGAACCTTGAGCTGTTGGAACCTTGAGCTGCTGGAACCTTGAGCTGCTGGTGCTTCTGGAACCTTGAGCTGCTGGAGCTTTGAGCTGCTGGTGCTTCTGGAACCTTGAGCTTCTGGAACCTTGAGCTTCTGGAACCTTGATCTGTTGGAGCCTTGAGATTCTAGAACCTTGAGCTGCTGAAGCCTTGAGCTTCTGGAAACTTGAGCTGCTGGAGCCTTGAGCTTCTGGAACCTCTAGCTGCTGGAACCTTGAGCTGCTGGAACCTTGAGCTGTTGGAACCTTGAGCTGCTGGAACCTTGAGCTGCTGGTGCTTCTGGAACCTTGAGCTGCTGGAACCTTGAGCTGCTGGTGCTTCTGGAACCTTGAGCTGCTGGAACCTTGAGCTCCTGGAACCTTGAGCTGCTGGTGCTTCTGGAACCTTGAGCTGCTGGAACCTTGAGCTGCTGGAACCTTGAGCTGCTGGTGCTTCTGGAACCTTGAGCATCTGGAGCCTTGAGCTTCTGGAACCTTGAGCTGCTGGAGCCTTGAGCTGCTGGTGCTTCTGGAACCTTGAGCTGCTGGAGCCTTTAGCTGCTGGAACCTTGAGCTGCTGGAACCTTGAGCTGCTGGAACCTTGAGCTGCTGGTGCTTCTGGAACCTTGAGCTGCTGAAACCTTGAGCTGCTGGTGCTTCTGGAACCTTGAGCTGCTGGAACCTTGAGCTGCTGGTGATTCTGGAACCTTGAGCTGCTGGAACCTTGAGCTGCTGGTGCTTCTGGAACCTTGAGCTGCTGGAACCTTGAGCTTCTGGAGCCTTGAGCTGCTGGAACCTTGAAGTGCTGGAGCCTTGAGCTGCTGGAACCTTGAGCTGCTGGAGCTTTGAGCTGCTGGTGCTTCTGGAACCTTGAGCTTCTGGAACCTTGAGCTTCTGGAACCTTGAGCTGCTGGAGCCTTGAGCTTCTGGAGCCTTGAGCTGCTGAAGCCTTGAGCTGCTGGAATCTTGAGCTGCTGGTGCTTCTGGAACCTTCAGCTGCTGGAACCTTGAGCTGCTGGTGCTTCTGGAACCTTGAGCTGCTGGAACCTTGAGCTTCTGGTGCTTCTGGAACCTTGAGCTGCTGGAACCTTGAGCTGCTGGTGCTTCTGGAACCTTGAGCATCTGGAGCCTTGAGCCTCTGGAACCTTGAGCTGCTGGAGCCTTGAGCTGCTGGTGCTTCTGGAACCTTGAGCTGCTGGAACCTTGAGCTGCTGGTGCTTCTGGAACCTTGAGCTGCTGGAACCTTGAGCTGCTGGTGCTTCTGGAACCTTGAGCATCGGGAGCCTTGAGCTTCTGGAACCTTGAGCTGCTGGAGCCTTGAGCTGCTGGTGCTTCTGGAACCTTGAGCTGCTGGAGCCTTGAGCTCCTGGAACATTGAGCTGCTGGAACCTTGAGCTGCTGGAACCTTGAGCTTCTGGAACCTTGAGCTGCTGGTGCTTCTGGAACCTTGAGCTGCTGGAACCTTGAGCTGCTGGTGCTTCTGGAACCTTGAGCTGCTGGAACCTTGAGCTGCTGGTGCTTCTGGAACCTTGAGCTGCTGGAACCTTGAGCTGCTGGTGCTTCTGGAAACTTGAGCTTCTGGAGCCTTGAGCTGCTGGAACCTTGAGCTGCTGGTGCTTCTGGAACCTTGAGCTTCTGGAGCCTTGAGCCTCTGGAACCTTGAGCTGCTGGAGCCTTGAGCTGCTGGTGCTTCTGGAACCTTGAGCTGCTGGAACCTTGAGCTGCTGGTGCTTCTGGAACCTTGAGCTGCTGGAACCTTGAGCTGCTGGAACCTTGAGCTGCTGGTGCTTCTGGAACCTTGAGCATCCGGAGCATTGAGCTTCTGGAACCTTGAGCTGCTGGAGCCTTGAGCTGCTGGTGCTTCTGGAACCTTGAGCTGCTGGAGCCTTGAGCTGCTGGAACCTTGAGCTGCTGGAACCTTGAGCTTCTGGAACCTTAAGCTGCTGGTGCTTCTGGAACCTTGAGCTGCTGGAACCTTGAGCTGCTGGTGCTTCTGGAACCTTGAGCTGCTGGAACCTTGAGCTGCTGGTGCTTCTGGAACCTTGAGCTTCTGGAACCTTGAGCTGCTGGAGCCTTGAGCTGCTGGTGCTTCTGGAACCTTGAGCTTCTGGAACATTGAGCTTCTGGAACCTTGAGCTGCTGGAGCCTTGAGATTCTGGAACCTTGAGCTGCTGAAGCCTTGAGCTTCTGGAAACTTGAGCTGCTGGAGCCTTGAGCTTCTGGAACCTCTAGCTGCTGGAACCTTGAGATGCTGGAACCTTGAGCTGTTGGAACCTTGAGCTGCTGGAACCTTGAGCTGCTGGTGCTTCTGGAACCTTGAGCTGCTGGAACCTTGAGCTGCTGGTGCTTCTGGAACCTTGAGCTGCTGGTGCTTCTGGAACCTTGAGCTGCTGGAACCTTGAGCTGCTGGTGCTTCTGGAACCTTGAGCTGCTGAAGCCTTGAGCTTCTGGAAACTTGAGCTGCTGGAGTCTTGAGCTTCTGGAACCTCTAGCTGCTGGAACCTTGAGCTGCTGGAACCTTGAGCTGTTGGAACCTTGAGCTGCTGGAACCTTGAGCTGCTGGTGCTTCTGGAACCTTGAGCTGCTGGAACCTTGAGCTGCTGGTGCTTCTGGAACCTTGAGCTGCTGGACCCTTGAGCTGCTGGTGCTTCTGGAACCTTGAGCTGCTGGAACCTTGAGCTGCTGGAACCTTGAGCTGCTGGTGCTTCTGGAACCTTGAGCATCTGGAGCCTTGAGCTTCTGGAACCTTGAACTGCTGGAGCCTTGAGCTGCTGGTGCTTCTGGAACCTTGAGCTGCTGGAACCTTGAGCTGCTGGTGCTTCTGGAACCTTGAGCTTCTGGAACCTTGAGCTGCTGGAACCTTGAGCTTCTGGAGCCTTGAGCTGCTGGAACCTTGAAGTGCTGGAGCCTTTTAACTGCTGGAACCTTGAGCTGCTGGAACCTTGAGCTGCTGGAACCTTGAGCTGCTGGAGCGTTGAGCTGCTGGTGCTTCTGGAACCTTGAGCTTCTGGAACTTTGAGCTTCTGGAACCTTGAGCTGCTGGAGCCTTGAGCTTCTGGAACCTTGAGCTGCTGAAGCCTTGAGCTGCTGGAACCTTGAGCTGCTGGTGCTTCTGGAACCTTGAGCTGCTGGAACCTTGAGCTTCTGGTGCTTCTGGAACCTTGAGCTTCTGGAACCTTGAGCTGCTGGTGCTTCTGGAACCTTGAGCATCTGGAGCCTTGAGCCTCTGGAACCTTGAGCTGCTGGAGCCTTGAGCTGCTGGTGCTTCTGGAACCTTGAGCTGCTGGAACCTTGAGCTGCTGGTGCTTCTGGAACCTTGAGCTGCTGGAACCTTGAGCTGCTGGTGCTTCTGGAACCTTGAGCATCGGGAGCCTTGAGCTTCTGGAACCTTGAGCTGCTGGAGCCTTGAGCTGCTGGTGCTTCTGGAACCTTGAGCTGCTGGAGCCTTGAGCTCCTGGAACATTGAGCTGCTGGAACCTTGAGCTGCTGGAACCTTGAGCTTCTGGAACCTTGAGCTGCTGGTGCTTCTGGAACCTTGAGCTGCTGGAACCTTGAGCTGCTGGTGCTTCTGGAAACTTGAGCTTCTGGAGCCTTGAGCTGCTGGAACCTTGAGCTGCTGGTGCTTCTGGAACCTTGAGCATCTGGAGCCTTGAGCCTCTGGAACCTTGAGCTGCTGGAGCCTTGAGCTGCTGGTGCTTCTGGAACCTTGAGCTGCTGGAACCTTGAGCTGCTGGTGCTTCTGGAACCTTGAGCTGCTGGAACCTTGAGCTGCTGGTGCTTCTGGAACCTTGAGCATCTGGAGCCTTGAGCTTCTGGAACCTTGAGCTGCTGGATCCTTGAGCTGCTGGTGCTTCTGGAGCCTTGAGCTGCTGGAACCTTGAAGTGCTGGAGCCTTGAGCTGCTGGAACCTTGAGCTGCTGGAACCTTGAGCTGCTGGAACCTTGAGCTGCTGGAGCTTTGAGCTGCTGGTGCTTCTGGAACCTTGAGCTTCTGGAACCTTGAGCTGCTGGAACCTTGAGCTGCTGGAACCTTGAGCTTCTGGTGCTTCTGGAACCTTGAGCTTCTGGAACCTTGAGCTGCTGGTGCTTCTGGAACCTTGAGCATCTGGAGCCTTGAGCCTCTGGAACCTTGAGCTGCTGGAGCCTTGAGCTGCTGGTGCTTCTGGAACCTTGAGCTGCTGGAACCTTGAGCTGCTGGTGCTTCTGGAACCTTGAGCTGCTGGAACCTTGAGCTGCTGGTGCTTCTGGAACCTTGAGCATCGGGAGCCTTGAGCTTCTGGAACCTTGAGCTGCTGGAGCCTTGAGCTGCTGGTGCTTCTGGAACCTTGAGCTGCTGGAGCCTTGAGCTCCTGGAACATTGAGCTGCTGGAACCTTGAGCTGCTGGAACCTTGAGCTTCTGGAACCTTGAGCTGCTGGTGCTTCTGGAACCTTGAGCTGCTGGAACCTTGAGCTGCTGGTGCTTCTGGAAACTTGAGCTTCTGGAGCCTTGAGCTGCTGGAACCTTGAGCTGCTGGTGCTTCTGGAACCTTGAGCATCTGGAGCCTTGAGCCTCTGGAACCTTGAGCTGCTGGAGCCTTGAGCTGCTGGTGCTTCTGGAACCTTGAGCTGCTGGAACCTTGAGCTGCTGGTGCTTCTGGAACCTTGAGCTGCTGGAACCTTGAGCTGCTGGAACCTTGAGCTGCTGGTGCTTCTGGAACCTTGAGCATCTGGAGCCTTGAGCTTCTGGAACCTTGAGCTGCTGGATCCTTGAGCTGCTGGTGCTTCTGGAGCCTTGAGCTGCTGGAACCTTGAAGTGCTGGAGCCTTGAGCTGCTGGAACCTTGAGCTGCTGGAACCTTGAGCTGCTGGAACCTTGAGCTGCTGGAGCTTTGAGCTGCTGGTGCTTCTGGAACCTTGAGCTTCTGGAACCTTGAGCTGCTGGAGCCTTGAGCTTCTGGAACCTTGAGCTGCTGAAGCCTTGAGCTGCTGGAACCTTGAGCTGCTGGTGCTTCTTGAACCTTGAGCTGCTGGTGCTTCTGGAACCTTGAGCTGCTGGAACCTTGAGCTGCTGGTGCTTCTGGAACCTTGAGCATCTGGAGCCTTGAGCCTCTGGAACCTTGAGCTGCTGGAGCCTTGAGCTGCTGGTGCTTCTGGAACCTTGAGCTGCTGGAACCTTGAGCTGCTGGTGCTTCTGGAACCTTGAGCTGCTGGAACCTTGAGCTGCTGGTGCTTCTGGAAACTTGAGCTTCTGGAGCCTTGAGCTGCTGGAACCTTGAGCTGCTGGTGCTTCTGGAACCTTGAGCATCTGGAGCCTTGAGCCTCTGGAACCTTGAGCTGCTGGAGCCTTGAGCTGCTGGTGCTTCTGGAACCTTGAGCTGCTGGAACCTTGAGCTGCTGGTGCTTCTGGAACCTTGAGCTGCTGGAACCTTGAGCTGCTGGTGCTTCTGGAACCTTGAGCTGCTGGAACCTTGAGCTGCTGGAACCTTGAGCTGCTGGTGCTTCTGGAACCTTGAGCATCTGGAGCCTTGAGCTTCTGGAACCTTGAGCTGCTGGAACCTTGAGCTGCTGGTGCTTCTGGAACCTTGAGCTGCTGGAACCTTGAGCTGCTGGAACCTTGAGCTGCTGGTGCTTCTGGAACCTTGAGCATCTGGAGCCTTGAGCTTCTGGAACCTTGAGCTGCTGGAGCCTTGAGCTTCTGGAACCTTGAGCTGCTGGAGCCTTGAGCTGCTGGTGCTTCTGGAACCTTGAGCTGCTGAAGCCTTGAGCTCCTGGAACCTTGAGCTGCTGGAACCTTGAGCTGCTGGAACCTTGAGCTTCTGGAACCTTGAGCTGCTGGTGCTTCTGGAACCTTGAGCTGCTGGAACCTTGAGCTGCTGGAACCTTGAGCTGCTGGTGCTTCTGGAACCTTGAGCATCTGGAGCCTTGAGCCTCTGGAACCTTGAGCTGCTGGAGCCTTGAGCTGCTGGTGCTTCTGGAACCTTGAGCTGCTGGAACCTTGAGCTGCTGGTGCTTCTGGAACCTTGAGCTGCAGGAACCTTGAGCTGCTGGTGCTTCTGGAACCTTGAGCATCGGGAGCCTTGAGCTTCTGGAACCTTGAGCTGCTGGAGCCTTGAGCTGCTGGTGCTTCTGGAACCTTGAGCTGCTGGAGCCTTGAGCTCTTGGAACATTGAGCTGCTGGAACCTTGAGCTGCTGGAACCTTTAGCTTCTGGAACCTTGAGCTGCTGGTGCTTCTGGAACCTTGAGCTGCTGGAACCTTGAGCTGCTGGTGCTTCTGGAACCTTGAGCTGCTGGTGCTTCTGGAACCTTGAGCTGCTGGAACCTTGAGCTGCTGGTGCTTCTGGAACCTTGAGCTGCTGGAACCTTGAGCTGCTGGAAACTTGAGCTGCTGGAACCTTGAGCTGCTGGTGCTTCTGGAACCTTGAGCATCTGGAGCATTGACCTTCTGGAACCTTGAGCTGCTGGAGCCTTGAGCTGCTGGTGCTTCTGGAGCCTTGAGCTGCTGGAACCTTGAGCTGCTGGAAACTTGAGCTGCTGGAACCTTGAGCTGCTGGTGCTTCTGGAACCTTGAGCTAATGGAACCTTGAGCTGCTGGTGCTTCTGGAACCTTGAGCTGCTGGAACCTTGAGCTGCTGGTGCTTCTGGAACCTTGAGCTGCTGGTGCTTCTGGAACCTTGAGCTGCTGGTGCTTCTGGAACCTTGAGCTGCTGGAACCTTGAGCTGCTGGTGCTTCTGGAACCTTGAGCTGCTGGAACCTTGAGCTGCTGGAAACTTGAGCTGCTGGAACCTTGAGCTGCTGGTGCTTCTGGAACCTTGAGCATCTGGAGCATTGACCTTCTGGAACCTTGAGCTGCTGGAGCCTTGAGCTGCTGGTGCTTCTGGAGCCTTGAGCTGCTGGAACCTTGAGCTGCTGGAACCTTGAGCTGCTGGAACCTTGAGCTGCTGGTGCTTCTGGAACCTTGAGCTGCTGGAACCTTGAGCTGCTGGTGCTTCTGGAACCTTGAGCTGCTGGATCCTTGAGCTGCTGGAACCTTGAGCTGCTGGAACCTTGAGCTGCTGGTGCTTCTGGAACCTTGAGCATCTGGAGCCTTGAGCTTCTGGAACCTTGAGCTGCTGGAGCCTTGAGCTGCTGGTGCTTCTGGAACCTTGAGCTGCTGGAACCTTGAGCTGCTGGAACCTTGAGCTGCTGGAACCTTGAGCTGCTGGTGCTTCTGGAACCTTGAGCATCTGGAGCCTTGAGCTTCTGGAACCTTGAGCTGCTGGAGCCTTGAGCTGCTGGTGCTTCTGGAACCTTGAGCTGCTGGAGCCTTGAGCTCCTGGAACCTTGAGCTGCTGGAACCTTGACCTACTGGAACCTTGAGCTTCTGGAACCTTGAGCTAGTGGTGCTTCTGGAACCTTGAGCTGCTGGAACCTTGAGCTGCTGGTGCTTCTGGAACCTTGAGCTGCTGGTGCTTCTGGAACCTTGAGCTGCTGGAACCTTGAGCTGCTGGTGCTTCTGGAACCTTGAGCTGCTGGAACCTTGAGCTGCTGGTGCTTCTGGAATCTTGAGCTTCTGGAACCTTGAGCTGCTGGAACCTTGACTTCTAGGAGCCTGGAGCTGCTGGAACCTTGAAGTGCTGGAGCCTTGAGCTGCTGGAACCTTGAGCTGCTGGTGCTTCTGGAACCTTGAGCATCTGGAGCCTTGAGCTTCTGGAACCTTGAGCTGCTGGAGCCTTGAGCTGCTGGTGCTTCTGGAACCTTGAGCTGCTGGAGCCTTGAGCTCCTGGAACCTTGAGCTGCTGGAACCTTGACCTACTGGAACCTTGAGCTTCTGGAACCTTGAGCTAGTGGTGCTTCTGGAACCTTGAGCTGCTGGAACCTTGAGCTGCTGGTGCTTCTGGAACCTTGAGCTGCTGGTGCTTCTGGAACCTTGAGCTGCTGGAACCTTGAGCTGCTGGTGCTTCTGGAACCTTGAGCTGCTGGAACCTTGAGCTGCTGGTGCTTCTGGAATCTTGAGCTTCTGGAACCTTGAGCCGCTGGAACCTTGACTTCTAGGAGCCTGGAGCTGCTGGAACCTTGAAGTGCTGGAGCCTTGAGCTGCTGGAACCTTGAGCTGCTGGAACCTTGAGCTGCTGGAACCTTGAGCTGCTGGAGCTTTGAGCTGCTGGTGCTTCTGGAACCTTGAGCTTCTGGAACCTTGAGCTTCTGGTGCTTCTGGAACCTTGAGCTGCTGGAACCTTGAGCTGCTGGTGCTTCTGGAACCTTGAGCTGCTGGAACCTTGAGCTGCTGGTGCTTCTGGAACCTTGAGCTGCTGGAACCTTGAGCTGCTGGAACCTTGAGCTGCTGGTGCTTCTGGAACCTTGAGCATCTGGAGCCTTGAGCTTCTGGAACCTTGAGCTGCTGGAGCCTTGAGCTGCTGGTGTTTCTGGAACCTTGAGCTGCTGGAACCTTGAGCTGCTGGTGCTTCTGGAATCTTGAGATGCTGGAACCTTGAGCTGCTGGAACCTTGAGCTGCTGGAGCCTTGAGCTGCTGGTGCTTCTGGAACCTTGAGCTGCTGGAGCCTTGAGCTGCTGGAACCTTGAGCTGCTGGAAGCTTGAGCTGCTGGTGCTTCTGGAACCTTGAACTGCTGGAACCTTGAGCTGCTGGTGCTTCTGGAACCTTGAGCTGCTGGAACCTTGAGCTGCTGGTGCTTCTGGAATCTTGAGATGCTGGAACCTTGAGCTGCTGGAACCTTGAGCTGCTGGAGCCTTGAGCTGCTGGTGCTTCTGGAACCTTGAGCTGCTGGAGCCTTGAGCTGCTGGAACCTTGAGCTGCTGGAAGCTTGAGCTGCTGGTGCTTCTGAAACCTTGAACTGCTGGAACCTTGAGCTGCTGGTGCTTCTGGAACCTTGAGCTGCTGGAACCTTGAGCTGCTGGAACCTTGAGCTGCTGGAGCTTTGAGCTGCTGGTGCTTCTGGAACCTTGAGCTTCTGGAACCTTGAGCTTCTGGTGCTTCTGGAACCTTGAGCTGCTGGAACCTTGAGCTGCTGGTGCTTCTGGAACCTTGAGCTGCTGGAACCTTGAGCTGCTGGTGCTTCTGGAACCTTGAGCTGCTGGAACCTTGAGCTGCTGGAACCTTGAGCTGCTGGTGCTTCTGGAACCTTGAGCATCTGGAGCCTTGAGCTTCTGGAACCTTGAGCTGCTGGAGCCTTGAGCTGCTGGTGCTTCTGGAACCTTGAGCTGCTGGAGCCTTGAGCTGCTGGAACCTTGAGCTGCTGGAGCTTTGAGCTGCTGGAGCTTCTGGAACCTTGAGCTGCTGGAACCTTGAGCTGCTGGTGCTTCTGGAACCTTGAGATGCTGAAACCTTGAGCTCCTGGAACCTTGAGCTGCTGGAACCTTGAGCTGCTGGAGCTTTGAGCTGCTGGTGCTTCTGGAACCTTGAGCTGCTGGTGCTTCTGGAACCTTGAGCTGCTGGAACCTTGAGCTGCTGGAACCTTGAGCTGCTGGTGCTTCTGGAACCTTGAGCTGCTGGAACCTTGAGCTGCTGGAACCTTGAGCTGCTGGTGCTTCTGGAACCTTAAGCATCTGGAGCCTTGAGCTTCTGGAGCCTTGAGCATCTGGAGCCTTGAGCTTCTGGAACCTTGAGCTGCTGGAGCCTTGAGCTGCTGGTGCTTCTGGAACCTTGAGCTGCTGGAACCTTGAGCTGCTGGAACCTTGAGCTGCTGGTGCTTCTGGAACCTTGAGCTGCTGGAACCTTGAGCTGCTGGTGCTTCTGGAACCTTGAGCATCTGGAGCCTTGAGCTTCTGGAACCTTGAGCTGCTGGAGCCTTGAGCTGCTGGTGCTTCTGGAACCTTGAGCTGCTGGAACCTTGAGCTGCTGGTGCTTCTGGAATCTTGAGATGCTGGAACCTTGAGCTGCTGGAACCTTGAGCTGCTGGAGCCTTGAGCTGCTGGTGCTTCTGGAACCTTGAGCTGCTGGAGCCTTGAGCTGCTGGAACCTTGAGCTGCTGGAAGCTTGAGCTGCTGGTGCTTCTGGAACCTTGAACTGCTGGAACCTTGAGCTGCTGGTGCTTCTGGAACCTTGAGCTGCTGGAACCTTGAGCTGCTGGTACCTTGAGCTGCTGGTGCTTCTGGAACCTTGAGCTGCTGGAGCCTTGAGCTGCTGGAACCTTGAGCTGCTGGAAGCTTGAGCTGCTGGTGCTTCTGGAACCTTGAACTGCTGGAACCTTGAGCTGCTGGTGCTTCTGGAACCTTGAGCTGCTGGAACCTTGAGCTGCTGGAACCTTGAGCTGCTGGAGCCTTGAGCTGCTGGTGCTTCTGGAACATTGAGCTGCTGGAACCTTGAGCTGCTGGAACCTTGAGCTGCTGGAACTTTGAGCTTCTGGAACCTTGAGCTGCTGGAGCCTTGAGCTGCTGGTGCTTCTGGAACCTTGAGCTGCTGGAACCTTGAGCTTCTGGAACCTCTAGCTTCTGGAGCCTTGAGCTGCTGTAACCTTGAGCTGCTGGAACATTGAGCTGCTGGAACCTTGAGCTGCTGGAACCTTGAGCTGCTGGTGCTTCTGGAACCTTGAGCATCTGGAGCCTTGAGCTTCTGGAACCTTGAGCTGCTGGAGCCTTGAGCTGCTGGTGCTTCTGTAACCTTGAGCTGCTGGAACCTTGAGCTGCTGCAGCCTTGAGCAGCTGGTGCTTCTGGAACCTTGAGCTGCTGGAACCTTGAGCTGCTGGTGCTTCTTGAACCTTGAGCTGCTGGAACCTTGAGCTGCTGGATCCTTGAACTGCTGGAACCTTGAGCTTCTGGAACCTTGAGCTGCTGGAACCTTGAGCTGCTGGTGCTTCTGGAACCTTGAGCTGCTGGAACCTTGAGCTGCTGGAGCCTTGAGCTGCTGGTGCTTCTGGAACCTTGAGCTGCTGGAACCTTGAGCTGCTGGAACCTTGAGCTGCTGAAACCTTGAGCTGCTGGAACCTTGAGCTGCTGGAGCTTTGAGCTGCTGGAGCTTCTGGAACCTTGAGCTTCTGGAACCTTGAGCATCTGGAGCCTTGAGCTTCTGGAACCTTGAGCTGTTGAAGCCTTGAGCTTCTGGAACCTTCAGCTGCTGGAGCCTTGAGCTTCTGGAACCTTGAGCTGCTGGAACCTTGAGCTGCTGGAACCTTGAGCTGCTGGTGCTTCTGGAACCTTGAGCTGCTGGAACCTTGAGCTGCTGGTGCTTCTGGAACCTTGAGCTGCTGGAACCTTGAGCTGCTGGAACCTTGAGCTGCTGGTGCTTCTGGAACCTTGAGCTGCTGGAACCTTGAGCTAATGGAACCTTGAGCTGCTGGTGCTTCTGGAACCTTGAGCTGCTGGAACCTTGAGCTGCTGGTGCTTCTGGAACCTTGAGCATCTGGAGCCTTGAGCTTCTGGAGCCTTGAGCATCTGGAGCCTTGAGCTTCTGGAACCTTGAGCTGCTGGAGCCTTGAGCTGCTGGTGCTTCTGGAACCTTGAGCTGCTGGAACCTTGAGCTGCTGGAACCTTGAGCTGCTGGTGCTTTCGGAACCTTGAGCTGCTGGAACCTTGAGCTGCTGGAACCTTGAGCTGCTGGTGCTTCTGGAACCTTGAGCTTCTGGAGCCTTGAGCTTCTGGAACCTTGAGCTGCTGGAGCCTTGAGCTGCTGGTGCTTCTGGAACCTTGAGCTGCTGGAACCTTGAGCTGCTGGTGCTTCTGGAACCTTGAGATGCTGGAACCTTGAGCTGCTGGAACCTTGAGCTGCTGGAGCCTTGAGCTGCTGGTGCTTCTGGAACCTTGAGCTGCTGGAGCCTTGAGCTGCTGGAACCTTGAGCTGCTGGAACCTTGAGCTGCTGGTGCTTCTGGAACCTTGAACTGCTGGAACCTTGAGCTGCTGGTGCTTCTGGAACTTTGAGCTGCTGGAACCTTGAGCTGCTCGAACCTTGAGCTGCTGGTGCTTCTGGAACCTTGAGCATCTGGAGCCTTGAGCTTCTGGAACCTTGAGCTGCTGGAACCTTGAGCTGCTGGAACCTTGAGCTGCTGGAACTTTGAGCTTCTGGAACCTTGAGCTGCTGGAGCCTTGAGCTGCTGGTGCTTCTGGAACCTTGAGCTGCTGGAACCTTGAGCTTCTGGAACCTCTAGCTTCTGGAGCCTTGAGCTGCTGTAACCTTGAGCTGCTGGAACATTGAGCTGCTGGAACCTTGAGCTGCTGGAACCTTGAGCTGCTGGTGCTTCTGGAACCTTGAGCATCTGGAGCCTTGAGCTTCTGGAACCTTGAGCTGCTGGAGCCTTGAGCTGCTGGTGCTTCTGGAACCTTGAGCTGCTGGAACCTTGAGCTGCTGCAGCCTTGAGCAGCTGGTGCTTCTGGAACCTTGAGCTGCTGGAACCTTGAGCTGCTGGTGCTTCTTGAACCTTGAGCTGCTGGAACCTTGAGCTGCTGGATCCTTGAACTGCTGGAACCTTGAGCTTCTGGAACCTTGAGCTGCTGGAACCTTGAGCTGCTGGTGCTTCTGGAACCTTGAGCTGCTGGAACCTTGAGCTGCTGGAGCCTTGAGCTGCTGGTGCTTCTGGAACCTTGAGCTGCTGGAACCTTGAGCTGCTGGAACCTTGAGCTGCTGGAACCTTGAGCTGCTGAAACCTTGAGCTGCTGGAACCTTGAGCTGCTGGAGCTTTGAGCTGCTGGAGCTTCTGGAACCTTGAGCTTCTGGAACCTTGAGCTGCTGGAGCCTTGAGCTTCTGGAACCTTGAGCTGTTGAAGCCTTGAGCTTCTGGAACCTTCAGCTGCTGGAGCCTTGAGCTTCTGGAACCTTGAGCTGCTGGAACCTTGAGCTGCTGGAACCTTGAGCTGCTGGTGCTTCTGGAACCTTGAGCTGCTGGAACCTTGAGCTGCTGGTGCTTCTGGAACCTTGAGCTGCTGGAACCTTGAGCTGCTGGAACCTTGAGCTGCTGGTGCTTCTGGAACCTTGAGCTGCTGGAACCTTGAGCTAATGGAACCTTGAGCTGCTGGTGCTTCTGGAACCTTGAGCTGCTGGAACCTTGAGCTGCTGGTGCTTCTGGAACCTTGAGCTTCTGGAGCCTTGAGCATCTGGAGCCTTGAGCTTCTGGAACCTTGAGCTGCTGGAGCCTTGAGCTGCTGGTGCTTCTGGAGCCTTGAGCTGCTGGAACCTTGAGCTGCTGGTGCTTTCGGAACCTTGAGCTGCTGGAACCTTGAGCTGCTGGAACCTTGAGCTGCTGGTGCTTCTGGAACCTTGAGCATCTGGAGCCTTGAGCTTCTGGAACCTTGAGCTGCTGGAGCCTTGAGCTGCTGGTGCTTCTGGAACCTTGAGCTGCTGGAACCTTGAGCTGCTGGTGCTTCTGGAACCTTGAGATGCTGGAACCTTGAGCTGCTGGAACCTTGAGCTGCTGGAGCCCTGAGCTGCTGGTGCTTCTGGAACCTTGAGCTGCTGGAGCCTTGAGCTGCTGGAACCTTGAGCTGCTGGAACCTTGAGCTGCTGGTGCTTCTGGAACCTTGAACTGCTGGAACCTTGAGCTGCTGGTGCTTCTGGAACCTTGAGCTGCTGGAACCTTGAGCTGCTGGTGCTTCTGGAACCTTGAGCATCTGGAGCCTTGAGCTTCTGGAACCTTGAGCTGCTGGAGCCTTGAGCTGCTGGTGCTTCTGGAACCTTGAGCTGCTGGAACCTTGAGCTGCTGGAACCTTGAGCTGCTGGAACTTTGAGCTTCTGGAACCTTGAGCTGCTGGAGCCTTGAGCTGCTGGAACCTTGAGCTTCTGGAACCTCTAGCTTCTGGAGCCTTGAGCTGCTGGAACATTGAGCTGCTGGAACCTTGAGCTGCTGGAACCTTGAGCTGCTGGTGCTTCTGGAACCTTGAGCATCTGGAGCCTTGAGCTTCTGGAACCTTGAGCTGCTGGAGCCTTGAGCTGCTGGTGCTTCTGGAACCTTGAGCTGCTGGAGCCTTGAGCTGCTGGTGCTTCTGGAACCTTGAGCTGCTGGAACCTTGAGCTGCTGCAGCCTTGAGCTGCTGGTGCTTCTGGAACCTTGAGCTGCGGGAACCTTGAGCTGCTGGTGCTTCTTGAACCTTGAGCTGCTGGAACCTTGAGCTGCTGGAGCCTTGAACTGCTGGAACCTTGAGCTTCTGGAACCTTGAGCTGCTGGAACATTGAGCTGCTGTTGCTTCTGGAACCTTGAGCTGCTTGAACCTTGAGCTGCTGGAGCCTTGAGCTGCTGGTGCTTCTGGAACCTTGAGCTGCTGGAACCTTCAGCTGCTGGAACCTTGAGCTGCTGGAACTTTGAGCATCTGGAGCCTTGAGCTGCTGGAACCTTGAGCTGCTGGAACCTTGAGCTTCTGGAACCTCTAGCTTCTGGAGCCTTGAGCTGCTGTAACCTTGAGCTGCTGGAACCTTGAGCTGCTGAAGCCTTGAGCTTCTGGAAACTTGAGCTGCTGGAGCCTTGAGCTTCTGGAACCTCTAGCTGCTGGAACCTTGAGATGCTGGAACCTTGAGCTGTTGGAACCTTGAGCTGCTGGAACCTTGAGCTGCTGGTGCTTCTGGAACCTTGAGCTGCTGGAACCTTGAGCTGCTGGTGCTTCTGGAACCTTGAGCTGCTGGTGCTTCTGGAACCTTGAGCTGCTGGAACCTTGAGCTGCTGGTGCTTCTGGAACCTTGAGCTGCTGAAGCCTTGAGCTTCTGGAAACTTGAGCTGCTGGAGTCTTGAGCTTCTGGAACCTCTAGCTGCTGGAACCTTGAGCTGCTGGAACCTTGAGCTGTTGGAACCTTGAGCTGCTGGAACCTTGAGCTGCTGGTGCTTCTGGAACCTTGAGCTGCTGGTGCTTCTGGAACCTTGAGCTGCTGGACCCTTGAGCTGCTGGTGCTTCTGGAACCTTGAGCTGCTGGAACCTTGAGCTGCTGGTGCTTCTGGAACCTTGAGCATCTGGAGCCTTGAGCTTCTGGAACCTTGAACTGCTGGAGCCTTGAGCTGCTGGTGCTTCTGGAACCTTGAGCTGCTGGAGCCTTGTGCTGCTGGAACCTTGAGCTGCTGGAACCTTGAGCTGCTGGTGCTTCTGAAACCTTGAGCTGCTGGAACCTTGAGCTGCTGGAACCTTGAGCTGCTGGTGCTTCTGGAACCTTGAGCTGCTGGAACCTTGAGCTGCTGGTGCTTCTGGAACCTTGAGCTGCTGGAACCTTGAGCTGCTGGTGCTTCTGGAACCTTGAGCTTCTGGAATCTTGAGCTGCTGGAACCTTGAGCTTCTGGAGCCTTGAGCTGCTGGAACCTTGAAGTGCTGGAGCCTTTTAACTGCTGGAACCTTGAGCTGCTGGAACCTTGAGCTGCTGGAACCTTGAGCTGCTGGAGCGTTGAGCTGCTGGTGCTTCTGGAACCTTGAGCTTCTGGAACTTTGAGCTTCTGGAACCTTGAGCTGCTGGAGCCTTGAGCTTCTGGAACCTTGAGCTGCTGAAGCCTTGAGCTGCTGGAACCTTGAGCTGCTGGTGCTTCTGGAACCTTGAGCTGCTGGAACCTTGAGCTGCTGGTGCTTCTGGAACCTTGAGCTGCTGGAACCTTGAGCTTCTGGTGCTTCTGGAACCTTGAGCTTCTGGAACCTTGAGCTGCTGGTGCTTCTGGAACCTTGAGCATCTGGAGCCTTGAGCCTCTGGAACCTTGAGCTGCTGGAGCCTTGAGCTGCTGGTGCTTCTGGAACCTTGAGCTGCTGGAACCTTGAGCTGCTGGTGCTTCTGGAACCTTGAGCTGCTGGAACCTTGAGCTGCTGGTGCTTCTGGAACCTTGAGCATCGGGAGCCTTGAGCTTCTGGAACCTTGAGCTGCTGGAGCCTTGAGCTGCTGGTGCTTCTGGAACCTTGAGCTGCTGGAGCCTTGAGCTCCTGGAACATTGAGCTGCTGGAACCTTGAGCTGCTGGAACCTTGAGCTTCTGGAACCTTGAGCTGCTGGTGCTTCTGGAACCTTGAGCTGCTGGAACCTTGAGCTGCTGGTGCTTCTGGAAACTTGAGCTTCTGGAGCCTTGAGCTGCTGGAACCTTGAGCTGCTGGTGCTTCTGGAACCTTGAGCATCTGGAGCCTTGAGCCTCTGGAACCTTGAGCTGCTGGAGCCTTGAGCTGCTGGTGCTTCTGGAACCTTGAGCTGCTGGAACCTTGAGCTGCTGGTGCTTCTGGAACCTTGAGCTGCTGGAACCTTGAGCTGCTGGAACCTTGAGCTGCTGGTGCTTCTGGAACCTTGAGCATCTGGAGCCTTGAGCTTCTGGAACCTTGAGCTGCTGGATCCTTGAGCTGCTGGTGCTTCTGAAGCCTTGAGCTGCTGGAACCTTGAAGTGCTGGAGCCTTGAGCTGCTGGAACCTTGAGCTGCTGGAACCTTGAGCTGCTGGAACCTTGAGCTGCTGGAGCTTTGAGCTGCTGGTGCTTCTGGAACCTTGAGCTTCTGGAACCTTGAGCTGCTGGAACTTTGAGCTGCTGGAACCTTGAGCTTCTGGTGCTTCTGGAACCTTGAGCTTCTGGAACCTTGAGCTGCTGGTGCTTCTGGAACCTTGAGCATCTGGAGCCTTGAGCCTCTGGAACCTTGAGCTGCTGGAGCCTTGAGCTGCTGGTGCTTCTGGAACCTTGAGCTGCTGGAACCTTGAGCTGCTGGTGCTTCTGGAACCTTGAGCTGCTGGTGCTTCTGGAACCTTGAGCATCGGGAGCCTTGAGCTTCTGGAACCTTGAGCTGCTGGAGCCTTGAGCTGCTGGTGCTTCTGGAACCTTGAGCTGCTGGAGCCTTGAGCTCCTGGAACATTGAGCTGCTGGAACCTTGAGCTGCTGGAACCTTGAGCTTCTGGAACCTTGAGCTGCTGGTGCTTCTGGAACCTTGAGCTGCTGGAACCTTGAGCTGCTGGTGCTTCTGGAAACTTGAGCTTCTGGAGCCTTGAGCTGCTGGAACATTGAGCTGCTGGTGCTTCTGGAACCTTGAGCATCTGGAGCCTTGAGCCTCTGGAACCTTGAGCTGCTGGAGCCTTGAGCTGCTGGTGCTTCTGGAACCTTGAGCTGCTGGAACCTTGAAGTGCTGGAGCCTTGAGCTGCTGGAACCTTGAGCTGCTGGAACCTTGAGCTGCTGGAACCTTGAGCTGCTGGAGCTTTGAGCTGCTGGTGCTTCTGGAACCTTGAGCTTCTGGAACCTTGAGCTGCTGGAGCCTTGAGCTTCTGGAACCTTGAGCTGCTGAAGCCTTGAGCTGCTGGAACCTTGAGCTGCTGGTGCTTCTGGAACCTTGAGCTGCTGGAACCTTGAGCTGCTGGTGCTTCTGGAACCTTGAGCATCTGGAGCCTTGAGCTTCTGGAACCTTGAGCTGCTGGAGCCTTGAGCTGCTGGTGCTTCTGGAACCTTGAGCTGCTGGAACATTGAGCTGCTGGTGCTTCTGGAACCTTGAGCTGCTGGAACCTTGAGCTGCTGGAAACTTGAGCTGCTGGTGCTTCTGGAACCTTGAGCATCTGGAGCCTTGAGCTTCTGGAACCTTGAGCTGCTGGTGCTTCTGGAACCTTGAGCTGCTGGAACCTTGAGCTGCTGGAACCTTGAGCTGCTGGTGCTTCTGGAAGCTTGAGCTGCTGGTGCTTCTGGAACCTTGAGCTGCTGGAACCTTGAGCTGCTGGTGCTTCTGGAGCCTTGAGCTGCTGGAACCTTGAGCTGCTGGTGCTTCTGGAATCTTGAGCTTCTGGAACCTTGAGCTGCTGGAACCTTGACTTCTAGGAGCCTTGAGCTGCTGGAACCTTGAAGTGCTGGAGCCTTGAGCTGCTGGAACCTTGAGCTGCTGGAACCTTTTGCTGCTGGAACCTTGAGCTTCTGGTGCTTCTGGAACCTTGAGCTGCTGGTGCTTCTGGAACCTTGAGCTGCTGGAACCTTGAGCTGCTGGTGCTTCTGGAATCTTGAGCTTCTGGAACCTTGAGCTGCTGGAACCTTGACTTCTAGGAGCCTTGAGCTGCTGGAACCTTGAGCTGCTGGTGCTTCTGGAACCTTGAGCTGCTGGAACCTTGAGCTGCTGGAACATTGAGCTGCTGGTGCTTCTGGAACCTTGAGCATCTGGAGCCTTGAGCTTCTGGAACCTTGAGCTGCTGGAGCCTTGAGCTGCTGGTGCTTCAGGAACCTTGAGCTGCTGGAGCCTTGAGCTCCTGGAAGCTTGAGCTGCTGTAACCTTGAGCTGCTGGAACCTTGTGCTTCTGGAACCTTGAGCTGCTGGTGCTTCTGGAACCTTGAGCTGCTGGTGCTTCTGGAACCTTGAGCTGCTGGAACCTTGAGCTGCTGGTGCTTCTGGAACCTTGAGCTGCTGGAGCCTTGAGCTGCTGGAACCTTCAGCTGCTGGTGCTTCTGGAACCTTGAGCTGCTGGAACCTTGAGCTGCTGGAACCTTGAGCTGCTGGTGCTTCTGGAACCTTGAGCTGCTGGAACCTTGAGCTGCTGGAGCCTTGTGCTGCTGGTGCTTCTGGAACCTTTTGCATCTGGAGCCTTGAGCTTCTGGAACCTTGAGCTGCTGGAGCCTTGAGCTGCTGGAACGTTGAGCTGCTGGAACCTTGGGCTTCTGGAACCTTGAGCTGCTGGTGCTTCTGGAACCTTGAGCTGCTGGAACCTTGAGCTGCTGGTGCTTCTGGAACCTTGAGCTGTTGGAACCTTGAGCTGCTGGTGCTTCTGGAACCTTGAGCTTCTGGAGCCTTGAGCTGCTGGTGCTTCTGGAACCTTGAGCTGCTGGAACCTTGAGCTGCTGGTGCTTCTGGAACCTTGAGCTGCTGGAACCTTGAGCTGCTGGAACCTTGAGCTGCTGGTGCTTCTGGAACCTTGAGCATCTGGAGCCTTGAGCTTCTGGAACCTTGAGCTGCTGGAGCCATGAGCTGCTGGTGCTTCTGGAACCTTGAGCTGCTGGAGCCTTGAGCTCCTGGAACCTTGAGCTGCTGGAACCTTGAGCTGCTGGAACCTTGAGCTTCTGGAACCTTGAGCTGCTGGTGCTTCTGGAACCTTGAGCTGCTGGAACCTTGAGCTTCTGGTGCTTCTGGAACCTTGAGCTGCTGGTGCTTCTGGAACCTTGAGCTGCTGGAACCTTGAGCTGCTGGTGCTTCTGGAATCTTGAGCTTCTGGAACCTTGAGCTGCTGGAACCTTGACTTCTAGGAGCCTTGAGCTGCTGGAACCTTGAGCTGCTGGTGCTTCTGGAACCTTGAGCTGCTGGAACCTTGAGCTGCTGGAACATTGAGCTGCTGGTGCTTCTGGAACCTTGAGCATCTGGAGCCTTGAGCTTCTGGAACCTTGAGCTGCTGGAGCCTTGAGCTCCTGGAAGCTTGAGCTGCTGGAACCTTGAGCTGCTGGAACCTTGTGCTTCTGGAACCTTGAGCTGCTGGTGCTTCTGGAACCTTGAGCTGCTGGAACCTTGAGCTGCTGGAACCTTGAGCTGCTGGTGCTTCTGGAACCTTGAGCTGCTGGTGCTTCTGGAACCTTGAGCTGCTGGAACCTTGAGCTGCTGGTGCTTCTGGAACCTTGAGCTGCTGGAACCTTGAGCTGCTGGTGCTTCTGGAACCTTGAGCTTCTGGAACCTTGAGCTGCTGGAACCTTGACTTCTGGAGCCTTGAGCTGCTGGAACCTTGAAGTGCTGGAGCCTTGAGCTGCTGGAACCTTGAGCTGCTGGAACCTTGAGCTGTTGGAACCTTGAGCTGCTGGAGCTTTGAGCTGCTGGTGCTTCTGGAACCTTGAGTTTCTGGAACCTTGAGCTTCTGGAACCTTGAGCTGCTGGAGCCTTGAGCTTCTGGAACCTTGAGCTGCTGAAGCCTTGAGCTTCTGGAACCTTGAGCTGCTGGAGCCTTGAGCTTCTGGAACCTTGAGCTGCTGGAACCTTGAGCTGCTGGAACCTTGAGCTGCTGGAACCTTGAGCTGCTGGTGCTTCTGGAACCTTGAGCTGCTGGAACGTTGAGCTGCTGGTGCTTCTGGAACCTTGAGCTGCTGGAACCTTGAGCTGCTGGTGCTTCTGGAACCTTGAGCTGCTGGAACCTTGAGCTGCTGGTGCTTCTGGAACCTTGAGCATCTGGAGCCTTGAGCTTCTGGAACCTTGAGCTGCTGGAGCCTTGAGCTGCTGGTGCTTCTGGAACCTTGAGCTGCTGGAACATTGAGCTGCTGGTGCTTCTGAAACCTTGAGCTGCTGGAACCTTGAGCTGCTGGAACCTTGAGCTGCTGGTGCTTCTGGAACCTTGAGCATCTGGAGCCTTGAGCTTCTGGAACCTTGAGCTGCTGGTGCTTCTGGAACCTTGAGCTGCTGGAACCTTGAGCTGCTGGAACCTTGAGCTGCTGGTGCTTCTGGAAGCTTGAGCTGCTGGTGCTTCTGGAACCTTGAGCTGCTGGAACCTTGAGCTGCTGGTGCTTCTGGAACCTTGAGCTGCTGGAACCTTGAGCTGCTGGTGCTTCTGGAATCTTGAGCTTCTGGAACCTTGAGCTGCTGGAACCTTGACTTCTAGGAGCCTTGAGCTGCTGGAACCTTGAAGTGCTGGAGCCTTGAGCTGCTGGAACCTTGAGCTGCTGGAACCTTTTGCTGCTGGAACCTTGAGCTGCTGGAGCTTTGAGCTGCTGGTGCTTCTGGAACCTTGAGCTTCTGGAACCTTGAGCTTCTGGTGCTTCTGGAACCTTGAGCTGCTGGAACCTTGAGCTGCTGGTGCTTCTGGAACCTTGAGCTGCTGGAACCTTGAGCTGCTGGAACCTTGAGCTGCTGGTGCTTCTGGAACCTTGAGCTGCTGGAACCTTGAGCTGCTGGAACCTTGAGCTGCTGGTGCTTCTGGAACCTTGAGCATCTGGAGCCTTGAGCTTCTGGAACTTTGAGCTGCTGGAGCCTTGAGCTGCTGGTGCTTCTGGAACCTTGAGCTGCTGGAGCCTTGAGCTGCTGGAACCTTCAGCTGCTGGTGCTTCTGGAACCTTGAGCTGCTGGAACCTTGAGCTGCTGGAACCTTGAGCTGCTGGTGCTTCTGGAACCTTGAGCTGCTGGAACCTTGAGCTGCTGGAACCTTGTGCTGCTGGTGCTTCTGGAACCTTTTGCATCTGGAGCCTTGAGCTTCTGGAACCTTGAGCTGCTGGAGCCTTGAGCTGCTGGAACGTTGAGCTGCTGGTTCTTCTGGAACCTTTTGCATCTGGAGCCTTGAGCTTCTGGAACCTTGAGCTGCTGGAACCTTGTGCTGCTGGTGCTTCTGGAACCTTTTGCATCTGGAGCCTTGAGCTTCTGGAACCTTGAGCTGCTGGAACCTTGGGCTTCTGGAACCTTGAGCTGCTGGTGCTTCTGGAACCTTGAGCTGCTGGAACCTTGAGCTGCTGGTGCTTCTGGAACCTTGAGCTGCTGGAACCTTGAGCTGCTGGTGCTTCTGGAACCTTGAGCTTCTTGAACCTTGAGCTGCTGGAACCTTGAGCTTCTGGAGCCTTGAGCTGCTGGAACCTTGAAGTGCTGGAGCCTTGAGCTGCTGGAACCTTGAGCTGCTGGAACCTTGAGCTGCTGGAACCTTGAGCTGCTGGAGCTTTGAGCTGCTGGTGCTTCTGGAACCTTGAGCTTCTGGAACCTTGAGCTTCTGGAACCTTGAGCTGCTGGAGCCTTGAGATTCTAGAACCTTGAGCTGCTGAAGCCTTGAGCTTCTGGAACCTTGAGCTGCTGGTGCTTCTGGAACCTTGAGCATCTGGAGCCTTGAGCTTCTGGAACCTTGAGCTGCTGGTGCTTCTGGAACCTTGAGCTGCTGGAACCTTGAGCTGCTGGAACCTTGAGCTGCTGGTGCTTCTGGAAGCTTGAGCTGCTGGTGCTTCTGGAACCTTGAGCTGCTGGAACCTTGAGCTGCTGGTGCTTCTGGAACCTTGAGCTGCTGGAACCTTGAGCTGCTGGTGCTTCTGGAATCTTGAGCTTCTGGAACCTTGAGCTGCTGGAACCTTGACTTCTAGGAGCCTTGAGCTGCTGGAACCTTGAAGTGCTGGAGCCTTGAGCTGCTGGAGCTTTGAGCTGCTGGTGCTTCTGGAACCTTGAGCTTCTGGAACCTTGAGCTTCTGGTGCTTCTGGAACCTTGAGCTGCTGGAACCTTGAGCTGCTGGTGCTTCTGGAACCTTGAGCTGCTGGAACCTTGAGCTGCTGGAACCTTGAGCTGCTGGTGCTTCTGGAACCTTGAGCTGCTGGAACCTTGAGCTGCTGGTGCTTCTGGAACCTTGAGCATCTGGAGCCTTGAGCTTCTGGAACTTTGAGCTGCTGGAGCCTTGAGCTGCTGGTGCTTCTGGAACCTTGAGCTGCTGGAGCCTTGAGCTGCTGGAACCTTCAGCTGCTGGTGCTTCTGGAACCTTGAGCTGCTGGAACCTTGAGCTGCTGGAACCTTGAGCTGCTGGTGCTTCTGGAACCTTGAGCTGCTGGAACCTTGAGCTGCTGGAACCTTGTGCTGCTGGTGCTTCTGGAACCTTTTGCATCTGGAGCCTTGAGCTTCTGGAACCTTGAGCTGCTGGAGCCTTGAGCTGCTGGAACGTTGAGCTGCTGGAACCTTGAGCTGCTGGTGCTTCTGGAACCTTGAGCTGCTGGTGCTTCTGGAACCTTGAGCTGCTGGAACCTTGAGCTGCTGGTGCTTCTGGAACCTTGAGCTGTTGGAACCTTGAGCTGCTGGTGCTTCTGGAACCTTGAGCTGCTGGAGCCTTGAGCTGCTGGTGCTTCTGGAACCTTGAGCTGCTGGAACCTTGAGCTTCTGGTGCTTCTGGAACCTTGAGCTTCTGGAACCTTGAGCTGCTGGTGCTTCTGGAACCTTGAGCATCTGGAGCCTTGAGCCTCTGGAACCTTGAGCTGCTGGAGCCTTGAGCTGCTGGTGCTTCTGGAACCTTGAGCTGCTGGAACCTTGAGCTGCTGGTGCTTCTGGAACCTTGAGCTGCTGGAACCTTGAGCTGCTGGTGCTTCTGGAACCTTGAGCATCGGGAGCCTTGAGCTTCTGGAACCTTGAGCTGCTGGAGCCTTGAGCTGCTGGTGCTTCTGGAACCTTGAGCTGCTGGAGCCTTGAGCTCCTGGAACATTGAGCTGCTGGAACCTTGAGCTGCTGGAACCTTGAGCTTCTGGAACCTTGAGCTGCTGGTGCTTCTGGAACCTTGAGCTGCTGGAACCTTGAGCTGCTGGTGCTTCTGGAAACTTGAGCTTCTGGAGCCTTGAGCTGCTGGAACCTTGAGCTGCTGGTGCTTCTGGAACCTTGAGCATCTGGAGCCTTGAGCCTCTGGAACCTTGAGCTGCTGGAGCCTTGAGCTGCTGGTGCTTCTGGAACCTTGAGCTGCTGGAACCTTGAGCTGCTGGTGCTTCTGGAACCTTGAGCTGCTGGAACCTTGAGCTGCTGGAACCTTGAGCTGCTGGTGCTTCTGGAACCTTGAGCATCTGGAGCCTTGAGCTTCTGGAACCTTGAGCTGCTGGATCCTTGAGCTGCTGGTGCTTCTGGAGCCTTGAGCTGCTGGAACCTTGAAGTGCTGGAGCCTTGAGCTGCTGGAACCTTGAGCTGCTGGAACCTTGAGCTGCTGGAACCTTGAGCTGCTGGAGCTTTGAGCTGCTGGTGCTTCTGGAACCTTGAGCTTCTGGAACCTTGAGCTGCTGGAACCTTGAGCTGCTGGAACCTTGAGCTTCTGGTGCTTCTGGAACCTTGAGCTTCTGGAACCTTGAGCTGCTGGTGCTTCTGGAACCTTGAGCATCTGGAGCCTTGAGCCTCTGGAACCTTGAGCTGCTGGAGCCTTGAGCTGCTGGTGCTTCTGGAACCTTGAGCTGCTGGAACCTTGAGCTGCTGGTGCTTCTGGAACCTTGAGCTGCTGGAACCTTGAGCTGCTGGTGCTTCTGGAACCTTGAGCATCGGGAGCCTTGAGCTTCTGGAACCTTGAGCTGCTGGAGCCTTGAGCTGCTGGTGCTTCTGGAACCTTGAGCTGCTGGAGCCTTGAGCTCCTGGAACATTGAGCTGCTGGAACCTTGAGCTGCTGGAACCTTGAGCTTCTGGAACCTTGAGCTGCTGGTGCTTCTGGAACCTTGAGCTGCTGGAACCTTGAGCTGCTGGTGCTTCTGGAAACTTGAGCTTCTGGAGCCTTGAGCTGCTGGAACCTTGAGCTGCTGGTGCTTCTGGAACCTTGAGCATCTGGAGCCTTGAGCCTCTGGAACCTTGAGCTGCTGGAGCCTTGAGCTGCTGGTGCTTCTGGAACCTTGAGCTGCTGGAACCTTGAGCTGCTGGTGCTTCTGGAACCTTGAGCTGCTGGAACCTTGAGCTGCTGGAACCTTGAGCTGCTGGTGCTTCTGGAACCTTGAGCATCTGGAGCCTTGAGCTTCTGGAACCTTGAGCTGCTGGATCCTTGAGCTGCTGGTGCTTCTGGAGCCTTGAGCTGCTGGAACCTTGAAGTGCTGGAGCCTTGAGCTGCTGGAACCTTGAGCTGCTGGAACCTTGAGCTGCTGGAACCTTGAGCTGCTGGAGCTTTGAGCTGCTGGTGCTTCTGGAACCTTGAGCTTCTGGAACCTTGAGCTGCTGGAGCCTTGAGCTTCTGGAACCTTGAGCTGCTGAAGCCTTGAGCTGCTGGAACCTTGAGCTGCTGGTGCTTCTGGAACCTTGAGCTGCTGGAACCTTGAGCTGCTGGTGCTTCTGGAACCTTGAGCATCTGGAGCCTTGAGCTTCTGGAACCTTGAGCTGCTGGAGCCTTGAGCTGCTGGTGCTTCTGGAACCTTGAGCTGCTGGAACATTGAGCTGCTGGTGCTTCTGGAACCTTGAGCTGCTGGAACCTTGAGCTGCTGGAACCTTGAGCTGCTGGTGCTTCTGGAACCTTGAGCATCTGGAGCCTTGAGCTTCTGGAACCTTGAGCTGCTGGTGCTTCTGGAACCTTGAGCTGCTGGAACCTTGAGCTGCTGGAACCTTGAGCTGCTGGTGCTTCTGGAAGCTTGAGCTGCTGGTGCTTCTGGAACCTTGAGCTGCTGGAACCTTGAGCTGCTGGTGCTTCTGGAGCCTTGAGCTGCTGGAACCTTGAGCTGCTGGTGCTTCTGGAATCTTGAGCTTCTGGAACCTTGAGCTGCTGGAACCTTGACTTCTAGGAGCCTTGAGCTGCTGGAACCTTGAAGTGCTGGAGCCTTGAGCTGCTGGAACCTTGAGCTGCTGGAACCTTTTGCTGCTGGAACCTTGAGCTTCTGGTGCTTCTGGAACCTTGAGCTGCTGGTGCTTCTGGAACCTTGAGCTGCTGGAACCTTGAGCTGCTGGTGCTTCTGGAATCTTGAGCTTCTGGAACCTTGAGCTGCTGGAACCTTGACTTCTAGGAGCCTTGAGCTGCTGGTGCTTCTGGAACCTTGAGCTGCTGGAACCTTGAGCTGCTGGAACATTGAGCTGCTGGTGCTTCTGGAACCTTGAGCATCTGGAGCCTTGAGCTTCTGGAACCTTGAGCTGCTGGAGCCTTGAGCTGCTGGTGCTTCAGGAACCTTGAGCTGCTGGAGCCTTGAGCTCCTGGAAGCTTGAGCTGCTGTAACCTTGAGCTGCTGGAACCTTGTGCTTCTGGAACCTTGAGCTGCTGGTGCTTCTGGAACCTTGAGCTGCTGGTGCTTCTGGAACCTTGAGCTGCTGGTGCTTCTGGAACCTTGAGCTGCTGGAGCCTTGAGCTGCTGGAACCTTCAGCTGCTGGTGCTTCTGGAACCTTGAGCTGCTGGAACCTTGAGCTGCTGGAACCTTGAGCTGCTGGTGCTTCTGGAACCTTGAGCTGCTGGAACCTTGAGCTGCTGGAGCCTTGTGCTGCTGGTGCTTCTGGAACCTTTTGCATCTGGAGCCTTGAGCTTCTGGAACCTTGAGCTGCTGGAGCCTTGAGCTGCTGGAACGTTGAGCTGCTGGAACCTTGGGCTTCTGGAACCTTGAGCTGCTGGTGCTTCTGGAACCTTGAGCTGCTGGAACCTTGAGCTGCTGGTGCTTCTGGAACCTTGAGCTGTTGGAACCTTGAGCTGCTGGTGCTTCTGGAACCTTGAGCTTCTGGAGCCTTGAGCTGCTGGTGCTTCTGGAACCTTGAGCTGCTGGAACCTTGAGCTGCTGGTGCTTCTGGAACCTTGAGCTGCTGGAACCTTGAGCTGCTGGAACCTTGAGCTGCTGGTGCTTCTGGAACCTTGAGCATCTGGAGCCTTGAGCTTCTGGAACCTTGAGCTGCTGGAGCCATGAGCTGCTGGTGCTTCTGGAACCTTGAGCTGCTGGAGCCTTGAGCTCCTGGAACCTTGAGCTGCTGGAACCTTGAGCTGCTGGAACCTTGAGCTTCTGGAACCTTGAGCTGCTGGTGCTTCTGGAACCTTGAGCTGCTGGAACCTTGAGCTTCTGGTGCTTCTGGAACCTTGAGCTGCTGGTGCTTCTGGAACCTTGAGCTGCTGGAACCTTGAGCTGCTGGTGCTTCTGGAATCTTGAGCTTCTGGAACCTTGAGCTGCTGGAACCTTGACTTCTAGGAGCCTTGAGCTGCTGGAACCTTGAGCTGCTGGTGCTTCTGGAACCTTGAGCTGCTGGAACCTTGAGCTGCTGGAACATTGAGCTGCTGGTGCTTCTGGAACCTTGAGCATCTGGAGCCTTGAGCGTCTGGAACCTTGAGCTGCTGGAGCCTTGAGCTCCTGGAAGCTTGAGCTGCTGGAACCTTGAGCTGCTGGAACCTTGTGCTTCTGGAACCTTGAGCTGCTGGTGCTTCTGGAACCTTGAGCTGCTGGAACCTTGAGCTGCTGGAACCTTGAGCTGCTGGTGCTTCTGGAACCTTGAGCTGCTGGTGCTTCTGGAACCTTGAGCTGCTGGAACCTTGAGCTGCTGGTGCTTCTGGAACCTTGAGCTGCTGGAACCTTGAGCTGCTGGTGCTTCTGGAACCTTGAGCTTCTGGAACCTTGAGCTGCTGGAACCTTGACTTCTGGAGCCTTGAGCTGCTGGAACCTTGAAGTGCTGGAGCCTTGAGCTGCTGGAACCTTGAGCTGCTGGAACCTTGAGCTGTTGGAACCTTGAGCTGCTGGAGCTTTGAGCTGCTGGTGCTTCTGGAACCTTGAGTTTCTGGAACCTTGAGCTTCTGGAACCTTGAGCTGCTGGAGCCTTGAGCTTCTGGAACCTTGAGCTGCTGAAGCCTTGAGCTTCTGGAACCTTGAGCTGCTGGAGCCTTGAGCTTCTGGAACCTTGAGCTGCTGGAACCTTGAGCTGCTGGAACCTTGAGCTGCTGGAACCTTGAGCTGCTGGTGCTTCTGGAACCTTGAGCTGCTGGAACCTTGAGCTGCTGGTGCTTCTGGAACCTTGAGCTGCTGGAACCTTGAGCTGCTGGTGCTTCTGGAACCTTGAGCTGCTGGAACCTTGAGCTGCTGGTGCTTCTGGAACCTTGAGCATCTGGAGCCTTGAGCTTCTGGAACCTTGAGCTGCTGGAGCCTTGAGCTGCTGGTGCTTCTGGAACCTTGAGCTGCTGGAACATTGAGCTGCTGGTGCTTCTGAAACCTTGAGCTGCTGGAACCTTGAGCTGCTGGAACCTTGAGCTGCTGGAACCTTGAGCTGCTGGTGCTTCTGGAACCTTGAGCATCTGGAGCCTTGAGCTTCTGGAACCTTGAGCTGCTGGTGCTTCTGGAACCTTGAGCTGCTGGAACCTTGAGCTGCTGGTGCTTCTGGAAGCTTGAGCTGCTGGTGCTTCTGGAACCTTGAGCTGCTGGAACCTTGAGCTGCTGGTGCTTCTGGAACCTTGAGCTGCTGGAACCTTGAGCTGCTGGTGCTTCTGGAATCTTGAGCTTCTGGAACCTTGAGCTGCTGGAACCTTGACTTCTAGGAGCCTTGAGCTGCTGGAACCTTGAAGTGCTGGAGCCTTGAGCTGCTGGAACCTTGAGCTGCTGGAACCTTTTGCTGCTGGAACCTTGAGCTGCTGGAGCTTTGAGCTGCTGGTGCTTCTGGAACCTTGAGCTTCTGGAACCTTGAGCTTCTGGTGCTTCTGGAACCTTGAGCTGCTGGAACCTTGAGCTGCTGGTGCTTCTGGAACCTTGAGCTGCTGGAACCTTGAGCTGCTGGAACCTTGAGCTGCTGGTGCTTCTGGAACCTTGAGCTGCTGGAACCTTGAGCTGCTGGAACCTTGAGCTGCTGGTGCTTCTGGAACCTTGAGCATCTGGAGCCTTGAGCTTCTGGAACTTTGAGCTGCTGGAGCCTTGAGCTGCTGGTGCTTCTGGAACCTTGAGCTGCTGGAGCCTTGAGCTGCTGGAACCTTCAGCTGCTGGTGCTTCTGGAACCTTGAGCTGCTGGAACCTTGAGCTGCTGGAACCTTGAGCTGCTGGTGCTTCTGGAACCTTGAGCTGCTGGAACCTTGAGCTGCTGGAACCTTGTGCTGCTGGTGCTTCTGGAACCTTTTGCATCTGGAGCCTTGAGCTTCTGGAACCTTGAGCTGCTGGAGCCTTGAGCTGCTGGAACGTTGAGCTGCTGGTTCTTCTGGAACCTTTTGCATCTGGAGCCTTGAGCTTCTGGAACCTTGAGCTGCTGGAACCTTGTGCTGCTGGTGCTTCTGGAACCTTTTGCATCTGGAGCCTTGAGCTTCTGGAACCTTGAGCTGCTGGAACCTTGGGCTTCTGGAACCTTGAGCTGCTGGTGCTTCTGGAACCTTGAGCTGCTGGAACCTTGAGCTGCTGGTGCTTCTGGAACCTTGAGCTGCTGGAACCTTGAGCTGCTGGTGCTTCTGGAACCTTGAGCTTCTTGAACCTTGAGCTGCTGGAACCTTGAGCTTCTGGAGCCTTGAGCTGCTGGAACCTTGAAGTGCTGGAGCCTTGAGCTGCTGGAACCTTGAGCTGCTGGAACCTTGAGCTGCTGGAACCTTGAGCTGCTGGAGCTTTGAGCTGCTGGTGCTTCTGGAACCTTGAGCTTCTGGAACCTTGAGCTTCTGGAACCTTGAGCTGCTGGAGCCTTGAGATTCTAGAACCTTGAGCTGCTGAAGCCTTGAGCTTCTGGAACCTTGAGCTGCTGGTGCTTCTGGAACCTTGAGCATCTGGAGCCTTGAGCTTCTGGAACCTTGAGCTGCTGGTGCTTCTGGAACCTTGAGCTGCTGGAACCTTGAGCTGCTGGAACCTTGAGCTGCTGGTGCTTCTGGAAGCTTGAGCTGCTGGTGCTTCTGGAACCTTGAGCTGCTGGAACCTTGAGCTGCTGGTGCTTCTGGAACCTTGAGCTGCTGGAACCTTGAGCTGCTGGTGCTTCTGGAATCTTGAGCTTCTGGAACCTTGAGCTGCTGGAACCTTGACTTCTAGGAGCCTTGAGCTGCTGGAACCTTGAAGTGCTGGAGCCTTGAGCTGCTGGAGCTTTGAGCTGCTGGTGCTTCTGGAACCTTGAGCTTCTGGAACCTTGAGCTTCTGGTGCTTCTGGAACCTTGAGCTGCTGGAACCTTGAGCTGCTGGTGCTTCTGGAACCTTGAGCTGCTGGAACCTTGAGCTGCTGGAACCTTGAGCTGCTGGTGCTTCTGGAACCTTGAGCTGCTGGAACCTTGAGCTGCTGGAACCTTGAGCTGCTGGTGCTTCTGGAACCTTGAGCATCTGGAGCCTTGAGCTTCTGGAACTTTGAGCTGCTGGAGCCTTGAGCTGCTGGTGCTTCTGGAACCTTGAGCTGCTGGAGCCTTGAGCTGCTGGAACCTTCAGCTGCTGGTGCTTCTGGAACCTTGAGCTGCTGGAACCTTGAGCTGCTGGAACCTTGAGCTGCTGGTGCTTCTGGAACCTTGAGCTGCTGGAACCTTGAGCTGCTGGAACCTTGTGCTGCTGGTGCTTCTGGAACCTTTTGCATCTGGAGCCTTGAGCTTCTGGAACCTTGAGCTGCTGGAGCCTTGAGCTGCTGGAACGTTGAGCTGCTGGAACCTTGAGCTGCTGGTGCTTCTGGAACCTTGAGCTGCTGGTGCTTCTGGAACCTTGAGCTGCTGGAACCTTGAGCTGCTGGTGCTTCTGGAACCTTGAGCTGTTGGAACCTTGAGCTGCTGGTGCTTCTGGAACCTTGAGCTGCTGGAACCTTGAGCTGCTGGTGCTTCTGGAACCTTGAGCTGCTGGAACCTTGAGCTGCTGGTGCTTCTGGAACCTTGAGCTTCTTGATCCTTGAGCTGCTGGAACCTTGAGCTTCTGGAGCCTTGAGCTGCTGGAACCTTGAAGTGCTGGAGCCTTGAGCTGCTGGAACCTTGAGCTGCTGGAACCTTGAGCTGCTGGAGCTTTGAGCTGCTGGTGCTTCTGGAACCTTGAGCTTCTGGAACCTTGAGCTTCTGGAACCTTGAGCTGCTGGAGCCTTGAGATTCTAGAACCTTGAGCTGCTGAAGCTTTGAGCTTCTGGAAACTTGAGCTGCTGGAGCCTTGAGCTTCTGGAACCTCTAGCTGCTGGAACCTTGAGCTGCTGGAACCTTGAGCTGTTGGAACCTTGAGCTGCTGGAACCTTGAGCTGCTGGTGCTTCTGGAACCTTGAGCTGCTGGAACCTTGAGCTGCTGGTGCTTCTTGAACCTTGAGCTGCTGGAACCTTGAGCTCCTGGAACCTTGAGCTGCTGGTGCTTCTGGAACCTTGAGCTGCTGGAACCTTGAGCTGCTGGAACCTTGAGCTGCTGGTGCTTCTGGAACCTTGAGCATCTGGAGCCTTGAGCTTCTGGAACCTTGAGCTGCTGGAGCCTTGAGCTGCTGGTGCTTCTGGAACCTTGAGCTGCTGGAGCCTTTAGCTGCTGGAACCTTGAGCTGCTG
This sequence comes from Cyprinodon diabolis, assembly GCA_030533445.1. Lineage (NCBI taxonomy): Eukaryota > Metazoa > Chordata > Actinopteri > Cyprinodontiformes > Cyprinodontidae > Cyprinodon > Cyprinodon diabolis. Next base: position 284,742 of record JARPUW010000553.1, read on the forward strand.
GAACCTTGAGCTGCTGGAACCTTGAGCTGCTGGTGCTTCTGGAACCTTGAGCTGCTGAAACCTTGAGCTGCTGGTGCTTCTGGAACCTTGAGCTGCTGGAACCTTGAGCTGCTGGTGCTTCTGGAACCTTGAGCTTCTGGAACCTTGAGCTGCTGGAACCTTGAGCTTCTGGAGCCTTGAGCTGCTGGAACCTTGAAGTGCTGGAGCCTTGAGCTGCTGGAACCTTGAGCTGCTGGAACCTTGAGCTGCTGGAGCTTTGAGCTGCTGGTGCTTCTGGAACCTTGAGCTTCTGGAACCTTGAGCTTCTGGAACCTTGAGCTGCTGGAGCCTTGAGCTTCTGGAGCCTTGAGCCTCTGGAACCTTGAGCTGCTGGACCCTTGAGCTGCTGGTGCTTCTGGAACCTTGAGCTGCTGGAGCCTTGAGCTGCTGGAACCTTCAGCTGCTGGTGCTTCTGGAACCTTGAGCTGCTGGAACCTTGAGCTGCTGGAACCTTGAGCTGCTGGTGCTTCTGGAACCTTGAGCTGCTGGAACCTTGTGCTGCTGGTGATTCTGGAACCTTTTGCATCTGGAGCCTTGAGCTTCTGGAACCTTGAGCTGCTGGAGCCTTGAGCTGCTGGAACGTTGAGCTGCTGGAACCTTGGGCTTCTGGAACCTTGAGCTGCTGGTGCTTCTGGAACCTTGAGCTGTTGGAACCTTGAGCTGCTGGTGCTTCTGGAACCTTGAGCTGCTGGAACCTTGAGCTGCTGGTGCTTCTGGAACCTTGAGCTGCTGGAACCTTGAGCTGCTGGTGCTTCTGGAACCTTGAGCTTCTTGATCCTTGAGCTGCTGGAACCTTGAGCTTCTGGAGCCTTGAGCTGCTGGAACCTTGAAGTGCTGGAGCCTTGAGCTGCTGGAACCTTGAGCTGCTGGAACCTTGAGCTGCTGGAGCTTTGAGCTGCTGGTGCTTCTGGAACCTTGAGCTTCTGGAACCTTGAGCTTCTGGAACCTTGAGCTGCTGGAGCCTTGAGATTCTAGAACCTTGAGCTGCTGAAGCTTTGAGCTTCTGGAAACTTGAGCTGCTGGAGCCTTGAGCTTCTGGAACCTCTAGCTGCTGGAACCTTGAGCTGCTGGAACCTTGAGCTGTTGGAACCTTGAGCTGCTGGAACCTTGAGCTGCTGGTGCTTCTGGAACCTTGAGCTGCTGGAACCTTGAGCTGCTGGTGCTTCTTGAACCTTGAGCTGCTGGAACCTTGAGCTCCTGGAACCTTGAGCTGCTGGTGCTTCTGGAACCTTGAGCTGCTGGAACCTTGAGCTGCTGGAACCTTGAGCTGCTGGTGCTTCTGGAACCTTGAGCATCTGGAGCCTTGAGCTTCTGGAACCTTGAGCTGCTGGTGCTTCTGGAACCTTGAGCTGCTGGAGCCTTTAGCTGCTGGAACCTTGAGCTGCTGGAACCTTGAGCTGCTGGAACCTTGAGCTGCTGGTGCTTCTGGAACCTTGAGCTGCTGAAACCTTGAGCTGCTGGTGCTTCTGGAACCTTGAGCTGCTGGAACCTTGAGCTGCTGGTGATTCTGGAACCTTGAGCTGCTGGAACCTTGAGCTGCTGGTGCTTCTGGAACCTTGAGCTTCTGGAACCTTGAGCTGCTGGAACCTTGAGCTTCTGGAGCCTTGAGCTGCTGGAACCTTGAAGTGCTGGAACCTTGAGCTGCTGGAACCTTGAGCTGCTGGAACCTTGAGCTGCTGGAGCTTTGAGCTGCTGGTGCTTCTGGAACCTTGAGCTTCTGGAACCTTGAGCTTCTGGAACCTTGAGCTGCTGGAGCCTTGAGCTTCTGGAGCCTTGAGCCTCTGGAACCTTGAGCTGCTGGACCCTTGAGCTGCTGGTGCTTCTGGAACCTTGAGCTGCTGGAACCTTGAGCTGCTGGTGCTTCTGGAACCTTGAGCTGCTGGAACCTTGAGCTGCTGGAACCTTGTGCTGCTGGTGCTTCTGGAACCTTTTGCATCTGGAGCCTTGAGCTTCTGGAACCTTGAGCTGCTGGAGCCTTGAGCTGCTGGAACGTTGAGCTGCTGGAACCTTGGGCTTCTGGAACCTTGAGCTGCTGGTGCTTCTGGAACCTTGAGCTGCTGGAACCTTGAGCTGCTGGTGCTTCTGGAACTTTGAGCTGTTGGAACCTTGAGCTGCTGGTGCTTCTGGAACCTTGAGCTGCTGGAACCTTGAGCTGCTGGTGCTTCTGGAACCTTGAGCTGCTGGAACCTTGAGCTGCTGGTGCTTCTGGAACCTTGAGCTTCTTGAACCTTGAGCTGCTGGAACCTTGAGCTTCTGGAGCCTTGAGCTGCTGGAACCTTGAAGTGCTGGAGCCTTGAGCTGCTGGAACCTTGAGCTGCTGGAACCTTGAGCTGCTGGAGCCTTGAGATTCTAGAACCTTGAGCTGCTGAAGCCTTGAGCTTCTGGAAACTTGAGCTGCTGGAGCCTTGAGCTTCTGGAACCTCTAGCTGCTGGAACCTTGAGCTGCTGGAACCTTGAGCTGTTGGAACCTTGAGCTGCTGGAACCTTGAGCTGCTGGTGCTTCTGGAACCTTGAGCTGCTGGAGCTTTGAGCTGCTGGTGCTTCTGGAACCTTGAGCTTCTGGAACCTTGAGCTTCTGGAACCTTGAGCTGCTGGAGCCTTGAGATTCTAGAACCTTGAGCTGCTGAAGCCTTGAGCTTCTGGAAACTTGAGCTGCTGGAGCCTTGAGCTTCTGGAACCTCTAGCTGCTGGAACCTTGAGCTGCTGGAACCTTGAGATTCTAGAACCTTGAGCTGCTGAAGCCTTGAGCTTCTGGAAACTTGAGCTGCTGGAGCCTTGAGCTTCTGGAACCTCTAGCTGCTGGAACCTTGAGCTGCTGGAACCTTGAGCTGCTGGTGCTTCTGGAACCTTGAGCTGCTGGAACCTTGAGCTCCTGGAACCTTGAGCTGCTGGTGCTTCTGGAACCTTGAGCTGCTGGAACCTTGAGCTGCTGGAACCTTGAGCTGCTGGTGCTTCTGGAACCTTGAGCATCTGGAGCCTTGAGCTTCTGGAACCTTGAGCTGCTGGAGCCTTGAGCTGCTGGTGCTTCTGGAACCTTGAGCTTCTGGAGCCTTTAGCTGCTGGAACCTTGAGCTGCTGGAACCTTGAGCTGCTGGTGCTTCTGGAACCTTGAGCTGCTGAAACCTTGAGCTGCTGGTGCTTCTGGAACCTTGAGCTGCTGGAACCTTGAGCTGCTGGTGATTCTGGAACCTTGAGCTGCTGGAACCTTGAGCTGCTGGTGCTTCTGGAACCTTGAGCTGCTGGAACCTTGAGCTTCTGGAGCCTTGAGCTGCTGGAACCTTGAAGTGCTGGAGCCTTGAGCTGCTGGAACCTTGAGCTGCTGGAGCTTTGAGCTGCTGGTGCTTCTGGAACCTTGAGCTTCTGGAACCTTGAGCTTCTGGAACCTTGAGCTGCTGGAGCCTTGAGCTTCTGGAGCCTTGAGCTGCTGAAGCCTTGAGCTGCTGGAATCTTGAGCTGCTGGTGCTTCTGGAACCTTGAGCTGCTGGAACCTTGAGCTGCTGGTGCTTCTGGAACCTTGAGCTGCTGGAACCTTGAGCTTCTGGTGCTTCTGGAACCTTGAGCTGCTGGAACCTTGAGCTGCTGGTGCTTCTGGAACCTTGAGCATCTGGAGCCTTGAGCCTCTGGAACCTTGAGCTGCTGGAGCCTTGAGCTGCTGGTGCTTCTGGAACCTTGAGCTGCTGGAACCTTGAGCTGCTGGTGCTTCTGGAACCTTGAGCTGCTGGAACCTTGAGCTGCTGGTGCTTCTGGAACCTTGAGCATCGGGAGCCTTGAGCTTCTGGAACCTTGAGCTGCTGGAACCTTGAGCTGCTGGTGCTTCTGGAACCTTGAGCTGCTGGAGCCTTGAGCTCCTGGAACATTGAGCTGCTGGAACCTTGAGCTGCTGGAACCTTGAGCTTCTGGAACCTTGAGCTTCTGGAACCTTGAGCTGCTGGAGCCTTGAGCTTCTGGAGCCTTGAGCTGCTGAAGCCTTGAGCTGCTGGAATCTTGAGCTGCTGGTGCTTCTGGAACCTTGAGCTGCTGGAACCTTGAGCTGCTGGTGCTTCTGGAACCTTGAGCTGCTGGAACCTTGAGCTTCTGGTGCTTCTGGAACCTTGAGCTGCTGGAACCTTGAGCTGCTGGTGCTTCTGGAACCTTGAGCATCTGGAGCCTTGAGCCTCTGGAACCTTGAGCTGCTGGAGCCTTGAGCTGCTGGTGCTTCTGGAACCTTGAGCTGCTGGAACCTTGAGCTGCTGGTGCTTCTGGAACCTTGAGCTGCTGGAACCTTGAGCTGCTGGTGCTTCTGGAACCTTGAGCATCGGGAGCCTTGAGCTTCTGGAACCTTGAGCTGCTGGAGCCTTGAGCTGCTGGTGCTTCTGGAACCTTGAGCTGCTGGAGCCTTGAGCTCCTGGAACATTGAGCTGCTGGAACCTTGAGCTGCTGGAACCTTGAGCTTCTGGAACCTTGAGCTGCTGGTGCTTCTGGAACCTTGAGCTGCTGGAACCTTGAGCTGCTGGTGCTTCTGGAACCTTGAGCTGCTGGAACCTTGAGCTGCTGGTGCTTCTGGAACCTTGAGCTGCTGGAACCTTGAGCTGCTGGTGCTTCTGGAAACTTGAGCTTCTGGAGCCTTGAGCTGCTGGAACCTTGAGCTGCTGGTGCTTCTGGAACCTTGAGCTTCTGGAGCCTTGAGCCTCTGGAACCTTGAGCTGCTGGAGCCTTGAGCTGCTGGTGCTTCTGGAACCTTGAGCTGCTGGAACCTTGAGCTGCTGGTGCTTCTGGAACCTTGAGCTGCTGGAACCTTGAGCTGCTGGAACCTTGAGCTGCTGGTGCTTCTGGAACCTTGAGCATCCGGAGCATTGAGCTTCTGGAACCTTGAGCTGCTGGAGCCTTGAGCTGCTGGTGCTTCTGGAACCTTGAGCTGCTGGAGCCTTGAGCTGCTGGAACCTTGAGCTGCTGGAACCTTGAGCTTCTGGAACCTTAAGCTGCTGGTGCTTCTGGAACCTTGAGCTGCTGGAACCTTGAGCTGCTGGTGCTTCTGGAACCTTGAGCTGCTGGAACCTTGAGCTGCTGGTGCTTCTGGAACCTTGAGCTTCTGGAACCTTGAGCTGCTGGAGCCTTGAGCTGCTGGTGCTTCTGGAACCTTGAGCTTCTGGAACATTGAGCTTCTGGAACCTTGAGCTGCTGGAGCCTTGAGATTCTGGAACCTTGAGCATCCGGAGCATTGAGCTTCTGGAACCTTGAGCTGCTGGAGCCTTGAGCTGCTGGTGCTTCTGGAACCTTGAGCTGCTGGAGCCTTGAGCTGCTGGAACCTTGAGCTGCTGGAACCTTGAGCTTCTGGAACCTTAAGCTGCTGGAACCTTGAGATGCTGGAACCTTGAGCTGCTGGAGCCTTGAGCTGCTGGTGCTTCTGGAACCTTGAGCTGCTGGAGCCTTGAGCTGCTGGAACCTTGAGCTGCTGGAGCCTTGAGCTTCTGGAACCTCTAGCTGCTGGAACCTTGAGATGCTGGAACCTTGAGCTGTTGGAACCTTGAGCTGCTGGAACCTTGAGCTGCTGGTGCTTCTGGAACCTTGAGCTGCTGGAACCTTGAGCTGCTGGTGCTTCTGGAACCTTGAGCTGCTGGTGCTTCTGGAACCTTGAGCTGCTGGAACCTTGAGCTGCTGGTGCTTCTGGAACCTTGAGCTGCTGAAGCCTTGAGCTTCTGGAAACTTGAGCTGCTGGAGTCTTGAGCTTCTGGAACCTCTAGCTGCTGGAACCTTGAGCTGCTGGAACCTTGAGCTGTTGGAACCTTGAGCTGCTGGAACCTTGAGCTGCTGGTGCTTCTGGAACCTTGAGCTGCTGGAACCTTGAGCTGCTGGTGCTTCTGGAACCTTGAGCTGCTGGACCCTTGAGCTGCTGGTGCTTCTGGAACCTTGAGCTGCTGGAACCTTGAGCTGCTGGAACCTTGAGCTGCTGGTGCTTCTGGAACCTTGAGCATCTGGAGCCTTGAGCTTCTGGAACCTTGAACTGCTGGAGCCTTGAGCTGCTGGTGCTTCTGGAACCTTGAGCTGCTGGAGCCTTGTGCTGCTGGAACCTTGAGCTGCTGGAACCTTGAGCTGCTGGTGCTTCTGAAACCTTGAGCTGCTGGAACCTTGAGCTGCTGGAACCTTGAGCTGCTGGTGCTTCTGGAACCTTGAGCTGCTGGAACCTTGAGCTGCTGGTGCTTCTGGAACCTTGAGCTGCTGGAACCTTGAGCTGCTGGTGCTTCTGGAACCTTGAGCTTCTGGAACCTTGAGCTGCTGGAACCTTGAGCTTCTGGAGCCTTGAGCTGCTGGAACCTTGAAGTGCTGGAGCCTTTTAACTGCTGGAACCTTGAGCTGCTGGAACCTTGAGCTGCTGGAACCTTGAGCTGCTGGAGCGTTGAGCTGCTGGTGCTTCTGGAACCTTGAGCTTCTGGAACTTTGAGCTTCTGGAACCTTGAGCTGCTGGAGCCTTGAGCTTCTGGAACCTTGAGCTGCTGAAGCCTTGAGCTGCTGGAACCTTGAGCTGCTGGTGCTTCTGGAACCTTGAGCTGCTGGAACCTTGAGCTGCTGGTGCTTCTGGAACCTTGAGCTGCTGGAACCTTGAGCTTCTGGTGCTTCTGGAACCTTGAGCTTCTGGAACCTTGAGCTGCTGGTGCTTCTGGAACCTTGAGCATCTGGAGCCTTGAGCCTCTGGAACCTTGAGCTGCTGGAGCCTTGAGCTGCTGGTGCTTCTGGAACCTTGAGCTGCTGGAACCTTGAGCTGCTGGTGCTTCTGGAACCTTGAGCTGCTGGAACCTTGAGCTGCTGGTGCTTCTGGAACCTTGAGCATCGGGAGCCTTGAGCTTCTGGAACCTTGAGCTGCTGGAGCCTTGAGCTGCTGGTGCTTCTGGAACCTTGAGCTGCTGGAGCCTTGAGCTCCTGGAACATTGAGCTGCTGGAACCTTGAGCTGCTGGAACCTTGAGCTTCTGGAACCTTGAGCTGCTGGTGCTTCTGGAACCTTGAGCTGCTGGAACCTTGAGCTGCTGGTGCTTCTGGAAACTTGAGCTTCTGGAGCCTTGAGCTGCTGGAACCTTGAGCTGCTGGTGCTTCTGGAACCTTGAGCATCTGGAGCCTTGAGCCTCTGGAACCTTGAGCTGCTGGAGCCTTGAGCTGCTGGTGCTTCTGGAACCTTGAGCTGCTGGAACCTTGAGCTGCTGGTGCTTCTGGAACCTTGAGCTGCTGGAACCTTGAGCTGCTGGAACCTTGAGCTGCTGGTGCTTCTGGAACCTTGAGCATCTGGAGCCTTGAGCTTCTGGAACCTTGAGCTGCTGGATCCTTGAGCTGCTGGTGCTTCTGGAGCCTTGAGCTGCTGGAACCTTGAAGTGCTGGAGCCTTGAGCTGCTGGAACCTTGAGCTGCTGGAACCTTGAGCTGCTGGAACCTTGAGCTGCTGGAGCTTTGAGCTGCTGGTGCTTCTGGAACCTTGAGCTTCTGGAACCTTGAGCTGCTGGAACCTTGAGCTGCTGGAACCTTGAGCTTCTGGTGCTTCTGGAACCTTGAGCTTCTGGAACCTTGAGCTGCTGGTGCTTCTGGAACCTTGAGCATCTGGAGCCTTGAGCCTCTGGAACCTTGAGCTGCTGGAGCCTTGAGCTGCTGGTGCTTCTGGAACCTTGAGCTGCTGGAACCTTGAGCTGCTGGTGCTTCTGGAACCTTGAGCTGCTGGAACCTTGAGCTGCTGGTGCTTCTGGAACCTTGAGCATCGGGAGCCTTGAGCTTCTGGAACCTTGAGCTGCTGGAGCCTTGAGCTGCTGGTGCTTCTGGAACCTTGAGCTGCTGGAGCCTTGAGCTCCTGGAACATTGAGCTGCTGGAACCTTGAGCTGCTGGAACCTTGAGCTTCTGGAACCTTGAGCTGCTGGTGCTTCTGGAACCTTGAGCTGCTGGTGCTTCTGGAAACTTGAGCTTCTGGAGCCTTGAGCTGCTGGAACCTTGAGCTGCTGGTGCTTCTGGAACCTTGAGCATCTGGAGCCTTGAGCCTCTGGAACCTTGAGCTGCTGGAGCCTTGAGCTGCTGGTGCTTCTGGAACCTTGAGCTGCTGGAACCTTGAGCTGCTGGTGCTTCTGGAACCTTGAGCTGCTGGAACCTTGAGCTGCTGGAACCTTGAGCTGCTGGTGCTTCTGGAACCTTGAGCATCTGGAGCCTTGAGCTTCTGGAACCTTGAGCTGCTGGATCCTTGAGCTGCTGGTGCTTCTGGAGCCTTGAGCTGCTGGAACCTTGAAGTGCTGGAGCCTTGAGCTGCTGGAACCTTGAGCTGCTGGAACCTTGAGCTGCTGGAACCTTGAGCTGCTGGAGCTTTGAGCTGCTGGTGCTTCTGGAACCTTGAGCTTCTGGAACCTTGAGCTGCTGGAGCCTTGAGCTTCTGGAACCTTGAGCTGCTGAAGCCTTGAGCTGCTGGAACCTTGAGCTGCTGGTGCTTCTGGAACCTTGAGCTGCTGGTGCTTCTGGAACCTTGAGCTGCTGGAACCTTGAGCTTCTGGTGCTTCTGGAACCTTGAGCGGCTGGAACCTTGAGCTGCTGGAACCTTGAGCTGCTGGTGCTTCTGGAACCTTGAGCATCTGGAGCCTTGAGCCTCTGGAACCTTGAGCTGCTGGAGCCTTGAGCTGCTGGTGCTTCTGGAACCTTGAGCTGCTGGAACCTTGAGCTGCTGGTGCTTCTGGAACCTTGAGCTGCTGGAACCTTGAGCTGCTGGTGCTTCTGGAAACTTGAGCTTCTGGAGCCTTGAGCTGCTGGAACCTTGAGCTGCTGGTGCTTCTGGAACCTTGAGCATCTGGAGCCTTGAGCCTCTGGAACCTTGAGCTGCTGGAGCCTTGAGCTGCTGGTGCTTCTGGAACCTTGAGCTGCTGGAACCTTGAGCTGCTGGTGCTTCTGGAACCTTGAGCTGCTGGAACCTTGAGCTGCTGGAACCTTGAGCTGCTGGTGCTTCTGGAACCTTGAGCATCTGGAGCCTTGAGCTTCTGGAACCTTGAGCTGCTGGATCCTTGAGCTGCTGGTGCTTCTGGAGCCTTGAGCTGCTGGAACCTTGAAGTGCTGGAGCCTTGAGCTGCTGGAACCTTGAGCTGCTGGAACCTTGAGCTGCTGGAGCTGTGAGCTGCTGGTGCTTCTGGAACCTTGAGCTTCTGGAACCTTGAGCTTCTGGAACCTTGAGCTGCTGGAGCCTTGAGCTTCTGGAACCTTGAGCTGCTGAAGCCTTGAGCTGCTGGAACCTTGAGCTGCTGGTTCTTCTGGAACCTTGAGCTGCTGGAACCTTGAGCTGCTGGTGCTTCTGGAACCTTGAGCTGCTGGAACCTTGAGCTTCTGGTGCTTCTGGAACCTTGAGCTGCTGGAACCTTGAGCTGCTGGTGCTTCTGGAACCTTGAGCATCTGGAGCCTTGAGCCTCTGGAACCTTGAGCTGCTGGAGCCTTGAGCTGCTGGTGCTTCTGGAACCTTGAGCTGCTGGAACCTTGAGCTGCTGGTGCTTCTGGAACCTTGAGCTGCTGGAACCTTGAGCTGCTGGTGCTTCTGGAACCTTGAGCATCGGGAGCCTTGAGCTTCTGGAACCTTGAGCTGCTTGAGCCTTGAGCTGCTGGTGCTTCTGGAACCTTGAGCTGCTGGAGCCTTGAGCTCCTGGAACATTGAGCTGCTGGAACCTTGAGCTGCTGGAACCTTTAGCTTCTGGAACCTTGAGCTGCTGGTGCTTCTGGAACCTTGAGCTGCTGGAACCTTGAGCTGCTGGTGCTTCTGGAACCTTGAGCTGCTGGAACCTTGAGCTGCTGGTGCTTCTGGAACCTTGAGCATCTGGAGCCTTGAGCTTCTGGAACCTTGAGCTGCTGGAGCCTTGAGCTGCTGGTGCTTCTGGAACCTTGAGCTGCTGGAGCCTTGAGCTGCTGGAACCTTGAGCTGCTGGAACCTTGAGCTTCTGGAACCTTGAGCTGCTGGTGCTTCTGGAACCTTGAGCTGCTGGAACCTTGAGCTGCTGGAACCTTGAGCTGCTGGTGCTTCTGGAACCTTGAGCTGCTGGAACCTTGAGCTGCTGGTGCTTCTGGAACCTTGAGCTGCTGGAACCTTGAGCTGCTGGTGCTTCTGGAACCTTGAGCTGCTGGAACCTTGAGCTGCTGGTGCTTCTAGAACCTTGAGCTTCTGGAACCTTGAGCTGCTGGAACCTTGAGCTTCTGGAGCCTTGAGCTGCTGGAACCTTGAAGTGCTGGATATTTGAGCTGCTGGAACCTTGAGCTGCTGGAACCTTGAGCTGCTGGAGCTTTGAGCTGCTGGTGCTTCTGGAACCTTGAGCTTCTGGAACCTTGAGCATCTGGAACCTTGAGCTGCTGGTGCTTCTGGAACCTTGAGCTGCTGGAACCTTGAGCTGTTGGAACCTTGAGCTGCTGGAACCTTGAGCTGCTGGTGCTTCTGGAACCTTGAGCTGCTGGAACCTTGAGCTGCTGGTGCTTCTGGAACCTTGAGCTGCTGGAACCTTTAGCTGCTGGTGCTTCTGGAACCTTGAGCTGCTGGAACCTTGAGCTGCTGGAACCTTGAGCTGCTGGAACCTTGAGCTGCTGGTGCTTCTGGAACCTTGAGCATCTGGAGCCTTGAGCTTCTGGAACCTTGAGCTGCTGGAGCCTTGAGCTGCTGGTGCTTCTGGAACCTTGAGCTGCTTGAGCCTTGAGCTGCTGGAACCTTGAGCTGCTGGAACCTTGAGCTGCTGGAACCTTGAGCTTCTGGAACCTTGAGCTGCTGGTGCTTCTGGAACCTTGAGCTGCTGGAACCTTGAGCTGCTGGAACCTTGAGCTGCTGGTGCTTCTGGAACCTTGAGCTGCTGGTGCTTCTGGAACCTTGAGCTGCTGGAACCTTGAGCTGCTGGTGCTTCTGGAACCTTGAGCTGCTGGAATCTTGAGCTGCTGGTGCTTCTGGAACCTTGAGCTTCTGGAACCTTGAGCTGCTGGAACCTTGAGCTTCTGGAGCCTTGAGCTGCTGGAACCTTGAAGTGCTGGAGCCTTGAGCTGCTGGAACCTTGAGCTGCTGGAACCTTGAGCTGCTGGAACCTTGAGCTGCTGGAGCTTTGAGCTGCTGGTGCTTCTGGAACCTTGAGCTGCTGGAACCTTGAGCTGCTGGAGCCTTGAGCTTCTGGAACCTTGAGCTGCTGAAGCCTTGAGCTGCTGGAACCTTGAGCTGCTGGAACCTTGAGCTGCTGGTGCTTCTGGAACCTTGAGCTGCTGGAACCTTCAGCTGCTGGTGCTTCTGGAACCTTGAGCTGCTGGTGCTTCTGGAACCTTGAGCTGCTGGAACCTTCAGCTGCTGGTGCTTCTGGAACCTTGAGCTGCTGGAACCTTTAGCTGCTGGAACGTTGAGCTGCTGGTGCTTCTGGAACCTTGAGCATCTGGAGCCTTGAGCCTCTGGAACCTTGAGCTGCTGGAGCCTTGAGCTGCTGGTGCTTCTGGAACCTTGAGCTGCTGGAACCTTGAGCTGCTGGTGCTTCTGGAACCTTGAGCTGGTGGAACCTTGAGCTGCTGGTGCTTCTGGAACCTTGAGCATCTGGAGCCTTGAGCTTCTGGAACCTTGAGCTGCTGGAGCCTTGAGCTGCTGGTGCTTGTGGAACCTTGAGCTGCTGGAGCCTTGAGCTCCTGGAAGCTTGAGCTGCTGGAACCTTGAGCTGCTGGAACCTTGAGCTTCTGGAACCTTGAGCTGCTGGTGCTTCTGGAACCTTGAGCTGCTGGAACCTTGAGCTGCTGGTGCTTCTGGAACCTTGAGCTGCTGGTGCTTCTGGAACCTTGAGCTGCTGGAACCTTAAGCTGCTGGTGCTTCTGGAACCTTGAGCTTCTGGAACCTTGAGCTGCTGGAACCTTGACTTCTGGAGTCTTGAGCTGCTGGAACCTTGAAGTGCTGGAGCCTTGAGCTGCTGGAACCTTGAGCTGCTGGAACCTTGAGCTGCTGGAACCTTGAGCTGCTGGAGCTTTGAGCTGCTGGTGCTTCTGGAACCTTGAGTTTCTGGAACCTTGAGCTTCTGGAACCTTGAGCTGCTGGAGCCTTGAGCTTCTGGAACCTTGAGCTGCTGAAGCCTTGAGCTTCTGGAACCTTGAGCTGCTGGAGCCTTGAGCTTCTGGAACCTTGAGCTGCTGGAACCTTGAGCTGCTGGAACCTTGAGCTGCTGGAACCTTGAGCTGCTGGTGCTTCTGGAACCTTGAGCTGCTGGAACCTTGAGCTGCTGATGCTTCTGGAACCTTGAGCTGCTGGAACCTTGAGCTGCTGGAACCTTGAGCTGCTGGTGCTTCTGGAACCTTGAGCATCTGTAGCCTTGAGCTTCTGGAACCTTGAGCTGCTGGAGCCTTGAGCTGCTGGTGCTTCTGGAACCTTGAGCTGCTGGAACCTTGAGCTGCTGGTGCTTCTGGAACCTTGAGCTGCTGGAACCTTGAGCTGCTGGAACCTTGAGCTGCTGGTGCTTCTGGAACCTTGAGCATCTGGAGCCTTGAGCTTCTGGAACCTTGAGCTGCTGGAGCCTTGAGCTTCTGGAACCTTGAGCTGCTGGAGCCTTGAGCTGCTGGTGCTTCTGGAACCTTGAGCTGCTGAAGCCTTGAGCTCCTGGAACCTTGAGCTGCTGGAACCTTGAGCTGCTGGAACCTTGAGCTTCTGGAACCTTGAGCTGCTGGTGCTTCTGGAACCTTGAGCTGCTGGAACCTTGAGCTGCTGGAACCTTGAGCTGCTGGTGCTTCTGGAACCTTGAGCATCTGGAGCCTTGAGCCTCTGGAACCTTGAGCTGCTGGAGCCTTGAGCTGCTGGTGCTTCTGGAACCTTGAGCTGCTGGAACCTTGAGCTGCTGGTGCTTCTGGAACCTTGAGCTGCAGGAACCTTGAGCTGCTGGTGCTTCTGGAACCTTGAGCATCGGGAGCCTTGAGCTTCTGGAACCTTGAGCTGCTGGAGCCTTGAGCTGCTGGTGCTTCTGGAACCTTGAGCTGCTGGAGCCTTGAGCTCCTGGAACATTGAGCTGCTGGAACCTTGAGCTGCTGGAACCTTTAGCTTCTGGAACCTTGAGCTGCTGGAACCTTGAGCTGCTGGTGCTTCTGGAACCTTGAGCTGCTGGTGCTTCTGGAACCTTGAGCTGCTGGAACCTTGAGCTGCTGGTGCTTCTGGAACCTTGAGCTGCTGGAACCTTGAGCTGCTGGAAACTTGAGCTGCTGGAACCTTGAGCTGCTGGTGCTTCTGGAACCTTGAGCATCTGGAGCATTGACCTTCTGGAACCTTGAGCTGCTGGAGCCTTGAGCTGCTGGTGCTTCTGGAGCCTTGAGCTGCTGGAACCTTGAGCTGCTGGAACCTTGAGCTGCTGGAACCTTGAGCTGCTGGTGCTTCTGGAACCTTGAGCTGCTGGAACCTTGAGCTGCTGGTGCTTCTGGAACCTTGAGCTGCTGGAACCTTGAGCTGCTGGTGCTTCTGGAACCTTGAGCTGCTGGTGCTTCTGGAACCTTGAGCTGCTGGAACCTTGAGCTGCTGGTGCTTCTGGAACCTTGAGCTGCTGGAACCTTGAGCTGCTGGAAACTTGAGCTGCTGGAACCTTGAGCTGCTGGTGCTTCTGGAACCTTGAGCATCTGGAGCATTGACCTTCTGGAACCTTGAGCTGCTGGAGCCTTGAGCTGCTGGTGCTTCTGGAGCCTTGAGCTGCTGGAACCTTGAGCTGCTGGAACCTTGAGCTGCTGGTGCTTCTGGAACCTTGAGCTGCTGGAACCTTGAGCTGCTGGTGCTTCTGGAACCTTGAGCTGCTGGAACCTTGAGCTGCTGGAACCTTGAGCTGCTGGTGCTTCTGGAACCTTGAGCATCTGGAGCCTTGAGCTTCTGGAACCTTGAGCTGCTGGAGCCTTGAGCTGCTGGTGCTTCTGGAACCTTGAGCTGCTGGAACCTTGAGCTGCTGGAACCTTGAGCTGCTGGTGCTTCTGGAACCTTGAGCATCTGGAGCCTTGAGCTTCTGGAACCTTGAGCTGCTGGAGCCTTGAGCTGCTGGTGCTTCTGGAACCTTGAGCTGCTGGAGCCTTGAGCTCCTGGAACCTTGAGCTGCTGGAACCTTGACCTACTGGAACCTTGAGCTTCTGGAACCTTGAGCTAGTGGTGCTTCTGGAACCTTGAGCTGCTGGAACCTTGAGCTGCTGGTGCTTCTGGAACCTTGAGCTGCTGGTGCTTCTGGAACCTTGAGCTGCTGGAACCTTGAGCTGCTGGTGCTTCTGGAACCTTGAGCTGCTGGAACCTTGAGCTGCTGGTGCTTCTGGAATCTTGAGCTTCTGGAACCTTGAGCTGCTGGTGCTTCTGGAACCTTGAGCTGCTGGAACCTTCAGCTGCTGGTGCTTCTGGAACCTTGAGCTGGTGGAACCTTGAGCTGCTGGTGCTTCTGGAACCTTGAGCATCTGGAGCCTTGAGCTTCTGGAACCTTGAGCTGCTGGAGCCTTGAGCTGCTGGTGCTTGTGGAACCTTGAGCTGCTGGAGCCTTGAGCTCCTGGAAGCTTGAGCTGCTGGAACCTTGAGCTGCTGGAACCTTGAGCTTCTGGAACCTTGAGCTGCTGGTGCTTCTGGAACCTTGAGCTGCTGGAACCTTGAGCTGCTGGTGCTTCTGGAACCTTGAGCTGCTGGAACCTTGAGCTGCTGGAACCTTGAGCTGCTGGAACCTTGAGCTGCTGGTGCTTCTGGAACCTTGAGCATCTGGAGCCTTGAGCTTCTGGAACCTTGAGCTGCTGGAGCCTTGAGCTGCTGGTGCTTCTGGAACCTTGAGCTGCTGGAACCTTGAGCTGCTGGAGCCTTGAGCTGCTGGTGCTTCTGTAACCTTGAGCTGCTGGAACCTTGAGCTGCTGCAGCCTTGAGCAGCTGGTGCTTCTGGAACCTTGAGCTGCTGGAACCTTGAGCTGCTGGTGCTTCTTGAACCTTGAGCTGCTGGAACCTTGAGCTGCTGGATCCTTGAACTGCTGGAACCTTGAGCTTCTGGAACCTTGAGCTGCTGGAACCTTGAGCTGCTGGTGCTTCTGGAACCTTGAGCTGCTGGAACCTTGAGCTGCTGGAGCCTTGAGCTGCTGGTGCTTCTGGAACCTTGAGCTGCTGGAACCTTGAGCTGCTGGAACCTTGAGCTGCTGAAACCTTGAGCTGCTGGAACCTTGAGCTGCTGGAGCTTTGAGCTGCTGGAGCTTCTGGAACCTTGAGCTTCTGGAACCTTGAGCATCTGGAGCCTTGAGCTTCTGGAACCTTGAGCTGTTGAAGCCTTGAGCTTCTGGAACCTTCAGCTGCTGGAGCCTTGAGCTTCTGGAACCTTGAGCTGCTGGAACCTTGAGCTGCTGGAACCTTGAGCTGCTGGTGCTTCTGGAACCTTGAGCTGCTGGAACCTTGAGCTGCTGGTGCTTCTGGAACCTTGAGCTGCTGGAACCTTGAGCTGCTGGAACCTTGAGCTGCTGGTGCTTCTGGAACCTTGAGCTGCTGGAACCTTGAGCTAATGGAACCTTGAGCTGCTGGTGCTTCTGGAACCTTGAGCTGCTGGAACCTTGAGCTGCTGGTGCTTCTGGAACCTTGAGCATCTGGAGCCTTGAGCTTCTGGAGCCTTGAGCATCTGGAGCCTTGAGCTTCTGGAACCTTGAGCTGCTGGAGCCTTGAGCTGCTGGTGCTTCTGGAACCTTGAGCTGCTGGAACCTTGAGCTGCTGGAACCTTGAGCTGCTGGTGCTTTCGGAACCTTGAGCTGCTGGAACCTTGAGCTGCTGGTGCTTCTGGAACCTTGAGCTTCTGGAGCCTTGAGCTTCTGGAACCTTGAGCTGCTGGAGCCTTGAGCTGCTGGTGCTTCTGGAACCTTGAGCTGCTGGAACCTTGAGCTGCTGGAACCTTGAGCTGCTGGTGCTTCTGGAACCTTGAGCTGCTGGAACCTTGAGCTGCTGGTGCTTCTGGAACCTTGAGCTGCTGGAACCTTGAGCTGCTGGTGCTTCTGGAACCTTGAGCTTCTGGAATCTTGAGCTGCTGGAACCTTGAGCTTCTGGAGCCTTGAGCTGCTGGAACCTTGAAGTGCTGGAGCCTTTTAACTGCTGGAACCTTGAGCTGCTGGAACCTTGAGCTGCTGGAACCTTGAGCTGCTGGAGCGTTGAGCTGCTGGTGCTTCTGGAACCTTGAGCTTCTGGAACTTTGAGCTTCTGGAACCTTGAGCTGCTGGAGCCTTGAGCTTCTGGAACCTTGAGCTGCTGAAGCCTTGAGCTGCTGGAACCTTGAGCTGCTGGTGCTTCTGGAACCTTGAGCTGCTGGAACCTTGAGCTGCTGGTGCTTCTGGAACCTTGAGCTGCTGGAACCTTGAGCTTCTGGTGCTTCTGGAACCTTGAGCTTCTGGAACCTTGAGCTGCTGGTGCTTCTGGAACCTTGAGCATCTGGAGCCTTGAGCCTCTGGAACCTTGAGCTGCTGGAGCCTTGAGCTGCTGGTGCTTCTGGAACCTTGAGCTGCTGGAACCTTGAGCTGCTGGTGCTTCTGGAACCTTGAGCTGCTGGAACCTTGAGCTGCTGGTGCTTCTGGAACCTTGAGCATCGGGAGCCTTGAGCTTCTGGAACCTTGAGCTGCTGGAGCCTTGAGCTGCTGGTGCTTCTGGAACCTTGAGCTGCTGGAGCCTTGAGCTCCTGGAACATTGAGCTGCTGGAACCTTGAGCTGCTGGAACCTTGAGCTTCTGGAACCTTGAGCTGCTGGTGCTTCTGGAACCTTGAGCTGCTGGAACCTTGAGCTGCTGGTGCTTCTGGAAACTTGAGCTTCTGGAGCCTTGAGCTGCTGGAACCTTGAGCTGCTGGTGCTTCTGGAACCTTGAGCATCTGGAGCCTTGAGCCTCTGGAACCTTGAGCTGCTGGAGCCTTGAGCTGCTGGTGCTTCTGGAACCTTGAGCTGCTGGAACCTTGAGCTGCTGGTGCTTCTGGAACCTTGAGCTGCTGGAACCTTGAGCTGCTGGAACCTTGAGCTGCTGGTGCTTCTGGAACCTTGAGCATCTGGAGCCTTGAGCTTCTGGAACCTTGAGCTGCTGGATCCTTGAGCTGCTGGTGCTTCTGGAGCCTTGAGCTGCTGGAACCTTGAAGTGCTGGAACCTTGAGCTGCTGGAACCTTGAGCTGCTGGAACCTTGAGCTGCTGGAGCTTTGAGCTGCTGGTGCTTCTGGAACCTTGAGCTTCTGGAACCTTGAGCTGCTGGAACCTTGAGCTGCTGGAACCTTGAGCTTCTGGTGCTTCTGGAACCTTGAGCTTCTGGAACCTTGAGCTGCTGGTGCTTCTGGAACCTTGAGCATCTGGAGCCTTGAGCCTCTGGAACCTTGAGCTGCTGGAGCCTTGAGCTGCTGGTGCTTCTGGAACCTTGAGCTGCTGGAACCTTGAGCTGCTGGTGCTTCTGGAACCTTGAGCTGCTGGTGCTTCTGGAACCTTGAGCATCGGGAGCCTTGAGCTTCTGGAACCTTGAGCTGCTGGAGCCTTGAGCTGCTGGTGCTTCTGGAACCTTGAGCTGCTGGAGCCTTGAGCTCCTGGAACATTGAGCTGCTGGAACCTTGAGCTGCTGGAACCTTGAGCTTCTGGAACCTTGAGCTGCTGGTGCTTCTGGAACCTTGAGCTGCTGGAACCTTGAGCTGCTGGTGCTTCTGGAAACTTGAGCTTCT
Organism: Cyprinodon diabolis; assembly: GCA_030533445.1. Lineage (NCBI taxonomy): Eukaryota > Metazoa > Chordata > Actinopteri > Cyprinodontiformes > Cyprinodontidae > Cyprinodon > Cyprinodon diabolis. Next base: position 302,387 of record JARPUW010000553.1, read on the forward strand.
GGAGCCTTGAGCTGCTGGAACCTTGAGCTGCTGGTGCTTCTGGAACCTTGAGCATCTGGAGCCTTGAGCCTCTGGAACCTTGAGCTGCTGGAGCCTTGAGCTGCTGGTGCTTCTGGAACCTTGAGCTGCTGGAACCTTGAGCTGCTGGTGCTTCTGGAACCTTGAGCTGCTGGAACCTTGAGCTGCTGGAACCTTGAGCTGCTGGTGCTTCTGGAACCTTGAGCATCTGGAGCCTTGAGCTTCTGGAACCTTGAGCTGCTGGATCCTTGAGCTGCTGGTGCTTCTGGAGCCTTGAGCTGCTGGAACCTTGAAGTGCTGGAGCCTTGAGCTGCTGGAACCTTGAGCTGCTGGAACCTTGAGCTGCTGGAACCTTGAGCTGCTGGAGCTTTGAGCTGCTGGTGCTTCTGGAACCTTGAGCTTCTGGAACCTTGAGCTGCTGGAGCCTTGAGCTTCTGGAACCTTGAGCTGCTGAAGCCTTGAGCTGCTGGAACCTTGAGCTGCTGGTGCTTCTGGAACCTTGAGCTGCTGGAACCTTGAGCTGCTGGTGCTTCTGGAACCTTGAGCATCTGGAGCCTTGAGCTTCTGGAACCTTGAGCTGCTGGAGCCTTGAGCTGCTGGTGCTTCTGGAACCTTGAGCTGCTGGAACATTGAGCTGCTGGTGCTTCTGGAACCTTGAGCTGCTGGAACCTTGAGCTGCTGGAACCTTGAGCTGCTGGTGCTTCTGGAACCTTGAGCATCTGGAGCCTTGAGCTTCTGGAACCTTGAGCTGCTGGTGCTTCTGGAACCTTGAGCTGCTGGAACCTTGAGCTGCTGGAACCTTGAGCTGCTGGTGCTTCTGGAAGCTTGAGCTGCTGGTGCTTCTGGAACCTTGAGCTGCTGGAACCTTGAGCTGCTGGTGCTTCTGGAGCCTTGAGCTGCTGGAACCTTGAGCTGCTGGTGCTTCTGGAATCTTGAGCTTCTGGAACCTTGAGCTGCTGGAACCTTGACTTCTAGGAGCCTTGAGCTGCTGGAACCTTGAGCTGCTGGAACCTTGACCTACTGGAACCTTGAGCTTCTGGAACCTTGAGCTAGTGGTGCTTCTGGAACCTTGAGCTGCTGGAACCTTGAGCTGCTGGTGCTTCTGGAACCTTGAGCTGCTGGTGCTTCTGGAACCTTGAGCTGCTGGAACCTTGAGCTGCTGGTGCTTCTGGAACCTTGAGCTGCTGGAACCTTGAGCTGCTGGTACTTCTGGAATCTTGAGCTTCTGGAACCTTGAGCTGCTGGAACCTTGACTTCTAGGAGCCTGGAGCTGCTGGAACCTTGAAGTGCTGGAGCCTTGAGCTGCTGGAACCTTGAGCTGCTGGAACCTTGAGCTGCTGGTGCTTCTGGAACCTTGAGCTGCTGGAGCCTTGAGCTCCTGGAACCTTGAGCTGCTGGAACCTTGACCTACTGGAACCTTGAGCTTCTGGAACCTTGAGCTAGTGGTGCTTCTGGAACCTTGAGCTGCTGGAACCTTGAGCTGCTGGTGCTTCTGGAACCTTGAGCTGCTGGTGCTTCTGGAACCTTGAGCTGCTGGAACCTTGAGCTGCTGGTGCTTCTGGAACCTTGAGCTGCTGGAACCTTGAGCTGCTGGTGCTTCTGGAATCTTGAGCTTCTGGAACCTTGAGCCGCTGGAACCTTGACTTCTAGGAGCCTGGAGCTGCTGGAACCTTGAAGTGCTGGAGCCTTGAGCTGCTGGAACCTTGAGCTGCTGGAACCTTGAGCTGCTGGAACCTTGAGCTGCTGGAGCTTTGAGCTGCTGGTGCTTCTGGAACCTTGAGCTTCTGGAACCTTGAGCTTCTGGTGCTTCTGGAACCTTGAGCTGCTGGAACCTTGAGCTGCTGGTGCTTCTGGAACCTTGAGCTGCTGGAACCTTGAGCTGCTGGTGCTTCTGGAACCTTGAGCTGCTGGAACCTTGAGCTGCTGGAACCTTGAGCTGCTGGTGCTTCTGGAACCTTGAGCATCTGGAGCCTTGAGCTTCTGGAACCTTGAGCTGCTGGAGCCTTGAGCTGCTGGTGTTTCTGGAACCTTGAGCTGCTGGAACCTTGAGCTGCTGGTGCTTCTGGAATCTTGAGATGCTGGAACCTTGAGCTGCTGGAACCTTGAGCTGCTGGAGCCTTGAGCTGCTGGTGCTTCTGGAACCTTGAGCTGCTGGAGCCTTGAGCTGCTGGAACCTTGAGCTGCTGGAAGCTTGAGCTGCTGGTGCTTCTGGAACCTTGAACTGCTGGAACCTTGAGCTGCTGGTGCTTCTGGAACCTTGAGCTGCTGGAACCTTGAGCTGCTGGTGCTTCTGGAATCTTGAGATGCTGGAACCTTGAGCTGCTGGAACCTTGAGCTGCTGGAGCCTTGAGCTGCTGGTGCTTCTGGAACCTTGAGCTGCTGGAGCCTTGAGCTGCTGGAACCTTGAGCTGCTGGAAGCTTGAGCTGCTGGTGCTTCTGGAACCTTGAACTGCTGGAACCTTGAGCTGCTGGTGCTTCTGGAACCTTGAGCTGCTGGAACCTTGAGCTGCTGGAACCTTGAGCTGCTGGAGCTTTGAGCTGCTGGTGCTTCTGGAACCTTGAGCTTCTGGAACCTTGAGCTTCTGGTGCTTCTGGAACCTTGAGCTGCTGGAACCTTGAGCTGCTGGTGCTTCTGGAACCTTGAGCTGCTGGAACCTTGAGCTGCTGGTGCTTCTGGAACCTTGAGCTGCTGGAACCTTGAGCTGCTGGAACCTTGAGCTGCTGGTGCTTCTGGAACCTTGAGCATCTGGAGCCTTGAGCTTCTGGAACCTTGAGCTGCTGGAGCCTTGAGCTGCTGGTGCTTCTGGAACCTTGAGCTGCTGGAGCCTTGAGCTGCTGGAACCTTGAGCTGCTGGAGCTTTGAGCTGCTGGAGCTTCTGGAACCTTGAGCTGCTGGAACCTTGAGCTGCTGGTGCTTCTGGAACCTTGAGATGCTGAAACCTTGAGCTCCTGGAACCTTGAGCTGCTGGAACCTTGAGCTGCTGGAGCTTTGAGCTGCTGGTGCTTCTGGAACCTTGAGCTGCTGGTGCTTCTGGAACCTTGAGCTGCTGGAACCTTGAGCTGCTGGAACCTTGAGCTGCTGGTGCTTCTGGAACCTTGAGCTGCTGGAACCTTGAGCTGCTGGAACCTTGAGCTGCTGGTGCTTCTGGAACCTTAAGCATCTGGAGCCTTGAGCTTCTGGAGCCTTGAGCATCTGGAGCCTTGAGCTTCTGGAACCTTGAGCTGCTGGAGCCTTGAGCTGCTGGTGCTTCTGGAACCTTGAGCTGCTGGAACCTTGAGCTGCTGGAACCTTGAGCTGCTGGTGCTTCTGGAACCTTGAGCTGCTGGAACCTTGAGCTGCTGGTGCTTCTGGAACCTTGAGCATCTGGAGCCTTGAGCTTCTGGAACCTTGAGCTGCTGGAGCCTTGAGCTGCTGGTGCTTCTGGAACCTTGAGCTGCTGGAACCTTGAGCTGCTGGTGCTTCTGGAATCTTGAGATGCTGGAACCTTGAGCTGCTGGAACCTTGAGCTGCTGGAGCCTTGAGCTGCTGGTGCTTCTGGAACCTTGAGCTGCTGGAGCCTTGAGCTGCTGGAACCTTGAGCTGCTGGAAGCTTGAGCTGCTGGTGCTTCTGGAACCTTGAACTGCTGGAACCTTGAGCTGCTGGTGCTTCTGGAACCTTGAGCTGCTGGAACCTTGAGCTGCTGGTACCTTGAGCTGCTGGTGCTTCTGGAACCTTGAGCTGCTGGAGCCTTGAGCTGCTGGAACCTTGAGCTGCTGGAAGCTTGAGCTGCTGGTGCTTCTGGAACCTTGAACTGCTGGAACCTTGAGCTGCTGGTGCTTCTGGAACCTTGAGCTGCTGGAACCTTGAGCTGCTGGAACCTTGAGCTGCTGGAGCCTTGAGCTGCTGGTGCTTCTGGAACATTGAGCTGCTGGAACCTTGAGCTGCTGGAACCTTGAGCTGCTGGAACTTTGAGCTTCTGGAACCTTGAGCTGCTGGAGCCTTGAGCTGCTGGTGCTTCTGGAACCTTGAGCTGCTGGAACCTTGAGCTTCTGGAACCTCTAGCTTCTGGAGCCTTGAGCTGCTGTAACCTTGAGCTGCTGGAACATTGAGCTGCTGGAACCTTGAGCTGCTGGAACCTTGAGCTGCTGGTGCTTCTGGAACCTTGAGCATCTGGAGCCTTGAGCTTCTGGAACCTTGAGCTGCTGGAGCCTTGAGCTGCTGGTGCTTCTGGAACCTTGAGCTGCTGGAACCTTGAGCTGCTGGAACCTTGAGCTGCTGGTGCTTTCGGAACCTTGAGCTGCTGGAACCTTGAGCTGCTGGTGCTTCTGGAACCTTGAGCTGCTGGAACCTTGAGCTAATGGAACCTTGAGCTGCTGGTGCTTCTGGAACCTTGAGCTGCTGGAACCTTGAGCTGCTGGTGCTTCTGGAACCTTGAGCATCTGGAGCCTTGAGCTTCTGGAGCCTTGAGCATCTGGAGCCTTGAGCTTCTGGAACCTTGAGCTGCTGGAGCCTTGAGCTGCTGGTGCTTCTGGAACCTTGAGCTGCTGGAACCTTGAGCTGCTGGAACCTTGAGCTGCTGGTGCTTTCGGAACCTTGAGCTGCTGGAACCTTGAGCTGCTGGTGCTTCTGGAACCTTGAGCTTCTGGAGCCTTGAGCTTCTGGAACCTTGAGCTGCTGGAGCCTTGAGCTGCTGGTGCTTCTGGAACCTTGAGCTGCTGGAACCTTGAGCTGCTGGAACCTTGAGCTGCTGGTGCTTCTGGAACCTTGAGCTGCTGGAACCTTGAGCTGCTGGTGCTTCTGGAACCTTGAGCTGCTGGAACCTTGAGCTGCTGGTGCTTCTGGAACCTTGAGCTTCTGGAATCTTGAGCTGCTGGAACCTTGAGCTTCTGGAGCCTTGAGCTGCTGGAACCTTGAAGTGCTGGAGCCTTTTAACTGCTGGAACCTTGAGCTGCTGGAACCTTGAGCTGCTGGAACCTTGAGCTGCTGGAGCGTTGAGCTGCTGGTGCTTCTGGAACCTTGAGCTTCTGGAACTTTGAGCTTCTGGAACCTTGAGCTGCTGGAGCCTTGAGCTTCTGGAACCTTGAGCTGCTGAAGCCTTGAGCTGCTGGAACCTTGAGCTGCTGGTGCTTCTGGAACCTTGAGCTGCTGGAACCTTGAGCTGCTGGTGCTTCTGGAACCTTGAGCTGCTGGAACCTTGAGCTTCTGGTGCTTCTGGAACCTTGAGCTTCTGGAACCTTGAGCTGCTGGTGCTTCTGGAACCTTGAGCATCTGGAGCCTTGAGCCTCTGGAACCTTGAGCTGCTGGAGCCTTGAGCTGCTGGTGCTTCTGGAACCTTGAGCTGCTGGAACCTTGAGCTGCTGGTGCTTCTGGAACCTTGAGCTGCTGGAACCTTGAGCTGCTGGTGCTTCTGGAACCTTGAGCATCGGGAGCCTTGAGCTTCTGGAACCTTGAGCTGCTGGAGCCTTGAGCTGCTGGTGCTTCTGGAACCTTGAGCTGCTGGAGCCTTGAGCTCCTGGAACATTGAGCTGCTGGAACCTTGAGCTGCTGGAACCTTGAGCTTCTGGAACCTTGAGCTGCTGGTGCTTCTGGAACCTTGAGCTGCTGGAACCTTGAGCTGCTGGTGCTTCTGGAAACTTGAGCTTCTGGAGCCTTGAGCTGCTGGAACCTTGAGCTGCTGGTGCTTCTGGAACCTTGAGCATCTGGAGCCTTGAGCCTCTGGAACCTTGAGCTGCTGGAGCCTTGAGCTGCTGGTGCTTCTGGAACCTTGAGCTGCTGGAACCTTGAGCTGCTGGTGCTTCTGGAACCTTGAGCTGCTGGAACCTTGAGCTGCTGGAACCTTGAGCTGCTGGTGCTTCTGGAACCTTGAGCATCTGGAGCCTTGAGCTTCTGGAACCTTGAGCTGCTGGATCCTTGAGCTGCTGGTGCTTCTGGAGCCTTGAGCTGCTGGAACCTTGAAGTGCTGGAACCTTGAGCTGCTGGAACCTTGAGCTGCTGGAACCTTGAGCTGCTGGAGCTTTGAGCTGCTGGTGCTTCTGGAACCTTGAGCTTCTGGAACCTTGAGCTGCTGGAACCTTGAGCTGCTGGAACCTTGAGCTTCTGGTGCTTCTGGAACCTTGAGCTTCTGGAACCTTGAGCTGCTGGTGCTTCTGGAACCTTGAGCATCTGGAGCCTTGAGCCTCTGGAACCTTGAGCTGCTGGAGCCTTGAGCTGCTGGTGCTTCTGGAACCTTGAGCTGCTGGAACCTTGAGCTGCTGGTGCTTCTGGAACCTTGAGCTGCTGGTGCTTCTGGAACCTTGAGCATCGGGAGCCTTGAGCTTCTGGAACCTTGAGCTGCTGGAGCCTTGAGCTGCTGGTGCTTCTGGAACCTTGAGCTGCTGGAGCCTTGAGCTCCTGGAACATTGAGCTGCTGGAACCTTGAGCTGCTGGAACCTTGAGCTTCTGGAACCTTGAGCTGCTGGTGCTTCTGGAACCTTGAGCTGCTGGAACCTTGAGCTGCTGGTGCTTCTGGAAACTTGAGCTTCTGGAGCCTTGAGCTGCTGGAACCTTGAGCTGCTGGTGCTTCTGGAACCTTGAGCATCTGGAGCCTTGAGCCTCTGGAACCTTGAGCTGCTGGAGCCTTGAGCTGCTGGTGCTTCTGGAACCTTGAGCTGCTGGAACCTTGAGCTGCTGGTGCTTCTGGAACCTTGAGCTGCTGGAACCTTGAGCTGCTGGAACCTTGAGCTGCTGGTGCTTCTGGAACCTTGAGCATCTGGAGCCTTGAGCTTCTGGAACCTTGAGCTGCTGGATCCTTGAGCTGCTGGTGCTTCTGGAGCCTTGAGCTGCTGGAACCTTGAAGTGCTGGAGCCTTGAGCTGCTGGAACCTTGAGCTGCTGGAACCTTGAGCTGCTGGAACCTTGAGCTGCTGGAGCTTTGAGCTGCTGGTGCTTCTGGAACCTTGAGCTTCTGGAACCTTGAGCTGCTGGAGCCTTGAGCTTCTGGAACCTTGAGCTGCTGAAGCCTTGAGCTGCTGGAACCTTGAGCTGCTGGTGCTTCTGGAACCTTGAGCTGCTGGAACCTTGAGCTGCTGGTGCTTCTGGAACCTTGAGCATCTGGAGCCTTGAGCTTCTGGAACCTTGAGCTGCTGGAGCCTTGAGCTGCTGGTGCTTCTGGAACCTTGAGCTGCTGGAACATTGAGCTGCTGGTGCTTCTGGAACCTTGAGCTGCTGGAACCTTGAGCTGCTGGAACCTTGAGCTGCTGGTGCTTCTGGAACCTTGAGCATCTGGAGCCTTGAGCTTCTGGAACCTTGAGCTGCTGGTGCTTCTGGAACCTTGAGCTGCTGGAACCTTGAGCTGCTGGAACCTTGAGCTGCTGGTGCTTCTGGAAGCTTGAGCTGCTGGTGCTTCTGGAACCTTGAGCTGCTGGAACCTTGAGCTGCTGGTGCTTCTGGAGCCTTGAGCTGCTGGAACCTTGAGCTGCTGGTGCTTCTGGAATCTTGAGCTTCTGGAACCTTGAGCTGCTGGAACCTTGACTTCTAGGAGCCTTGAGCTGCTGGAACCTTGAGCTGCTGGAACCTTGACCTACTGGAACCTTGAGCTTCTGGAACCTTGAGCTAGTGGTGCTTCTGGAACCTTGAGCTGCTGGAACCTTGAGCTGCTGGTGCTTCTGGAACCTTGAGCTGCTGGTGCTTCTGGAACCTTGAGCTGCTGGAACCTTGAGCTGCTGGTGCTTCTGGAACCTTGAGCTGCTGGAACCTTGAGCTGCTGGTACTTCTGGAATCTTGAGCTTCTGGAACCTTGAGCTGCTGGAACCTTGACTTCTAGGAGCCTGGAGCTGCTGGAACCTTGAAGTGCTGGAGCCTTGAGCTGCTGGAACCTTGAGCTGCTGGAACCTTGAGCTGCTGGTGCTTCTGGAACCTTGAGCTGCTGGAGCCTTGAGCTCCTGGAACCTTGAGCTGCTGGAACCTTGACCTACTGGAACCTTGAGCTTCTGGAACCTTGAGCTAGTGGTGCTTCTGGAACCTTGAGCTGCTGGAACCTTGAGCTGCTGGTGCTTCTGGAACCTTGAGCTGCTGGTGCTTCTGGAACCTTGAGCTGCTGGAACCTTGAGCTGCTGGTGCTTCTGGAACCTTGAGCTGCTGGAACCTTGAGCTGCTGGTGCTTCTGGAATCTTGAGCTTCTGGAACCTTGAGCCGCTGGAACCTTGACTTCTAGGAGCCTGGAGCTGCTGGAACCTTGAAGTGCTGGAGCCTTGAGCTGCTGGAACCTTGAGCTGCTGGAACCTTGAGCTGCTGGAACCTTGAGCTGCTGGAGCTTTGAGCTGCTGGTGCTTCTGGAACCTTGAGCTTCTGGAACCTTGAGCTTCTGGTGCTTCTGGAACCTTGAGCTGCTGGAACCTTGAGCTGCTGGTGCTTCTGGAACCTTGAGCTGCTGGAACCTTGAGCTGCTGGTGCTTCTGGAACCTTGAGCTGCTGGAACCTTGAGCTGCTGGAACCTTGAGCTGCTGGTGCTTCTGGAACCTTGAGCATCTGGAGCCTTGAGCTTCTGGAACCTTGAGCTGCTGGAGCCTTGAGCTGCTGGTGTTTCTGGAACCTTGAGCTGCTGGAACCTTGAGCTGCTGGTGCTTCTGGAATCTTGAGATGCTGGAACCTTGAGCTGCTGGAACCTTGAGCTGCTGGAGCCTTGAGCTGCTGGTGCTTCTGGAACCTTGAGCTGCTGGAGCCTTGAGCTGCTGGAACCTTGAGCTGCTGGAAGCTTGAGCTGCTGGTGCTTCTGGAACCTTGAACTGCTGGAACCTTGAGCTGCTGGTGCTTCTGGAACCTTGAGCTGCTGGAACCTTGAGCTGCTGGTGCTTCTGGAATCTTGAGATGCTGGAACCTTGAGCTGCTGGAACCTTGAGCTGCTGGAGCCTTGAGCTGCTGGTGCTTCTGGAACCTTGAGCTGCTGGAGCCTTGAGCTGCTGGAACCTTGAGCTGCTGGAAGCTTGAGCTGCTGGTGCTTCTGGAACCTTGAACTGCTGGAACCTTGAGCTGCTGGTGCTTCTGGAACCTTGAGCTGCTGGAACCTTGAGCTGCTGGAACCTTGAGCTGCTGGAGCTTTGAGCTGCTGGTGCTTCTGGAACCTTGAGCTTCTGGAACCTTGAGCTTCTGGTGCTTCTGGAACCTTGAGCTGCTGGAACCTTGAGCTGCTGGTGCTTCTGGAACCTTGAGCTGCTGGAACCTTGAGCTGCTGGTGCTTCTGGAACCTTGAGCTGCTGGAACCTTGAGCTGCTGGAACCTTGAGCTGCTGGTGCTTCTGGAACCTTGAGCATCTGGAGCCTTGAGCTTCTGGAACCTTGAGCTGCTGGAGCCTTGAGCTGCTGGTGCTTCTGGAACCTTGAGCTGCTGGAGCCTTGAGCTGCTGGAACCTTGAGCTGCTGGAGCTTTGAGCTGCTGGAGCTTCTGGAACCTTGAGCTGCTGGAACCTTGAGCTGCTGGTGCTTCTGGAACCTTGAGATGCTGAAACCTTGAGCTCCTGGAACCTTGAGCTGCTGGAACCTTGAGCTGCTGGAGCTTTGAGCTGCTGGTGCTTCTGGAACCTTGAGCTGCTGGTGCTTCTGGAACCTTGAGCTGCTGGAACCTTGAGCTGCTGGAACCTTGAGCTGCTGGTGCTTCTGGAACCTTGAGCTGCTGGAACCTTGAGCTGCTGGAACCTTGAGCTGCTGGTGCTTCTGGAACCTTAAGCATCTGGAGCCTTGAGCTTCTGGAGCCTTGAGCATCTGGAGCCTTGAGCTTCTGGAACCTTGAGCTGCTGGAGCCTTGAGCTGCTGGTGCTTCTGGAACCTTGAGCTGCTGGAACCTTGAGCTGCTGGAACCTTGAGCTGCTGGTGCTTCTGGAACCTTGAGCTGCTGGAACCTTGAGCTGCTGGTGCTTCTGGAACCTTGAGCATCTGGAGCCTTGAGCTTCTGGAACCTTGAGCTGCTGGAGCCTTGAGCTGCTGGTGCTTCTGGAACCTTGAGCTGCTGGAACCTTGAGCTGCTGGTGCTTCTGGAATCTTGAGATGCTGGAACCTTGAGCTGCTGGAACCTTGAGCTGCTGGAGCCTTGAGCTGCTGGTGCTTCTGGAACCTTGAGCTGCTGGAGCCTTGAGCTGCTGGAACCTTGAGCTGCTGGAAGCTTGAGCTGCTGGTGCTTCTGGAACCTTGAACTGCTGGAACCTTGAGCTGCTGGTGCTTCTGGAACCTTGAGCTGCTGGAACCTTGAGCTGCTGGTACCTTGAGCTGCTGGTGCTTCTGGAACCTTGAGCTGCTGGAGCCTTGAGCTGCTGGAACCTTGAGCTGCTGGAAGCTTGAGCTGCTGGTGCTTCTGGAACCTTGAACTGCTGGAACCTTGAGCTGCTGGTGCTTCTGGAACCTTGAGCTGCTGGAACCTTGAGCTGCTGGAACCTTGAGCTGCTGGAGCCTTGAGCTGCTGGTGCTTCTGGAACATTGAGCTGCTGGAACCTTGAGCTGCTGGAACCTTGAGCTGCTGGAACTTTGAGCTTCTGGAACCTTGAGCTGCTGGAGCCTTGAGCTGCTGGTGCTTCTGGAACCTTGAGCTGCTGGAACCTTGAGCTTCTGGAACCTCTAGCTTCTGGAGCCTTGAGCTGCTGTAACCTTGAGCTGCTGGAACATTGAGCTGCTGGAACCTTGAGCTGCTGGAACCTTGAGCTGCTGGTGCTTCTGGAACCTTGAGCATCTGGAGCCTTGAGCTTCTGGAACCTTGAGCTGCTGGAGCCTTGAGCTGCTGGTGCTTCTGTAACCTTGAGCTGCTGGAACCTTGAGCTGCTGCAGCCTTGAGCAGCTGGTGCTTCTGGAACCTTGAGCTGCTGGAACCTTGAGCTGCTGGTGCTTCTTGAACCTTGAGCTGCTGGAACCTTGAGCTGCTGGATCCTTGAACTGCTGGAACCTTGAGCTTCTGGAACCTTGAGCTGCTGGAACCTTGAGCTGCTGGTGCTTCTGGAACCTTGAGCTGCTGGAACCTTGAGCTGCTGGAGCCTTGAGCTGCTGGTGCTTCTGGAACCTTGAGCTGCTGGAACCTTGAGCTGCTGGAACCTTGAGCTGCTGAAACCTTGAGCTGCTGGAACCTTGAGCTGCTGGAGCTTTGAGCTGCTGGAGCTTCTGGAACCTTGAGCTTCTGGAACCTTGAGCATCTGGAGCCTTGAGCTTCTGGAACCTTGAGCTGTTGAAGCCTTGAGCTTCTGGAACCTTCAGCTGCTGGAGCCTTGAGCTTCTGGAACCTTGAGCTGCTGGAACCTTGAGCTGCTGGAACCTTGAGCTGCTGGTGCTTCTGGAACCTTGAGCTGCTGGAACCTTGAGCTGCTGGTGCTTCTGGAACCTTGAGCTGCTGGAACCTTGAGCTGCTGGAACCTTGAGCTGCTGGTGCTTCTGGAACCTTGAGCTGCTGGAACCTTGAGCTAATGGAACCTTGAGCTGCTGGTGCTTCTGGAACCTTGAGCTGCTGGAACCTTGAGCTGCTGGTGCTTCTGGAACCTTGAGCATCTGGAGCCTTGAGCTTCTGGAGCCTTGAGCATCTGGAGCCTTGAGCTTCTGGAACCTTGAGCTGCTGGAGCCTTGAGCTGCTGGTGCTTCTGGAACCTTGAGCTGCTGGAACCTTGAGCTGCTGGAACCTTGAGCTGCTGGTGCTTTCGGAACCTTGAGCTGCTGGAACCTTGAGCTGCTGGAACCTTGAGCTGCTGGTGCTTCTGGAACCTTGAGCTTCTGGAGCCTTGAGCTTCTGGAACCTTGAGCTGCTGGAGCCTTGAGCTGCTGGTGCTTCTGGAACCTTGAGCTGCTGGAACCTTGAGCTGCTGGTGCTTCTGGAACCTTGAGATGCTGGAACCTTGAGCTGCTGGAACCTTGAGCTGCTGGAGCCTTGAGCTGCTGGTGCTTCTGGAACCTTGAGCTGCTGGAGCCTTGAGCTGCTGGAACCTTGAGCTGCTGGAACCTTGAGCTGCTGGTGCTTCTGGAACCTTGAACTGCTGGAACCTTGAGCTGCTGGTGCTTCTGGAACTTTGAGCTGCTGGAACCTTGAGCTGCTCGAACCTTGAGCTGCTGGTGCTTCTGGAACCTTGAGCATCTGGAGCCTTGAGCTTCTGGAACCTTGAGCTGCTGGAACCTTGAGCTGCTGGAACCTTGAGCTGCTGGAACTTTGAGCTTCTGGAACCTTGAGCTGCTGGAGCCTTGAGCTGCTGGTGCTTCTGGAACCTTGAGCTGCTGGAACCTTGAGCTTCTGGAACCTCTAGCTTCTGGAGCCTTGAGCTGCTGTAACCTTGAGCTGCTGGAACATTGAGCTGCTGGAACCTTGAGCTGCTGGAACCTTGAGCTGCTGGTGCTTCTGGAACCTTGAGCATCTGGAGCCTTGAGCTTCTGGAACCTTGAGCTGCTGGAGCCTTGAGCTGCTGGTGCTTCTGGAACCTTGAGCTGCTGGAACCTTGAGCTGCTGCAGCCTTGAGCAGCTGGTGCTTCTGGAACCTTGAGCTGCTGGAACCTTGAGCTGCTGGTGCTTCTTGAACCTTGAGCTGCTGGAACCTTGAGCTGCTGGATCCTTGAACTGCTGGAACCTTGAGCTTCTGGAACCTTGAGCTGCTGGAACCTTGAGCTGCTGGTGCTTCTGGAACCTTGAGCTGCTGGAACCTTGAGCTGCTGGAGCCTTGAGCTGCTGGTGCTTCTGGAACCTTGAGCTGCTGGAACCTTGAGCTGCTGGAACCTTGAGCTGCTGGAACCTTGAGCTGCTGAAACCTTGAGCTGCTGGAACCTTGAGCTGCTGGAGCTTTGAGCTGCTGGAGCTTCTGGAACCTTGAGCTTCTGGAACCTTGAGCTGCTGGAGCCTTGAGCTTCTGGAACCTTGAGCTGTTGAAGCCTTGAGCTTCTGGAACCTTCAGCTGCTGGAGCCTTGAGCTTCTGGAACCTTGAGCTGCTGGAACCTTGAGCTGCTGGAACCTTGAGCTGCTGGTGCTTCTGGAACCTTGAGCTGCTGGAACCTTGAGCTGCTGGTGCTTCTGGAACCTTGAGCTGCTGGAACCTTGAGCTGCTGGAACCTTGAGCTGCTGGTGCTTCTGGAACCTTGAGCTGCTGGAACCTTGAGCTAATGGAACCTTGAGCTGCTGGTGCTTCTGGAACCTTGAGCTGCTGGAACCTTGAGCTGCTGGTGCTTCTGGAACCTTGAGCTTCTGGAGCCTTGAGCATCTGGAGCCTTGAGCTTCTGGAACCTTGAGCTGCTGGAGCCTTGAGCTGCTGGTGCTTCTGGAGCCTTGAGCTGCTGGAACCTTGAGCTGCTGGTGCTTTCGGAACCTTGAGCTGCTGGAACCTTGAGCTGCTGGAACCTTGAGCTGCTGGTGCTTCTGGAACCTTGAGCATCTGGAGCCTTGAGCTTCTGGAACCTTGAGCTGCTGGAGCCTTGAGCTGCTGGTGCTTCTGGAACCTTGAGCTGCTGGAACCTTGAGCTGCTGGTGCTTCTGGAACCTTGAGATGCTGGAACCTTGAGCTGCTGGAACCTTGAGCTGCTGGAGCCCTGAGCTGCTGGTGCTTCTGGAACCTTGAGCTGCTGGAGCCTTGAGCTGCTGGAACCTTGAGCTGCTGGAACCTTGAGCTGCTGGTGCTTCTGGAACCTTGAACTGCTGGAACCTTGAGCTGCTGGTGCTTCTGGAACCTTGAGCTGCTGGAACCTTGAGCTGCTGGTGCTTCTGGAACCTTGAGCATCTGGAGCCTTGAGCTTCTGGAACCTTGAGCTGCTGGAGCCTTGAGCTGCTGGTGCTTCTGGAACCTTGAGCTGCTGGAACCTTGAGCTGCTGGAACCTTGAGCTGCTGGAACTTTGAGCTTCTGGAACCTTGAGCTGCTGGAGCCTTGAGCTGCTGGAACCTTGAGCTTCTGGAACCTCTAGCTTCTGGAGCCTTGAGCTGCTGGAACATTGAGCTGCTGGAACCTTGAGCTGCTGGAACCTTGAGCTGCTGGTGCTTCTGGAACCTTGAGCATCTGGAGCCTTGAGCTTCTGGAACCTTGAGCTGCTGGAGCCTTGAGCTGCTGGTGCTTCTGGAACCTTGAGCTGCTGGAGCCTTGAGCTGCTGGTGCTTCTGGAACCTTGAGCTGCTGGAACCTTGAGCTGCTGCAGCCTTGAGCTGCTGGTGCTTCTGGAACCTTGAGCTGCGGGAACCTTGAGCTGCTGGTGCTTCTTGAACCTTGAGCTGCTGGAACCTTGAGCTGCTGGAGCCTTGAACTGCTGGAACCTTGAGCTTCTGGAACCTTGAGCTGCTGGAACATTGAGCTGCTGTTGCTTCTGGAACCTTGAGCTGCTTGAACCTTGAGCTGCTGGAGCCTTGAGCTGCTGGTGCTTCTGGAACCTTGAGCTGCTGGAACCTTGAGCTGCTGGAACCTTCAGCTGCTGGAACCTTGAGCTGCTGGAACTTTGAGCATCTGGAGCCTTGAGCTGCTGGAACCTTGAGCTGCTGGAACCTTGAGCTTCTGGAACCTCTAGCTTCTGGAGCCTTGAGCTGCTGTAACCTTGAGCTGCTGGAACCTTGAGGTGCTGAAGCCTTGAGCTTCTGGAAACTTGAGCTGCTGGAGCCTTGAGCTTCTGGAACCTCTAGCTGCTGGAACCTTGAGATGCTGGAACCTTGAGCTGTTGGAACCTTGAGCTGCTGGAACCTTGAGCTGCTGGTGCTTCTGGAACCTTGAGCTGCTGGAACCTTGAGCTGCTGGTGCTTCTGGAACCTTGAGCTGCTGGTGCTTCTGGAACCTTGAGCTGCTGGAACCTTGAGCTGCTGGTGCTTCTGGAACCTTGAGCTGCTGAAGCCTTGAGCTTCTGGAAACTTGAGCTGCTGGAGTCTTGAGCTTCTGGAACCTCTAGCTGCTGGAACCTTGAGCTGCTGGAACCTTGAGCTGTTGGAACCTTGAGCTGCTGGAACCTTGAGCTGCTGGTGCTTCTGGAACCTTGAGCTGCTGGAACCTTGAGCTGCTGGTGCTTCTGGAACCTTGAGCTGCTGGACCCTTGAGCTGCTGGTGCTTCTGGAACCTTGAGCTGCTGGAACCTTGAGCTGCTGGTGCTTCTGGAACCTTGAGCATCTGGAGCCTTGAGCTTCTGGAACCTTGAACTGCTGGAGCCTTGAGCTGCTGGTGCTTCTGGAACCTTGAGCTGCTGGAGCCTTGTGCTGCTGGAACCTTGAGCTGCTGGAACCTTGAGCTGCTGGTGCTTCTGAAACCTTGAGCTGCTGGAACCTTGAGCTGCTGGAACCTTGAGCTGCTGGTGCTTCTGGAACCTTGAGCTGCTGGAACCTTGAGCTGCTGGTGCTTCTGGAACCTTGAGCTGCTGGAACCTTGAGCTGCTGGTGCTTCTGGAACCTTGAGCTTCTGGAATCTTGAGCTGCTGGAACCTTGAGCTTCTGGAGCCTTGAGCTGCTGGAACCTTGAAGTGCTGGAGCCTTTTAACTGCTGGAACCTTGAGCTGCTGGAACCTTGAGCTGCTGGAACCTTGAGCTGCTGGAGCGTTGAGCTGCTGGTGCTTCTGGAACCTTGAGCTTCTGGAACTTTGAGCTTCTGGAACCTTGAGCTGCTGGAGCCTTGAGCTTCTGGAACCTTGAGCTGCTGAAGCCTTGAGCTGCTGGAACCTTGAGCTGCTGGTGCTTCTGGAACCTTGAGCTGCTGGAACCTTGAGCTGCTGGTGCTTCTGGAACCTTGAGCTGCTGGAACCTTGAGCTTCTGGTGCTTCTGGAACCTTGAGCTTCTGGAACCTTGAGCTGCTGGTGCTTCTGGAACCTTGAGCATCTGGAGCCTTGAGCCTCTGGAACCTTGAGCTGCTGGAGCCTTGAGCTGCTGGTGCTTCTGGAACCTTGAGCTGCTGGAACCTTGAGCTGCTGGTGCTTCTGGAACCTTGAGCTGCTGGAACCTTGAGCTGCTGGTGCTTCTGGAACCTTGAGCATCGGGAGCCTTGAGCTTCTGGAACCTTGAGCTGCTGGAGCCTTGAGCTGCTGGTGCTTCTGGAACCTTGAGCTGCTGGAGCCTTGAGCTCCTGGAACATTGAGCTGCTGGAACCTTGAGCTGCTGGAACCTTGAGCTTCTGGAACCTTGAGCTGCTGGTGCTTCTGGAACCTTGAGCTGCTGGAACCTTGAGCTGCTGGTGCTTCTGGAAACTTGAGCTTCTGGAGCCTTGAGCTGCTGGAACCTTGAGCTGCTGGTGCTTCTGGAACCTTGAGCATCTGGAGCCTTGAGCCTCTGGAACCTTGAGCTGCTGGAGCCTTGAGCTGCTGGTGCTTCTGGAACCTTGAGCTGCTGGAACCTTGAGCTGCTGGTGCTTCTGGAACCTTGAGCTGCTGGAACCTTGAGCTGCTGGAACCTTGAGCTGCTGGTGCTTCTGGAACCTTGAGCATCTGGAGCCTTGAGCTTCTGGAACCTTGAGCTGCTGGATCCTTGAGCTGCTGGTGCTTCTGGAGCCTTGAGCTGCTGGAACCTTGAAGTGCTGGAGCCTTGAGCTGCTGGAACCTTGAGCTGCTGGAACCTTGAGCTGCTGGAACCTTGAGCTGCTGGAGCTTTGAGCTGCTGGTGCTTCTGGAACCTTGAGCTTCTGGAACCTTGAGCTGCTGGAACCTTGAGCTGCTGGAACCTTGAGCTTCTGGTGCTTCTGGAACCTTGAGCTTCTGGAACCTTGAGCTGCTGGTGCTTCTGGAACCTTGAGCATCTGGAGCCTTGAGCCTCTGGAACCTTGAGCTGCTGGAGCCTTGAGCTGCTGGTGCTTCTGGAACCTTGAGCTGCTGGAACCTTGAGCTGCTGGTGCTTCTGGAACCTTGAGCTGCTGGAACCTTGAGCTGCTGGTGCTTCTGGAACCTTGAGCATCGGGAGCCTTGAGCTTCTGGAACCTTGAGCTGCTGGAGCCTTGAGCTGCTGGTGCTTCTGGAACCTTGAGCTGCTGGAGCCTTGAGCTCCTGGAACATTGAGCTGCTGGAACCTTGAGCTGCTGGAACCTTGAGCTTCTGGAACCTTGAGCTGCTGGTGCTTCTGGAACCTTGAGCTGCTGGAACCTTGAGCTGCTGGTGCTTCTGGAAACTTGAGCTTCTGGAGCCTTGAGCTGCTGGAACCTTGAGCTGCTGGTGCTTCTGGAACCTTGAGCATCTGGAGCCTTGAGCCTCTGGAACCTTGAGCTGCTGGAGCCTTGAGCTGCTGGTGCTTCTGGAACCTTGAGCTGCTGGAACCTTGAGCTGCTGGTGCTTCTGGAACCTTGAGCTGCTGGAACCTTGAGCTGCTGGAACCTTGAGCTGCTGGTGCTTCTGGAACCTTGAGCATCTGGAGCCTTGAGCTTCTGGAACCTTGAGCTGCTGGATCCTTGAGCTGCTGGTGCTTCTGGAGCCTTGAGCTGCTGGAACCTTGAAGTGCTGGAGCCTTGAGCTGCTGGAACCTTGAGCTGCTGGAACCTTGAGCTGCTGGAAGCTTGAGCTGCTGGAGCTTTGAGCTGCTGGTTCTTCTGGAACCTTGAGCTTCTGGAACCTTGAGCTGCTGGAGCCTTGAGCTTCTGGAACCTTGAGCTGCTGAAGCCTTGAGCTGCTGGAACCTTGAGCTGCTGGTGCTTCTGGAACCTTGAGCTGCTGGAACCTTGAGCTGCTGGTGCTTCTGGAACCTTGAGCATCTGGAGCCTTGAGCTTCTGGAACCTTGAGCTGCTGGAGCCTTGAGCTGCTGGTGCTTCTGGAACCTTGAGCTGCTGGAACATTGAGCTGCTGGTGCTTCTGGAACCTTGAGCTGCTGGAACCTTGAGCTGCTGGAAACTTGAGCTGCTGGTGCTTCTGGAACCTTGAGCATCTGGAGCCTTGAGCTTCTGGAACCTTGAGCTGCTGGTGCTTCTGGAACCTTGAGCTGCTGGAACCTTGAGCTGCTGGAACCTTGAGCTGCTGGTGCTTCTGGAAGCTTGAGCTGCTGGTGCTTCTGGAACCTTGAGCTGCTGGAACCTTGAGCTGCTGGTGCTTCTGGAGCCTTGAGCTGCTGGAACCTTGAGCTGCTGGTGCTTCTGGAATCTTGAGCTTCTGGAACCTTGAGCTGCTGGAACCTTGACTTCTAGGAGCCTTGAGCTGCTGGAACCTTGAAGTGCTGGAGCCTTGAGCTGCTGGAACCTTGAGCTGCTGGAACCTTTTGCTGCTGGAACCTTGAGCTTCTGGTGCTTCTGGAACCTTGAGCTGCTGGTGCTTCTGGAACCTTGAGCTGCTGGAACCTTGAGCTGCTGGTGCTTCTGGAATCTTGAGCTTCTGGAACCTTGAGCTGCTGGAACCTTGACTTCTAGGAGCCTTGAGCTGCTGGAACCTTGAGCTGCTGGTGCTTCTGGAACCTTGAGCTGCTGGAACCTTGAGCTGCTGGAACATTGAGCTGCTGGTGCTTCTGGAACCTTGAGCATCTGGAGCCTTGAGCTTCTGGAACCTTGAGCTGCTGGAGCCTTGAGCTGCTGGTGCTTCAGGAACCTTGAGCTGCTGGAGCCTTGAGCTCCTGGAACATTGAGCTGCTGGAACCTTGAGCTGCTGGAACCTTGAGCTTCTGGAACCTTGAGCTGCTGGTGCTTCTGGAACCTTGAGCTTCTGGAGCCTTGAGCTGCTGGAACCTTGAGCTGCTGGTGCTTCTGGAACCTTGAGCATCTGGAGCCTTGAGCCTCTGGAACCTTGAGCTTCTGGAACCTTGAGCTGCTGGTGCTTCTGGAAACTTGAGCTTCTGGAGCCTTGAGCTGCTGGAACCTTGAGCTGCTGGTGCGCTTGGAACCTTGAGCATCTGGAGCCTTGAGCCTCTGGAACCTTGAGCTGCTGGAGCCTTGAGCTGCTGGTGCTTCTGGAACCTTGAGCTGCTGGAACCTTGAGCTGCTGGTGCTTCTGGAACCTTGAGCTGCTGGAACCTTGAGCTGCTGGAACCTTGAGCTGCTGGTGCTTCTGGAACCTTGAGCATCTGGAGCCTTGAGCTTCTGGAACCTTGAGCTGCTGGATCCTTGAGCTGCTGGTGCTTCTGGAGCCTTGAGCTGCTGGAACCTTGAAGTGCTGGAGCCTTGAGCTGCTGGAACCTTGAGCTGCTGGAACCTTGAGCTGCTGGAAGCTTGAGCTGCTGGAGCTTTGAGCTGCTGGTTCTTCTGGAACCTTGAGCTTCTGGAACCTTGAGCTGCTGGAGCCTTGAGCTTCTGGAACCTTGAGCTGCTGAAGCCTTGAGCTGCTGGAACCTTGAGCTGCTGGTGCTTCTGGAACCTTGAGCTGCTGGAACCTTGAGCTGCTGGTGCTTCTGGAACCTTGAGCATCTGGAGCCTTGAGCTTCTGGAACCTTGAGCTGCTGGAGCCTTGAGCTGCTGGTGCTTCTGGAACCTTGAGCTGCTGGAACATTGAGCTGCTGGTGCTTCTGGAACCTTGAGCTGCTGGAACCTTGAGCTGCTGGAAACTTGAGCTGCTGGTGCTTCTGGAACCTTGAGCATCTGGAGCCTTGAGCTTCTGGAACCTTGAGCTGCTGGTGCTTCTGGAACCTTGAGCTGCTGGAACCTTGAGCTGCTGGAACCTTGAGCTGCTGGTGCTTCTGGAAGCTTGAGCTGCTGGTGCTTCTGGAACCTTGAGCTGCTGGAACCTTGAGCTGCTGGTGC
Source organism: Cyprinodon diabolis (assembly GCA_030533445.1). NCBI lineage: Eukaryota > Metazoa > Chordata > Actinopteri > Cyprinodontiformes > Cyprinodontidae > Cyprinodon > Cyprinodon diabolis. The sequence goes on from JARPUW010000553.1 coordinate 321,956, forward strand.
TTCTGGAGCCTTGAGCTGCTGGAACCTTGAGCTGCTGGTGCTTCTGGAATCTTGAGCTTCTGGAACCTTGAGCTGCTGGAACCTTGACTTCTAGGAGCCTTGAGCTGCTGGAACCTTGAAGTGCTGGAGCCTTGAGCTGCTGGAACCTTGAGCTGCTGGAACCTTTTGCTGCTGGAACCTTGAGCTTCTGGTGCTTCTGGAACCTTGAGCTGCTGGTGCTTCTGGAACCTTGAGCTGCTGGAACCTTGAGCTGCTGGTGCTTCTGGAATCTTGAGCTTCTGGAACCTTGAGCTGCTGGAACCTTGACTTCTAGGAGCCTTGAGCTGCTGGAACCTTGAGCTGCTGGTGCTTCTGGAACCTTGAGCTGCTGGAACCTTGAGCTGCTGGAACATTGAGCTGCTGGTGCTTCTGGAACCTTGAGCATCTGGAGCCTTGAGCTTCTGGAACCTTGAGCTGCTGGAGCCTTGAGCTGCTGGTGCTTCAGGAACCTTGAGCTGCTGGAGCCTTGAGCTCCTGGAAGCTTGAGCTGCTGTAACCTTGAGCTGCTGGAACCTTGTGCTTCTGGAACCTTGAGCTGCTGGTGCTTCTGGAACCTTGAGCTGCTGGTGCTTCTGGAACCTTGAGCTGCTGGAACCTTGAGCTGCTGGTGCTTCTGGAACCTTGAGCTGCTGGAGCCTTGAGCTGCTGGAACCTTCAGCTGCTGGTGCTTCTGGAACCTTGAGCTGCTGGAACCTTGAGCTGCTGGAACCTTGAGCTGCTGGTGCTTCTGGAACCTTGAGCTGCTGGAACCTTGAGCTGCTGGAGCCTTGTGCTGCTGGTGCTTCTGGAACCTTTTGCATCTGGAGCCTTGAGCTTCTGGAACCTTGAGCTGCTGGAGCCTTGAGCTGCTGGAACGTTGAGCTGCTGGAACCTTGGGCTTCTGGAACCTTGAGCTGCTGGTGCTTCTGGAACCTTGAGCTGCTGGAACCTTGAGCTGCTGGTGCTTCTGGAACCTTGAGCTGTTGGAACCTTGAGCTGCTGGTGCTTCTGGAACCTTGAGCTTCTGGAGCCTTGAGCTGCTGGTGCTTCTGGAACCTTGAGCTGCTGGAACCTTGAGCTGCTGGTGCTTCTGGAACCTTGAGCTGCTGGAACCTTGAGCTGCTGGAACCTTGAGCTGCTGGTGCTTCTGGAACCTTGAGCATCTGGAGCCTTGAGCTTCTGGAACCTTGAGCTGCTGGAGCCATGAGCTGCTGGTGCTTCTGGAACCTTGAGCTGCTGGAGCCTTGAGCTCCTGGAACCTTGAGCTGCTGGAACCTTGAGCTGCTGGAACCTTGAGCTTCTGGAACCTTGAGCTGCTGGTGCTTCTGGAACCTTGAGCTGCTGGAACCTTGAGCTTCTGGTGCTTCTGGAACCTTGAGCTGCTGGTGCTTCTGGAACCTTGAGCTGCTGGAACCTTGAGCTGCTGGTGCTTCTGGAATCTTGAGCTTCTGGAACCTTGAGCTGCTGGAACCTTGACTTCTAGGAGCCTTGAGCTGCTGGAACCTTGAGCTGCTGGTGCTTCTGGAACCTTGAGCTGCTGGAACCTTGAGCTGCTGGAACATTGAGCTGCTGGTGCTTCTGGAACCTTGAGCATCTGGAGCCTTGAGCTTCTGGAACCTTGAGCTGCTGGAGCCTTGAGCTCCTGGAAGCTTGAGCTGCTGGAACCTTGAGCTGCTGGAACCTTGTGCTTCTGGAACCTTGAGCTGCTGGTGCTTCTGGAACCTTGAGCTGCTGGAACCTTGAGCTGCTGGAACCTTGAGCTGCTGGTGCTTCTGGAACCTTGAGCTGCTGGTGCTTCTGGAACCTTGAGCTGCTGGAACCTTGAGCTGCTGGTGCTTCTGGAACCTTGAGCTGCTGGAACCTTGAGCTGCTGGTGCTTCTGGAACCTTGAGCTTCTGGAACCTTGAGCTGCTGGAACCTTGACTTCTGGAGCCTTGAGCTGCTGGAACCTTGAAGTGCTGGAGCCTTGAGCTGCTGGAACCTTGAGCTGCTGGAACCTTGAGCTGTTGGAACCTTGAGCTGCTGGAGCTTTGAGCTGCTGGTGCTTCTGGAACCTTGAGTTTCTGGAACCTTGAGCTTCTGGAACCTTGAGCTGCTGGAGCCTTGAGCTTCTGGAACCTTGAGCTGCTGAAGCCTTGAGCTTCTGGAACCTTGAGCTGCTGGAGCCTTGAGCTTCTGGAACCTTGAGCTGCTGGAACCTTGAGCTGCTGGAACCTTGAGCTGCTGGAACCTTGAGCTGCTGGTGCTTCTGGAACCTTGAGCTGCTGGAACCTTGAGCTGCTGGTACTTCTGGAACCTTGAGCTGCTGGAACCTTGAGCTGCTGGTGCTTCTGGAACCTTGAGCTGCTGGAACCTTGAGCTGCTGGTGCTTCTGGAACCTTGAGCATCTGGAGCCTTGAGCTTCTGGAACCTTGAGCTGCTGGAGCCTTGAGCTGCTGGTGCTTCTGGAACCTTGAGCTGCTGGAACATTGAGCTGCTGGTGCTTCTGAAACCTTGAGCTGCTGGAACCTTGAGCTGCTGGAACCTTGAGCTGCTGGAACCTTGAGCTGCTGGTGCTTCTGGAACCTTGAGCATCTGGAGCCTTGAGCTTCTGGAACCTTGAGCTGCTGGTGCTTCTGGAACCTTGAGCTGCTGGAACCTTGAGCTGCTGGTGCTTCTGGAAGCTTGAGCTGCTGGTGCTTCTGGAACCTTGAGCTGCTGGAACCTTGAGCTGCTGGTGCTTCTGGAACCTTGAGCTGCTGGAACCTTGAGCTGCTGGTGCTTCTGGAATCTTGAGCTTCTGGAACCTTGAGCTGCTGGAACCTTGACTTCTAGGAGCCTTGAGCTGCTGGAACCTTGAAGTGCTGGAGCCTTGAGCTGCTGGAACCTTGAGCTGCTGGAACCTTTTGCTGCTGGAACCTTGAGCTGCTGGAGCTTTGAGCTGCTGGTGCTTCTGGAACCTTGAGCTTCTGGAACCTTGAGCTTCTGGTGCTTCTGGAACCTTGAGCTGCTGGAACCTTGAGCTGCTGGTGCTTCTGGAACCTTGAGCTGCTGGAACCTTGAGCTGCTGGAACCTTGAGCTGCTGGTGATTCTGGAACCTTGAGCTGCTGGAACCTTGAGCTGCTGGAACCTTGAGCTGCTGGTGCTTCTGGAACCTTGAGCATCTGGAGCCTTGAGCTTCTGGAACTTTGAGCTGCTGGAGCCTTGAGCTGCTGGTGCTTCTGGAACCTTGAGCTGCTGGAGCCTTGAGCTGCTGGAACCTTCAGCTGCTGGTGCTTCTGGAACCTTGAGCTGCTGGAACCTTGAGCTGCTGGAACCTTGAGCTGCTGGTGCTTCTGGAACCTTGAGCTGCTGGAACCTTGAGCTGCTGGAACCTTGTGCTGCTGGTGCTTCTGGAACCTTTTGCATCTGGAGCCTTGAGCTTCTGGAACCTTGAGCTGCTGGAGCCTTGAGCTGCTGGAACGTTGAGCTGCTGGTTCTTCTGGAACCTTTTGCATCTGGAGCCTTGAGCTTCTGGAACCTTGAGCTGCTGGAACCTTGTGCTGCTGGTGCTTCTGGAACCTTTTGCATCTGGAGCCTTGAGCTTCTGGAACCTTGAGCTGCTGGAACCTTGGGCTTCTGGAACCTTGAGCTGCTGGTGCTTCTGGAACCTTGAGCTGCTGGAACCTTGAGCTGCTGGTGCTTCTGGAACCTTGAGCTGCTGGAACCTTGAGCTGCTGGTGCTTCTGGAACCTTGAGCTTCTTGAACCTTGAGCTGCTGGAACCTTGAGCTTCTGGAGCCTTGAGCTGCTGGAACCTTGAAGTGCTGGAGCCTTGAGCTGCTGGAACCTTGAGCTGCTGGAACCTTGAGCTGCTGGAACCTTGAGCTGCTGGAGCTTTGAGCTGCTGGTGCTTCTGGAACCTTGAGCTTCTGGAACCTTGAGCTTCTGGAACCTTGAGCTGCTGGAGCCTTGAGATTCTAGAACCTTGAGCTGCTGAAGCCTTGAGCTTCTGGAACCTTGAGCTGCTGGTGCTTCTGGAACCTTGAGCATCTGGAGCCTTGAGCTTCTGGAACCTTGAGCTGCTGGTGCTTCTGGAACCTTGAGCTGCTGGAACCTTGAGCTGCTGGAACCTTGAGCTGCTGGTGCTTCTGGAAGCTTGAGCTGCTGGTGCTTCTGGAACCTTGAGCTGCTGGAACCTTGAGCTGCTGGTGCTTCTGGAACCTTGAGCTGCTGGAACCTTGAGCTGCTGGTGCTTCTGGAATCTTGAGCTTCTGGAACCTTGAGCTGCTGGAACCTTGACTTCTAGGAGCCTTGAGCTGCTGGAACCTTGAAGTGCTGGAGCCTTGAGCTGCTGGAGCTTTGAGCTGCTGGTGCTTCTGGAACCTTGAGCTTCTGGAACCTTGAGCTTCTGGTGCTTCTGGAACCTTGAGCTGCTGGTGCTTCTGGAACCTTGAGCTGCTGGAACCTTGAGCTGCTGGAACCTTGAGCTGCTGGTGCTTCTGGAACCTTGAGCTGCTGGAACCTTGAGCTGCTGGAACCTTGAGCTGCTGGTGCTTCTGGAACCTTGAGCATCTGGAGCCTTGAGCTTCTGGAACTTTGAGCTGCTGGAGCCTTGAGCTGCTGGTGCTTCTGGAACCTTGAGCTGCTGGAGCCTTGAGCTGCTGGAACCTTCAGCTGCTGGTGCTTCTGGAACCTTGAGCTGCTGGAACCTTGAGCTGCTGGAACCTTGAGCTGCTGGTGCTTCTGGAACCTTGAGCTGCTGGAACCTTGAGCTGCTGGAACCTTGTGCTGCTGGTGCTTCTGGAACCTTTTGCATCTGGAGCCTTGAGCTTCTGGAACCTTGAGCTGCTGGAGCCTTGAGCTGCTGGAACGTTGAGCTGCTGGAACCTTGAGCTGCTGGTGCTTCTGGAACCTTGAGCTGCTGGTGCTTCTGGAACCTTGAGCTGCTGGAACCTTGAGCTGCTGGTGCTTCTGGAACCTTGAGCTGTTGGAACCTTGAGCTGCTGGTGCTTCTGGAACCTTGAGCTGCTGGAGCCTTGAGCTGCTGGTGCTTCTGGAACCTTGAGCTGCTGGAACCTTGAGCTTCTGGTGCTTCTGGAACCTTGAGCTTCTGGAACCTTGAGCTGCTGGTGCTTCTGGAACCTTGAGCATCTGGAGCCTTGAGCCTCTGGAACCTTGAGCTGCTGGAGCCTTGAGCTGCTGGTGCTTCTGGAACCTTGAGCTGCTGGAACCTTGAGCTGCTGGTGCTTCTGGAACCTTGAGCTGCTGGAACCTTGAGCTGCTGGTGCTTCTGGAACCTTGAGCATCGGGAGCCTTGAGCTTCTGGAACCTTGAGCTGCTGGAGCCTTGAGCTGCTGGTGCTTCTGGAACCTTGAGCTGCTGGAGCCTTGAGCTCCTGGAACATTGAGCTGCTGGAACCTTGAGCTGCTGGAACCTTGAGCTTCTGGAACCTTGAGCTGCTGGTGCTTCTGGAACCTTGAGCTGCTGGAACCTTGAGCTGCTGGTGCTTCTGGAAACTTGAGCTTCTGGAGCCTTGAGCTGCTGGAACCTTGAGCTGCTGGTGCTTCTGGAACCTTGAGCATCTGGAGCCTTGAGCCTCTGGAACCTTGAGCTGCTGGAGCCTTGAGCTGCTGGTGCTTCTGGAACCTTGAGCTGCTGGAACCTTGAGCTGCTGGTGCTTCTGGAACCTTGAGCTGCTGGAACCTTGAGCTGCTGGAACCTTGAGCTGCTGGTGCTTCTGGAACCTTGAGCATCTGGAGCCTTGAGCTTCTGGAACCTTGAGCTGCTGGATCCTTGAGCTGCTGGTGCTTCTGGAGCCTTGAGCTGCTGGAACCTTGAAGTGCTGGAGCCTTGAGCTGCTGGAACCTTGAGCTGCTGGAACCTTGAGCTGCTGGAACCTTGAGCTGCTGGAGCTTTGAGCTGCTGGTGCTTCTGGAACCTTGAGCTTCTGGAACCTTGAGCTGCTGGAACCTTGAGCTGCTGGAACCTTGAGCTTCTGGTGCTTCTGGAACCTTGAGCTTCTGGAACCTTGAGCTGCTGGTGCTTCTGGAACCTTGAGCATCTGGAGCCTTGAGCCTCTGGAACCTTGAGCTGCTGGAGCCTTGAGCTGCTGGTGCTTCTGGAACCTTGAGCTGCTGGAACCTTGAGCTGCTGGTGCTTCTGGAACCTTGAGCTGCTGGAACCTTGAGCTGCTGGTGCTTCTGGAACCTTGAGCATCGGGAGCCTTGAGCTTCTGGAACCTTGAGCTGCTGGAGCCTTGAGCTGCTGGTGCTTCTGGAACCTTGAGCTGCTGGAGCCTTGAGCTCCTGGAACATTGAGCTGCTGGAACCTTGAGCTGCTGGAACCTTGAGCTTCTGGAACCTTGAGCTGCTGGTGCTTCTGGAACCTTGAGCTGCTGGAACCTTGAGCTGCTGGTGCTTCTGGAAACTTGAGCTTCTGGAGCCTTGAGCTGCTGGAACCTTGAGCTGCTGGTGCTTCTGGAACCTTGAGCATCTGGAGCCTTGAGCCTCTGGAACCTTGAGCTGCTGGAGCCTTGAGCTGCTGGTGCTTCTGGAACCTTGAGCTTCTGGAACCTTGAGCTGCTGGTGCTTCTGGAACCTTGAGCTGCTGGAACCTTGAGCTGCTGGAACCTTGAGCTGCTGGTGCTTCTGGAACCTTGAGCATCTGGAGCCTTGAGCTTCTGGAACCTTGAGCTGCTGGATCCTTGAGCTGCTGGTGCTTCTGGAGCCTTGAGCTGCTGGAACCTTGAAGTGCTGGAGCCTTGAGCTGCTGGAACCTTGAGCTGCTGGAACCTTGAGCTGCTGGAACCTTGAGCTGCTGGAGCTTTGAGCTGCTGGTGCTTCTGGAACCTTGAGCTTCTGGAACCTTGAGCTGCTGGAGCCTTGAGCTTCTGGAACCTTGAGCTGCTGAAGCCTTGAGCTGCTGGAACCTTGAGCTGCTGGTGCTTCTGGAACCTTGAGCTGCTGGAACCTTGAGCTGCTGGTGCTTCTGGAACCTTGAGCATCTGGAGCCTTGAGCTTCTGGAACCTTGAGCTGCTGGAGCCTTGAGCTGCTGGTGCTTCTGGAACCTTGAGCTGCTGGAACATTGAGCTGCTGGTGCTTCTGGAACCTTGAGCTGCTGGAACCTTGAGCTGCTGGTGCTTCTGGAACCTTGAGCATCTGGAGCCTTGAGCTTCTGGAACCTTGAGCTGCTGGTGCTTCTGGAACCTTGAGCTGCTGGAACCTTGAGCTGCTGGTGCTTCTGGAAGCTTGAGCTGCTGGTGCTTCTGGAACCTTGAGCTGCTGGAACCTTGAGCTGCTGGTGCTTCTGGAGCCTTGAGCTGCTGGAACCTTGAGCTGCTGGTGCTTCTGGAATCTTGAGCTTCTGGAACCTTGAGCTGCTGGAACCTTGACTTCTAGGAGCCTTGAGCTGCTGGAACCTTGAGCTGCTGGAACATTGAGCTGCTGGTGCTTCTGGAACCTTGAGCATCTGGAGCCTTGAGCTTCTGGAACCTTGAGCTGCTGGAGCCTTGAGCTGCTGGTGCTTCAGGAACCTTGAGCTGCTGGAGCCTTGAGCTCCTGGAACATTGAGCTGCTGGAACCTTGAGCTGCTGGAACCTTGAGCTTCTGGAACCTTGAGCTGCTGGTGCTTCTGGAACCTTGAGCTTCTGGAGCCTTGAGCTGCTGGAACCTTGAGCTGCTGGTGCTTCTGGAACCTTGAGCATCTGGAGCCTTGAGCCTCTGGAACCTTGAGCTTCTGGAACCTTGAGCTGCTGGTGCTTCTGGAAACTTGAGCTTCTGGAGCCTTGAGCTGCTGGAACCTTGAGCTGCTGGTGCTTCTGGAACCTTGAGCATCTGGAGCCTTGAGCCTCTGGAACCTTGAGCTGCTGGAGCCTTGAGCTGCTGGTGCTTCTGGAACCTTGAGCTGCTGGAACCTTGAGCTGCTGGTGCTTCTGGAACCTTGAGCTGCTGGAACCTTGAGCTGCTGGAACCTTGAGCTGCTGGTGCTTCTGGAACCTTGAGCATCTGGAGCCTTGAGCTTCTGGAACCTTGAGCTGCTGGATCCTTGAGCTGCTGGTGCTTCTGGAGCCTTGAGCTGCTGGAACCTTGAAGTGCTGGAGCCTTGAGCTGCTGGAACCTTGAGCTGCTGGAACCTTGAGCTGCTGGAAGCTTGAGCTGCTGGAGCTTTGAGCTGCTGGTTCTTCTGGAACCTTGAGCTTCTGGAACCTTGAGCTGCTGGAGCCTTGAGCTTCTGGAACCTTGAGCTGCTGAAGCCTTGAGCTGCTGGAACCTTGAGCTGCTGGTGCTTCTGGAACCTTGAGCTGCTGGAACCTTGAGCTGCTGGTGCTTCTGGAACCTTGAGCATCTGGAGCCTTGAGCTTCTGGAACCTTGAGCTGCTGGAGCCTTGAGCTGCTGGTGCTTCTGGAACCTTGAGCTGCTGGAACATTGAGCTGCTGGTGCTTCTGGAACCTTGAGCTGCTGGAACCTTGAGCTGCTGGAAACTTGAGCTGCTGGTGCTTCTGGAACCTTGAGCATCTGGAGCCTTGAGCTTCTGGAACCTTGAGCTGCTGGTGCTTCTGGAACCTTGAGCTGCTGGAACCTTGAGCTGCTGGAACCTTGAGCTGCTGGTGCTTCTGGAAGCTTGAGCTGCTGGTGCTTCTGGAACCTTGAGCTGCTGGAACCTTGAGCTGCTGGTGCTTCTGGAGCCTTGAGCTGCTGGAACCTTGAGCTGCTGGTGCTTCTGGAATCTTGAGCTTCTGGAACCTTGAGCTGCTGGAACCTTGACTTCTAGGAGCCTTGAGCTGCTGGAACCTTGAAGTGCTGGAGCCTTGAGCTGCTGGAACCTTGAGCTGCTGGAACCTTTTGCTGCTGGAACCTTGAGCTTCTGGTGCTTCTGGAACCTTGAGCTGCTGGTGCTTCTGGAACCTTGAGCTGCTGGAACCTTGAGCTGCTGGTGCTTCTGGAATCTTGAGCTTCTGGAACCTTGAGCTGCTGGAACCTTGACTTCTAGGAGCCTTGAGCTGCTGGAACCTTGAGCTGCTGGTGCTTCTGGAACCTTGAGCTGCTGGAACCTTGAGCTGCTGGAACATTGAGCTGCTGGTGCTTCTGGAACCTTGAGCATCTGGAGCCTTGAGCTTCTGGAACCTTGAGCTGCTGGAGCCTTGAGCTGCTGGTGCTTCAGGAACCTTGAGCTGCTGGAGCCTTGAGCTCCTGGAAGCTTGAGCTGCTGTAACCTTGAGCTGCTGGAACCTTGTGCTTCTGGAACCTTGAGCTGCTGGTGCTTCTGGAACCTTGAGCTGCTGGTGCTTCTGGAACCTTGAGCTGCTGGAACCTTGAGCTGCTGGTGCTTCTGGAACCTTGAGCTGCTGGAGCCTTGAGCTGCTGGAACCTTCAGCTGCTGGTGCTTCTGGAACCTTGAGCTGCTGGAACCTTGAGCTGCTGGAACCTTGAGCTGCTGGTGCTTCTGGAACCTTGAGCTGCTGGAACCTTGAGCTGCTGGAGCCTTGTGCTGCTGGTGCTTCTGGAACCTTTTGCATCTGGAGCCTTGAGCTTCTGGAACCTTGAGCTGCTGGAGCCTTGAGCTGCTGGAACGTTGAGCTGCTGGAACCTTGGGCTTCTGGAACCTTGAGCTGCTGGTGCTTCTGGAACCTTGAGCTGCTGGAACCTTGAGCTGCTGGTGCTTCTGGAACCTTGAGCTGTTGGAACCTTGAGCTGCTGGTGCTTCTGGAACCTTGAGCTTCTGGAGCCTTGAGCTGCTGGTGCTTCTGGAACCTTGAGCTGCTGGAACCTTGAGCTGCTGGTGCTTCTGGAACCTTGAGCTGCTGGAACCTTGAGCTGCTGGAACCTTGAGCTGCTGGTGCTTCTGGAACCTTGAGCATCTGGAGCCTTGAGCTTCTGGAACCTTGAGCTGCTGGAGCCATGAGCTGCTGGTGCTTCTGGAACCTTGAGCTGCTGGAGCCTTGAGCTCCTGGAACCTTGAGCTGCTGGAACCTTGAGCTGCTGGAACCTTGAGCTTCTGGAACCTTGAGCTGCTGGTGCTTCTGGAACCTTGAGCTGCTGGAACCTTGAGCTTCTGGTGCTTCTGGAACCTTGAGCTGCTGGTGCTTCTGGAACCTTGAGCTGCTGGAACCTTGAGCTGCTGGTGCTTCTGGAATCTTGAGCTTCTGGAACCTTGAGCTGCTGGAACCTTGACTTCTAGGAGCCTTGAGCTGCTGGAACCTTGAGCTGCTGGTGCTTCTGGAACCTTGAGCTGCTGGAACCTTGAGCTGCTGGAACATTGAGCTGCTGGTGCTTCTGGAACCTTGAGCATCTGGAGCCTTGAGCTTCTGGAACCTTGAGCTGCTGGAGCCTTGAGCTCCTGGAAGCTTGAGCTGCTGGAACCTTGAGCTGCTGGAACCTTGTGCTTCTGGAACCTTGAGCTGCTGGTGCTTCTGGAACCTTGAGCTGCTGGAACCTTGAGCTGCTGGAACCTTGAGCTGCTGGTGCTTCTGGAACCTTGAGCTGCTGGTGCTTCTGGAACCTTGAGCTGCTGTAACCTTGAGCTGCTGGTGCTTCTGGAACCTTGAGCTGCTGGAACCTTGAGCTGCTGGTGCTTCTGGAACCTTGAGCTTCTGGAACCTTGAGCTGCTGGAACCTTGACTTCTGGAGCCTTGAGCTGCTGGAACCTTGAAGTGCTGGAGCCTTGAGCTGCTGGAACCTTGAGCTGCTGGAACCTTGAGCTGTTGGAACCTTGAGCTGCTGGAGCTTTGAGCTGCTGGTGCTTCTGGAACCTTGAGTTTCTGGAACCTTGAGCTTCTGGAACCTTGAGCTGCTGGAGCCTTGAGCTTCTGGAACCTTGAGCTGCTGAAGCCTTGAGCTTCTGGAACCTTGAGCTGCTGGAGCCTTGAGCTTCTGGAACCTTGAGCTGCTGGAACCTTGAGCTGCTGGAACCTTGAGCTGCTGGAACCTTGAGCTGCTGGTGCTTCTGGAACCTTGAGCTGCTGGAACCTTGAGCTGCTGGTACTTCTGGAACCTTGAGCTGCTGGAACCTTGAGCTGCTGGTGCTTCTGGAACCTTGAGCTGCTGGAACCTTGAGCTGCTGGTGCTTCTGGAACCTTGAGCATCTGGAGCCTTGAGCTTCTGGAACCTTGAGCTGCTGGAGCCTTGAGCTGCTGGTGCTTCTGGAACCTTGAGCTGCTGGAACATTGAGCTGCTGGTGCTTCTGAAACCTTGAGCTGCTGGAACCTTGAGCTGCTGGAACCTTGAGCTGCTGGAACCTTGAGCTGCTGGTGCTTCTGGAACCTTGAGCATCTGGAGCCTTGAGCTTCTGGAACCTTGAGCTGCTGGTGCTTCTGGAACCTTGAGCTGCTGGAACCTTGAGCTGCTGGAACCTTGAGCTGCTGGTGCTTCTGGAAGCTTGAGCTGCTGGTGCTTCTGGAACCTTGAGCTGCTGGAACCTTGAGCTGCTGGTGCTTCTGGAACCTTGAGCTGCTGGAACCTTGAGCTGCTGGTGCTTCTGGAATCTTGAGCTTCTGGAACCTTGAGCTGCTGGAACCTTGACTTCTAGGAGCCTTGAGCTGCTGGAACCTTGAAGTGCTGGAGCCTTGAGCTGCTGGAACCTTGAGCTGCTGGAACCTTTTGCTGCTGGAACCTTGAGCTGCTGGAGCTTTGAGCTGCTGGTGCTTCTGGAACCTTGAGCTTCTGGAACCTTGAGCTTCTGGTGCTTCTGGAACCTTGAGCTGCTGGAACCTTGAGCTGCTGGTGCTTCTGGAACCTTGAGCTGCTGGAACCTTGAGCTGCTGGAACCTTGAGCTGCTGGTGCTTCTGGAACCTTGAGCTGCTGGAACCTTGAGCTGCTGGAACCTTGAGCTGCTGGTGCTTCTGGAACCTTGAGCATCTGGAGCCTTGAGCTTCTGGAACTTTGAGCTGCTGGAGCCTTGAGCTGCTGGTGCTTCTGGAACCTTGAGCTGCTGGAGCCTTGAGCTGCTGGAACCTTCAGCTGCTGGTGCTTCTGGAACCTTGAGCTGCTGGAACCTTGAGCTGCTGGAACCTTGAGCTGCTGGTGCTTCTGGAACCTTGAGCTGCTGGAACCTTGAGCTGCTGGAACCTTGTGCTGCTGGTGCTTCTGGAACCTTTTGCATCTGGAGCCTTGAGCTTCTGGAACCTTGAGCTGCTGGAGCCTTGAGCTGCTGGAACGTTGAGCTGCTGGTTCTTCTGGAACCTTTTGCATCTGGAGCCTTGAGCTTCTGGAACCTTGAGCTGCTGGAACCTTGTGCTGCTGGTGCTTCTGGAACCTTTTGCATCTGGAGCCTTGAGCTTCTGGAACCTTGAGCTGCTGGAACCTTGGGCTTCTGGAACCTTGAGCTGCTGGTGCTTCTGGAACCTTGAGCTGCTGGAACCTTGAGCTGCTGGTGCTTCTGGAACCTTGAGCTGCTGGAACCTTGAGCTGCTGGTGCTTCTGGAACCTTGAGCTTCTTGAACCTTGAGCTGCTGGAACCTTGAGCTTCTGGAGCCTTGAGCTGCTGGAACCTTGAAGTGCTGGAGCCTTGAGCTGCTGGAACCTTGAGCTGCTGGAACCTTGAGCTGCTGGAACCTTGAGCTGCTGGAGCTTTGAGCTGCTGGTGCTTCTGGAACCTTGAGCTTCTGGAACCTTGAGCTTCTGGAACCTTGAGCTGCTGGAGCCTTGAGATTCTAGAACCTTGAGCTGCTGAAGCCTTGAGCTTCTGGAACCTTGAGCTGCTGGTGCTTCTGGAACCTTGAGCATCTGGAGCCTTGAGCTTCTGGAACCTTGAGCTGCTGGTGCTTCTGGAACCTTGAGCTGCTGGAACCTTGAGCTGCTGGAACCTTGAGCTGCTGGTGCTTCTGGAAGCTTGAGCTGCTGGTGCTTCTGGAACCTTGAGCTGCTGGAACCTTGAGCTGCTGGTGCTTCTGGAACCTTGAGCTGCTGGAACCTTGAGCTGCTGGTGCTTCTGGAATCTTGAGCTTCTGGAACCTTGAGCTGCTGGAACCTTGACTTCTAGGAGCCTTGAGCTGCTGGAACCTTGAAGTGCTGGAGCCTTGAGCTGCTGGAGCTTTGAGCTGCTGGTGCTTCTGGAACCTTGAGCTTCTGGAACCTTGAGCTTCTGGTGCTTCTGGAACCTTGAGCTGCTGGTGCTTCTGGAACCTTGAGCTGCTGGAACCTTGAGCTGCTGGAACCTTGAGCTGCTGGTGCTTCTGGAACCTTGAGCTGCTGGAACCTTGAGCTGCTGGAACCTTGAGCTGCTGGTGCTTCTGGAACCTTGAGCATCTGGAGCCTTGAGCTTCTGGAACTTTGAGCTGCTGGAGCCTTGAGCTGCTGGTGCTTCTGGAACCTTGAGCTGCTGGAGCCTTGAGCTGCTGGAACCTTCAGCTGCTGGTGCTTCTGGAACCTTGAGCTGCTGGAACCTTGAGCTGCTGGAACCTTGAGCTGCTGGTGCTTCTGGAACCTTGAGCTGCTGGAACCTTGAGCTGCTGGAACCTTGTGCTGCTGGTGCTTCTGGAACCTTTTGCATCTGGAGCCTTGAGCTTCTGGAACCTTGAGCTGCTGGAGCCTTGAGCTGCTGGAACGTTGAGCTGCTGGAACCTTGAGCTGCTGGTGCTTCTGGAACCTTGAGCTGCTGGTGCTTCTGGAACCTTGAGCTGCTGGAACCTTGAGCTGCTGGTGCTTCTGGAACCTTGAGCTGTTGGAACCTTGAGCTGCTGGTGCTTCTGGAACCTTGAGCTGCTGGAGCCTTGAGCTGCTGGTGCTTCTGGAACCTTGAGCTGCTGGAACCTTGAGCTTCTGGTGCTTCTGGAACCTTGAGCTTCTGGAACCTTGAGCTGCTGGTGCTTCTGGAACCTTGAGCATCTGGAGCCTTGAGCCTCTGGAACCTTGAGCTGCTGGAGCCTTGAGCTGCTGGTGCTTCTGGAACCTTGAGCTGCTGGAACCTTGAGCTGCTGGTGCTTCTGGAACCTTGAGCTGCTGGAACCTTGAGCTGCTGGTGCTTCTGGAACCTTGAGCATCGGGAGCCTTGAGCTTCTGGAACCTTGAGCTGCTGGAGCCTTGAGCTGCTGGTGCTTCTGGAACCTTGAGCTGCTGGAGCCTTGAGCTCCTGGAACATTGAGCTGCTGGAACCTTGAGCTGCTGGAACCTTGAGCTTCTGGAACCTTGAGCTGCTGGTGCTTCTGGAACCTTGAGCTGCTGGAACCTTGAGCTGCTGGTGCTTCTGGAAACTTGAGCTTCTGGAGCCTTGAGCTGCTGGAACCTTGAGCTGCTGGTGCTTCTGGAACCTTGAGCATCTGGAGCCTTGAGCCTCTGGAACCTTGAGCTGCTGGAGCCTTGAGCTGCTGGTGCTTCTGGAACCTTGAGCTGCTGGAACCTTGAGCTGCTGGTGCTTCTGGAACCTTGAGCTGCTGGAACCTTGAGCTGCTGGAACCTTGAGCTGCTGGTGCTTCTGGAACCTTGAGCATCTGGAGCCTTGAGCTTCTGGAACCTTGAGCTGCTGGATCCTTGAGCTGCTGGTGCTTCTGGAGCCTTGAGCTGCTGGAACCTTGAAGTGCTGGAGCCTTGAGCTGCTGGAACCTTGAGCTGCTGGAACCTTGAGCTGCTGGAACCTTGAGCTGCTGGAGCTTTGAGCTGCTGGTGCTTCTGGAACCTTGAGCTTCTGGAACCTTGAGCTGCTGGAACCTTGAGCTGCTGGAACCTTGAGCTTCTGGTGCTTCTGGAACCTTGAGCTTCTGGAACCTTGAGCTGCTGGTGCTTCTGGAACCTTGAGCATCTGGAGCCTTGAGCCTCTGGAACCTTGAGCTGCTGGAGCCTTGAGCTGCTGGTGCTTCTGGAACCTTGAGCTGCTGGAACCTTGAGCTGCTGGTGCTTCTGGAACCTTGAGCTGCTGGAACCTTGAGCTGCTGGTGCTTCTGGAACCTTGAGCATCGGGAGCCTTGAGCTTCTGGAACCTTGAGCTGCTGGAGCCTTGAGCTGCTGGTGCTTCTGGAACCTTGAGCTGCTGGAGCCTTGAGCTCCTGGAACATTGAGCTGCTGGAACCTTGAGCTGCTGGAACCTTGAGCTTCTGGAACCTTGAGCTGCTGGTGCTTCTGGAACCTTGAGCTGCTGGAACCTTGAGCTGCTGGTGCTTCTGGAAACTTGAGCTTCTGGAGCCTTGAGCTGCTGGAACCTTGAGCTGCTGGTGCTTCTGGAACCTTGAGCATCTGGAGCCTTGAGCCTCTGGAACCTTGAGCTGCTGGAGCCTTGAGCTGCTGGTGCTTCTGGAACCTTGAGCTTCTGGAACCTTGAGCTGCTGGTGCTTCTGGAACCTTGAGCTGCTGGAACCTTGAGCTGCTGGAACCTTGAGCTGCTGGTGCTTCTGGAACCTTGAGCATCTGGAGCCTTGAGCTTCTGGAACCTTGAGCTGCTGGATCCTTGAGCTGCTGGTGCTTCTGGAGCCTTGAGCTGCTGGAACCTTGAAGTGCTGGAGCCTTGAGCTGCTGGAACCTTGAGCTGCTGGAACCTTGAGCTGCTGGAACCTTGAGCTGCTGGAGCTTTGAGCTGCTGGTGCTTCTGGAACCTTGAGCTTCTGGAACCTTGAGCTGCTGGAGCCTTGAGCTTCTGGAACCTTGAGCTGCTGAAGCCTTGAGCTGCTGGAACCTTGAGCTGCTGGTGCTTCTGGAACCTTGAGCTGCTGGAACCTTGAGCTGCTGGTGCTTCTGGAACCTTGAGCATCTGGAGCCTTGAGCTTCTGGAACCTTGAGCTGCTGGAGCCTTGAGCTGCTGGTGCTTCTGGAACCTTGAGCTGCTGGAACATTGAGCTGCTGGTGCTTCTGGAACCTTGAGCTGCTGGAACCTTGAGCTGCTGGTGCTTCTGGAACCTTGAGCATCTGGAGCCTTGAGCTTCTGGAACCTTGAGCTGCTGGTGCTTCTGGAACCTTGAGCTGCTGGAACCTTGAGCTGCTGGTGCTTCTGGAAGCTTGAGCTGCTGGTGCTTCTGGAACCTTGAGCTGCTGGAACCTTGAGCTGCTGGTGCTTCTGGAGCCTTGAGCTGCTGGAACCTTGAGCTGCTGGTGCTTCTGGAATCTTGAGCTTCTGGAACCTTGAGCTGCTGGAACCTTGACTTCTAGGAGCCTTGAGCTGCTGGAACCTTGAAGTGCTGGAGCCTTGAGCTGCTGGAACCTTGAGCTGCTGGAACCTTTTGCTGCTGGAACCTTGAGCTTCTGGTGCTTCTGGAACCTTGAGCTGCTGGTGCTTCTGGAACCTTGAGCTGCTGGAACCTTGAGCTGCTGGTGCTTCTGGAATCTTGAGCTTCTGGAACCTTGAGCTGCTGGAACCTTGACTTCTAGGAGCCTTGAGCTGCTGGAACCTTGAGCTGCTGGTGCTTCTGGAACCTTGAGCTGCTGGAACCTTGATCTGCTGGAACATTGAGCTGCTGGTGCTTCTGGAACCTTGAGCATCTGGAGCCTTGAGCTTCTGGAACCTTGAGCTGCTGGAGCATTGAGCTGCTGGTGCTTCAGGAACCTTGAGCTGCTGGAGCCTTGAGCTCCTGGAAGCTTGAGCTGCTGTAACCTTGAGCTGCTGGAACCTTGTGCTTCTGGAACCTTGAGCTGCTGGTGCTTCTGGAACCTTGAGCTGCTGGTGCTTCTGGAACCTTGAGCTGCTGGAACCTTGAGCTGCTGGTGCTTCTGGAACCTTGAGCTGCTGGAGCCTTGAGCTGCTGGAACCTTCAGCTGCTGGTGCTTCTGGAACCTTGAGCTGCTGGAACCTTGAGCTGCTGGAACCTTGAGCTGCTGGTGCTTCTGGAACCTTGAGCTGCTGGAACCTTGAGCTGCTGGAGCCTTGTGCTGCTGGTGCTTCTGGAACCTTTTGCATCTGGAGCCTTGAGCTTCTGGAACCTTGAGCTGCTGGAGCCTTGAGCTGCTGGAACGTTGAGCTGCTGGAACCTTGGGCTTCTGGAACCTTGAGCTGCTGGTGCTTCTGGAACCTTGAGCTGCTGGAACCTTGAGCTGCTGGTGCTTCTGGAACCTTGAGCTGTTGGAACCTTGAGCTGCTGGTGCTTCTGGAACCTTGAGCTTCTGGAGCCTTGAGCTGCTGGTGCTTCTGGAACCTTGAGCTGCTGGAACCTTGAGCTGCTGGTGCTTCTGGAACCTTGAGCTGCTGGAACCTTGAGCTGCTGGAACCTTGAGCTGCTGGTGCTTCTGGAACCTTGAGCATCTGGAGCCTTGAGCTTCTGGAACCTTGAGCTGCTGGAGCCATGAGCTGCTGGTGCTTCTGGAACCTTGAGCTGCTGGAGCCTTGAGCTCCTGGAACCTTGAGCTGCTGGAACCTTGAGCTGCTGGAACCTTGAGCTTCTGGAACCTTGAGCTGCTGGTGCTTCTGGAACCTTGAGCTGCTGGAACCTTGAGCTTCTGGTGCTTCTGGAACCTTGAGCTGCTGGTGCTTCTGGAACCTTGAGCTGCTGGAACCTTGAGCTGCTGGTGCTTCTGGAATCTTGAGCTTCTGGAACCTTGAGCTGCTGGAACCTTGACTTCTAGGAGCCTTGAGCTGCTGGAACCTTGAGCTGCTGGTGCTTCTGGAACCTTGAGCTGCTGGAACCTTGAGCTGCTGGAACATTGAGCTGCTGGTGCTTCTGGAACCTTGAGCATCTGGAGCCTTGAGCTTCTAGAACCTTGAGCTGCTGGAGCCTTGAGCTCCTGGAAGCTTGAGCTGCTGGAACCTTGAGCTGCTGGAACCTTGTGCTTCTGGAACCTTGAGCTGCTGGTGCTTCTGGAACCTTGAGCTGCTGGAACCTTGAGCTGCTGGAACCTTGAGCTGCTGGTGCTTCTGGAACCTTGAGCTGCTGGTGCTTCTGGAACCTTGAGCTGCTGGAACCTTGAGCTGCTGGTGCTTCTGGAACCTTGAGCTGCTGGAACCTTGAGCTGCTGGTGCTTCTGGAACCTTGAGCTTCTGGAACCTTGAGCTGCTGGAACCTTGACTTCTGGAGCCTTGAGCTGCTGGAACCTTGAAGTGCTGGAGCCTTGAGCTGCTGGAACCTTGAGCTGCTGGAACCTTGAGCTGTTGGAACCTTGAGCTGCTGGAGCTTTGAGCTGCTGGTGCTTCTGGAACCTTGAGTTTCTGGAACCTTGAGCTTCTGGAACCTTGAGCTGCTGGAGCCTTGAGCTTCTGGAACCTTGAGCTGCTGAAGCCTTGAGCTTCTGGAACCTTGAGCTGCTGGAGCCTTGAGCTTCTGGAACCTTGAGCTGCTGGAACCTTGAGCTGCTGGAACCTTGAGCTGCTGGAACCTTGAGCTGCTGGTGCTTCTGGAACCTTGAGCTGCTGGAACCTTGAGCTGCTGGTGCTTCTGGAACCTTGAGCTGCTGGAACCTTGAGCTGCTGGTGCTTCTGGAACCTTGAGCTGCTGGAACCTTGAGCTGCTGGTGCTTCTGGAACCTTGAGCATCTGGAGCCTTGAGCTTCTGGAACCTTGAGCTGCTGGAGCCTTGAGCTGCTGGTGCTTCTGGAACCTTGAGCTGCTGGAACATTGAGCTGCTGGTGCTTCTGAAACCTTGAGCTGCTGGAACCTTGAGCTGCTGGAACCTTGAGCTGCTGGAACCTTGAGCTGCTGGTGCTTCTGGAACCTTGAGCATCTGGAGCCTTGAGCTTCTGGAACCTTGAGCTGCTGGTGCTTCTGGAACCTTGAGCTGCTGGAACCTTGAGCTGCTGGAACCTTGAGCTGCTGGTGCTTCTGGAAGCTTGAGCTGCTGGTGCTTCTGGAACCTTGAGCTGCTGGAACCTTGAGCTGCTGGTGCTTCTGGAACCTTGAGCTGCTGGAACCTTGAGCTGCTGGTGCTTCTGGAATCTTGAGCTTCTGGAACCTTGAGCTGCTGGAACCTTGACTTCTAGGAGCCTTGAGCTGCTGGAACCTTGAAGTGCTGGAGCCTTGAGCTGCTGGAACCTTGAGCTGCTGGAACCTTTTGCTGCTGGAACCTTGAGCTGCTGGAGCTTTGAGCTGCTGGTGCTTCTGGAACCTTGAGCTTCTGGAACCTTGAGCTTCTGGTGCTTCTGGAACCTTGAGCTGCTGGAACCTTGAGCTGCTGGTGCTTCTGGAACCTTGAGCTGCTGGAACCTTGAGCTGCTGGAACCTTGAGCTGCTGGTGCTTCTGGAACCTTGAGCTGCTGGAACCTTGAGCTGCTGGAACCTTGAGCTGCTGGTGCTTCTGGAACCTTGAGCATCTGGAGCCTTGAGCTTCTGGAACTTTGAGCTGCTGGAGCCTTGAGCTGCTGGTGCTTCTGGAACCTTGAGCTGCTGGAGCCTTGAGCTGCTGGAACCTTCAGCTGCTGGTGCTTCTGGAACCTTGAGCTGCTGGAACCTTGAGCTGCTGGAACCTTGAGCTGCTGGTGCTTCTGGAACCTTGAGCTGCTGGAACCTTGAGCTGCTGGAACCTTGTGCTGCTGGTGCTTCTGGAACCTTTTGCATCTGGAGCCTTGAGCTTCTGGAACCTTGAGCTGCTGGAGCCTTGAGCTGCTGGAACGTTGAGCTGCTGGTTCTTCTGGAACCTTTTGCATCTGGAGCCTTGAGCTTCTGGAACCTTGAGCTGCTGGAACCTTGTGCTGCTGGTGCTTCTGGAACCTTTTGCATCTGGAGCCTTGAGCTTCTGGAACCTTGAGCTGCTGGAACCTTGGGCTTCTGGAACCTTGAGCTGCTGGTGCTTCTGGAACCTTGAGCTGCTGGAACCTTGAGCTGCTGGTGCTTCTGGAACCTTGAGCTGCTGGAACCTTGAGCTGCTGGTGCTTCTGGAACCTTGAGCTTCTTGAACCTTGAGCTGCTGGAACCTTGAGCTTCTGGAGCCTTGAGCTGCTGGAACCTTGAAGTGCTGGAGCCTTGAGCTGCTGGAACCTTGAGCTGCTGGAACCTTGAGCTGCTGGAACCTTGAGCTGCTGGAGCTTTGAGCTGCTGGTGCTTCTGGAACCTTGAGCTTCTGGAACCTTGAGCTTCTGGAACCTTGAGCTGCTGGAGCCTTGAGATTCTAGAACCTTGAGCTGCTGAAGCCTTGAGCTTCTGGAACCTTGAGCTGCTGGTGCTTCTGGAACCTTGAGCATCTGGAGCCTTGAGCTTCTGGAACCTTGAGCTGCTGGTGCTTCTGGAACCTTGAGCTGCTGGAACCTTGAGCTGCTGGAACCTTGAGCTGCTGGTGCTTCTGGAAGCTTGAGCTGCTGGTGCTTCTGGAACCTTGAGCTGCTGGAACCTTGAGCTGCTGGTGCTTCTGGAACCTTGAGCTGCTGGAACCTTGAGCTGCTGGTGCTTCTGGAATCTTGAGCTTCTGGAACCTTGAGCTGCTGGAACCTTGACTTCTAGGAGCCTTGAGCTGCTGGAACCTTGAAGTGCTGGAGCCTTGAGCTGCTGGAGCTTTGAGCTGCTGGTGCTTCTGGAACCTTGAGCTTCTGGAACCTTGAGCTTCTGGTGCTTCTGGAACCTTGAGCTGCTGGAACCTTGAGCTGCTGGTGCTTCTGGAACCTTGAGCTGCTGGAACCTTGAGCTGCTGGAACCTTGAGCTGCTGGTGCTTCTGGAACCTTGAGCTGCTGGAACCTTGAGCTGCTGGAACCTTGAGCTGCTGGTGCTTCTGGAACCTTGAGCATCTGGAGCCTTGAGCTTCTGGAACTTTGAGCTGCTGGAGCCTTGAGCTGCTGGTGCTTCTGGAACCTTGAGCTGCTGGAGCCTTGAGCTGCTGGAACCTTCAGCTGCTGGTGCTTCTGGAACCTTGAGCTGCTGGAACCTTGAGCTGCTGGAACCTTGAGCTGCTGGTGCTTCTGGAACCTTGAGCTGCTGGAACCTTGAGCTGCTGGAACCTTGTGCTGCTGGTGCTTCTGGAACCTTTTGCATCTGGAGCCTTGAGCTTCTGGAACCTTGAGCTGCTGGAGCCTTGAGCTGCTGGAACGTTGAGCTGCTGGAACCTTGAGCTGCTGGTGCTTCTGGAACCTTGAGCTGCTGGTGCTTCTGGAACCTTGAGCTGCTGGAACCTTGAGCTGCTGGTGCTTCTGGAACCTTGAGCTGTTGGAACCTTGAGCTGCTGGTGCTTCTGGAACCTTGAGCTGCTGGAACCTTGAGCTGCTGGTGCTTCTGGAACCTTGAGCTGCTGGTGCTTCTGGAACCTTGAGCTTCTTGATCCTTGAGCTGCTGGAACCTTGAGCTTCTGGAGCCTTGAGCTGCTGGAACCTTGAAGTGCTGGAGCCTTGAGCTGCTGGAACCTTGAGCTGCTGGAACCTTGAGCTGCTGGAGCTTTGAGCTGCTGGTGCTTCTGGAACCTTGAGCTTCTGGAACCTTGAGCTTCTGGAACCTTGAGCTGCTGGAGCCTTGAGATTCTAGAACCTTGAGCTGCTGAAGCTTTGAGCTTCTGGAAACTTGAGCTGCTGGAGCCTTGAGCTTCTGGAACCTCTAGCTGCTGGAACCTTGAGCTGCTGGAACCTTGAGCTGTTGGAACCTTGAGCTGCTGGAACCTTGAGCTGCTGGTGCTTCTGGAACCTTGAGCTGCTGGAACCTTGAGCTGCTGGTGCTTCTTGAACCTTGAGCTGCTGGAACCTTGAGCTCCTGGAACCTTGAGCTGCTGGTGCTTCTGGAACCTTGAGCTGCTGGAACCTTGAGCTGCTGGAACCTTGAGCTGCTGGTGCTTCTGGAACCTTGAGCATCTGGAGCCTTGAGCTTCTGGAACCTTGAGCTGCTAGAGCCTTGAGCTGCTGGTGCTTCTGGAACCTTGAGCTGCTGGAGCCTTTAGCTGCTGGAACCTTGAGCTGCTGGAACCTTGAGCTGCTGGAACCTTGAGCTGCTGGTGCTTCTGGAACCTTGAGCTGCTGAAACCTTGAGCTGCTGGTGCTTCTGGAACCTTGAGCTGCTGGAACCTTGAGCTGCTGGTGATTCTGGAACCTTGAGCTGCTGGAACCTTGAGCTGCTGGTGCTTCTGGAACCTTGAGCTTCTGGAACCTTGAGCTGCTGGAACCTTGAGCTTCTGGAGCCTTGAGCTGCTGGAACCTTGAAGTGCTGGAGCCTTGAGCTGCTGGAACCTTGAGCTGCTGGAACCTTGAGCTGCTGGAGCTTTGAGCTGCTGGTGCTTCTGGAACCTTGAGCTTCTGGAACCTTGAGCTTCTGGAACCTTGAGCTGCTGGAGCCTTGAGCTTCTGGAGCCTTGAGCCTCTGGAACCTTGAGCTGCTGGACCCTTGAGCTGCTGGTGCTTCTGGAACCTTGAGCTGCTGGAGCCTTGAGCTGCTGGAACCTTCTGCTGCTGGTGCTTCTGGAACCTTGAGCTGCTGGAACCTTGAGCTGCTGGAACCTTGAGCTGCTGGTGCTTCTGGAACCTTGAGCTGCTGGAACCTTGAGCTGCTGGAACCTTGTGCTGCTGGTGCTTCTGGAACCTTTTGCATCTGGAGCCTTGAGCTTCTGGAACCTTGAGCTGCTGGAGCCTTGAGCTGCTGGAACGTTGAGCTGCTGGAACCTTGGGCTTCTGGAACCTTGAGCTGCTGGTGCTTCTGGAACCTTGAGCTGCTGGAACCTTGAGCTGCTGGTGCTTCTGGAACCTTGAGCTGTTGGAACCTTGAGCTGCTGGTGCTTCTGGAACCTTGAGCTGCTGGAACCTTGAGCTGCTGGTGCTTCTGGAACCTTGAGCTGCTGGAACCTTGAGCTGCTGGTGCTTCTGGAACCTTGAGCTTCTTGATCCTTGAGCTGCTGGAACCTTGAGCTTCTGGAGCCTTGAGCTGCTGGAACCTTGAAGTGCTGGAGCCTTGAGCTGCTGGAACCTTGAGCTGCTGGAACCTTGAGCTGCTGGAGCTTTGAGCTGCTGGTGCTTCTGGAACCTTGAGCTTCTGGAACCTTGAGCTTCTGGAACCTTGAGCTGCTGGAGCCTTGAGATTCTAGAACCTTGAGCTGCTGAAGCTTTGAGCTTCTGGAAACTTGAGCTGCTGGAGCCTTGAGCTTCTGGAACCTCTAGCTGCTGGAACCTTGAGCTGCTGGAACCTTGAGCTGTTGGAACCTTGAGCTGCTGGAACCTTGAGCTGCTGGTGCTTCTGGAACCTTGAGCTGCTGGTGCTTCTTGAACCTTGAGCTGCTGGAACCTTGAGCTCCTGGAACCTTGAGCTGCTGGTGCTTCTGGAACCTTGAGCTGCTGGAACCTTGAGCTGCTGGTGCTTCTGGAACCTTGAGCATCTGGAGCCTTGAGCTTCTGGAACCTTGAGCTGCTGGAGCCTTGAGCTGCTGGTGCTTCTGGAACCTTGAGCTGCTGGAGCCTTTAGCTGCTGGAACCTTGAGCTGCTGGAACCTTGAGCTGCTGGAACCTTGAGCTGCTGGTGCTTCTGGAACCTTGAGCTGCTGAAACCTTGAGCTGCTGGTGCTTCTGGAACCTTGAGCTGCTGGAACCTTGAGCTGCTGGTGATTCTGGAACCTTGAGCTGCTGGAACCTTGAGCTGCTGGTGCTTCTGGAACCTTGAGCTTCTGGAACCTTGAGCTGCTGGAACCTTGAGCTTCTGGAGCCTTGAGCTGCTGGAACCTTGAAGTGCTGGAACCTTGAGCTGCTGGAACCTTGAGCTGCTGGAGCTTTGAGCTGCTGGTGCTTCTGGAACCTTGAGCTTCTGGAACCTTGAGCTTCTGGAACCTTGAGCTGCTGGAGCCTTGAGCTTCTGGAGCCTTGAGCCTCTGGAACCTTGAGCTGCTGGAACCTTGAGCTGCTGGTGCTTCTGGAACCTTGAGCTGCTGGAACCTTGAGCTGCTGGTGCTTCTGGAACCTTGAGCTGCTGGAACCTTGAGCTGCTGGAACCTTGTGCTGCTGGTGCTTCTGGAACCTTTTGCATCTGGAGCCTTGAGCTTCTGGAACCTTGAGCTGCTGGAGCCTTGAGCTGCTGGAACGTTGAGCTGCTGGAACCTTGGGCTTCTGGAACCTTGAGCTGCTGGTGCTTCTGGAACCTTGAGCTGCTGGAACCTTGAGCTGCTGGTGCTTCTGGAACTTTGAGCTGTTGGAACCTTGAGCTGCTGGTGCTTCTGGAACCTTGAGCTGCTGGAACCTTGAGCTGCTGGTGCTTCTGGAACCTTGAGCTGCTGGAACCTTGAGCTGCTGGTGCTTCTGGAACCTTGAGCTTCTTGAACCTTGAGCTGCTGGAACCTTGAGCTTCTGGAGCCTTGAGCTGCTGGAACCTTGAAGTGCTGGAGCCTTGAGCTGCTGGAACCTTGAGCTGCTGGAGCCTTGAGATTCTAGAACCTTGAGCTGCTGAAGCCTTGAGCTTCTGGAAACTTGAGCTGCTGGAGCCTTGAGCTTCTGGAACCTCTAGCTGCTGGAACCTTGAGCTGCTGGAACCTTGAGCTGTTGGAACCTTGAGCTGCTGGAACCTTGAGCTGCTGGTGCTTCTGGAACCTTGAGCTGCTGGAGCTTTGAGCTGCTGGTGCTTCTGGAACCTTGAGCTTCTGGAACCTTGAGCTTCTGGAACCTTGAGCTGCTGGAGCCTTGAGATTCTAGAACCTTGAGCTGCTGAAGCCTTGAGCTTCTGGAAACTTGAGCTGCTGGAGCCTTGAGCTTCTGGAACCTCTAGCTGCTGGAACCTTGAGCTGCTGGAACCTTGAGCTGTTGGAACCTTGAGCTGCTGGAACCTTGAGCTGCTGGTGCTTCTGGAACCTTGAGCTGCTGGAACCTTGAGCTGCTGGTGCTTCTGGAACCTTGAGCTGCTGGAACCTTGAGCTCCTGGAACCTTGAGCTGCTGGTGCTTCTGGAACCTTGAGCTGCTGGAACCTTGAGCTGCTGGAACCTTGAGCTGCTGGTGCTTCTGGAACCTTGAGCATCTGGAGCCTTGAGCTTCTGGAACCTTGAGCTGCTGGAGCCTTGAGCTGCTGGTGCTTCTGGAACCTTGAGCTGCTGGAGCCTTTAGCTGCTGGAACCTTGAGCTGCTGGAACCTTGAGCTGCTGGAACCTTGAGCTGCTGGTGCTTCTGGAACCTTGAGCTGCTGAAACCTTGAGCTGCTGGTGCTTCTGGAACCTTGAGCTGCTGGAACCTTGAGCTGCTGGTGATTCTGGAACCTTGAGCTGCTGGAACCTTGAGCTGCTGGTGCTTCTGGAACCTTGAGCTGCTGGAACCTTGAGCTTCTGGAGCCTTGAGCTGCTGGAACCTTGAAGTGCTGGAGCCTTGAGCTGCTGGAACCTTGAGCTGCTGGAGCTTTGAGCTGCTGGTGCTTCTGGAACCTTGAGCTTCTGGAACCTTGAGCTTCTGGAACCTTGAGCTGCTGGAGCCTTGAGCTTCTGGAGCCTTGAGCTGCTGAAGCCTTGAGCTGCTGGAATCTTGAGCTGCTGGTGCTTCTGGAACCTTGAGCTGCTGGAACCTTGAGCTGCTGGTGCTTCTGGAACCTTGAGCTGCTGGAACCTTGAGCTTCTGGTGCTTCTGGAACCTTGAGCTGCTGGAACCTTGAGCTGCTGGTGCTTCTGGAACCTTGAGCATCTGGAGCCTTGAGCCTCTGGAACCTTGAGCTGCTGGAGCCTTGAGCTGCTGGTGCTTCTGGAACCTTGAGCTGCTGGAACCTTGAGCTGCTGGTGCTTCTGGAACCTTGAGCTGCTGGAACCTTGAGCTGCTGGTGCTTCTGGAACCTTGAGCATCGGGAGCCTTGAGCTTCTGGAACCTTGAGCTGCTGGAGCCTTGAGCTGCTGGTGCTTCTGGAACCTTGAGCTGCTGGAGCCTTGAGCTCCTGGAACATTGAGCTGCTGGAACCTTGAGCTGCTGGAACCTTGAGCTTCTGGAACCTTGAGCTGCTGGTGCTTCTGGAACCTTGAGCTGCTGGAACCTTGAGCTGCTGGTGCTTCTGGAACCTTGAGCTGCTGGAACCTTGAGCTGCTGGTGCTTCTGGAACCTTGAGCTGCTGGAACCTTGAGCTGCTGGTGCTTCTGGAAACTTGAGCTTCTGGAGCCTTGAGCTGCTGGAACCTTGAGCTGCTGGTGCTTCTGGAACCTTGAGCTTCTGGAGCCTTGAGCCTCTGGAACCTTGAGCTGCTGGAGCCTTGAGCTGCTGGTGCTTCTGGAACCTTGAGCTGCTGGAACCTTGAGCTGCTGGTGCTTCTGGAACCTTGAGCTGCTGGAACCTTGAGCTGCTGGAACCTTGAGCTGCTGGTGCTTCTGGAACCTTGAGCATCCGGAGCATTGAGCTTCTGGAACCTTGAGCTGCTGGAGCCTTGAGCTGCTGGTGCTTCTGGAACCTTGAGCTGCTGGAGCCTTGAGCTGCTGGAACCTTGAGCTGCTGGAACCTTGAGCTTCTGGAACCTTAAGCTGCTGGTGCTTCTGGAACCTTGAGCTGCTGGAACCTTGAGCTGCTGGTGCTTCTGGAACCTTGAGCTGCTGGAACCTTGAGCTGCTGGTGCTTCTGGAACCTTGAGCTTCTGGAACCTTGAGCTGCTGGAGCCTTGAGCTGCTGGTGCTTCTGGAACCTTGAGCTTCTGGAACATTGAGCTTCTGGAACCTTGAGCTGCTGGAGCCTTGAGATTCTGGAACCTTGAGCATCCGGAGCATTGAGCTTCTGGAACCTTGAGCTGCTGGAGCCTTGAGCTGCTGGTGCTTCTGGAACCTTGAGCTGCTGGAGCCTTGAGCTGCTGGAACCTTGAGCTGCTGGAACCTTGAGCTTCTGGAACCTTAAGCTGCTGGAACCTTGAGATGCTGGAACCTTGAGCTGCTGGAGCCTTGAGCTGCTGGTGCTTCTGGAACCTTGAGCTGCTGGAGCCTTGAGCTGCTGGAACCTTGAGCTGCTGGAGCCTTGAGCTTCTGGAACCTCTAGCTGCTGGAACCTTGAGATGCTGGAACCTTGAGCTGTTGGAACCTTGAGCTGCTGGAACCTTGAGCTGCTGGTGCTTCTGGAACCTTGAGCTGCTGGAACCTTGAGCTGCTGGTGCTTCTGGAACCTTGAGCTGCTGGTGCTTCTGGAACCTTGAGCTGCTGGAACCTTGAGCTGCTGGTGCTTCTGGAACCTTGAGCTGCTGAAGCCTTGAGCTTCTGGAAACTTGAGCTGCTGGAGTCTTGAGCTTCTGGAACCTCTAGCTGCTGGAACCTTGAGCTGCTGGAACCTTGAGCTGTTGGAACCTTGAGCTGCTGGAACCTTGAGCTGCTGGTGCTTCTGGAACCTTGAGCTGCTGGAACCTTGAGCTGCTGGTGCTTCTGGAACCTTGAGCTGCTGGACCCTTGAGCTGCTGGTGCTTCTGGAACCTTGAGCTGCTGGAACCTTGAGCTGCTGGAACCTTGAGCTGCTGGTGCTTCTGGAACCTTGAGCATCTGGAGCCTTGAGCTTCTGGAACCTTGAACTGCTGGAGCCTTGAGCTGCTGGTGCTTCTGGAACCTTGAGCTGCTGGAGCCTTGTGCTGCTGGAACCTTGAGCTGCTGGAACCTTGAGCTGCTGGTGCTTCTGAAACCTTGAGCTGCTGGAACCTTGAGCTGCTGGAACCTTGAGCTGCTGGTGCTTCTGGAACCTTGAGCTGCTGGAACCTTGAGCTGCTGGTGCTTCTGGAACCTTGAGCTGCTGGAACCTTGAGCTGCTGGTGCTTCTGGAACCTTGAGCTTCTGGAACCTTGAGCTGCTGGAACCTTGAGCTTCTGGAGCCTTGAGCTGCTGGAACCTTGAAGTGCTGGAGCCTTTTAACTGCTGGAACCTTGAGCTGCTGGAACCTTGAGCTGCTGGAACCTTGAGCTGCTGGAGCGTTGAGCTGCTGGTGCTTCTGGAACCTTGAGCTTCTGGAACTTTGAGCTTCTGGAACCTTGAGCTGCTGGAGCCTTGAGCTTCTGGAACCTTGAGCTGCTGAAGCCTTGAGCTGCTGGAACCTTGAGCTGCTGGTGCTTCTGGAACCTTGAGCTGCTGGAACCTTGAGCTGCTGGTGCTTCTGGAACCTTGAGCTGCTGGAACCTTGAGCTTCTGGTGCTTCTGGAACCTTGAGCTTCTGGAACCTTGAGCTGCTGGTGCTTCTGGAACCTTGAGCATCTGGAGCCTTGAGCCTCTGGAACCTTGAGCTGCTGGAGCCTTGAGCTGCTGGTGCTTCTGGAACCTTGAGCTGCTGGAACCTTGAGCTGCTGGTGCTTCTGGAACCTTGAGCTGCTGGAACCTTGAGCTGCTGGTGCTTCTGGAACCTTGAGCATCGGGAGCCTTGAGCTTCTGGAACCTTGAGCTGCTGGAGCCTTGAGCTGCTGGTGCTTCTGGAACCTTGAGCTGCTGGAGCCTTGAGCTCCTGGAACATTGAGCTGCTGGAACCTTGAGCTTCTGGAACCTTGAGCTGCTGGTGCTTCTGGAACCTTGAGCTGCTGGAACCTTGAGCTGCTGGTGCTTCTGGAAACTTGAGCTTCTGGAGCCTTGAGCTGCTGGAACCTTGAGCTGCTGGTGCTTCTGGAACCTTGAGCATCTGGAGCCTTGAGCCTCTGGAACCTTGAGCTGCTGGAGCCTTGAGCTGCTGGTGCTTCTGGAACCTTGAGCTGCTGGAACCTTGAGCTGCTGGTGCTTCTGGAACCTTGAGCTGCTGGAACCTTGAGCTGCTGGAACCTTGAGCTGCTGGTGCTTCTGGAACCTTGAGCATCTGGAGCCTTGAGCTTCTGGAACCTTGAGCTGCTGGATCCTTGAGCTGCTGGTGCTTCTGGAGCCTTGAGCTGCTGGAACCTTGAAGTGCTGGAGCCTTGAGCTGCTGGAACCTTGAGCTGCTGGAACCTTGAGCTGCTGGAACCTTGAGCTGCTGGAGCTTTGAGCTGCTGGTGCTTCTGGAACCTTGAGCTTCTGGAACCTTGAGCTGCTGGAACCTTGAGCTGCTGGAACCTTGAGCTTCTGGTGCTTCTGGAACCTTGAGCTTCTGGAACCTTGAGCTGCTGGTGCTTCTGGAACCTTGAGCATCTGGAGCCTTGAGCCTCTGGAACCTTGAGCTGCTGGAGCCTTGAGCTGCTGGTGCTTCTGGAACCTTGAGCTGCTGGAACCTTGAGCTGCTGGTGCTTCTGGAACCTTGAGCTGCTGGAACCTTGAGCTGCTGGTGCTTCTGGAACCTTGAGCATCGGGAGCCTTGAGCTTCTGGAACCTTGAGCTGCTGGAGCCTTGAGCTGCTGGTGCTTCTGGAACCTTGAGCTGCTGGAGCCTTGAGCTCCTGGAACATTGAGCTGCTGGAACCTTGAGCTGCTGGAACCTTGAGCTTCTGGAACCTTGAGCTGCTGGTGCTTCTGGAACCTTGAGCTGCTGGAACCTTGAGCTGCTGGTGCTTCTGGAAACTTGAGCTTCTGGAGCCTTGAGCTGCTGGAACCTTGAGCTGCTGGTGCTTCTGGAACCTTGAGCATCTGGAGCCTTGAGCCTCTGGAACCTTGAGCTGCTGGAGCCTTGAGCTGCTGGTGCTTCTGGAACCTTGAGCTGCTGGAACCTTGAGCTGCTGGTGCTTCTGGAACCTTGAGCTGCTGGAACCTTGAGCTGCTGGAACCTTGAGCTGCTGGTGCTTCTGGAACCTTGAGCATCTGGAGCCTTGAGCTTCTGGAACCTTGAGCTGCTGGATCCTTGAGCTGCTGGTGCTTCTGGAGCCTTGAGCTGCTGGAACCTTGAAGTGCTGGAGCCTTGAGCTGCTGGAACCTTGAGCTGCTGGAACCTTGAGCTGCTGGAACCTTGAGCTGCTGGAGCTTTGAGCTGCTGGTGCTTCTGGAACCTTGAGCTTCTGGAACCTTGAGCTGCTGGAGCCTTGAGCTTCTGGAACCTTGAGCTGCTGAAGCCTTGAGCTGCTGGAACCTTGAGCTGCTGGTGCTTCTGGAACCTTGAGCTGCTGGTGCTTCTGGAACCTTGAGCTGCTGGAACCTTGAGCTTCTGGTGCTTCTGGAACCTTGAGCGGCTGGAACCTTGAGCTGCTGGAACCTTGAGCTGCTGGTGCTTCTGGAACCTTGAGCATCTGGAGCCTTGAGCCTCTGGAACCTTGAGCTGCTGGAGCCTTGAGCTGCTGGTGCTTCTGGAACCTTGAGCTGCTGGAACCTTGAGCTGCTGGTGCTTCTGGAACCTTGAGCTGCTGGAACCTTGAGCTGCTGGTGCTTCTGGAAACTTGAGCTTCTGGAGCCTTGAGCTGCTGGAACCTTGAGCTGCTGGTGCTTCTGGAACCTTGAGCATCTGGAGCCTTGAGCCTCTGGAACCTTGAGCTGCTGGAGCCTTGAGCTGCTGGTGCTTCTGGAACCTTGAGCTGCTGGAACCTTGAGCTGCTGGTGCTTCTGGAACCTTGAGCTGCTGGAACCTTGAGCTGCTGGAACCTTGAGCTGCTGGTGCTTCTGGAACCTTGAGCATCTGGAGCCTTGAGCTTCTGGAACCTTGAGCTGCTGGATCCTTGAGCTGCTGGTGCTTCTGGAGCCTTGAGCTGCTGGAACCTTGAAGTGCTGGAGCCTTGAGCTGCTGGAACCTTGAGCTGCTGGAACCTTGAGCTGCTGGAGCTGTGAGCTGCTGGTGCTTCTGGAACCTTGAGCTTCTGGAACCTTGAGCTTCTGGAACCTTGAGCTGCTGGAGCCTTGAGCTTCTGGAACCTTGAGCTGCTGAAGCCTTGAGCTGCTGGAACCTTGAGCTGCTGGTTCTTCTGGAACCTTGAGCTGCTGGAACCTTGAGCTGCTGGTGCTTCTGGAACCTTGAGCTGCTGGAACCTTGAGCTTCTGGTGCTTCTGGAACCTTGAGCTGCTGGAACCTTGAGCTGCTGGTGCTTCTGGAACCTTGAGCATCTGGAGCCTTGAGCCTCTGGAACCTTGAGCTGCTGGAGCCTTGAGCTGCTGGTGCTTCTGGAACCTTGAGCTGCTGGAACCTTGAGCTGCTGGTGCTTCTGGAACCTTGAGCTTCTTGAACCTTGAGCTGCTGGAACCTTGAGCTTCTGGAGCCTTGAGCTGCTGGAACCTTGAAGTGCTGGAGCCTTGAGCTGCTGGAACCTTGAGCTGCTGGAACCTTGAGCTGCTGGAGCCTTGAGATTCTAGAACCTTGAGCTGCTGAAGCCTTGAGCTTCTGGAAACTTGAGCTGCTGGAGCCTTGAGCTTCTGGAACCTCTAGCTGCTGGAACCTTGAGCTGCTGGAACCTTGAGCTGTTGGAACCTTGAGCTGCTGGAACCTTGAGCTGCTGGTGCTTCTGGAACCTTGAGCTGCTGGAGCTTTGAGCTGCTGGTGCTTCTGGAACCTTGAGCTTCTGGAACCTTGAGCTTCTGGAACCTTGAGCTGCTGGAGCCTTGAGATTCTAGAACCTTGAGCTGCTGAAGCCTTGAGCTTCTGGAAACTTGAGCTGCTGGAGCCTTGAGCTTCTGGAACCTCTAGCTGCTGGAACCTTGAGCTGCTGGAACCTTGAGCTGTTGGAACCTTGAGCTGCTGGAACCTTGAGCTGCTGGTGCTTCTGGAACCTTGAGCTGCTGGAACCTTGAGCTGCTGGTGCTTCTGGAACCTTGAGCTGCTGGAACCTTGAGCTCCTGGAACCTTGAGCTGCTGGTGCTTCTGGAACCTTGAGCTGCTGGAACCTTGAGCTGCTGGAACCTTGAGCTGCTGGTGCTTCTGGAACCTTGAGCATCTGGAGCCTTGAGCTTCTGGAACCTTGAGCTGCTGGAGCCTTGAGCTGCTGGTGCTTCTGGAACCTTGAGCTGCTGGAGCCTTTAGCTGCTGGAACCTTGAGCTGCTGGAACCTTGAGCTGCTGGAACCTTGAGCTGCTGGTGCTTCTGGAACCTTGAGCTGCTGAAACCTTGAGCTGCTGGTGCTTCTGGAACCTTGAGCTGCTGGAACCTTGAGCTGCTGGTGATTCTGGAACCTTGAGCTGCTGGAACCTTGAGCTGCTGGTGCTTCTGGAACCTTGAGCTGCTGGAACCTTGAGCTTCTGGAGCCTTGAGCTGCTGGAACCTTGAAGTGCTGGAGCCTTGAGCTGCTGGAACCTTGAGCTGCTGGAGCTTTGAGCTGCTGGTGCTTCTGGAACCTTGAGCTTCTGGAACCTTGAGCTTCTGGAACCTTGAGCTGCTGGAGCCTTGAGCTTCTGGAGCCTTGAGCTGCTGAAGCCTTGAGCTGCTGGAATCTTGAGCTGCTGGTGCTTCTGGAACCTTGAGCTGCTGGAACCTTGAGCTGCTGGTGCTTCTGGAACCTTGAGCTGCTGGAACCTTGAGCTTCTGGTGCTTCTGGAACCTTGAGCTGCTGGAACCTTGAGCTGCTGGTGCTTCTGGAACCTTGAGCATCTGGAGCCTTGAGCCTCTGGAACCTTGAGCTGCTGGAGCCTTGAGCTGCTGGTGCTTCTGGAACCTTGAGCTGCTGGAACCTTGAGCTGCTGGTGCTTCTGGAACCTTGAGCTGCTGGAACCTTGAGCTGCTGGTGCTTCTGGAACCTTGAGCATCGGGAGCCTTGAGCTTCTGGAACCTTGAGCTGCTGGAGCCTTGAGCTGCTGGTGCTTCTGGAACCTTGAGCTGCTGGAGCCTTGAGCTCCTGGAACATTGAGCTGCTGGAACCTTGAGCTGCTGGAACCTTGAGCTTCTGGAACCTTGAGCTGCTGGTGCTTCTGGAACCTTGAGCTGCTGGAACCTTGAGCTGCTGGTGCTTCTGGAACCTTGAGCTGCTGGAACCTTGAGCTGCTGGTGCTTCTGGAACCTTGAGCTGCTGGAACCTTGAGCTGCTGGTGCTTCTGGAAACTTGAGCTTCTGGAGCCTTGAGCTGCTGGAACCTTGAGCTGCTGGTGCTTCTGGAACCTTGAGCTTCTGGAGCCTTGAGCCTCTGGAACCTTGAGCTGCTGGAGCCTTGAGCTGCTGGTGCTTCTGGAACCTTGAGCTGCTGGAACCTTGAGCTGCTGGTGCTTCTGGAACCTTGAGCTGCTGGAACCTTGAGCTGCTGGAACCTTGAGCTGCTGGTGCTTCTGGAACCTTGAGCATCCGGAGCATTGAGCTTCTGGAACCTTGAGCTGCTGGAGCCTTGAGCTGCTGGTGCTTCTGGAACCTTGAGCTGCTGGAGCCTTGAGCTGCTGGAACCTTGAGCTGCTGGAACCTTGAGCTTCTGGAACCTTAAGCTGCTGGTGCTTCTGGAACCTTGAGCTGCTGGAACCTTGAGCTGCTGGTGCTTCTGGAACCTTGAGCTGCTGGAACCTTGAGCTGCTGGTGCTTCTGGAACCTTGAGCTTCTGGAACCTTGAGCTGCTGGAGCCTTGAGCTGCTGGTGCTTCTGGAACCTTGAGCTTCTGGAACATTGAGCTTCTGGAACCTTGAGCTGCTGGAGCCTTGAGATTCTGGAACCTTGAGCATCCGGAGCATTGAGCTTCTGGAACCTTGAGCTGCTGGAGCCTTGAGCTGCTGGTGCTTCTGGAACCTTGAGCTGCTGGAGCCTTGAGCTGCTGGAACCTTGAGCTGCTGGAACCTTGAGCTTCTGGAACCTTAAGCTGCTGGAACCTTGAGATGCTGGAACCTTGAGCTGCTGGAGCCTTGAGCTGCTGGTGCTTCTGGAACCTTGAGCTGCTGGAGCCTTGAGCTGCTGGAACCTTGAGCTGCTGGAGCCTTGAGCTTCTGGAACCTCTAGCTGCTGGAACCTTGAGATGCTGGAACCTTGAGCTGTTGGAACCTTGAGCTGCTGGAACCTTGAGCTGCTGGTGCTTCTGGAACCTTGAGCTGCTGGAACCTTGAGCTGCTGGTGCTTCTGGAACCTTGAGCTGCTGGTGCTTCTGGAACCTTGAGCTGCTGGAACCTTGAGCTGCTGGTGCTTCTGGAACCTTGAGCTGCTGAAGCCTTGAGCTTCTGGAAACTTGAGCTGCTGGAGTCTTGAGCTTCTGGAACCTCTAGCTGCTGGAACCTTGAGCTGCTGGAACCTTGAGCTGTTGGAACCTTGAGCTGCTGGAACCTTGAGCTGCTGGTGCTTCTGGAACCTTGAGCTGCTGGAACCTTGAGCTGCTGGTGCTTCTGGAACCTTGAGCTGCTGGACCCTTGAGCTGCTGGTGCTTCTGGAACCTTGAGCTGCTGGAACCTTGAGCTGCTGGAACCTTGAGCTGCTGGTGCTTCTGGAACCTTGAGCATCTGGAGCCTTGAGCTTCTGGAACCTTGAACTGCTGGAGCCTTGAGCTGCTGGTGCTTCTGGAACCTTGAGCTGCTGGAGCCTTGTGCTGCTGGAACCTTGAGCTGCTGGAACCTTGAGCTGCTGGTGCTTCTGAAACCTTGAGCTGCTGGAACCTTGAGCTGCTGGAACCTTGAGCTGCTGGTGCTTCTGGAACCTTGAGCTGCTGGAACCTTGAGCTGCTGGTGCTTCTGGAACCTTGAGCTGCTGGAACCTTGAGCTGCTGGTGCTTCTGGAACCTTGAGCTTCTGGAACCTTGAGCTGCTGGAACCTTGAGCTTCTGGAGCCTTGAGCTGCTGGAACCTTGAAGTGCTGGAGCCTTTTAACTGCTGGAACCTTGAGCTGCTGGAACCTTGAGCTGCTGGAACCTTGAGCTGCTGGAGCGTTGAGCTGCTGGTGCTTCTGGAACCTTGAGCTTCTGGAACTTTGAGCTTCTGGAACCTTGAGCTGCTGGAGCCTTGAGCTTCTGGAACCTTGAGCTGCTGAAGCCTTGAGCTGCTGGAACCTTGAGCTGCTGGTGCTTCTGGAACCTTGAGCTGCTGGAACCTTGAGCTGCTGGTGCTTCTGGAACCTTGAGCTGCTGGAACCTTGAGCTTCTGGTGCTTCTGGAACCTTGAGCTTCTGGAACCTTGAGCTGCTGGTGCTTCTGGAACCTTGAGCATCTGGAGCCTTGAGCCTCTGGAACCTTGAGCTGCTGGAGCCTTGAGCTGCTGGTGCTTCTGGAACCTTGAGCTGCTGGAACCTTGAGCTGCTGGTGCTTCTGGAACCTTGAGCTGCTGGAACCTTGAGCTGCTGGTGCTTCTGGAACCTTGAGCATCGGGAGCCTTGAGCTTCTGGAACCTTGAGCTGCTGGAGCCTTGAGCTGCTGGTGCTTCTGGAACCTTGAGCTGCTGGAGCCTTGAGCTCCTGGAACATTGAGCTGCTGGAACCTTGAGCTGCTGGAACCTTGAGCTTCTGGAACCTTGAGCTGCTGGTGCTTCTGGAACCTTGAGCTGCTGGAACCTTGAGCTGCTGGTGCTTCTGGAAACTTGAGCTTCTGGAGCCTTGAGCTGCTGGAACCTTGAGCTGCTGGTGCTTCTGGAACCTTGAGCATCTGGAGCCTTGAGCCTCTGGAACCTTGAGCTGCTGGAGCCTTGAGCTGCTGGTGCTTCTGGAACCTTGAGCTGCTGGAACCTTGAGCTGCTGGTGCTTCTGGAACCTTGAGCTGCTGGAACCTTGAGCTGCTGGAACCTTGAGCTGCTGGTGCTTCTGGAACCTTGAGCATCTGGAGCCTTGAGCTTCTGGAACCTTGAGCTGCTGGATCCTTGAGCTGCTGGTGCTTCTGGAGCCTTGAGCTGCTGGAACCTTGAAGTGCTGGAGCCTTGAGCTGCTGGAACCTTGAGCTGCTGGAACCTTGAGCTGCTGGAACCTTGAGCTGCTGGAGCTTTGAGCTGCTGGTGCTTCTGGAACCTTGAGCTTCTGGAACCTTGAGCTGCTGGAAC
Source organism: Cyprinodon diabolis (assembly GCA_030533445.1). Lineage (NCBI taxonomy): Eukaryota > Metazoa > Chordata > Actinopteri > Cyprinodontiformes > Cyprinodontidae > Cyprinodon > Cyprinodon diabolis. Next base: position 357,355 of record JARPUW010000553.1, read on the forward strand.
CTTGAGCTGCTGGAACCTTGAGCTTCTGGTGCTTCTGGAACCTTGAGCTTCTGGAACCTTGAGCTGCTGGTGCTTCTGGAACCTTGAGCATCTGGAGCCTTGAGCCTCTGGAACCTTGAGCTGCTGGAGCCTTGAGCTGCTGGTGCTTCTGGAACCTTGAGCTGCTGGAACCTTGAGCTGCTGGTGCTTCTGGAACCTTGAGCTGCTGGAACCTTGAGCTGCTGGTGCTTCTGGAACCTTGAGCATCGGGAGCCTTGAGCTTCTGGAACCTTGAGCTGCTGGAGCCTTGAGCTGCTGGTGCTTCTGGAACCTTGAGCTGCTGGAGCCTTGAGCTCCTGGAACATTGAGCTGCTGGAACCTTGAGCTGCTGGAACCTTGAGCTTCTGGAACCTTGAGCTGCTGGTGCTTCTGGAACCTTGAGCTGCTGGAACCTTGAGCTGCTGGTGCTTCTGGAAACTTGAGCTTCTGGAGCCTTGAGCTGCTGGAACCTTGAGCTGCTGGTGCTTCTGGAACCTTGAGCATCTGGAGCCTTGAGCCTCTGGAACCTTGAGCTGCTGGAGCCTTGAGCTGCTGGTGCTTCTGGAACCTTGAGCTGCTGGAACCTTGAGCTGCTGGTGCTTCTGGAACCTTGAGCTGCTGGAACCTTGAGCTGCTGGAACCTTGAGCTGCTGGTGCTTCTGGAACCTTGAGCATCTGGAGCCTTGAGCTTCTGGAACCTTGAGCTGCTGGATCCTTGAGCTGCTGGTGCTTCTGGAGCCTTGAGCTGCTGGAACCTTGAAGTGCTGGAGCCTTGAGCTGCTGGAACCTTGAGCTGCTGGAACCTTGAGCTGCTGGAACCTTGAGCTGCTGGAGCTTTGAGCTGCTGGTGCTTCTGGAACCTTGAGCTTCTGGAACCTTGAGCTGCTGGAGCCTTGAGCTTCTGGAACCTTGAGCTGCTGAAGCCTTGAGCTGCTGGAACCTTGAGCTGCTGGTGCTTCTGGAACCTTGAGCTGCTGGTGCTTCTGGAACCTTGAGCTGCTGGAACCTTGAGCTTCTGGTGCTTCTGGAACCTTGAGCGGCTGGAACCTTGAGCTGCTGGAACCTTGAGCTGCTGGTGCTTCTGGAACCTTGAGCATCTGGAGCCTTGAGCCTCTGGAACCTTGAGCTGCTGGAGCCTTGAGCTGCTGGTGCTTCTGGAACCTTGAGCTGCTGGAACCTTGAGCTGCTGGTGCTTCTGGAACCTTGAGCTGCTGGAACCTTGAGCTGCTGGTGCTTCTGGAAACTTGAGCTTCTGGAGCCTTGAGCTGCTGGAACCTTGAGCTGCTGGTGCTTCTGGAACCTTGAGCATCTGGAGCCTTGAGCCTCTGGAACCTTGAGCTGCTGGAGCCTTGAGCTGCTGGTGCTTCTGGAACCTTGAGCTGCTGGAACCTTGAGCTGCTGGTGCTTCTGGAACCTTGAGCTGCTGGAACCTTGAGCTGCTGGAACCTTGAGCTGCTGGTGCTTCTGGAACCTTGAGCATCTGGAGCCTTGAGCTTCTGGAACCTTGAGCTGCTGGATCCTTGAGCTGCTGGTGCTTCTGGAGCCTTGAGCTGCTGGAACCTTGAAGTGCTGGAGCCTTGAGCTGCTGGAACCTTGAGCTGCTGGAACCTTGAGCTGCTGGAGCTGTGAGCTGCTGGTGCTTCTGGAACCTTGAGCTTCTGGAACCTTGAGCTGCTGGAGCCTTGAGCTTCTGGAACCTTGAGCTGCTGAAGCCTTGAGCTGCTGGAACCTTGAGCTGCTGGTTCTTCTGGAACCTTGAGCTGCTGGAACCTTGAGCTGCTGGTGCTTCTGGAACCTTGAGCTGCTGGAACCTTGAGCTTCTGGTGCTTCTGGAACCTTGAGCTGCTGGAACCTTGAGCTGCTGGTGCTTCTGGAACCTTGAGCATCTGGAGCCTTGAGCCTCTGGAACCTTGAGCTGCTGGAGCCTTGAGCTGCTGGTGCTTCTGGAACCTTGAGCTGCTGGAACCTTGAGCTGCTGGTGCTTCTGGAACCTTGAGCTGCTGGAACCTTGAGCTGCTGGTGCTTCTGGAACCTTGAGCATCGGGAGCCTTGAGCTTCTGGAACCTTGAGCTGCTTGAGCCTTGAGCTGCTGGTGCTTCTGGAACCTTGAGCTGCTGGAGCCTTGAGCTCCTGGAACATTGAGCTGCTGGAACCTTGAGCTGCTGGAACCTTTAGCTTCTGGAACCTTGAGCTGCTGGTGCTTCTGGAACCTTGAGCTGCTGGAACCTTGAGCTGCTGGTGCTTCTGGAACCTTGAGCTGCTGGAACCTTGAGCTGCTGGTGCTTCTGGAACCTTGAGCATCTGGAGCCTTGAGCTTCTGGAACCTTGAGCTGCTGGAGCCTTGAGCTGCTGGTGCTTCTGGAACCTTGAGCTGCTGGAGCCTTGAGCTGCTGGAACCTTGAGCTGCTGGAACCTTGAGCTTCTGGAACCTTGAGCTGCTGGTGCTTCTGGAACCTTGAGCTGCTGGAACCTTGAGCTGCTGGAACCTTGAGCTGCTGGTGCTTCTGGAACCTTGAGCTGCTGGAACCTTGAGCTGCTGGTGCTTCTGGAACCTTGAGCTGCTGGAACCTTGAGCTGCTGGTGCTTCTGGAACCTTGAGCTGCTGGAACCTTGAGCTGCTGGTGCTTCTAGAACCTTGAGCTTCTGGAACCTTGAGCTGCTGGAACCTTGAGCTTCTGGAGCCTTGAGCTGCTGGAACCTTGAAGTGCTGGATATTTGAGCTGCTGGAACCTTGAGCTGCTGGAACCTTGAGCTGCTGGAGCTTTGAGCTGCTGGTGCTTCTGGAACCTTGAGCTTCTGGAACCTTGAGCATCTGGAACCTTGAGCTGCTGGTGCTTCTGGAACCTTGAGCTGCTGGAACCTTGAGCTGTTGGAACCTTGAGCTGCTGGAACCTTGAGCTGCTGGTGCTTCTGGAACCTTGAGCTGCTGGAACCTTGAGCTGCTGGTGCTTCTGGAACCTTGAGCTGCTGGAACCTTGAGCTGCTGGAACCTTTAGCTGCTGGTGCTTCTGGAACCTTGAGCTGCTGGAACCTTGAGCTGCTGGAACCTTGAGCTGCTGGTGCTTCTGGAACCTTGAGCATCTGGAGCCTTGAGCTTCTGGAACCTTGAGCTGCTGGAGCCTTGAGCTGCTGGTGCTTCTGGAACCTTGAGCTGCTTGAGCCTTGAGCTGCTGGAACCTTGAGCTGCTGGAACCTTGAGCTGCTGGAACCTTGAGCTTCTGGAACCTTGAGCTGCTGGTGCTTCTGGAACCTTGAGCTGCTGGAACCTTGAGCTGCTGGAACCTTGAGCTGCTGGTGCTTCTGGAACCTTGAGCTGCTGGTGCTTCTGGAACCTTGAGCTGCTGGAACCTTGAGCTGCTGGTGCTTCTGGAACCTTGAGCTGCTGGAATCTTGAGCTGCTGGTGCTTCTGGAACCTTGAGCTTCTGGAACCTTGAGCTGCTGGAACCTTGAGCTTCTGGAGCCTTGAGCTGCTGGAACCTTGAAGTGCTGGAGCCTTGAGCTGCTGGAACCTTGAGCTGCTGGAACCTTGAGCTGCTGGAACCTTGAGCTGCTGGAGCTTTGAGCTGCTGGTGCTTCTGGAACCTTGAGCTGCTGGAACCTTGAGCTGCTGGAGCCTTGAGCTTCTGGAACCTTGAGCTGCTGAAGCCTTGAGCTGCTGGAACCTTGAGCTGCTGGAACCTTGAGCTGCTGGTGCTTCTGGAACCTTGAGCTGCTGGAACCTTCAGCTGCTGGTGCTTCTGGAACCTTGAGCTGCTGGTGCTTCTGGAACCTTGAGCTGCTGGAACCTTCAGCTGCTGGTGCTTCTGGAACCTTGAGCTGCTGGAACCTTTAGCTGCTGGAACGTTGAGCTGCTGGTGCTTCTGGAACCTTGAGCATCTGGAGCCTTGAGCCTCTGGAACCTTGAGCTGCTGGAGCCTTGAGCTGCTGGTGCTTCTGGAACCTTGAGCTGCTGGAACCTTGAGCTGCTGGTGCTTCTGGAACCTTGAGCTGGTGGAACCTTGAGCTGCTGGTGCTTCTGGAACCTTGAGCATCTGGAGCCTTGAGCTTCTGGAACCTTGAGCTGCTGGAGCCTTGAGCTGCTGGTGCTTGTGGAACCTTGAGCTGCTGGAGCCTTGAGCTCCTGGAAGCTTGAGCTGCTGGAACCTTGAGCTGCTGGAACCTTGAGCTTCTGGAACCTTGAGCTGCTGGTGCTTCTGGAACCTTGAGCTGCTGGAACCTTGAGCTGCTGGTGCTTCTGGAACCTTGAGCTGCTGGTGCTTCTGGAACCTTGAGCTGCTGGAACCTTAAGCTGCTGGTGCTTCTGGAACCTTGAGCTTCTGGAACCTTGAGCTGCTGGAACCTTGACTTCTGGAGCCTTGAGCTGCTGGAACCTTGAAGTGCTGGAGCCTTGAGCTGCTGGAACCTTGAGCTGCTGGAACCTTGAGCTGCTGGAACCTTGAGCTGCTGGAGCTTTGAGCTGCTGGTGCTTCTGGAACCTTGAGTTTCTGGAACCTTGAGCTTCTGGAACCTTGAGCTGCTGGAGCCTTGAGCTTCTGGAACCTTGAGCTGCTGAAGCCTTGAGCTTCTGGAACCTTGAGCTGCTGGAGCCTTGAGCTTCTGGAACCTTGAGCTGCTGGAACCTTGAGCTGCTGGAACCTTGAGCTGCTGGAACCTTGAGCTGCTGGTGCTTCTGGAACCTTGAGCTGCTGGAACCTTGAGCTGCTGATGCTTCTGGAACCTTGAGCTGCTGGAACCTTGAGCTGCTGGAACCTTGAGCTGCTGGTGCTTCTGGAACCTTGAGCATCTGTAGCCTTGAGCTTCTGGAACCTTGAGCTGCTGGAGCCTTGAGCTGCTGGTGCTTCTGGAACCTTGAGCTGCTGGAACCTTGAGCTGCTGGTGCTTCTGGAACCTTGAGCTGCTGGAACCTTGAGCTGCTGGAACCTTGAGCTGCTGGTGCTTCTGGAACCTTGAGCATCTGGAGCCTTGAGCTTCTGGAACCTTGAGCTGCTGGAGCCTTGAGCTTCTGGAACCTTGAGCTGCTGGAGCCTTGAGCTGCTGGTGCTTCTGGAACCTTGAGCTGCTGAAGCCTTGAGCTCCTGGAACCTTGAGCTGCTGGAACCTTGAGCTGCTGGAACCTTGAGCTTCTGGAACCTTGAGCTGCTGGTGCTTCTGGAACCTTGAGCTGCTGGAACCTTGAGCTGCTGGAACCTTGAGCTGCTGGTGCTTCTGGAACCTTGAGCATCTGGAGCCTTGAGCCTCTGGAACCTTGAGCTGCTGGAGCCTTGAGCTGCTGGTGCTTCTGGAACCTTGAGCTGCTGGAACCTTGAGCTGCTGGTGCTTCTGGAACCTTGAGCTGCAGGAACCTTGAGCTGCTGGTGCTTCTGGAACCTTGAGCATCGGGAGCCTTGAGCTTCTGGAACCTTGAGCTGCTGGAGCCTTGAGCTGCTGGTGCTTCTGGAACCTTGAGCTGCTGGAGCCTTGAGCTCCTGGAACATTGAGCTGCTGGAACCTTGAGCTGCTGGAACCTTTAGCTTCTGGAACCTTGAGCTGCTGGTGCTTCTGGAACCTTGAGCTGCTGGAACCTTGAGCTGCTGGTGCTTCTGGAACCTTGAGCTGCTGGTGCTTCTGGAACCTTGAGCTGCTGGAACCTTGAGCTGCTGGTGCTTCTGGAACCTTGAGCTGCTGGAACCTTGAGCTGCTGGAAACTTGAGCTGCTGGAACCTTGAGCTGCTGGTGCTTCTGGAACCTTGAGCATCTGGAGCATTGACCTTCTGGAACCTTGAGCTGCTGGAGCCTTGAGCTGCTGGTGCTTCTGGAGCCTTGAGCTGCTGGAACCTTGAGCTGCTGGAACCTTGAGCTGCTGGAACCTTGAGCTGCTGGTGCTTCTGGAACCTTGAGCTGCTGGAACCTTGAGCTGCTGGTGCTTCTGGAACCTTGAGCTGCTGGAACCTTGAGCTGCTGGTGCTTCTGGAACCTTGAGCTGCTGGTGCTTCTGGAACCTTGAGCTGCTGGAACCTTGAGCTGCTGGTGCTTCTGGAACCTTGAGCTGCTGGAACCTTGAGCTGCTGGAAACTTGAGCTGCTGGAACCTTGAGCTGCTGGTGCTTCTGGAACCTTGAGCATCTGGAGCATTGACCTTCTGGAACCTTGAGCTGCTGGAGCCTTGAGCTGCTGGTGCTTCTGGAGCCTTGAGCTGCTGGAACCTTGAGCTGCTGGAACCTTGAGCTGCTGGTGCTTCTGGAACCTTGAGCTGCTGGAACCTTGAGCTGCTGGTGCTTCTGGAACCTTGAGCTGCTGGAACCTTGAGCTGCTGGAACCTTGAGCTGCTGGTGCTTCTGGAACCTTGAGCATCTGGAGCCTTGAGCTTCTGGAACCTTGAGCTGCTGGAGCCTTGAGCTGCTGGTGCTTCTGGAACCTTGAGCTGCTGGAACCTTGAGCTGCTGGAACCTTGAGCTGCTGGTGCTTCTGGAACCTTGAGCATCTGGAGCCTTGAGCTTCTGGAACCTTGAGCTGCTGGAGCCTTGAGCTGCTGGTGCTTCTGGAACCTTGAGCTGCTGGAGCCTTGAGCTCCTGGAACCTTGAGCTGCTGGAACCTTGACCTACTGGAACCTTGAGCTTCTGGAACCTTGAGCTAGTGGTGCTTCTGGAACCTTGAGCTGCTGGAACCTTGAGCTGCTGGTGCTTCTGGAACCTTGAGCTGCTGGTGCTTCTGGAACCTTGAGCTGCTGGAACCTTGAGCTGCTGGTGCTTCTGGAACCTTGAGCTGCTGGAACCTTGAGCTGCTGGTGCTTCTGGAATCTTGAGCTTCTGGAACCTTGAGCTGCTGGTGCTTCTGGAACCTTGAGCTGCTGGAACCTTCAGCTGCTGGTGCTTCTGGAACCTTGAGCTGGTGGAACCTTGAGCTGCTGGTGCTTCTGGAACCTTGAGCATCTGGAGCCTTGAGCTTCTGGAACCTTGAGCTGCTGGAGCCTTGAGCTGCTGGTGCTTGTGGAACCTTGAGCTGCTGGAGCCTTGAGCTCCTGGAAGCTTGAGCTGCTGGAACCTTGAGCTGCTGGAACCTTGAGCTGCTGGAACCTTGAGCTTCTGGAACCTTGAGCTGCTGGTGCTTCTGGAACCTTGAGCTGCTGGAACCTTGAGCTGCTGGTGCTTCTGGAACCTTGAGCTGCTGGAACCTTGAGCTGCTGGAACCTTGAGCTGCTGGAACCTTGAGCTGCTGGTGCTTCTGGAACCTTGAGCATCTGGAGCCTTGAGCTTCTGGAACCTTGAGCTGCTGGAGCCTTGAGCTGCTGGTGCTTCTGGAACCTTGAGCTGCTGGAACCTTGAGCTGCTGGAGCCTTGAGCTGCTGGTGCTTCTGTAACCTTGAGCTGCTGGAACCTTGAGCTGCTGCAGCCTTGAGCAGCTGGTGCTTCTGGAACCTTGAGCTGCTGGAACCTTGAGCTGCTGGTGCTTCTTGAACCTTGAGCTGCTGGAACCTTGAGCTGCTGGATCCTTGAACTGCTGGAACCTTGAGCTTCTGGAACCTTGAGCTGCTGGAACCTTGAGCTGCTGGTGCTTCTGGAACCTTGAGCTGCTGGAACCTTGAGCTGCTGGAGCCTTGAGCTGCTGGTGCTTCTGGAACCTTGAGCTGCTGGAACCTTGAGCTGCTGGAACCTTGAGCTGCTGAAACCTTGAGCTGCTGGAACCTTGAGCTGCTGGAGCTTTGAGCTGCTGGAGCTTCTGGAACCTTGAGCTTCTGGAACCTTGAGCATCTGGAGCCTTGAGCTTCTGGAACCTTGAGCTGTTGAAGCCTTGAGCTTCTGGAACCTTCAGCTGCTGGAGCCTTGAGCTTCTGGAACCTTGAGCTGCTGGAACCTTGAGCTGCTGGAACCTTGAGCTGCTGGTGCTTCTGGAACCTTGAGCTGCTGGAACCTTGAGCTGCTGGTGCTTCTGGAACCTTGAGCTGCTGGAACCTTGAGCTGCTGGAACCTTGAGCTGCTGGTGCTTCTGGAACCTTGAGCTGCTGGAACCTTGAGCTAATGGAACCTTGAGCTGCTGGTGCTTCTGGAACCTTGAGCTGCTGGAACCTTGAGCTGCTGGTGCTTCTGGAACCTTGAGCATCTGGAGCCTTGAGCTTCTGGAGCCTTGAGCATCTGGAGCCTTGAGCTTCTGGAACCTTGAGCTGCTGGAGCCTTGAGCTGCTGGTGCTTCTGGAACCTTGAGCTGCTGGAACCTTGAGCTGCTGGAACCTTGAGCTGCTGGTGCTTTCGGAACCTTGAGCTGCTGGAACCTTGAGCTGCTGGAACCTTGAGCTGCTGGTGCTTCTGGAACCTTGAGCTTCTGGAGCCTTGAGCTTCTGGAACCTTGAGCTGCTGGAGCCTTGAGCTGCTGGTGCTTCTGGAACCTTGAGCTGCTGGAACCTTGAGCTGCTGGTGCTTCTGGAACCTTGAGATGCTGGAACCTTGAGCTGCTGGAACCTTGAGCTGCTGGAGCCTTGAGCTGCTGGTGCTTCTGGAACCTTGAGCTGCTGGAGCCTTGAGCTGCTGGAACCTTGAGCTGCTGGAACCTTGAGCTGCTGGTGCTTCTGGAACCTTGAACTGCTGGAACCTTGAGCTGCTGGTGCTTCTGGAACTTTGAGCTGCTGGAACCTTGAGCTGCTCGAACCTTGAGCTGCTGGTGCTTCTGGAACCTTGAGCATCTGGAGCCTTGAGCTTCTGGAACCTTGAGCTGCTGGAACCTTGAGCTGCTGGAACCTTGAGCTGCTGGAACTTTGAGCTTCTGGAACCTTGAGCTGCTGGAGCCTTGAGCTGCTGGTGCTTCTGGAACCTTGAGCTGCTGGAACCTTGAGCTTCTGGAACCTCTAGCTTCTGGAGCCTTGAGCTGCTGTAACCTTGAGCTGCTGGAACATTGAGCTGCTGGAACCTTGAGCTGCTGGAACCTTGAGCTGCTGGTGCTTCTGGAACCTTGAGCATCTGGAGCCTTGAGCTTCTGGAACCTTGAGCTGCTGGAGCCTTGAGCTGCTGGTGCTTCTGGAACCTTGAGCTGCTGGAACCTTCAGCTGCTGGTGCTTCTGGAACCTTGAGCTGGTGGAACCTTGAGCTGCTGGTGCTTCTGGAACCTTGAGCATCTGGAGCCTTGAGCTTCTGGAACCTTGAGCTGCTGGAGCCTTGAGCTGCTGGTGCTTGTGGAACCTTGAGCTGCTGGAGCCTTGAGCTCCTGGAAGCTTGAGCTGCTGGAACCTTGAGCTGCTGGAACCTTGAGCTGCTGGAACCTTGAGCTTCTGGAACCTTGAGCTGCTGGTGCTTCTGGAACCTTGAGCTGCTGGAACCTTGAGCTGCTGGTGCTTCTGGAACCTTGAGCTGCTGGAACCTTGAGCTGCTGGAACCTTGAGCTGCTGGAACCTTGAGCTGCTGGTGCTTCTGGAACCTTGAGCATCTGGAGCCTTGAGCTTCTGGAACCTTGAGCTGCTGGAGCCTTGAGCTGCTGGTGCTTCTGGAACCTTGAGCTGCTGGAACCTTGAGCTGCTGGAGCCTTGAGCTGCTGGTGCTTCTGTAACCTTGAGCTGCTGGAACCTTGAGCTGCTGCAGCCTTGAGCAGCTGGTGCTTCTGGAACCTTGAGCTGCTGGAACCTTGAGCTGCTGGTGCTTCTTGAACCTTGAGCTGCTGGAACCTTGAGCTGCTGGATCCTTGAACTGCTGGAACCTTGAGCTTCTGGAACCTTGAGCTGCTGGAACCTTGAGCTGCTGGTGCTTCTGGAACCTTGAGCTGCTGGATCCTTGAGCTGCTGGAGCCTTGAGCTGCTGGTGCTTCTGGAACCTTGAGCTGCTGGAACCTTGAGCTGCTGGAACCTTGAGCTGCTGAAACCTTGAGCTGCTGGAACCTTGAGCTGCTGGAGCTTTGAGCTGCTGGAGCTTCTGGAACCTTGAGCTTCTGGAACCTTGAGCATCTGGAGCCTTGAGCTTCTGGAACCTTGAGCTGTTGAAGCCTTGAGCTTCTGGAACCTTCAGCTGCTGGAGCCTTGAGCTTCTGGAACCTTGAGCTGCTGGAACCTTGAGCTGCTGGAACCTTGAGCTGCTGGTGCTTCTGGAACCTTGAGCTGCTGGAACCTTGAGCTGCTGGTGCTTCTGGAACCTTGAGCTGCTGGAACCTTGAGCTGCTGGAACCTTGAGCTGCTGGTGCTTCTGGAACCTTGAGCTGCTGGAACCTTGAGCTAATGGAACCTTGAGCTGCTGGTGCTTCTGGAACCTTGAGCTGCTGGAACCTTGAGCTGCTGGTGCTTCTGGAACCTTGAGCATCTGGAGCCTTGAGCTTCTGGAGCCTTGAGCATCTGGAGCCTTGAGCTTCTGGAACCTTGAGCTGCTGGAGCCTTGAGCTGCTGGTGCTTCTGGAACCTTGAGCTGCTGGAACCTTGAGCTGCTGGAACCTTGAGCTGCTGGTGCTTTCGGAACCTTGAGCTGCTGGAACCTTGAGCTGCTGGTGCTTCTGGAACCTTGAGCTTCTGGAGCCTTGAGCTTCTGGAACCTTGAGCTGCTGGAGCCTTGAGCTGCTGGTGCTTCTGGAACCTTGAGCTGCTGGAACCTTGAGCTGCTGGTGCTTCTGGAACCTTGAGATGCTGGAACCTTGAGCTGCTGGAACCTTGAGCTGCTGGAGCCTTGAGCTGCTGGTGCTTCTGGAACCTTGAGCTGCTGGAGCCTTGAGCTGCTGGAACCTTGAGCTGCTGGAACCTTGAGCTGCTGGTGCTTCTGGAACCTTGAACTGCTGGAACCTTGAGCTGCTGGTGCTTCTGGAACTTTGAGCTGCTGGAACCTTGAGCTGCTCGAACCTTGAGCTGCTGGTGCTTCTGGAACCTTGAGCATCTGGAGCCTTGAGCTTCTGGAACCTTGAGCTGCTGGAACCTTGAGCTGCTGGAACCTTGAGCTGCTGGAACTTTGAGCTTCTGGAACCTTGAGCTGCTGGAGCCTTGAGCTGCTGGTGCTTCTGGAACCTTGAGCTGCTGGAACCTTGAGCTTCTGGAACCTCTAGCTTCTGGAGCCTTGAGCTGCTGTAACCTTGAGCTGCTGGAACATTGAGCTGCTGGAACCTTGAGCTGCTGGAACCTTGAGCTGCTGGTGCTTCTGGAACCTTGAGCATCTGGAGCCTTGAGCTTCTGGAACCTTGAGCTGCTGGAGCCTTGAGCTGCTGGTGCTTCTGGAACCTTGAGCTGCTGGAACCTTGAGCTGCTGCAGCCTTGAGCAGCTGGTGCTTCTGGAACCTTGAGCTGCTGGAACCTTGAGCTGCTGGTGCTTCTTGAACCTTGAGCTGCTGGAACCTTGAGCTGCTGGATCCTTGAACTGCTGGAACCTTGAGCTTCTGGAACCTTGAGCTGCTGGAACCTTGAGCTGCTGGTGCTTCTGGAACCTTCAGCTGCTGGAACCTTGAGCTGCTGGAGCCTTGAGCTGCTGGTGCTTCTGGAACCTTGAGCTGCTGGAACCTTGAGCTGCTGGAACCTTGAGCTGCTGGAACCTTGAGCTGCTGAAACCTTGAGCTGCTGGAACCTTGAGCTGCTGGAGCTTTGAGCTGCTGGAGCTTCTGGAACCTTGAGCTTCTGGAACCTTGAGCTGCTGGAGCCTTGAGCTTCTGGAACCTTGAGCTGTTGAAGCCTTGAGCTTCTGGAACCTTCAGCTGCTGGAGCCTTGAGCTTCTGGAACCTTGAGCTGCTGGAACCTTGAGCTGCTGGAACCTTGAGCTGCTGGTGCTTCTGGAACCTTGAGCTGCTGGAACCTTGAGCTGCTGGTGCTTCTGGAACCTTGAGCTGCTGGAACCTTGAGCTGCTGGAACCTTGAGCTGCTGGTGCTTCTGGAACCTTGAGCTGCTGGAACCTTGAGCTAATGGAACCTTGAGCTGCTGGTGCTTCTGGAACCTTGAGCTGCTGGAACCTTGAGCTGCTGGTGCTTCTGGAACCTTGAGCTTCTGGAGCCTTGAGCATCTGGAGCCTTGAGCTTCTGGAACCTTGAGCTGCTGGAGCCTTGAGCTGCTGGTGCTTCTGGAGCCTTGAGCTGCTGGAACCTTGAGCTGCTGGAACCTTGAGCTGCTGGTGCTTTCGGAACCTTGAGCTGCTGGAACCTTGAGCTGCTGGAACCTTGAGCTGCTGGTGCTTCTGGAACCTTGAGCATCTGGAGCCTTGAGCTTCTGGAACCTTGAGCTGCTGGAGCCTTGAGCTGCTGGTGCTTCTGGAACCTTGAGCTGCTGGAACCTTGAGCTGCTGGTGCTTCTGGAACCTTGAGATGCTGGAACCTTGAGCTGCTGGAACCTTGAGCTGCTGGAGCCCTGAGCTGCTGGTGCTTCTGGAACCTTGAGCTGCTGGAGCCTTGAGCTGCTGGAACCTTGAGCTGCTGGAACCTTGAGCTGCTGGTGCTTCTGGAACCTTGAACTGCTGGAACCTTGAGCTGCTGGTGCTTCTGGAACCTTGAGCTGCTGGAACCTTGAGCTGCTGGTGCTTCTGGAACCTTGAGCATCTGGAGCCTTGAGCTTCTGGAACCTTGAGCTGCTGGAGCCTTGAGCTGCTGGTGCTTCTGGAACCTTGAGCTGCTGGAACCTTGAGCTGCTGGAACCTTGAGCTGCTGGAACTTTGAGCTTCTGGAACCTTGAGCTGCTGGAGCCTTGAGCTGCTGGAACCTTGAGCTTCTGGAACCTCTAGCTTCTGGAGCCTTGAGCTGCTGGAACATTGAGCTGCTGGAACCTTGAGCTGCTGGTGCTTCTGGAACCTTGAGCTTCTGGAGCCTTGAGCATCTGGAGCCTTGAGCTTCTGGAACCTTGAGCTGCTGGAGCCTTGAGCTGCTGGTGCTTCTGGAGCCTTGAGCTGCTGGAACCTTGAGCTGCTGGAACCTTGAGCTGCTGGTGCTTTCGGAACCTTGAGCTGCTGGAACCTTGAGCTGCTGGAACCTTGAGCTGCTGGTGCTTCTGGAACCTTGAGCATCTGGAGCCTTGAGCTTCTGGAACCTTGAGCTGCTGGAGCCTTGAGCTGCTGGTGCTTCTGGAACCTTGAGCTGCTGGAACCTTGAGCTGCTGGTGCTTCTGGAACCTTGAGATGCTGGAACCTTGAGCTGCTGGAACCTTGAGCTGCTGGAGCCCTGAGCTGCTGGTGCTTCTGGAACCTTGAGCTGCTGGAGCCTTGAGCTGCTGGAACCTTGAGCTGCTGGAACCTTGAGCTGCTGGTGCTTCTGGAACCTTGAACTGCTGGAACCTTGAGCTGCTGGTGCTTCTGGAACCTTGAGCTGCTGGAACCTTGAGCTGCTGGTGCTTCTGGAACCTTGAGCATCTGGAGCCTTGAGCTTCTGGAACCTTGAGCTGCTGGAGCCTTGAGCTGCTGGTGCTTCTGGAACCTTGAGCTGCTGGAACCTTGAGCTGCTGGAACCTTGAGCTGCTGGAACTTTGAGCTTCTGGAACCTTGAGCTGCTGGAGCCTTGAGCTGCTGGAACCTTGAGCTTCTGGAACCTCTAGCTTCTGGAGCCTTGAGCTGCTGGAACATTGAGCTGCTGGAACCTTGAGCTGCTGGAACCTTGAGCTGCTGGTGCTTCTGGAACCTTGAGCATCTGGAGCCTTGAGCTTCTGGAACCTTGAGCTGCTGGAGCCTTGAGCTGCTGGTGCTTCTGGAACCTTGAGCTGCTGGAGCCTTGAGCTGCTGGTGCTTCTGGAACCTTGAGCTGCTGGAACCTTGAGCTGCTGCAGCCTTGAGCTGCTGGTGCTTCTGGAACCTTGAGCTGCGGGAACCTTGAGCTGCTGGTGCTTCTTGAACCTTGAGCTGCTGGAACCTTGAGCTGCTGGAGCCTTGAACTGCTGGAACCTTGAGCTTCTGGAACCTTGAGCTGCTGGAACATTGAGCTGCTGTTGCTTCTGGAACCTTGAGCTGCTTGAACCTTGAGCTGCTGGAGCCTTGAGCTGCTGGTGCTTCTGGAACCTTGAGCTGCTGGAACCTTGAGCTGCTGGAACCTTCAGCTGCTGGAACCTTGAGCTGCTGGAACTTTGAGCATCTGGAGCCTTGAGCTGCTGGAACCTTGAGCTGCTGGAACCTTGAGCTTCTGGAACCTCTAGCTTCTGGAGCCTTGAGCTGCTGTAACCTTGAGCTGCTGGAACCTTGAGCTGCTGAAGCCTTGAGCTTCTGGAAACTTGAGCTGCTGGAGCCTTGAGCTTCTGGAACCTCTAGCTGCTGGAACCTTGAGATGCTGGAACCTTGAGCTGTTGGAACCTTGAGCTGCTGGAACCTTGAGCTGCTGGTGCTTCTGGAACCTTGAGCTGCTGGAACCTTGAGCTGCTGGTGCTTCTGGAATCTTGAGCTGCTGGTGCTTCTGGAACCTTGAGCTGCTGGAACCTTGAGCTGCTGGTGCTTCTGGAACCTTGAGCTGCTGAAGCCTTGAGCTTCTGGAAACTTGAGCTGCTGGAGTCTTGAGCTTCTGGAACCTCTAGCTGCTGGAACCTTGAGCTGCTGGAACCTTGAGCTGTTGGAACCTTGAGCTGCTGGAACCTTGAGCTGCTGGTGCTTCTGGAACCTTGAGCTGCTGGAACCTTGAGCTGCTGGTGCTTCTGGAACCTTGAGCTGCTGGACCCTTGAGCTGCTGGTGCTTCTGGAACCTTGAGCTGCTGGAACCTTGAGCTGCTGGTGCTTCTGGAACCTTGAGCATCTGGAGCCTTGAGCTTCTGGAACCTTGAACTGCTGGAGCCTTGAGCTGCTGGTGCTTCTGGAACCTTGAGCTGCTGGAGCCTTGTGCTGCTGGAACCTTGAGCTGCTGGAACCTTGAGCTGCTGGTGCTTCTGAAACCTTGAGCTGCTGGAACCTTGAGCTGCTGGAACCTTGAGCTGCTGGTGCTTCTGGAACCTTGAGCTGCTGGAACCTTGAGCTGCTGGTGCTTCTGGAACCTTGAGCTGCTGGAACCTTGAGCTGCTGGTGCTTCTGGAACCTTGAGCTTCTGGAATCTTGAGCTGCTGGAACCTTGAGCTTCTGGAGCCTTGAGCTGCTGGAACCTTGAAGTGCTGGAGCCTTTTAACTGCTGGAACCTTGAGCTGCTGGAACCTTGAGCTGCTGGAACCTTGAGCTGCTGGAGCGTTGAGCTGCTGGTGCTTCTGGAACCTTGAGCTTCTGGAACTTTGAGCTTCTGGAACCTTGAGCTGCTGGAGCCTTGAGCTTCTGGAACCTTGAGCTGCTGAAGCCTTGAGCTGCTGGAACCTTGAGCTGCTGGTGCTTCTGGAACCTTGAGCTGCTGGAACCTTGAGCTGCTGGTGCTTCTGGAACCTTGAGCTGCTGGAACCTTGAGCTTCTGGTGCTTCTGGAACCTTGAGCTTCTGGAACCTTGAGCTGCTGGTGCTTCTGGAACCTTGAGCATCTGGAGCCTTGAGCCTCTGGAACCTTGAGCTGCTGGAGCCTTGAGCTGCTGGTGCTTCTGGAACCTTGAGCTGCTGGAACCTTGAGCTGCTGGTGCTTCTGGAACCTTGATCTGCTGGAACCTTGAGCTGCTGGTGCTTCTGGAACCTTGAGCATCGGGAGCCTTGAGCTTCTGGAACCTTGAGCTGCTGGAGCCTTGAGCTGCTGGTGCTTCTGGAACCTTGAGCTGCTGGAGCCTTGAGCTCCTGGAACATTGAGCTGCTGGAACCTTGAGCTGCTGGAACCTTGAGCTTCTGGAACCTTGAGCTGCTGGTGCTTCTGGAACCTTGAGCTGCTGGAACCTTGAGCTGCTGGTGCTTCTGGAAACTTGAGCTTCTGGAGCCTTGAGCTGCTGGAACCTTGAGCTGCTGGTGCTTCTGGAACCTTGAGCATCTGGAGCCTTGAGCCTCTGGAACCTTGAGCTGCTGGAGCCTTGAGCTGCTGGTGCTTCTGGAACCTTGAGCTGCTGGAACCTTGAGCTGCTGGTGCTTCTGGAACCTTGAGCTGCTGGAACCTTGAGCTGCTGGAACCTTGAGCTGCTGGTGCTTCTGGAACCTTGAGCATCTGGAGCCTTGAGCTTCTGGAACCTTGAGCTGCTGGATCCTTGAGCTGCTGGTGCTTCTGGAGCCTTGAGCTGCTGGAACCTTGAAGTGCTGGAGCCTTGAGCTGCTGGAACCTTGAGCTGCTGGAACCTTGAGCTGCTGGAACCTTGAGCTGCTGGAGCTTTGAGCTGCTGGTGCTTCTGGAACCTTGAGCTTCTGGAACCTTGAACTGCTGGAACCTTGAGCTGCTGGAACCTTGAGCTTCTGGTGCTTCTGGAACCTTGAGCTTCTGGAACCTTGAGCTGCTGGTGCTTCTGGAACCTTGAGCATCTGGAGCCTTGAGCCTCTGGAACCTTGAGCTGCTGGAGCCTTGAGCTGCTGGTGCTTCTGGAAGCTTGAGCTGCTGGAACCTTGAGCTGCTGGTGCTTCTGGAACCTTGAGCTGCTGGAACCTTGAGCTGCTGGTGCTTCTGGAACCTTGAGCATCGGGAGCCTTGAGCTTCTGGAACCTTGAGCTGCTGGAGCCTTGAGCTGCTGGTGCTTCTGGAACCTTGAGCTGCTGGAGCCTTGAGCTCCTGGAACATTGAGCTGCTGGAACCTTGAACTGCTGGAACCTTGAGCTTCTGGAACCTTGAGCTGCTGGTGCTTCTGGAACCTTGAGCTGCTGGAACCTTGAGCTGCTGGTGCTTCTGGAAACTTGAGCTTCTGGAGCCTTGAGCTGCTGGAACCTTGAGCTGCTGGTGCTTCTGGAACCTTGAGCATCTGGAGCCTTGAGCCTCTGGAACCTTGAGCTGCTGGAGCCTTGAGCTGCTGGTGCTTCTGGAACCTTGAGCTGCTGGAACCTTGAGCTGCTGGTGCTTCTGGAACCTTGAGCTGCTGGAACCTTGAGCTGCTGGAACCTTGAGCTGCTGGTGCTTCTGGAACCTTGAGCATCTGGAGCCTTGAGCTTCTGGAACCTTGAGCTGCTGGATCCTTGAGCTGCTGGTGCTTCTGGAGCCTTGAGCTGCTGGAACCTTGAAGTGCTGGAGCCTTGAGCTGCTGGAACCTTGAGCTGCTGGAACCTTGAGCTGCTGGAACCTTGAGCTGCTGGAGCTTTGAGCTGCTGGTGCTTCTGGAACCTTGAGCTTCTGGAACCTTGAGCTGCTGGAGCCTTGAGCTTCTGGAACCTTGAGCTGCTGAAGCCTTGAGCTGCTGGAACCTTGAGCTGCTGGTGCTTCTGGAACCTTGAGCTGCTGGAACCTTGAGCTGCTGGTGCTTCTTGAACCTTGAGCATCTGGAGCCTTGAGCTTCTGGAACCTTGAGCTGCTGGAGCCTTGAGCTGCTGGTGCTTCTGGAACCTTGAGCTGCTGGAACATTGAGCTGCTGGTGCTTCTGGAACCTTGAGCTGCTGGAACCTTGAGCTGCTGGAACCTTGAGCTGCTGGTGCTTCTGGAACCTTGAGCATCTGGAGCCTTGAGCTTCTGGAACCTTGAGCTGCTGGTGCTTCTGGAACCTTGAGCTGCTGGAACCTTGAGCTGCTGGAACCTTGAGCTGCTGGTGCTTCTGGAAGCTTGAGCTGCTGGTGCTTCTGGAACCTTGAGCTGCTGGAACCTTGAGCTGCTGGTGCTTCTGGAGCCTTGAGCTGCTGGAACCTTGAGCTGCTGGTGCTTCTGGAATCTTGAGCTTCTGGAACCTTGAGCTGCTGGAACCTTGACTTCTAGGAGCCTTGAGCTGCTGGAACCTTGAAGTGCTGGAGCCTTGAGCTGCTGGAACCTTGAGCTGCTGGAACCTTTTGCTGCTGGAACCTTGAGCTTCTGGTGCTTCTGGAACCTTGAGCTGCTGGTGCTTCTGGAACCTTGAGCTGCTGGAACCTTGAGCTGCTGGTGCTTCTGGAATCTTGAGCTTCTGAAACCTTGAGCTGCTGGAACCTTGACTTCTAGGAGCCTTGAGCTGCTGGAACCTTGAGCTGCTGGTGCTTCTGGAACCTTGAGCTGCTGGAACCTTGAGCTGCTGGAACATTGAGCTGCTGGTGCTTCTGGAACCTTGAGCATCTGGAGCCTTGAGCTTCTGGAACCTTGAGCTGCTGGAGCCTTGAGCTGCTGGTGCTTCAGGAACCTTGAGCTGCTGGAGCCTTGAGCTCCTGGAAGCTTGAGCTGCTGTAACCTTGAGCTGCTGGAACCTTGTGCTTCTGGAACCTTGAGCTGCTGGTGCTTCTGGAACCTTGAGCTGCTGGTGCTTCTGGAACCTTGAGCTGCTGGAACCTTGAGCTGCTGGTGCTTCTGGAACCTTGAGCTGCTGGAGCCTTGAGCTGCTGGAACCTTCAGCTGCTGGTGCTTCTGGAACCTTGAGCTGCTGGAACCTTGAGCTGCTGGAACCTTGAGCTGCTGGTGCTTCTGGAACCTTGAGCTGCTGGAACCTTGAGCTGCTGGAGCCTTGTGCTGCTGGTGCTTCTGGAACCTTTTGCATCTGGAGCCTTGAGCTTCTGGAACCTTGAGCTGCTGGAGCCTTGAGCTGCTGGAACGTTGAGCTGCTGGAACCTTGGGCTTCTGGAACCTTGAGCTGCTGGTGCTTCTGGAACCTTGAGCTGCTGGAACCTTGAGCTGCTGGTGCTTCTGGAACCTTGAGCTGTTGGAACCTTGAGCTGCTGGTGCTTCTGGAACCTTGAGCTTCTGGAGCCTTGAGCTGCTGGTGCTTCTGGAACCTTGAGCTGCTGGAACCTTGAGCTGCTGGTGCTTCTGGAACCTTGAGCTGCTGGAACCTTGAGCTGCTGGAACCTTGAGCTGCTGGTGCTTCTGGAACCTTGAGCATCTGGAGCCTTGAGCTTCTGGAACCTTGAGCTGCTGGAGCCATGAGCTGCTGGTGCTTCTGGAACCTTGAGCTGCTGGAGCCTTGAGCTCCTGGAACCTTGAGCTGCTGGAACCTTGAGCTGCTGGAACCTTGAGCTTCTGGAACCTTGAGCTGCTGGTGCTTCTGGAACCTTGAGCTGCTGGAACCTTGAGCTTCTGGTGCTTCTGGAACCTTGAGCTGCTGGTGCTTCTGGAACCTTGAGCTGCTGGAACCTTGAGCTGCTGGTGCTTCTGGAACCTTGAGCATCTGGAGCCTTGAGCTTCTGGAACCTTGAGCTGCTGGAGCCTTGAGCTGCTGGTGCTTCTGGAACCTTGAGCTGCTGGAACATTGAGCTGCTGGTGCTTCTGGAACCTTGAGCTGCTGGAACCTTGAGCTGCTGGAACCTTGAGCTGCTGGTGCTTCTGGAACCTTGAGCATCTGGAGCCTTGAGCTTCTGGAACCTTGAGCTGCTGGTGCTTCTGGAACCTTGAGCTGCTGGAACCTTGAGCTGCTGGAACCTTGAGCTGCTGGTGCTTCTGGAAGCTTGAGCTGCTGGTGCTTCTGGAACCTTGAGCTGCTGGAACCTTGAGCTGCTGGTGCTTCTGGAGCCTTGAGCTGCTGGAACCTTGAGCTGCTGGTGCTTCTGGAATCTTGAGCTTCTGGAACCTTGAGCTGCTGGAACCTTGACTTCTAGGAGCCTTGAGCTGCTGGAACCTTGAAGTGCTGGAGCCTTGAGCTGCTGGAACCTTGAGCTGCTGGAACCTTTTGCTGCTGGAACCTTGAGCTTCTGGTGCTTCTGGAACCTTGAGCTGCTGGTGCTTCTGGAACCTTGAGCTGCTGGAACCTTGAGCTGCTGGTGCTTCTGGAATCTTGAGCTTCTGGAACCTTGAGCTGCTGGAACCTTGACTTCTAGGAGCCTTGAGCTGCTGGAACCTTGAGCTGCTGGTGCTTCTGGAACCTTGAGCTGCTGGAACCTTGAGCTGCTGGAACATTGAGCTGCTGGTGCTTCTGGAACCTTGAGCATCTGGAGCCTTGAGCTTCTGGAACCTTGAGCTGCTGGAGCCTTGAGCTGCTGGTGCTTCAGGAACCTTGAGCTGCTGGAGCCTTGAGCTCCTGGAAGCTTGAGCTGCTGTAACCTTGAGCTGCTGGAACCTTGTGCTTCTGGAACCTTGAGCTGCTGGTGCTTCTGGAACCTTGAGCTGCTGGTGCTTCTGGAACCTTGAGCTGCTGGAACCTTGAGCTGCTGGTGCTTCTGGAACCTTGAGCTGCTGGAGCCTTGAGCTGCTGGAACCTTCAGCTGCTGGTGCTTCTGGAACCTTGAGCTGCTGGAACCTTGAGCTGCTGGAACCTTGAGCTGCTGGTGCTTCTGGAACCTTGAGCTGCTGGAACCTTGAGCTGCTGGAGCCTTGTGCTGCTGGTGCTTCTGGAACCTTTTGCATCTGGAGCCTTGAGCTTCTGGAACCTTGAGCTGCTGGAGCCTTGAGCTGCTGGAACGTTGAGCTGCTGGAACCTTGGGCTTCTGGAACCTTGAGCTGCTGGTGCTTCTGGAACCTTGAGCTGCTGGAACCTTGAGCTGCTGGTGCTTCTGGAACCTTGAGCTGTTGGAACCTTGAGCTGCTGGTGCTTCTGGAACCTTGAGCTTCTGGAGCCTTGAGCTGCTGGTGCTTCTGGAACCTTGAGCTGCTGGAACCTTGAGCTGCTGGTGCTTCTGGAACCTTGAGCTGCTGGAACCTTGAGCTGCTGGAACCTTGAGCTGCTGGTGCTTCTGGAACCTTGAGCATCTGGAGCCTTGAGCTTCTGGAACCTTGAGCTGCTGGAGCCATGAGCTGCTGGTGCTTCTGGAACCTTGAGCTGCTGGAGCCTTGAGCTCCTGGAACCTTGAGCTGCTGGAACCTTGAGCTGCTGGAACCTTGAGCTTCTGGAACCTTGAGCTGCTGGTGCTTCTGGAACCTTGAGCTGCTGGAACCTTGAGCTTCTGGTGCTTCTGGAACCTTGAGCTGCTGGTGCTTCTGGAACCTTGAGCTGCTGGAACCTTGAGCTGCTGGTGCTTCTGGAATCTTGAGCTTCTGGAACCTTGAGCTGCTGGAACCTTGACTTCTAGGAGCCTTGAGCTGCTGGAACCTTGAGCTGCTGGTGCTTCTGGAACCTTGAGCTGCTGGAACCTTGAGCTGCTGGAACATTGAGCTGCTGGTGCTTCTGGAACCTTGAGCATCTGGAGCCTTGAGCTTCTGGAACCTTGAGCTGCTGGAGCCTTGAGCTCCTGGAAGCTTGAGCTGCTGGAACCTTGAGCTGCTGGAACCTTGTGCTTCTGGAACCTTGAGCTGCTGGTGCTTCTGGAACCTTGAGCTGCTGGAACCTTGAGCTGCTGGAACCTTGAGCTGCTGGTGCTTCTGGAACCTTGAGCTGCTGGTGCTTCTGGAACCTTGAGCTGCTGGAACCTTGAGCTGCTGGTGCTTCTGGAACCTTGAGCTGCTGGAACCTTGAGCTGCTGGTGCTTCTGGAACCTTGAGCTTCTGGAACCTTGAGCTGCTGGAACCTTGACTTCTGGAGCCTTGAGCTGCTGGAACCTTGAAGTGCTGGAGCCTTGAGCTGCTGGAACCTTGAGCTGCTGGAACCTTGAGCTGTTGGAACCTTGAGCTGCTGGAGCTTTGAGCTGCTGGTGCTTCTGGAACCTTGAGTTTCTGGAACCTTGAGCTTCTGGAACCTTGAGCTGCTGGAGCCTTGAGCTTCTGGAACCTTGAGCTGCTGAAGCCTTGAGCTTCTGGAACCTTGAGCTGCTGGAGCCTTGAGCTTCTGGAACCTTGAGCTGCTGGAACCTTGAGCTGCTGGAACCTTGAGCTGCTGGAACCTTGAGCTGCTGGTGCTTCTGGAACCTTGAGCTGCTGGAACCTTGAGCTGCTGGTGCTTCTGGAACCTTGAGCTGCTGGAACCTTGAGCTGCTGGTGCTTCTGGAACCTTGAGCTGCTGGAACCTTGAGCTGCTGGTGCTTCTGGAACCTTGAGCATCTGGAGCCTTGAGCTTCTGGAACCTTGAGCTGCTGGAGCCTTGAGCTGCTGGTGCTTCTGGAACCTTGAGCTGCTGGAACATTGAGCTGCTGGTGCTTCTGAAACCTTGAGCTGCTGGAACCTTGAGCTGCTGGAACCTTGAGCTGCTGGTGCTTCTGGAACCTTGAGCATCTGGAGCCTTGAGCTTCTGGAACCTTGAGCTGCTGGTGCTTCTGGAACCTTGAGCTGCTGGAACCTTGAGCTGCTGGAACCTTGAGCTGCTGGTGCTTCTGGAAGCTTGAGCTGCTGGTGCTTCTGGAACCTTGAGCTGCTGGAACCTTGAGCTGCTGGTGCTTCTGGAACCTTGAGCTGCTGGAACCTTGAGCTGCTGGTGCTTCTGGAATCTTGAGCTTCTGGAACCTTGAGCTGCTGGAACCTTGACTTCTAGGAGCCTTGAGCTGCTGGAACCTTGAAGTGCTGGAGCCTTGAGCTGCTGGAACCTTGAGCTGCTGGAACCTTTTGCTGCTGGAACCTTGAGCTGCTGGAGCTTTGAGCTGCTGGTGCTTCTGGAACCTTGAGCTTCTGGAACCTTGAGCTTCTGGTGCTTCTGGAACCTTGAGCTGCTGGAACCTTGAGCTGCTGGTGCTTCTGGAACCTTGAGCTGCTGGAACCTTGAGCTGCTGGAACCTTGAGCTGCTGGTGCTTCTGGAACCTTGAGCTGCTGGAACCTTGAGCTGCTGGAACCTTGAGCTGCTGGTGCTTCTGGAACCTTGAGCATCTGGAGCCTTGAGCTTCTGGAACTTTGAGCTGCTGGAGCCTTGAGCTGCTGGTGCTTCTGGAACCTTGAGCTGCTGGAGCCTTGAGCTGCTGGAACCTTCAGCTGCTGGTGCTTCTGGAACCTTGAGCTGCTGGAACCTTGAGCTGCTGGAACCTTGAGCTGCTGGTGCTTCTGGAACCTTGAGCTGCTGGAACCTTGAGCTGCTGGTGCTTCTGGAACCTTGAGCTTCTTGAACCTTGAGCTGCTGGAACCTTGAGCTTCTGGAGCCTTGAGCTGCTGGAACCTTGAAGTGCTGGAGCCTTGAGCTGCTGGAACCTTGAGCTGCTGGAACCTTGAGCTGCTGGAACCTTGAGCTGCTGGAGCTTTGAGCTGCTGGTGCTTCTGGAACCTTGAGCTTCTGGAACCTTGAGCTGCTGGAGCCTTGAGATTCTAGAACCTTGAGCTGCTGAAGCCTTGAGCTTCTGGAACCTTGAGCTGCTGGTGCTTCTGGAACCTTGAGCATCTGGAGCCTTGAGCTTCTGGAACCTTGAGCTGCTGGTGCTTCTGGAACCTTGAGCTGCTGGAACCTTGAGCTGCTGGAACCTTGAGCTGCTGGTGCTTCTGGAAGCTTGAGCTGCTGGTGCTTCTGGAACCTTGAGCTGCTGGAACCTTGAGCTGCTGGTGCTTCTGGAACCTTGAGCTGCTGGAACCTTGAGCTGCTGGTGCTTCTGGAATCTTGAGCTTCTGGAACCTTGAGCTGCTGGAACCTTGACTTCTAGGAGCCTTGAGCTGCTGGAACCTTGAAGTGCTGGAGCCTTGAGCTGCTGGAGCTTTGAGCTGCTGGTGCTTCTGGAACCTTGAGCTTCTGGAACCTTGAGCTTCTGGTGCTTCTGGAACCTTGAGCTGCTGGAACCTTGAGCTGCTGGTGCTTCTGGAACCTTGAGCTGCTGGAACCTTGAGCTGCTGGAACCTTGAGCTGCTGGTGCTTCTGGAACCTTGAGCTGCTGGAACCTTGAGCTGCTGGAACCTTGAGCTGCTGGTGCTTCTGGAACCTTGAGCATCTGGAGCCTTGAGCTTCTGGAACTTTGAGCTGCTGGAGCCTTGAGCTGCTGGTGCTTCTGGAACCTTGAGCTGCTGGAGCCTTGAGCTGCTGGAACCTTCAGCTGCTGGTGCTTCTGGAACCTTGAGCTGCTGGAACCTTGAGCTGCTGGAACCTTGAGCTGCTGGTGCTTCTGGAACCTTGAGCTGCTGGAACCTTGAGCTGCTGGAACCTTGTGCTGCTGGTGCTTCTGGAACCTTTTGCATCTGGAGCCTTGAGCTTCTGGAACCTTGAGCTGCTGGAGCCTTGAGCTGCTGGAACGTTGAGCTGCTGGAACCTTGAGCTGCTGGTGCTTCTGGAACCTTGAGCTGCTGGTGCTTCTGGAACCTTGAGCTGCTGGAACCTTGAGCTGCTGGTGCTTCTGGAACCTTGAGCTGTTGGAACCTTGAGCTGCTGGTGCTTCTGGAACCTTGAGCTGCTGGAGCCTTGAGCTGCTGGTGCT
This sequence comes from Cyprinodon diabolis, assembly GCA_030533445.1. Lineage (NCBI taxonomy): Eukaryota > Metazoa > Chordata > Actinopteri > Cyprinodontiformes > Cyprinodontidae > Cyprinodon > Cyprinodon diabolis. The sequence goes on from JARPUW010000553.1 coordinate 381,351, forward strand.
TCTGGAACCTTGAGCTGCTGGAACCTTGAGCTTCTGGTGCTTCTGGAACCTTGAGCTTCTGGAACCTTGAGCTGCTGGTGCTTCTGGAACCTTGAGCATCTGGAGCCTTGAGCCTCTGGAACCTTGAGCTGCTGGAGCCTTGAGCTGCTGGTGCTTCTGGAACCTTGAGCTGCTGGAACCTTGAGCTGCTGGTGCTTCTGGAACCTTGAGCTGCTGGAACCTTGAGCTGCTGGTGCTTCTGGAACCTTGAGCATCGGGAGCCTTGAGCTTCTGGAACCTTGAGCTGCTGGAGCCTTGAGCTGCTGGTGCTTCTGGAACCTTGAGCTGCTGGAGCCTTGAGCTCCTGGAACATTGAGCTGCTGGAACCTTGAGCTGCTGGAACCTTGAGCTTCTGGAACCTTGAGCTGCTGGTGCTTCTGGAACCTTGAGCTGCTGGAACCTTGAGCTGCTGGTGCTTCTGGAAACTTGAGCTTCTGGAGCCTTGAGCTGCTGGAACCTTGAGCTGCTGGTGCTTCTGGAACCTTGAGCATCTGGAGCCTTGAGCCTCTGGAACCTTGAGCTGCTGGAGCCTTGAGCTGCTGGTGCTTCTGGAACCTTGAGCTGCTGGAACCTTGAGCTGCTGGAACCTTGAGCTGCTGGAACCTTGAGCTGCTGGTGCTTCTGGAACCTTGAGCATCTGGAGCCTTGAGCTTCTGGAACCTTGAGCTGCTGGATCCTTGAGCTGCTGGTGCTTCTGGAGCCTTGAGCTGCTGGAACCTTGAAGTGCTGGAGCCTTGAGCTGCTGGAACCTTGAGCTGCTGGAACCTTGAGCTGCTGGAACCTTGAGCTGCTGGAGCTTTGAGCTGCTGGTGCTTCTGGAACCTTGAGCTTCTGGAACCTTGAGCTGCTGGAACCTTGAGCTGCTGGAACCTTGAGCTTCTGGTGCTTCTGGAACCTTGAGCTTCTGGAACCTTGAGCTGCTGGTGCTTCTGGAACCTTGAGCATCTGGAGCCTTGAGCCTCTGGAACCTTGAGCTGCTGGAGCCTTGAGCTGCTGGTGCTTCTGGAACCTTGAGCTGCTGGAACCTTGAGCTGCTGGTGCTTCTGGAACCTTGAGCTGCTGGAACCTTGAGCTGCTGGTGCTTCTGGAACCTTGAGCATCGGGAGCCTTGAGCTTCTGGAACCTTGAGCTGCTGGAGCCTTGAGCTGCTGGTGCTTCTGGAACCTTGAGCTGCTGGAGCCTTGAGCTCCTGGAACATTGAGCTGCTGGAACCTTGAGCTGCTGGAACCTTGAGCTTCTGGAACCTTGAGCTGCTGGTGCTTCTGGAACCTTGAGCTGCTGGAACCTTGAGCTGCTGGTGCTTCTGGAAACTTGAGCTTCTGGAGCCTTGAGCTGCTGGAACCTTGAGCTGCTGGTGCTTCTGGAACCTTGAGCATCTGGAGCCTTGAGCCTCTGGAACCTTGAGCTGCTGGAGCCTTGAGCTGCTGGTGCTTCTGGAACCTTGAGCTGCTGGAACCTTGAGCTGCTGGTGCTTCTGGAACCTTGAGCTGCTGGAACCTTGAGCTGCTGGAACCTTGAGCTGCTGGTGCTTCTGGAACCTTGAGCATCTGGAGCCTTGAGCTTCTGGAACCTTGAGCTGCTGGATCCTTGAGCTGCTGGTGCTTCTGGAGCCTTGAGCTGCTGGAACCTTGAAGTGCTGGAGCCTTGAGCTGCTGGAACCTTGAGCTGCTGGAACCTTGAGCTGCTGGAACCTTGAGCTGCTGGAGCTTTGAGCTGCTGGTGCTTCTGGAACCTTGAGCTTCTGGAACCTTGAGCTGCTGGAGCCTTGAGCTTCTGGAACCTTGAGCTGCTGAAGCCTTGAGCTGCTGGAACCTTGAGCTGCTGGTGCTTCTGGAACCTTGAGCTGCTGGAACCTTGAGCTGCTGGTGCTTCTGGAACCTTGAGCATCTGGAGCCTTGAGCTTCTGGAACCTTGAGCTGCTGGAGCCTTGAGCTGCTGGTGCTTCTGGAACCTTGAGCTGCTGGAACATTGAGCTGCTGGTGCTTCTGGAACCTTGAGCTGCTGGAACCTTGAGCTGCTGGAACCTTGAGCTGCTGGTGCTTCTGGAACCTTGAGCATCTGGAGCCTTGAGCTTCTGGAACCTTGAGCTGCTGGTGCTTCTGGAACCTTGAGCTGCTGGAACCTTGAGCTGCTGGAACCTTGAGCTGCTGGTGCTTCTGGAAGCTTGAGCTGCTGGTGCTTCTGGAACCTTGAGCTGCTGGAACCTTGAGCTGCTGGTGCTTCTGGAGCCTTGAGCTGCTGGAACCTTGAGCTGCTGGTGCTTCTGGAATCTTGAGCTTCTGGAACCTTGAGCTGCTGGAACCTTGACTTCTAGGAGCCTTGAGCTGCCGGAACCTTGAAGTGCTGGAGCCTTGAGCTGCTGGAACCTTGAGCTGCTGGAACCTTTTGCTGCTGGAACCTTGAGCTTCTGGTGCTTCTGGAACCTTGAGCTGCTGGTGCTTCTGGAACCTTGAGCTGCTGGAACCTTGAGCTGCTGGTGCTTCTGGAATCTTGAGCTTCTGGAACCTTGAGCTGCTGGAACCTTGACTTCTAGGAGCCTTGAGCTGCTGGAACCTTGAGCTGCTGGTGCTTCTGGAACCTTGAGCTGCTGGAACCTTGAGCTGCTGGAACATTGAGCTGCTGGTGCTTCTGGAACCTTGAGCATCTGGAGCCTTGAGCTTCTGGAACCTTGAGCTGCTGGAGCCTTGAGCTGCTGGTGCTTCAGGAACCTTGAGCTGCTGGAGCCTTGAGCTCCTGGAAGCTTGAGCTGCTGTAACCTTGAGCTGCTGGAACCTTGTGCTTCTGGAACCTTGAGCTGCTGGTGCTTCTGGAACCTTGAGCTGCTGGTGCTTCTGGAACCTTGAGCTGCTGGAACCTTGAGCTGCTGGTGCTTCTGGAACCTTGAGCTGCTGGAGCCTTGAGCTGCTGGAACCTTCAGCTGCTGGTGCTTCTGGAACCTTGAGCTGCTGGAACCTTGAGCTGCTGGAACCTTGAGCTGCTGGTGCTTCTGGAACCTTGAGCTGCTGGAACCTTGAGCTGCTGGAGCCTTGTGCTGCTGGTGCTTCTGGAACCTTTTGCATCTGGAGCCTTGAGCTTCTGGAACCTTGAGCTGCTGGAGCCTTGAGCTGCTGGAACGTTGAGCTGCTGGAACCTTGGGCTTCTGGAACCTTGAGCTGCTGGTGCTTCTGGAACCTTGAGCTGCTGGAACCTTGAGCTGCTGGTGCTTCTGGAACCTTGAGCTGTTGGAACCTTGAGCTGCTGGTGCTTCTGGAACCTTGAGCTTCTGGAGCCTTGAGCTGCTGGTGCTTCTGGAACCTTGAGCTGCTGGAACCTTGAGCTGCTGGTGCTTCTGGAACCTTGAGCTGCTGGAACCTTGAGCTGCTGGAACCTTGAGCTGCTGGTGCTTCTGGAACCTTGAGCATCTGGAGCCTTGAGCTCCTGGAACCTTGAGCTGCTGGAACCTTGAGCTGCTGGAACCTTGAGCTTCTGGTGCTTCTGGAACCTTGAGCTGCTGGTGCTTCTGGAACCTTGAGCTGCTGGAACCTTGAGCTGCTGGTGCTTCTGGAATCTTGAGCTTCTGGAACCTTGAGCTGCTGGAACCTTGACTTCTAGGAGCCTTGAGCTGCTGGAACCTTGAGCTGCTGGTGCTTCTGGAACCTTGAGCTGCTGGAACCTTGAGCTGCTGGAACATTGAGCTGCTGGTGCTTCTGGAACCTTGAGCATCTGGAGCCTTGAGCTTCTGGAACCTTGAGCTGCTGGAGCCTTGAGCTCCTGGAAGCTTGAGCTGCTGGAACCTTGAGCTGCTGGAACCTTGTGCTTCTGGAACCTTGAGCTGCTGGTGCTTCTGGAACCTTGAGCTGCTGGAACCTTGAGCTGCTGGAACCTTGAGCTGCTGGTGCTTCTGGAACCTTGAGCTGCTGGTGCTTCTGGAACCTTGAGCTGCTGGAACCTTGAGCTGCTGGTGCTTCTGGAACCTTGAGCTGCTGGAACCTTGAGCTGCTGGTGCTTCTGGAACCTTGAGCTTCTGGAACCTTGAGCTGCTGGAACCTTGACTTCTGGAGCCTTGAGCTGCTGGAACCTTGAAGTGCTGGAGCCTTGAGCTGCTGGAACCTTGAGCTGCTGGAACCTTGAGCTGTTGGAACCTTGAGCTGCTGGAGCTTTGAGCTGCTGGTGCTTCTGGAACCTTGAGTTTCTGGAACCTTGAGCTTCTGGAACCTTGAGCTGCTGGAGCCTTGAGCTTCTGGAACCTTGAGCTGCTGAAGCCTTGAGCTTCTGGAACCTTGAGCTGCTGGAGCCTTGAGCTTCTGGAACCTTGAGCTGCTGGAACCTTGAGCTGCTGGAACCTTGAGCTGCTGGAACCTTGAGCTGCTGGTGCTTCTGGAACCTTGAGCTGCTGGAACCTTGAGCTGCTGGTGCTTCTGGAACCTTGAGCTGCTGGAACCTTGAGCTGCTGGTGCTTCTGGAACCTTGAGCTGCTGGAACCTTGAGCTGCTGGTGCTTCTGGAACCTTGAGCATCTGGAGCCTTGAGCTTCTGGAACCTTGAGCTGCTGGAGCCTTGAGCTGCTGGTGCTTCTGGAACCTTGAGCTGCTGGAACATTGAGCTGCTGGTGCTTCTGAAACCTTGAGCTGCTGGAACCTTGAGCTGCTGGAACCTTGAGCTGCTGGAACCTTGAGCTGCTGGTGCTTCTGGAACCTTGAGCATCTGGAGCCTTGAGCTTCTGGAACCTTGAGCTGCTGGTGCTTCTGGAACCTTGAGCTGCTGGAACCTTGAGCTGCTGGAACCTTGAGCTGCTGGTGCTTCTGGAAGCTTGAGCTGCTGGTGCTTCTGGAACCTTGAGCTGCTGGAACCTTGAGCTGCTGGTGCTTCTGGAACCTTGAGCTGCTGGAACCTTGAGCTGCTGGTGCTTCTGGAATCTTGAGCTTCTGGAACCTTGAGCTGCTGGAACCTTGACTTCTAGGAGCCTTGAGCTGCTGGAACCTTGAAGTGCTGGAGCCTTGAGCTGCTGGAACCTTGAGCTGCTGGAACCTTTTGCTGCTGGAACCTTGAGCTGCTGGAGCTTTGAGCTGCTGGTGCTTCTGGAACCTTGAGCTTCTGGAACCTTGAGCTTCTGGTGCTTCTGGAACCTTGAGCTGCTGGAACCTTGAGCTGCTGGTGCTTCTGGAACCTTGAGCTGCTGGAACCTTGAGCTGCTGGAACCTTGAGCTGCTGGTGCTTCTGGAACCTTGAGCTGCTGGAACCTTGAGCTGCTGGAACCTTGAGCTGCTGGTGCTTCTGGAACCTTGAGCATCTGGAGCCTTGAGCTTCTGGAACTTTGAGCTGCTGGAGCCTTGAGCTGCTGGTGCTTCTGGAACCTTGAGCTGCTGGAGCCTTGAGCTGCTGGAACCTTCAGCTGCTGGTGCTTCTGGAACCTTGAGCTGCTGGAACCTTGAGCTGCTGGAACCTTGAGCTGCTGGTGCTTCTGGAACCTTGAGCTGCTGGAACCTTGAGCTGCTGGAACCTTGTGCTGCTGGTGCTTCTGGAACCTTTTGCATCTGGAGCCTTGAGCTTCTGGAACCTTGAGCTGCTGGAGCCTTGAGCTGCTGGAACGTTGAGCTGCTGGTTCTTCTGGAACCTTTTGCATCTGGAGCCTTGAGCTTCTGGAACCTTGAGCTGCTGGAACCTTGTGCTGCTGGTGCTTCTGGAACCTTTTGCATCTGGAGCCTTGAGCTTCTGGAACCTTGAGCTGCTGGAACCTTGGGCTTCTGGAACCTTGAGCTGCTGGTGCTTCTGGAACCTTGAGCTGCTGGAACCTTGAGCTGCTGGTGCTTCTGGAACCTTGAGCTGCTGGAACCTTGAGCTGCTGGTGCTTCTGGAACCTTGAGCTTCTTGAACCTTGAGCTGCTGGAACCTTGAGCTTCTGGAGCCTTGAGCTGCTGGAACCTTGAAGTGCTGGAGCCTTGAGCTGCTGGAACCTTGAGCTGCTGGAACCTTGAGCTGCTGGAACCTTGAGCTGCTGGAGCTTTGAGCTGCTGGTGCTTCTGGAACCTTGAGCTTCTGGAACCTTGAGCTTCTGGAACCTTGAGCTGCTGGAGCCTTGAGATTCTAGAACCTTGAGCTGCTGAAGCCTTGAGCTTCTGGAACCTTGAGCTGCTGGTGCTTCTGGAACCTTGAGCATCTGGAGCCTTGAGCTTCTGGAACCTTGAGCTGCTGGTGCTTCTGGAACCTTGAGCTGCTGGAACCTTGAGCTGCTGGAACCTTGAGCTGCTGGTGCTTCTGGAAGCTTGAGCTGCTGGTGCTTCTGGAACCTTGAGCTGCTGGAACCTTGAGCTGCTGGTGCTTCTGGAACCTTGAACTGCTGGAACCTTGAGCTGCTGGTGCTTCTGGAATCTTGAGCTTCTGGAACCTTGAGCTGCTGGAACCTTGACTTCTAGGAGCCTTGAGCTGCTGGAACCTTGAAGTGCTGGAGCCTTGAGCTGCTGGAGCTTTGAGCTGCTGGTGCTTCTGGAACCTTGAGCTTCTGGAACCTTGAGCTTCTGGTGCTTCTGGAACCTTGAGCTGCTGGAACCTTGAGCTGCTGGTGCTTCTGGAACCTTGAGCTGCTGGAACCTTGAGCTGCTGGTGCTTCTGGAACCTTGAGCTGCTGGAACCTTGAGCTGCTGGAACCTTGAGCTGCTGGTGCTTCTGGAACCTTGAGCATCTGGAGCCTTGAGCTTCTGGAACTTTGAGCTGCTGGAGCCTTGAGCTGCTGGTGCTTCTGGAACCTTGAGCTGCTGGAGCCTTGAGCTGCTGGAACCTTCAGCTGCTGGTGCTTCTGGAACCTTGAGCTGCTGGAACCTTGAGCTGCTGGAACCTTGAGCTGCTGGTGCTTCTGGAACCTTGAGCTGCTGGAACCTTGAGCTGCTGGAACCTTGTGCTGCTGGTGCTTCTGGAACCTTTTGCATCTGGAGCCTTGAGCTTCTGGAACCTTGAGCTGCTGGAGCCTTGAGCTGCTGGAACGTTGAGCTGCTGGAACCTTGAGCTGCTGGTGCTTCTGGAACCTTGAGCTGCTGGTGCTTCTGGAACCTTGAGCTGCTGGAACCTTGAGCTGCTGGTGCTTCTGGAACCTTGAGCTGTTGGAACCTTGAGCTGCTGGTGCTTCTGGAACCTTGAGCTGCTGGAACCTTGAGCTGCTGGTGCTTCTGGAACCTTGAGCTGCTGGAACCTTGAGCTGCTGGTGCTTCTGGAACCTTGAGCTTCTTGATCCTTGAGCTGCTGGAACCTTGAGCTTCTGGAGCCTTGAGCTGCTGGAACCTTGAAGTGCTGGAGCCTTGAGCTGCTGGAACCTTGAGCTGCTGGAACCTTGAGCTGCTGGAGCTTTGAGCTGCTGGTGCTTCTGGAACCTTGAGCTTCTGGAACCTTGAGCTTCTGGAACCTTGAGCTGCTGGAGCCTTGAGATTCTAGAACCTTGAGCTGCTGAAGCTTTGAGCTTCTGGAAACTTGAGCTGCTGGAGCCTTGAGCTTCTGGAACCTCTAGCTGCTGGAACCTTGAGCTGCTGGAACCTTGAGCTGTTGGAACCTTGAGCTGCTGGAACCTTGAGCTGCTGGTGCTTCTGGAACCTTGAGCTGCTGGAACCTTGAGCTGCTGGTGCTTCTTGAACCTTGAGCTGCTGGAACCTTGAGCTCCTGGAACCTTGAGCTGCTGGTGCTTCTGGAACCTTGAGCTGCTGGAACCTTGAGCTGCTGGAACCTTGAGCTGCTGGTGCTTCTGGAACCTTGAGCATCTGGAGCCTTGAGCTTCTGGAACCTTGAGCTGCTGGAGCCTTGAGCTGCTGGTGCTTCTGGAACCTTGAGCTGCTGGAGCCTTTAGCTGCTGGAACCTTGAGCTGCTGGAACCTTGAGCTGCTGGAACCTTGAGCTGCTGGTGCTTCTGGAACCTTGAGCTGCTGAAACCTTGAGCTGCTGGTGCTTCTGGAACCTTGAGCTGCTGGAACCTTGAGCTGCTGGTGATTCTGGAACCTTGAGCTGCTGGAACCTTGAGCTGCTGGTGCTTCTGGAACCTTGAGCTTCTGGAACCTTGAGCTGCTGGAACCTTGAGCTTCTGGAGCCTTGAGCTGCTGGAACCTTGAAGTGCTGGAGCCTTGAGCTGCTGGAACCTTGAGCTGCTGGAACCTTGAGCTGCTGGAGCTTTGAGCTGCTGGTGCTTCTGGAACCTTGAGCTTCTGGAACCTTGAGCTTCTGGAACCTTGAGCTGCTGGAGCCTTGAGCTTCTGGAGCCTTGAGCCTCTGGAACCTTGAGCTGCTGGACCCTTGAGCTGCTGGTGCTTCTGGAACCTTGAGCTGCTGGAGCCTTGAGCTGCTGGAACCTTCAGCTGCTGGTGCTTCTGGAACCTTGAGCTGCTGGAACCTTGAGCTGCTGGAACCTTGAGCTGCTGGTGCTTCTGGAACCTTGAGCTGCTGGAACCTTGAGCTGCTGGAACCTTGTGCTGCTGGTGCTTCTGGAACCTTTTGCATCTGGAGCCTTGAGCTTCTGGAACCTTGAGCTGCTGGAGCCTTGAGCTGCTGGAACGTTGAGCTGCTGGAACCTTGGGCTTCTGGAACCTTGAGCTGCTGGTGCTTCTGGAACCTTGAGCTGCTGGAACCTTGAGCTGCTGGTGCTTCTGGAACCTTGAGCTGTTGGAACCTTGAGCTGCTGGTGCTTCTGGAACCTTGAGCTGCTGGAACCTTGAGCTGCTGGTGCTTCTGGAACCTTGAGCTGCTGGAACCTTGAGCTGCTGGTGCTTCTGGAACCTTGAGCTTCTTGATCCTTGAGCTGCTGGAACCTTGAGCTTCTGGAGCCTTGAGCTGCTGGAACCTTGAAGTGCTGGAGCCTTGAGCTGCTGGAACCTTGAGCTGCTGGAACCTTGAGCTGCTGGAGCTTTGAGCTGCTGGTGCTTCTGGAACCTTGAGCTTCTGGAACCTTGAGCTTCTGGAACCTTGAGCTGCTGGAGCCTTGAGATTCTAGAACCTTGAGCTGCTGAAGCTTTGAGCTTCTGGAAACTTGAGCTGCTGGAGCCTTGAGCTTCTGGAACCTCTAGCTGCTGGAACCTTGAGCTGCTGGAACCTTGAGCTGTTGGAACCTTGAGCTGCTGGAACCTTGAGCTGCTGGTGCTTCTGGAACCTTGAGCTGCTGGAACCTTGAGCTGCTGGTGCTTCTTGAACCTTGAGCTGCTGGAACCTTGAGCTCCTGGAACCTTGAGCTGCTGGTGCTTCTGGAACCTTGAGCTGCTGGAACCTTGAGCTGCTGGAACCTTGAGCTGCTGGTGCTTCTGGAACCTTGAGCATCTGGAGCCTTGAGCTTCTGGAACCTTGAGCTGCTGGAGCCTTGAGCTGCTGGTGCTTCTGGAACCTTGAGCTGCTGGAGCCTTTAGCTGTTGGAACCTTGAGCTGCTGGAACCTTGAGCTGCTGGAACCTTGAGCTGCTGGTGCTTCTGGAACCTTGAGCTGCTGAAACCTTGAGCTGCTGGTGCTTCTGGAACCTTGAGCTGCTGGAACCTTGAGCTGCTGGTGATTCTGGAACCTTGAGCTGCTGGAACCTTGAGCTGCTGGTGCTTCTGGAACCTTGAGCTTCTGGAACCTTGAGCTGCTGGAACCTTGAGCTTCTGGAGCCTTGAGCTGCTGGAACCTTGAAGTGCTGGAACCTTGAGCTGCTGGAACCTTGAGCTGCTGGAACCTTGAGCTGCTGGAGCTTTGAGCTGCTGGTGCTTCTGGAACCTTGAGCTTCTGGAACCTTGAGCTTCTGGAACCTTGAGCTGCTGGAGCCTTGAGCTTCTGGAACCTTGAGCTGCTGGAGCCTTGAGCCTCTGGAACCTTGAGCTGCTGGACCCTTGAGCTGCTGGTGCTTCTGGAACCTTGAGCTGCTGGAACCTTGAGCTGCTGGTGCTTCTGGAACCTTGAGCTGCTGGAACCTTGAGCTGCTGGAACCTTGTGCTGCTGGTGCTTCTGGAACCTTTTGCATCTGGAGCCTTGAGCTTCTGGAACCTTGAGCTGCTGGAGCCTTGAGCTGCTGGAACGTTGAGCTGCTGGAACCTTGGGCTTCTGGAACCTTGAGCTGCTGGTGCTTCTGGAACCTTGAGCTACTTGAACCTTGAGCTGCTGGTGCTTCTGGAACTTTGAGCTGTTGGAACCTTGAGCTGCTGGTGCTTCTGGAACCTTGAGCTGCTGGTGCTTCTGGAACCTTGAGCTGCTGGAACCTTGAGCTGCTGGTGCTTCTGGAACCTTGAGCTTCTTGAACCTTGAGCTGCTGGAACCTTGAGCTTCTGGAGCCTTGAGCTGCTGGAACCTTGAAGTGCTGGAGCCTTGAGCTGCTGGAACCTTGAGCTGCTGGAACCTTGAGCTGCTGGAGCCTTGAGATTCTAGAACCTTGAGCTGCTGAAGCCTTGAGCTTCTGGAAACTTGAGCTGCTGGAGCCTTGAGCTTCTGGAACCTCTAGCTGCTGGAACCTTGAGCTGCTGGAACCTTGAGCTGTTGGAACCTTGAGCTGCTGGAACCTTGAGCTGCTGGTGCTTCTGGAACCTTGAGCTGCTGGAGCTTTGAGCTGCTGGTGCTTCTGGAACCTTGAGCTTCTGGAACCTTGAGCTTCTGGAACCTTGAGCTGCTGGAGCCTTGAGATTCTAGAACCTTGAGCTGCTGAAGCCTTGAGCTTCTGGAAACTTGAGCTGCTGGAGCCTTGAGCTTCTGGAACCTCTAGCTGCTGGAACCTTGAGCTGCTGGAACCTTGAGCTGTTGGAACCTTGAGCTGCTGGAACCTTGAGCTGCTGGTGCTTCTGGAACCTTGAGCTGCTGGAACCTTGAGCTGCTGGTGCTTCTGGAACCTTGAGCTGCTGGAACCTTGAGCTCCTGGAACCTTGAGCTGCTGGTGCTTCTGGAACCTTGAGCTGCTGGAACCTTGAGCTGCTGGAACCTTGAGCTGCTGGTGCTTCTGGAACCTTGAGCATCTGGAGCCTTGAGCTTCTGGAACCTTGAGCTGCTGGAGCCTTGAGCTGCTGGTGCTTCTGGAACCTTGAGCTGCTGGAGCCTTTAGCTGCTGGAACCTTGAGCTGCTGGAACCTTGAGCTGCTGGAACCTTGAGCTGCTGGTGCTTCTGGAACCTTGAGCTGCTGAAACCTTGAGCTGCTGGTGCTTCTGGAACCTTGAGCTGCTGGAACCTTGAGCTGCTGGTGATTCTGGAACCTTGAGCTGCTGGAACCTTGAGCTGCTGGTGCTTCTGGAACCTTGAGCTGCTGGAACCTTGAGCTTCTGGAGCCTTGAGCTGCTGGAACCTTGAAGTGCTGGAGCCTTGAGCTGCTGGAACCTTGAGCTGCTGGAGCTTTGAGCTGCTGGTGCTTCTGGAACCTTGAGCTTCTGGAACCTTGAGCTTCTGGAACCTTGAGCTGCTGGAGCCTTGAGCTTCTGGAGCCTTGAGCTGCTGAAGCCTTGAGCTGCTGGAATCTTGAGCTGCTGGTGCTTCTGGAACCTTGAGCTGCTGGAACCTTGAGCTGCTGGTGCTTCTGGAACCTTGAGCTGCTGGAACCTTGAGCTTCTGGTGCTTCTGGAACCTTGAGCTGCTGGAACCTTGAGCTGCTGGTGCTTCTGGAACCTTGAGCATCTGGAGCCTTGAGCCTCTGGAACCTTGAGCTGCTGGAGCCTTGAGCTGCTGGTGCTTCTGGAACCTTGAGCTGCTGGAACCTTGAGCTGCTGGTGCTTCTGGAACCTTGAGCTGCTGGAACCTTGAGCTGCTGGTGCTTCTGGAACCTTGAGCATCGGGAGCCTTGAGCTTCTGGAACCTTGAGCTGCTGGAGCCTTGAGCTGCTGGTGCTTCTGGAACCTTGAGCTGCTGGAGCCTTGAGCTCCTGGAACATTGAGCTGCTGGAACCTTGAGCTGCTGGAACCTTGAGCTTCTGGAACCTTGAGCTGCTGGTGCTTCTGGAACCTTGAGCTGCTGGAACCTTGAGCTGCTGGTGCTTCTGGAACCTTGAGCTGCTGGAACCTTGAGCTGCTGGTGCTTCTGGAACCTTGAGCATCTGGAGCCTTGAGCTTCTGGAACCTTGAGCTGCTGGAGCCTTGAGCTGCTGGTGCTTCTGGAACCTTGAGCTGCTGGAACATTGAGCTGCTGGTGCTTCTGAAACCTTGAGCTGCTGGAACCTTGAGCTGCTGGAACCTTGAGCTGCTGGTGCTTCTGGAACCTTGAGCATCTGGAGCCTTGAGCTTCTGGAACCTTGAGCTGCTGGTGCTTCTGGAACCTTGAGCTGCTGGAACCTTGAGCTGCTGGAACCTTGAGCTGCTGGTGCTTCTGGAAGCTTGAGCTGCTGGTGCTTCTGGAACCTTGAGCTGCTGGAACCTTGAGCTGCTGGTGCTTCTGGAACCTTGAGCTGCTGGAACCTTGAGCTGCTGGTGCTTCTGGAATCTTGAGCTTCTGGAACCTTGAGCTGCTGGAACCTTGACTTCTAGGAGCCTTGAGCTGCTGGAACCTTGAAGTGCTGGAGCCTTGAGCTGCTGGAACCTTGAGCTGCTGGAACCTTTTGCTGCTGGAACCTTGAGCTGCTGGAGCTTTGAGCTGCTGGTGCTTCTGGAACCTTGAGCTTCTGGAACCTTGAGCTTCTGGTGCTTCTGGAACCTTGAGCTGCTGGAACCTTGAGCTGCTGGTGCTTCTGGAACCTTGAGCTGCTGGAACCTTGAGCTGCTGGAACCTTGAGCTGCTGGTGCTTCTGGAACCTTGAGCTGCTGGAACCTTGAGCTGCTGGAACCTTGAGCTGCTGGTGCTTCTGGAACCTTGAGCATCTGGAGCCTTGAGCTTCTGGAACTTTGAGCTGCTGGAGCCTTGAGCTGCTGGTGCTTCTGGAACCTTGAGCTGCTGGAGCCTTGAGCTGCTGGAACCTTCAGCTGCTGGTGCTTCTGGAACCTTGAGCTGCTGGAACCTTGAGCTGCTGGAACCTTGAGCTGCTGGTGCTTCTGGAACCTTGAGCTGCTGGAACCTTGAGCTGCTGGTGCTTCTGGAACCTTGAGCTTCTTGAACCTTGAGCTGCTGGAACCTTGAGCTTCTGGAGCCTTGAGCTGCTGGAACCTTGAAGTGCTGGAGCCTTGAGCTGCTGGAACCTTGAGCTGCTGGAACCTTGAGCTGCTGGAACCTTGAGCTGCTGGAGCTTTGAGCTGCTGGTGCTTCTGGAACCTTGAGCTTCTGGAACCTTGAGCTGCTGGAGCCTTGAGATTCTAGAACCTTGAGCTGCTGAAGCCTTGAGCTTCTGGAACCTTGAGCTGCTGGTGCTTCTGGAACCTTGAGCATCTGGAGCCTTGAGCTTCTGGAACCTTGAGCTGCTGGTGCTTCTGGAACCTTGAGCTGCTGGAACCTTGAGCTGCTGGAACCTTGAGCTGCTGGTGCTTCTGGAAGCTTGAGCTGCTGGTGCTTCTGGAACCTTGAGCTGCTGGAACCTTGAGCTGCTGGTGCTTCTGGAACCTTGAGCTGCTGGAACCTTGAGCTGCTGGTGCTTCTGGAATCTTGAGCTTCTGGAACCTTGAGCTGCTGGAACCTTGACTTCTAGGAGCCTTGAGCTGCTGGAACCTTGAAGTGCTGGAGCCTTGAGCTGCTGGAGCTTTGAGCTGCTGGTGCTTCTGGAACCTTGAGCTTCTGGAACCTTGAGCTTCTGGTGCTTCTGGAACCTTGAGCTGCTGGAACCTTGAGCTGCTGGTGCTTCTGGAACCTTGAGCTGCTGGAACCTTGAGCTGCTGGAACCTTGAGCTGCTGGTGCTTCTGGAACCTTGAGCTGCTGGAACCTTGAGCTGCTGGAACCTTGAGCTGCTGGTGCTTCTGGAACCTTGAGCATCTGGAGCCTTGAGCTTCTGGAACTTTGAGCTGCTGGAGCCTTGAGCTGCTGGTGCTTCTGGAACCTTGAGCTGCTGGAGCCTTGAGCTGCTGGAACCTTCAGCTGCTGGTGCTTCTGGAACCTTGAGCTGCTGGAACCTTGAGCTGCTGGAACCTTGAGCTGCTGGTGCTTCTGGAACCTTGAGCTGCTGGAACCTTGAGCTGCTGGAACCTTGTGCTGCTGGTGCTTCTGGAACCTTTTGCATCTGGAGCCTTGAGCTTCTGGAACCTTGAGCTGCTGGAGCCTTGAGCTGCTGGAACGTTGAGCTGCTGGAACCTTGAGCTGCTGGTGCTTCTGGAACCTTGAGCTGCTGGTGCTTCTGGAACCTTGAGCTGCTGGAACCTTGAGCTGCTGGTGCTTCTGGAACCTTGAGCTGTTGGAACCTTGAGCTGCTGGTGCTTCTGGAACCTTGAGCTGCTGGAGCCTTGAGCTGCTGGTGCTTCTGGAACCTTGAGCTGCTGGAACCTTGAGCTTCTGGTGCTTCTGGAACCTTGAGCTTCTGGAACCTTGAGCTGCTGGTGCTTCTGGAACCTTGAGCATCTGGAGCCTTGAGCCTCTGGAACCTTGAGCTGCTGGAGCCTTGAGCTGCTGGTGCTTCTGGAACCTTGAGCTGCTGGAACCTTGAGCTGCTGGTGCTTCTGGAACCTTGAGCTGCTGGAACCTTGAGCTGCTGGTGCTTCTGGAACCTTGAGCATCGGGAGCCTTGAGCTTCTGGAACCTTGAGCTGCTGGAGCCTTGAGCTGCTGGTGCTTCTGGAACCTTGAGCTGCTGGAGCCTTGAGCTCCTGGAACATTGAGCTGCTGGAACCTTGAGCTGCTGGAACCTTGAGCTTCTGGAACCTTGAGCTGCTGGTGCTTCTGGAACCTTGAGCTGCTGGAACCTTGAGCTGCTGGTGCTTCTGGAAACTTGAGCTTCTGGAGCCTTGAGCTGCTGGAACCTTGAGCTGCTGGTGCTTCTGGAACCTTGAGCATCTGGAGCCTTGAGCCTCTGGAACCTTGAGCTGCTGGAGCCTTGAGCTGCTGGTGCTTCTGGAACCTTGAGCTGCTGGAACCTTGAGCTGCTGGAACCTTGAGCTGCTGGAACCTTGAGCTGCTGGTGCTTCTGGAACCTTGAGCATCTGGAGCCTTGAGCTTCTGGAACCTTGAGCTGCTGGATCCTTGAGCTGCTGGTGCTTCTGGAGCCTTGAGCTGCTGGAACCTTGAAGTGCTGGAGCCTTGAGCTGCTGGAACCTTGAGCTGCTGGAACCTTGAGCTGCTGGAACCTTGAGCTGCTGGAGCTTTGAGCTGCTGGTGCTTCTGGAACCTTGAGCTTCTGGAACCTTGAGCTGCTGGAACCTTGAGCTGCTGGAACCTTGAGCTTCTGGTGCTTCTGGAACCTTGAGCTTCTGGAACCTTGAGCTGCTGGTGCTTCTGGAACCTTGAGCATCTGGAGCCTTGAGCCTCTGGAACCTTGAGCTGCTGGAGCCTTGAGCTGCTGGTGCTTCTGGAACCTTGAGCTGCTGGAACCTTGAGCTGCTGGTGCTTCTGGAACCTTGAGCTGCTGGAACCTTGAGCTGCTGGTGCTTCTGGAACCTTGAGCATCGGGAGCCTTGAGCTTCTGGAACCTTGAGCTGCTGGAGCCTTGAGCTGCTGGTGCTTCTGGAACCTTGAGCTGCTGGAGCCTTGAGCTCCTGGAACATTGAGCTGCTGGAACCTTGAGCTGCTGGAACCTTGAGCTTCTGGAACCTTGAGCTGCTGGTGCTTCTGGAACCTTGAGCTGCTGGAACCTTGAGCTGCTGGTGCTTCTGGAAACTTGAGCTTCTGGAGCCTTGAGCTGCTGGAACCTTGAGCTGCTGGTGCTTCTGGAACCTTGAGCATCTGGAGCCTTGAGCCTCTGGAACCTTGAGCTGCTGGAGCCTTGAGCTGCTGGTGCTTCTGGAACCTTGAGCTGCTGGAACCTTGAGCTGCTGGTGCTTCTGGAACCTTGAGCTGCTGGAACCTTGAGCTGCTGGAACCTTGAGCTGCTGGTGCTTCTGGAACCTTGAGCATCTGGAGCCTTGAGCTTCTGGAACCTTGAGCTGCTGGATCCTTGAGCTGCTGGTGCTTCTGGAGCCTTGAGCTGCTGGAACCTTGAAGTGCTGGAGCCTTGAGCTGCTGGAACCTTGAGCTGCTGGAACCTTGAGCTGCTGGAACCTTGAGCTGCTGGAGCTTTGAGCTGCTGGTGCTTCTGGAACCTTGAGCTTCTGGAACCTTGAGCTGCTGGAGCCTTGAGCTTCTGGAACCTTGAGCTGCTGAAGCCTTGAGCTGCTGGAACCTTGAGCTGCTGGTGCTTCTGGAACCTTGAGCTGCTGGAACCTTGAGCTGCTGGTGCTTCTGGAACCTTGAGCATCTGGAGCCTTGAGCTTCTGGAACCTTGAGCTGCTGGAGCCTTGAGCTGCTGGTGCTTCTGGAACCTTGAGCTGCTGGAACATTGAGCTGCTGGTGCTTCTGGAACCTTGAGCTGCTGGAACCTTGAGCTGCTGGAACCTTGAGCTGCTGGTGCTTCTGGAACCTTGAGCATCTGGAGCCTTGAGCTTCTGGAACCTTGAGCTGCTGGTGCTTCTGGAACCTTGAGCTGCTGGAACCTTGAGCTGCTGGAACCTTGAGCTGCTGGTGCTTCTGGAAGCTTGAGCTGCTGGTGCTTCTGGAACCTTGAGCTGCTGGAACCTTGAGCTGCTGGTGCTTCTGGAGCCTTGAGCTGCTGGAACCTTGAGCTGCTGGTGCTTCTGGAATCTTGAGCTTCTGGAACCTTGAGCTGCTGGAACCTTGACTTCTAGGAGCCTTGAGCTGCCGGAACCTTGAAGTGCTGGAGCCTTGAGCTGCTGGAACCTTGAGCTGCTGGAACCTTTTGCTGCTGGAACCTTGAGCTTCTGGTGCTTCTGGAACCTTGAGCTGCTGGTGCTTCTGGAACCTTGAGCTGCTGGAACCTTGAGCTGCTGGTGCTTCTGGAATCTTGAGCTTCTGGAACCTTGAGCTGCTGGAACCTTGACTTCTAGGAGCCTTGAGCTGCTGGAACCTTGAGCTGCTGGTGCTTCTGGAACCTTGAGCTGCTGGAACCTTGAGCTGCTGGAACATTGAGCTGCTGGTGCTTCTGGAACCTTGAGCATCTGGAGCCTTGAGCTTCTGGAACCTTGAGCTGCTGGAGCCTTGAGCTGCTGGTGCTTCAGGAACCTTGAGCTGCTGGAGCCTTGAGCTCCTGGAAGCTTGAGCTGCTGTAACCTTGAGCTGCTGGAACCTTGTGCTTCTGGAACCTTGAGCTGCTGGTGCTTCTGGAACCTTGAGCTGCTGGTGCTTCTGGAACCTTGAGCTGCTGGAACCTTGAGCTGCTGGTGCTTCTGGAACCTTGAGCTGCTGGAGCCTTGAGCTGCTGGAACCTTCAGCTGCTGGTGCTTCTGGAACCTTGAGCTGCTGGAACCTTGAGCTGCTGGAACCTTGAGCTGCTGGTGCTTCTGGAACCTTGAGCTGCTGGAACCTTGAGCTGCTGGAGCCTTGTGCTGCTGGTGCTTCTGGAACCTTTTGCATCTGGAGCCTTGAGCTTCTGGAACCTTGAGCTGCTGGAGCCTTGAGCTGCTGGAACGTTGAGCTGCTGGAACCTTGGGCTTCTGGAACCTTGAGCTGCTGGTGCTTCTGGAACCTTGAGCTGCTGGAACCTTGAGCTGCTGGTGCTTCTGGAACCTTGAGCTGTTGGAACCTTGAGCTGCTGGTGCTTCTGGAACCTTGAGCTTCTGGAGCCTTGAGCTGCTGGTGCTTCTGGAACCTTGAGCTGCTGGAACCTTGAGCTGCTGGTGCTTCTGGAACCTTGAGCTGCTGGAACCTTGAGCTGCTGGAACCTTGAGCTGCTGGTGCTTCTGGAACCTTGAGCATCTGGAGCCTTGAGCTCCTGGAACCTTGAGCTGCTGGAACCTTGAGCTGCTGGAACCTTGAGCTTCTGGTGCTTCTGGAACCTTGAGCTGCTGGTGCTTCTGGAACCTTGAGCTGCTGGAACCTTGAGCTGCTGGTGCTTCTGGAATCTTGAGCTTCTGGAACCTTGAGCTGCTGGAACCTTGACTTCTAGGAGCCTTGAGCTGCTGGAACCTTGAGCTGCTGGTGCTTCTGGAACCTTGAGCTGCTGGAACCTTGAGCTGCTGGAACATTGAGCTGCTGGTGCTTCTGGAACCTTGAGCATCTGGAGCCTTGAGCTTCTGGAACCTTGAGCTGCTGGAGCCTTGAGCTCCTGGAAGCTTGAGCTGCTGGAACCTTGAGCTGCTGGAACCTTGTGCTTCTGGAACCTTGAGCTGCTGGTGCTTCTGGAACCTTGAGCTGCTGGAACCTTGAGCTGCTGGAACCTTGAGCTGCTGGTGCTTCTGGAACCTTGAGCTGCTGGTGCTTCTGGAACCTTGAGCTGCTGGAACCTTGAGCTGCTGGTGCTTCTGGAACCTTGAGCTGCTGGAACCTTGAGCTGCTGGTGCTTCTGGAACCTTGAGCTTCTGGAACCTTGAGCTGCTGGAACCTTGACTTCTGGAGCCTTGAGCTGCTGGAACCTTGAAGTGCTGGAGCCTTGAGCTGCTGGAACCTTGAGCTGCTGGAACCTTGAGCTGTTGGAACCTTGAGCTGCTGGAGCTTTGAGCTGCTGGTGCTTCTGGAACCTTGAGTTTCTGGAACCTTGAGCTTCTGGAACCTTGAGCTGCTGGAGCCTTGAGCTTCTGGAACCTTGAGCTGCTGAAGCCTTGAGCTTCTGGAACCTTGAGCTGCTGGAGCCTTGAGCTTCTGGAACCTTGAGCTGCTGGAACCTTGAGCTGCTGGAACCTTGAGCTGCTGGAACCTTGAGCTGCTGGTGCTTCTGGAACCTTGAGCTGCTGGAACCTTGAGCTGCTGGTGCTTCTGGAACCTTGAGCTGCTGGAACCTTGAGCTGCTGGTGCTTCTGGAACCTTGAGCTGCTGGAACCTTGAGCTGCTGGTGCTTCTGGAACCTTGAGCATCTGGAGCCTTGAGCTTCTGGAACCTTGAGCTGCTGGAGCCTTGAGCTGCTGGTGCTTCTGGAACCTTGAGCTGCTGGAACATTGAGCTGCTGGTGCTTCTGAAACCTTGAGCTGCTGGAACCTTGAGCTGCTGGAACCTTGAGCTGCTGGAACCTTGAGCTGCTGGTGCTTCTGGAACCTTGAGCATCTGGAGCCTTGAGCTTCTGGAACCTTGAGCTGCTGGTGCTTCTGGAACCTTGAGCTGCTGGAACCTTGAGCTGCTGGAACCTTGAGCTGCTGGTGCTTCTGGAAGCTTGAGCTGCTGGTGCTTCTGGAACCTTGAGCTGCTGGAACCTTGAGCTGCTGGTGCTTCTGGAACCTTGAGCTGCTGGAACCTTGAGCTGCTGGTGCTTCTGGAATCTTGAGCTTCTGGAACCTTGAGCTGCTGGAACCTTGACTTCTAGGAGCCTTGAGCTGCTGGAACCTTGAAGTGCTGGAGCCTTGAGCTGCTGGAACCTTGAGCTGCTGGAACCTTTTGCTGCTGGAACCTTGAGCTGCTGGAGCTTTGAGCTGCTGGTGCTTCTGGAACCTTGAGCTTCTGGAACCTTGAGCTTCTGGTGCTTCTGGAACCTTGAGCTGCTGGAACCTTGAGCTGCTGGTGCTTCTGGAACCTTGAGCTGCTGGAACCTTGAGCTGCTGGAACCTTGAGCTGCTGGTGCTTCTGGAACCTTGAGCTGCTGGAACCTTGAGCTGCTGGAACCTTGAGCTGCTGGTGCTTCTGGAACCTTGAGCATCTGGAGCCTTGAGCTTCTGGAACTTTGAGCTGCTGGAGCCTTGAGCTGCTGGTGCTTCTGGAACCTTGAGCTGCTGGAGCCTTGAGCTGCTGGAACCTTCAGCTGCTGGTGCTTCTGGAACCTTGAGCTGCTGGAACCTTGAGCTGCTGGAACCTTGAGCTGCTGGTGCTTCTGGAACCTTGAGCTGCTGGAACCTTGAGCTGCTGGAACCTTGTGCTGCTGGTGCTTCTGGAACCTTTTGCATCTGGAGCCTTGAGCTTCTGGAACCTTGAGCTGCTGGAGCCTTGAGCTGCTGGAACGTTGAGCTGCTGGTTCTTCTGGAACCTTTTGCATCTGGAGCCTTGAGCTTCTGGAACCTTGAGCTGCTGGAACCTTGTGCTGCTGGTGCTTCTGGAACCTTTTGCATCTGGAGCCTTGAGCTTCTGGAACCTTGAGCTGCTGGAACCTTGGGCTTCTGGAACCTTGAGCTGCTGGTGCTTCTGGAACCTTGAGCTGCTGGAACCTTGAGCTGCTGGTGCTTCTGGAACCTTGAGCTGCTGGAACCTTGAGCTGCTGGTGCTTCTGGAACCTTGAGCTTCTTGAACCTTGAGCTGCTGGAACCTTGAGCTTCTGGAGCCTTGAGCTGCTGGAACCTTGAAGTGCTGGAGCCTTGAGCTGCTGGAACCTTGAGCTGCTGGAACCTTGAGCTGCTGGAACCTTGAGCTGCTGGAGCTTTGAGCTGCTGGTGCTTCTGGAACCTTGAGCTTCTGGAACCTTGAGCTTCTGGAACCTTGAGCTGCTGGAGCCTTGAGATTCTAGAACCTTGAGCTGCTGAAGCCTTGAGCTTCTGGAACCTTGAGCTGCTGGTGCTTCTGGAACCTTGAGCATCTGGAGCCTTGAGCTTCTGGAACCTTGAGCTGCTGGTGCTTCTGGAACCTTGAGCTGCTGGAACCTTGAGCTGCTGGAACCTTGAGCTGCTGGTGCTTCTGGAAGCTTGAGCTGCTGGTGCTTCTGGAACCTTGAGCTGCTGGAACCTTGAGCTGCTGGTGCTTCTGGAACCTTGAACTGCTGGAACCTTGAGCTGCTGGTGCTTCTGGAATCTTGAGCTTCTGGAACCTTGAGCTGCTGGAACCTTGACTTCTAGGAGCCTTGAGCTGCTGGAACCTTGAAGTGCTGGAGCCTTGAGCTGCTGGAGCTTTGAGCTGCTGGTGCTTCTGGAACCTTGAGCTTCTGGAACCTTGAGCTTCTGGTGCTTCTGGAACCTTGAGCTGCTGGAACCTTGAGCTGCTGGTGCTTCTGGAACCTTGAGCTGCTGGAACCTTGAGCTGCTGGTGCTTCTGGAACCTTGAGCTGCTGGAACCTTGAGCTGCTGGAACCTTGAGCTGCTGGTGCTTCTGGAACCTTGAGCATCTGGAGCCTTGAGCTTCTGGAACTTTGAGCTGCTGGAGCCTTGAGCTGCTGGTGCTTCTGGAACCTTGAGCTGCTGGAGCCTTGAGCTGCTGGAACCTTCAGCTGCTGGTGCTTCTGGAACCTTGAGCTGCTGGAACCTTGAGCTGCTGGAACCTTGAGCTGCTGGTGCTTCTGGAACCTTGAGCTGCTGGAACCTTGAGCTGCTGGAACCTTGTGCTGCTGGTGCTTCTGGAACCTTTTGCATCTGGAGCCTTGAGCTTCTGGAACCTTGAGCTGCTGGAGCCTTGAGCTGCTGGAACGTTGAGCTGCTGGAACCTTGAGCTGCTGGTGCTTCTGGAACCTTGAGCTGCTGGTGCTTCTGGAACCTTGAGCTGCTGGAACCTTGAGCTGCTGGTGCTTCTGGAACCTTGAGCTGTTGGAACCTTGAGCTGCTGGTGCTTCTGGAACCTTGAGCTGCTGGAACCTTGAGCTGCTGGTGCTTCTGGAACCTTGAGCTGCTGGAACCTTGAGCTGCTGGTGCTTCTGGAACCTTGAGCTTCTTGATCCTTGAGCTGCTGGAACCTTGAGCTTCTGGAGCCTTGAGCTGCTGGAACCTTGAAGTGCTGGAGCCTTGAGCTGCTGGAACCTTGAGCTGCTGGAACCTTGAGCTGCTGGAGCTTTGAGCTGCTGGTGCTTCTGGAACCTTGAGCTTCTGGAACCTTGAGCTTCTGGAACCTTGAGCTGCTGGAGCCTTGAGATTCTAGAACCTTGAGCTGCTGAAGCTTTGAGCTTCTGGAAACTTGAGCTGCTGGAGCCTTGAGCTTCTGGAACCTCTAGCTGCTGGAACCTTGAGCTGCTGGAACCTTGAGCTGTTGGAACCTTGAGCTGCTGGAACCTTGAGCTGCTGGTGCTTCTGGAACCTTGAGCTGCTGGAACCTTGAGCTGCTGGTGCTTCTTGAACCTTGAGCTGCTGGAACCTTGAGCTCCTGGAACCTTGAGCTGCTGGTGCTTCTGGAACCTTGAGCTGCTGGAACCTTGAGCTGCTGGAACCTTGAGCTGCTGGTGCTTCTGGAACCTTGAGCATCTGGAGCCTTGAGCTTCTGGAACCTTGAGCTGCTGGAGCCTTGAGCTGCTGGTGCTTCTGGAACCTTGAGCTGCTGGAGCCTTTAGCTGCTGGAACCTTGAGCTGCTGGAACCTTGAGCTGCTGGAACCTTGAGCTGCTGGTGCTTCTGGAACCTTGAGCTGCTGAAACCTTGAGCTGCTGGTGCTTCTGGAACCTTGAGCTGCTGGAACCTTGAGCTGCTGGTGATTCTGGAACCTTGAGCTGCTGGAACCTTGAGCTGCTGGTGCTTCTGGAACCTTGAGCTTCTGGAACCTTGAGCTGCTGGAACCTTGAGCTTCTGGAGCCTTGAGCTGCTGGAACCTTGAAGTGCTGGAGCCTTGAGCTGCTGGAACCTTGAGCTGCTGGAACCTTGAGCTGCTGGAGCTTTGAGCTGCTGGTGCTTCTGGAACCTTGAGCTTCTGGAACCTTGAGCTTCTGGAACCTTGAGCTGCTGGAGCCTTGAGCTTCTGGAGCCTTGAGCCTCTGGAACCTTGAGCTGCTGGACCCTTGAGCTGCTGGTGCTTCTGGAACCTTGAGCTGCTGGAGCCTTGAGCTGCTGGAACCTTCAGCTGCTGGTGCTTCTGGAACCTTGAGCTGCTGGAACCTTGAGCTGCTGGAACCTTGAGCTGCTGGTGCTTCTGGAACCTTGAGCTGCTGGAACCTTGAGCTGCTGGAACCTTGTGCTGCTGGTGCTTCTGGAACCTTTTGCATCTGGAGCCTTGAGCTTCTGGAACCTTGAGCTGCTGGAGCCTTGAGCTGCTGGAACGTTGAGCTGCTGGAACCTTGGGCTTCTGGAACCTTGAGCTGCTGGTGCTTCTGGAACCTTGAGCTGCTGGAACCTTGAGCTGCTGGTGCTTCTGGAACCTTGAGCTGTTGGAACCTTGAGCTGCTGGTGCTTCTGGAACCTTGAGCTGCTGGAACCTTGAGCTGCTGGTGCTTCTGGAACCTTGAGCTGCTGGAACCTTGAGCTGCTGGTGCTTCTGGAACCTTGAGCTTCTTGATCCTTGAGCTGCTGGAACCTTGAGCTTCTGGAGCCTTGAGCTGCTGGAACCTTGAAGTGCTGGAGCCTTGAGCTGCTGGAACCTTGAGCTGCTGGAACCTTGAGCTGCTGGAGCTTTGAGCTGCTGGTGCTTCTGGAACCTTGAGCTTCTGGAACCTTGAGCTTCTGGAACCTTGAGCTGCTGGAGCCTTGAGATTCTAGAACCTTGAGCTGCTGAAGCTTTGAGCTTCTGGAAACTTGAGCTGCTGGAGCCTTGAGCTTCTGGAACCTCTAGCTGCTGGAACCTTGAGCTGCTGGAACCTTGAGCTGTTGGAACCTTGAGCTGCTGGAACCTTGAGCTGCTGGTGCTTCTGGAACCTTGAGCTGCTGGAACCTTGAGCTGCTGGTGCTTCTTGAACCTTGAGCTGCTGGAACCTTGAGCTCCTGGAACCTTGAGCTGCTGGTGCTTCTGGAACCTTGAGCTGCTGGAACCTTGAGCTGCTGGAACCTTGAGCTGCTGGTGCTTCTGGAACCTTGAGCATCTGGAGCCTTGAGCTTCTGGAACCTTGAGCTGCTGGAGCCTTGAGCTGCTGGTGCTTCTGGAACCTTGAGCTGCTGGAGCCTTTAGCTGTTGGAACCTTGAGCTGCTGGAACCTTGAGCTGCTGGAACCTTGAGCTGCTGGTGCTTCTGGAACCTTGAGCTGCTGAAACCTTGAGCTGCTGGTGCTTCTGGAACCTTGAGCTGCTGGAACCTTGAGCTGCTGGTGATTCTGGAACCTTGAGCTGCTGGAACCTTGAGCTGCTGGTGCTTCTGGAACCTTGAGCTTCTGGAACCTTGAGCTGCTGGAACCTTGAGCTTCTGGAGCCTTGAGCTGCTGGAACCTTGAAGTGCTGGAACCTTGAGCTGCTGGAACCTTGAGCTGCTGGAACCTTGAGCTGCTGGAGCTTTGAGCTGCTGGTGCTTCTGGAACCTTGAGCTTCTGGAACCTTGAGCTTCTGGAACCTTGAGCTGCTGGAGCCTTGAGCTTCTGGAACCTTGAGCTGCTGGAGCCTTGAGCCTCTGGAACCTTGAGCTGCTGGACCCTTGAGCTGCTGGTGCTTCTGGAACCTTGAGCTGCTGGAACCTTGAGCTGCTGGTGCTTCTGGAACCTTGAGCTGCTGGAACCTTGAGCTGCTGGAACCTTGTGCTGCTGGTGCTTCTGGAACCTTTTGCATCTGGAGCCTTGAGCTTCTGGAACCTTGAGCTGCTGGAGCCTTGAGCTGCTGGAACGTTGAGCTGCTGGAACCTTGGGCTTCTGGAACCTTGAGCTGCTGGTGCTTCTGGAACCTTGAGCTACTTGAACCTTGAGCTGCTGGTGCTTCTGGAACTTTGAGCTGTTGGAACCTTGAGCTGCTGGTGCTTCTGGAACCTTGAGCTGCTGGTGCTTCTGGAACCTTGAGCTGCTGGAACCTTGAGCTGCTGGTGCTTCTGGAACCTTGAGCTTCTTGAACCTTGAGCTGCTGGAACCTTGAGCTTCTGGAGCCTTGAGCTGCTGGAACCTTGAAGTGCTGGAGCCTTGAGCTGCTGGAACCTTGAGCTGCTGGAACCTTGAGCTGCTGGAGCCTTGAGATTCTAGAACCTTGAGCTGCTGAAGCCTTGAGCTTCTGGAAACTTGAGCTGCTGGAGCCTTGAGCTTCTGGAACCTCTAGCTGCTGGAACCTTGAGCTGCTGGAACCTTGAGCTGTTGGAACCTTGAGCTGCTGGAACCTTGAGCTGCTGGTGCTTCTGGAACCTTGAGCTGCTGGAGCTTTGAGCTGCTGGTGCTTCTGGAACCTTGAGCTTCTGGAACCTTGAGCTTCTGGAACCTTGAGCTGCTGGAGCCTTGAGATTCTAGAACCTTGAGCTGCTGAAGCCTTGAGCTTCTGGAAACTTGAGCTGCTGGAGCCTTGAGCTTCTGGAACCTCTAGCTGCTGGAACCTTGAGCTGCTGGAACCTTGAGCTGTTGGAACCTTGAACTGCTGGAACCTTGAGCTGCTGGTGCTTCTGGAACCTTGAGCTGCTGGAACCTTGAGCTGCTGGTGCTTCTGGAACCTTGAGCTGCTGGAACCTTGAGCTCCTGGAACCTTGAGCTGCTGGTGCTTCTGGAACCTTGAGCTGCTGGAACCTTGAGCTGCTGGAACCTTGAGCTGCTGGTGCTTCTGGAACCTTGAGCATCTGGAGCCTTGAGCTTCTGGAACCTTGAGCTGCTGGAGCCTTGAGCTGCTGGTGCTTCTGGAACCTTGAGCTGCTGGAGCCTTTAGCTGCTGGAACCTTGAGCTGCTGGAACCTTGAGCTGCTGGAACCTTGAGCTGCTGGTGCTTCTGGAACCTTGAGCTGCTGAAACCTTGAGCTGCTGGTGCTTCTGGAACCTTGAGCTGCTGGAACCTTGAGCTGCTGGTGATTCTGGAACCTTGAGCTGCTGGAACCTTGAGCTGCTGGTGCTTCTGGAACCTTGAGCTGCTGGAACCTTGAGCTTCTGGAGCCTTGAGCTGCTGGAACCTTGAAGTGCTGGAGCCTTGAGCTGCTGGAACCTTGAGCTGCTGGAGCTTTGAGCTGCTGGTGCTTCTGGAACCTTGAGCTTCTGGAACCTTGAGCTTCTGGAACCTTGAGCTGCTGGAGCCTTGAGCTTCTGGAGCCTTGAGCTGCTGAAGCCTTGAGCTGCTGGAATCTTGAGCTGCTGGTGCTTCTGGAACCTTGAGCTGCTGGAACCTTGAGCTGCTGGTGCTTCTGGAACCTTGAGCTGCTGGAACCTTGAGCTTCTGGTGCTTCTGGAACCTTGAGCTGCTGGAACCTTGAGCTGCTGGTGCTTCTGGAACCTTGAGCATCTGGAGCCTTGAGCCTCTGGAACCTTGAGCTGCTGGAGCCTTGAGCTGCTGGTGCTTCTGGAACCTTGAGCTGCTGGAACCTTGAGCTGCTGGTGCTTCTGGAACCTTGAGCTGCTGGAACCTTGAGCTGCTGGTGCTTCTGGAACCTTGAGCATCGGGAGCCTTGAGCTTCTGGAACCTTGAGCTGCTGGAGCCTTGAGCTGCTGGTGCTTCTGGAACCTTGAGCTGCTGGAGCCTTGAGCTCCTGGAACATTGAGCTGCTGGAACCTTGAGCTGCTGGAACCTTGAGCTTCTGGAACCTTGAGCTGCTGGTGCTTCTGGAACCTTGAGCTGCTGGAACCTTGAGCTGCTGGTGCTTCTGGAACCTTGAGCTGCTGGAACCTTGAGCTGCTGGTGCTTCTGGAACCTTGAGCTGCTGGAACCTTGAGCTGCTGGTGCTTCTGGAAACTTGAGCTTCTGGAGCCTTGAGCTGCTGGAACCTTGAGCTGCTGGTGCTTCTGGAACCTTGAGCTTCTGGAGCCTTGAGCCTCTGGAACCTTGAGCTGCTGGAGCCTTGAGCTGCTGGTGCTTCTGGAACCTTGAGCTGCTGGAACCTTGAGCTGCTGGTGCTTCTGGAACCTTGAGCTGCTGGAACCTTGAGCTGCTGGAACCTTGAGCTGCTTGTGCTTCTGGAACCTTGAGCATCCGGAGCATTGAGCTTCTGGAACCTTGAGCTGCTGGAGCCTTGAGCTGCTGGTGCTTCTGGAACCTTGAGCTGCTGGAGCCTTGAGCTGCTGGAACCTTGAGCTGCTGGAACCTTGAGCTTCTGGAACCTTAAGCTGCTGGTGCTTCTGGAACCTTGAGCTGCTGGAACCTTGAGCTGCTGGTGCTTCTGGAACCTTGAGCTGCTGGAACCTTGAGCTGCTGGTGCTTCTGGAACCTTGAGCTTCTGGAACCTTGAGCTGCTGGAGCCTTGAGCTGCTGGTGCTTCTGGAACCTTGAGCTTCTGGAACATTGAGCTTCTGGAACCTTGAGCTGCTGGAGCCTTGAGATTCTGGAACCTTGAGCATCCGGAGCATTGAGCTTCTGGAACCTTGAGCTGCTGGAGCCTTGAGCTGCTGGTGCTTCTGGAACCTTGAGCTGCTGGAGCCTTGAGCTGCTGGAACCTTGAGCTGCTGGAACCTTGAGCTTCTGGAACCTTAAGCTGCTGGAACCTTGAGATGCTGGAACCTTGAGCTGCTGGAGCCTTGAGCTGCTGGTGCTTCTGGAACCTTGAGCTGCTGGAGCCTTGAGCTGCTGGAACCTTGAGCTGCTGGAGCCTTGAGCTTCTGGAACCTCTAGCTGCTGGAACCTTGAGATGCTGGAACCTTGAGCTGTTGGAACCTTGAGCTGCTGGAACCTTGAGCTGCTGGTGCTTCTGGAACCTTGAGCTGCTGGAACCTTGAGCTGCTGGTGCTTCTGGAACCTTGAGCTGCTGGTGCTTCTGGAACCTTGAGCTGCTGGAACCTTGAGCTGCTGGTGCTTCTGGAACCTTGAGCTGCTGAAGCCTTGAGCTTCTGGAAACTTGAGCTGCTGGAGTCTTGAGCTTCTGGAACCTCTAGCTGCTGGAACCTTGAGCTGCTGGAACCTTGAGCTGTTGGAACCTTGAGCTGCTGGAACCTTGAGCTGCTGGTGCTTCTGGAACCTTGAGCTGCTGGAACCTTGAGCTGCTGGTGCTTCTGGAACCTTGAGCTGCTGGACCCTTGAGCTGCTGGTGCTTCTGGAACCTTGAGCTGCTGGAACCTTGAGCTGCTGGAGCCTTGAGCTGCTGGTGCTTCTGGAACCTTGAGCATCTGGAGCCTTGAGCTTCTGGAACCTTGAACTGCTGGAGCCTTGAGCTGCTGGTGCTTCTGGAACCTTGAGCTGCTGGAGCCTTGTGCTGCTGGAACCTTGAGCTGCTGGAACCTTGAGCTGCTGGTGCTTCTGAAACCTTGAGCTGCTGGAACCTTGAGCTGCTGGAACCTTGAGCTGCTGGTGCTTCTGGAACCTTGAGCTGCTGGAACCTTGAGCTTCTGGAACCTTAAGCTGCTGGAACCTTGAGATGCTGGAACCTTGAGCTGCTGGAGCCTTGAGCTGCTGGTGCTTCTGGAACCTTGAGCTGCTGGAGCCTTGAGCTGCTGGAACCTTGAGCTGCTGGAGCCTTGAGCTTCTGGAACCTCTAGCTGCTGGAACCTTGAGATGCTGGAACCTTGAGCTGTTGGAACCTTGAGCTGCTGGAACCTTGAGCTGCTGGTGCTTCTGGAACCTTGAGCTGCTGGAACCTTGAGCTGCTGGTGCTTCTGGAACCTTGAGCTGCTGGTGCTTCTGGAACCTTGAGCTGCTGGAACCTTGAGCTGCTGGTGCTTCTGGAACCTTGAGCTGCTGAAGCCTTGAGCTTCTGGAAACTTGAGCTGCTGGAGTCTTGAGCTTCTGGAACCTCTAGCTGCTGGAACCTTGAGCTGCTGGAACCTTGAGCTGTTGGAACCTTGAGCTGCTGGAACCTTGAGCTGCTGGTGCTTCTGGAACCTTGAGCTGCTGGAACCTTGAGCTGCTGGTGCTTCTGGAACCTTGAGCTGCTGGACCCTTGAGCTGCTGGTGCTTCTGGAACCTTGAGCTGCTGGAACCTTGAGCTGCTGGAACCTTGAGCTGCTGGTGCTTCTGGAACCTTGAGCATCTGGAGCCTTGAGCTTCTGGAACCTTGAACT
Source organism: Cyprinodon diabolis (assembly GCA_030533445.1). Classification (NCBI taxonomy): domain Eukaryota; kingdom Metazoa; phylum Chordata; class Actinopteri; order Cyprinodontiformes; family Cyprinodontidae; genus Cyprinodon; species Cyprinodon diabolis. The sequence continues at coordinate 409,947 of JARPUW010000553.1, forward strand.
GCTGGAGCCTTGAGCTGCTGGTGCTTCTGGAACCTTGAGCTGCTGGAGCCTTGTGCTGCTGGAACCTTGAGCTGCTGGAACCTTGAGCTGCTGGTGCTTCTGAAACCTTGAGCTGCTGGAACCTTGAGCTGCTGGAACCTTGAGCTGCTGGTGCTTCTGGAACCTTGAGCTGCTGGAACCTTGAGCTGCTGGTGCTTCTGGAACCTTGAGCTGCTGGAACCTTGAGCTGCTGGTGCTTCTGGAACCTTGAGCTTCTGGAACCTTGAGCTGCTGGAACCTTGAGCTTCTGGAGCCTTGAGCTGCTGGAACCTTGAAGTGCTGGAGCCTTTTAACTGCTGGAACCTTGAGCTGCTGGAACCTTGAGCTGCTGGAACCTTGAGCTGCTGGAGCGTTGAGCTGCTGGTGCTTCTGGAACCTTGAGCTTCTGGAACTTTGAGCTTCTGGAACCTTGAGCTGCTGGAGCCTTGAGCTTCTGGAACCTTGAGCTGCTGAAGCCTTGAGCTGCTGGAACCTTGAGCTGCTGGTGCTTCTGGAACCTTGAGCTGCTGGTGCTTCTGGAACCTTGAGCTGCTGGAACCTTGAGCTTCTGGTGCTTCTGGAACCTTGAGCTTCTGGAACCTTGAGCTGCTGGTGCTTCTGGAACCTTGAGCATCTGGAGCCTTGAGCCTCTGGAACCTTGAGCTGCTGGAGCCTTGAGCTGCTGGTGCTTCTGGAACCTTGAGCTGCTGGAACCTTGAGCTGCTGGTGCTTCTGGAACCTTGAGCTGCTGGAACCTTGAGCTGCTGGTGCTTCTGGAACCTTGAGCATCGGGAGCCTTGAGCTTCTGGAACCTTGAGCTGCTGGAGCCTTGAGCTGCTGGTGCTTCTGGAACCTTGAGCTGCTGGAGCCTTGAGCTCCTGGAACATTGAGCTGCTTGAACCTTGAGCTGCTGGAACCTTGAGCTTCTGGAACCTTGAGCTGCTGGTGCTTCTGGAACCTTGAGCTGCTGGAACCTTGAGCTGCTGGTGCTTCTGGAAACTTGAGCTTCTGGAGCCTTGAGCTGCTGGAACCTTGAGCTGCTGGTGCTTCTGGAACCTTGAGCATCTGGAGCCTTGAGCCTCTGGAACCTTGAGCTGCTGGAGCCTTGAGCTGCTGGTGCTTCTGGAACCTTGAGCTGCTGGAACCTTGAGCTGCTGGTGCTTCTGGAACCTTGAGCTGCTGGAACCTTGAGCTGCTGGAACCTTGAGCTGCTGGTGCTTCTGGAACCTTGAGCATCTGGAGCCTTGAGCTTCTGGAACCTTGAGCTGCTGGATCCTTGAGCTGCTGGTGCTTCTGGAGCCTTGAGCTGCTGGAACCTTGAAGTGCTGGAGCCTTGAGCTGCTGGAACCTTGAGCTGCTGGAACCTTGAGCTGCTGGAACCTTGAGCTGCTGGAGCTTTGAGCTGCTGGTGCTTCTGGAACCTTGAGCTTCTGGAACCTTGAGCTGCTGGAACCTTGAGCTGCTGGAACCTTGAGCTTCTGGTGCTTCTGGAACCTTGAGCTTCTGGAACCTTGAGCTGCTGGTGCTTCTGGAACCTTGAGCATCTGGAGCCTTGAGCCTCTGGAACCTTGAGCTGCTGGAGCCTTGAGCTGCTGGTGCTTCTGGAACCTTGAGCTGCTGGAACCTTGAGCTGCTGGTGCTTCTGGAACCTTGAGCTGCTGGAACCTTGAGCTGCTGGTGCTTCTGGAACCTTGAGCATCGGGAGCCTTGAGCTTCTGGAACCTTGAGCTGCTGGAGCCTTGAGCTGCTGGTGCTTCTGGAACCTTGAGCTGCTGGAGCCTTGAGCTCCTGGAACATTGAGCTGCTGGAACCTTGAGCTGCTGGAACCTTGAGCTTCTGGAACCTTGAGCTGCTGGTGCTTCTGGAACCTTGAGCTGCTGGAACCTTGAGCTGCTGGTGCTTCTGGAAACTTGAGCTTCTGGAGCCTTGAGCTGCTGGAACCTTGAGCTGCTGGTGCTTCTGGAACCTTGAGCATCTGGAGCCTTGAGCCTCTGGAACCTTGAGCTGCTGGAGCCTTGAGCTGCTGGTGCTTCTGGAACCTTGAGCTGCTGGAACCTTGAGCTGCTGGTGCTTCTGGAACCTTGAGCTGCTGGAACCTTGAGCTGCTGGAACCTTGAGCTGCTGGTGCTTCTGGAACCTTGAGCATCTGGAGCCTTGAGCTTCTGGAACCTTGAGCTGCTGGATCCTTGAGCTGCTGGTGCTTCTGGAGCCTTGAGCTGCTGGAACCTTGAAGTGCTGGAGCCTTGAGCTGCTGGAACCTTGAGCTGCTGGAACCTTGAGCTGCTGGAACCTTGAGCTGCTGGAGCTTTGAGCTGCTGGTGCTTCTGGAACCTTGAGCTTCTGGAACCTTGAGCTGCTGGAGCCTTGAGCTTCTGGAACCTTGAGCTGCTGAAGCCTTGAGCTGCTGGAACCTTGAGCTGCTGGTGCTTCTGGAACCTTGAGCTGCTGGTGCTTCTGGAACCTTGAGCTGCTGGAACCTTGAGCTTCTGGTGCTTCTGGAACCTTGAGCGGCTGGAACCTTGAGCTGCTGGAACCTTGAGCTGCTGGTGCTTCTGGAACCTTGAGCATCTGGAGCCTTGAGCCTCTGGAACCTTGAGCTGCTGGAGCCTTGAGCTGCTGGTGCTTCTGGAACCTTGAGCTGCTGGAACATTGAGCTGCTGGTGCTTCTGGAACCTTGAGCTGCTGGAACCTTGAGCTGCTGGTGCTTCTGGAAACTTGAGCTTCTGGAGCCTTGAGCTGCTGGAACCTTGAGCTGCTGGTGCTTCTGGAACCTTGAGCATCTGGAGCCTTGAGCCTCTGGAACCTTGAGCTGCTGGAGCCTTGAGCTGCTGGTGCTTCTGGAACCTTGAGCTGCTGGAACCTTGAGCTGCTGGTGCTTCTGGAACCTTGAGCTGCTGGAACCTTGAGCTGCTGGAACCTTGAGCTGCTGGTGCTTCTGGAACCTTGAGCATCTGGAGCCTTGAGCTTCTGGAACCTTGAGCTGCTGGATCCTTGAGCTGCTGGTGCTTCTGGAGCCTTGAGCTGCTGGAACCTTGAAGTGCTGGAGCCTTGAGCTGCTGGAACCTTGAGCTGCTGGAACCTTGAGCTGCTGGAGCTGTGAGCTGCTGGTGCTTCTGGAACCTTGAGCTTCTGGAACCTTGAGCTTCTGGAACCTTGAGCTGCTGGAGCCTTGAGCTTCTGGAACCTTGAGCTGCTGAAGCCTTGAGCTGCTGGAACCTTGAGCTGCTGGTGCTTCTGGAACCTTGAGCTGCTGGAACCTTGAGCTGCTGGTGCTTCTGGAACCTTGAGCTGCTGGAACCTTGAGCTTCTGGTGCTTCTGGAACCTTGAGCTGCTGGAACCTTGAGCTGCTGGTGCTTCTGGAACCTTGAGCATCTGGAGCCTTGAGCCTCTGGAACCTTGAGCTGCTGGAGCCTTGAGCTGCTGGTGCTTCTGGAACCTTGAGCTGCTGGAACCTTGAGCTGCTGGTGCTTCTGGAACCTTGAGCTGCTGGAACCTTGAGCTGCTGGTGCTTCTGGAACCTTGAGCATCGGGAGCCTTGAGCTTCTGGAACCTTGAGCTGCTTGAGCCTTGAGCTGCTGGTGCTTCTGGAACCTTGAGCTGCTGGAGCCTTGAGCTCCTGGAACATTGAGCTGCTGGAACCTTGAGCTGCTGGAACCTTTAGCTTCTGGAACCTTGAGCTGCTGGTGCTTCTGGAACCTTGAGCTGCTGGAACCTTGAGCTGCTGGTGCTTCTGGAACCTTGAGCTGCTGGAACCTTGAGCTGCTGGTGCTTCTGGAACCTTGAGCATCTGGAGCCTTGAGCTTCTGGAACCTTGAGCTGCTGGAGCCTTGAGCTGCTGGTGCTTCTGGAACCTTGAGCTGCTGGAGCCTTGAGCTGCTGGAACCTTGAGCTGCTGGAACCTTGAGCTTCTGGAACCTTGAGCTGCTGGTGCTTCTGGAACCTTGAGCTGCTGGAACCTTGAGCTGCTGGAACCTTGAGCTGCTGGTGCTTCTGGAACCTTGAGCTGCTGGAACCTTGAGCTGCTGGTGCTTCTGGAACCTTGAGCTGCTGGAACCTTGAGCTGCTGGTGCTTCTGGAACCTTGAGCTGCTGGAACCTTGAGCTGCTGGTGCTTCTAGAACCTTGAGCTTCTGGAACCTTGAGCTGCTGGAACCTTGAGCTTCTGGAGCCTTGAGCTGCTGGAACCTTGAAGTGCTGGATATTTGAGCTGCTGGAACCTTGAGCTGCTGGAACCTTGAGCTGCTGGAGCTTTGAGCTGCTGGTGCTTCTGGAACCTTGAGCTTCTGGAACCTTGAGCATCTGGAACCTTGAGCTGCTGGTGCTTCTGGAACCTTGAGCTGCTGGAACCTTGAGCTGTTGGAACCTTGAGCTGCTGGAACCTTGAGCTGCTGGTGCTTCTGGAACCTTGAGCTGCTGGAACCTTGAGCTGCTGGTGCTTCTGGAACCTTGAGCTGCTGGAACCTTGAGCTGCTGGAACCTTTAGCTGCTGGTGCTTCTGGAACCTTGAGCTGCTGGAACCTTGAGCTGCTGGAACCTTGAGCTGCTGGAACCTTGAGCTGCTGGTGCTTCTGGAACCTTGAGCATCTGGAGCCTTGAGCTTCTGGAACCTTGAGCTGCTGGAGCCTTGAGCTGCTGGTGCTTCTGGAACCTTGAGCTGCTTGAGCCTTGAGCTGCTGGAACCTTGAGCTGCTGGAACCTTGAGCTGCTGGAACCTTGAGCTTCTGGAACCTTGAGCTGCTGGTGCTTCTGGAACCTTGAGCTGCTGGAACCTTGAGCTGCTGGAACCTTGAGCTGCTGGTGCTTCTGGAACCTTGAGCTGCTGGTGCTTCTGGAACCTTGAGCTGCTGGAACCTTGAGCTGCTGGTGCTTCTGGAACCTTGAGCTGCTGGAATCTTGAGCTGCTGGTGCTTCTGGAACCTTGAGCTTCTGGAACCTTGAGCTGCTGGAACCTTGAGCTTCTGGAGCCTTGAGCTGCTGGAACCTTGAAGTGCTGGAGCCTTGAGCTGCTGGAACCTTGAGCTGCTGGAACCTTGAGCTGCTGGAACCTTGAGCTGCTGGAGCTTTGAGCTGCTGGTGCTTCTGGAACCTTGAGCTGCTGGAACCTTGAGCTGCTGGAGCCTTGAGCTTCTGGAACCTTGAGCTGCTGAAGCCTTGAGCTGCTGGAACCTTGAGCTGCTGGAACCTTGAGCTGCTGGTGCTTCTGGAACCTTGAGCTGCTGGAACCTTCAGCTGCTGGTGCTTCTGGAACCTTGAGCTGCTGGTGCTTCTGGAACCTTGAGCTGCTGGAACCTTCAGCTGCTGGTGCTTCTGGAACCTTGAGCTGCTGGAACCTTTAGCTGCTGGAACGTTGAGCTGCTGGTGCTTCTGGAACCTTGAGCATCTGGAGCCTTGAGCCTCTGGAACCTTGAGCTGCTGGAGCCTTGAGCTGCTGGTGCTTCTGGAACCTTGAGCTGCTGGAACCTTGAGCTGCTGGTGCTTCTGGAACCTTGAGCTGGTGGAACCTTGAGCTGCTGGTGCTTCTGGAACCTTGAGCATCTGGAGCCTTGAGCTTCTGGAACCTTGAGCTGCTGGAGCCTTGAGCTGCTGGTGCTTGTGGAACCTTGAGCTGCTGGAGCCTTGAGCTCCTGGAAGCTTGAGCTGCTGGAACCTTGAGCTGCTGGAACCTTGAGCTTCTGGAACCTTGAGCTGCTGGTGCTTCTGGAACCTTGAGCTGCTGGAACCTTGAGCTGCTGGTGCTTCTGGAACCTTGAGCTGCTGGTGCTTCTGGAACCTTGAGCTGCTGGAACCTTGAGCTGCTGGTGCTTCTTGAACCTTGAGCTGCTGGAACCTTGAGCTCCTGGAACCTTGAGCTGCTGGTGCTTCTGGAACCTTGAGCTGCTGGAACCTTGAGCTGCTGGAACCTTGAGCTGCTGGTGCTTCTGGAACCTTGAGCATCTGGAGCCTTGAGCTTCTGGAACCTTGAGCTGCTGGAGCCTTGAGCTGCTGGTGCTTCTGGAACCTTGAGCTGCTGGAGCCTTTAGCTGCTGGAACCTTGAGCTGCTGGAACCTTGAGCTGCTGGAACCTTGAGCTGCTGGTGCTTCTGGAACCTTGAGCTGCTGAAACCTTGAGCTGCTGGTGCTTCTGGAACCTTGAGCTGCTGGAACCTTGAGCTGCTGGTGATTCTGGAACCTTGAGCTGCTGGAACCTTGAGCTGCTGGTGCTTCTGGAACCTTGAGCTTCTGGAACCTTGAGCTGCTGGAACCTTGAGCTTCTGGAGCCTTGAGCTGCTGGAACCTTGAAGTGCTGGAGCCTTGAGCTGCTGGAACCTTGAGCTGCTGGAACCTTGAGCTGCTGGAGCTTTGAGCTGCTGGTGCTTCTGGAACCTTGAGCTTCTGGAACCTTGAGCTTCTGGAACCTTGAGCTGCTGGAGCCTTGAGCTTCTGGAGCCTTGAGCCTCTGGAACCTTGAGCTGCTGGACCCTTGAGCTGCTGGTGCTTCTGGAACCTTGAGCTGCTGGAGCCTTGAGCTGCTGGAACCTTCAGCTGCTGGTGCTTCTGGAACCTTGAGCTGCTGGAACCTTGAGCTGCTGGAACCTTGAGCTGCTGGTGCTTCTGGAACCTTGAGCTGCTGGAACCTTGAGCTGCTGGAACCTTGTGCTGCTGGTGCTTCTGGAACCTTTTGCATCTGGAGCCTTGAGCTTCTGGAACCTTGAGCTGCTGGAGCCTTGAGCTGCTGGAACGTTGAGCTGCTGGAACCTTGGGCTTCTGGAACCTTGAGCTGCTGGTGCTTCTGGAACCTTGAGCTGCTGGAACCTTGAGCTGCTGGTGCTTCTGGAACCTTGAGCTGTTGGAACCTTGAGCTGCTGGTGCTTCTGGAACCTTGAGCTGCTGGAACCTTGAGCTGCTGGTGCTTCTGGAACCTTGAGCTGCTGGAACCTTGAGCTGCTGGTGCTTCTGGAACCTTGAGCTTCTTGATCCTTGAGCTGCTGGAACCTTGAGCTTCTGGAGCCTTGAGCTGCTGGAACCTTGAAGTGCTGGAGCCTTGAGCTGCTGGAACCTTGAGCTGCTGGAACCTTGAGCTGCTGGAGCTTTGAGCTGCTGGTGCTTCTGGAACCTTGAGCTTCTGGAACCTTGAGCTTCTGGAACCTTGAGCTGCTGGAGCCTTGAGATTCTAGAACCTTGAGCTGCTGAAGCTTTGAGCTTCTGGAAACTTGAGCTGCTGGAGCCTTGAGCTTCTGGAACCTCTAGCTGCTGGAACCTTGAGCTGCTGGAACCTTGAGCTGTTGGAACCTTGAGCTGCTGGAACCTTGAGCTGCTGGTGCTTCTGGAACCTTGAGCTGCTGGAACCTTGAGCTGCTGGTGCTTCTTGAACCTTGAGCTGCTGGAACCTTGAGCTCCTGGAACCTTGAGCTGCTGGTGCTTCTGGAACCTTGAGCTGCTGGAACCTTGAGCTGCTGGAACCTTGAGCTGCTGGTGCTTCTGGAACCTTGAGCATCTGGAGCCTTGAGCTTCTGGAACCTTGAGCTGCTGGAGCCTTGAGCTGCTGGTGCTTCTGGAACCTTGAGCTGCTGGAGCCTTTAGCTGTTGGAACCTTGAGCTGCTGGAACCTTGAGCTGCTGGAACCTTGAGCTGCTGGTGCTTCTGGAACCTTGAGCTGCTGAAACCTTGAGCTGCTGGTGCTTCTGGAACCTTGAGCTGCTGGAACCTTGAGCTGCTGGTGATTCTGGAACCTTGAGCTGCTGGAACCTTGAGCTGCTGGTGCTTCTGGAACCTTGAGCTTCTGGAACCTTGAGCTGCTGGAACCTTGAGCTTCTGGAGCCTTGAGCTGCTGGAACCTTGAAGTGCTGGAACCTTGAGCTGCTGGAACCTTGAGCTGCTGGAACCTTGAGCTGCTGGAGCTTTGAGCTGCTGGTGCTTCTGGAACCTTGAGCTTCTGGAACCTTGAGCTTCTGGAACCTTGAGCTGCTGGAGCCTTGAGCTTCTGGAACCTTGAGCTGCTGGAGCCTTGAGCCTCTGGAACCTTGAGCTGCTGGACCCTTGAGCTGCTGGTGCTTCTGGAACCTTGAGCTGCTGGAACCTTGAGCTGCTGGTGCTTCTGGAACCTTGAGCTGCTGGAACCTTGAGCTGCTGGAACCTTGTGCTGCTGGTGCTTCTGGAACCTTTTGCATCTGGAGCCTTGAGCTTCTGGAACCTTGAGCTGCTGGAGCCTTGAGCTGCTGGAACGTTGAGCTGCTGGAACCTTGGGCTTCTGGAACCTTGAGCTGCTGGTGCTTCTGGAACCTTGAGCTACTTGAACCTTGAGCTGCTGGTGCTTCTGGAACTTTGAGCTGTTGGAACCTTGAGCTGCTGGTGCTTCTGGAACCTTGAGCTGCTGGTGCTTCTGGAACCTTGAGCTGCTGGAACCTTGAGCTGCTGGTGCTTCTGGAACCTTGAGCTTCTTGAACCTTGAGCTGCTGGAACCTTGAGCTTCTGGAGCCTTGAGCTGCTGGAACCTTGAAGTGCTGGAGCCTTGAGCTGCTGGAACCTTGAGCTGCTGGAACCTTGAGCTGCTGGAGCCTTGAGATTCTAGAACCTTGAGCTGCTGAAGCCTTGAGCTTCTGGAAACTTGAGCTGCTGGAGCCTTGAGCTTCTGGAACCTCTAGCTGCTGGAACCTTGAGCTGCTGGAACCTTGAGCTGTTGGAACCTTGAGCTGCTGGAACCTTGAGCTGCTGGTGCTTCTGGAACCTTGAGCTGCTGGAGCTTTGAGCTGCTGGTGCTTCTGGAACCTTGAGCTTCTGGAACCTTGAGCTTCTGGAACCTTGAGCTGCTGGAGCCTTGAGATTCTAGAACCTTGAGCTGCTGAAGCCTTGAGCTTCTGGAAACTTGAGCTGCTGGAGCCTTGAGCTTCTGGAACCTCTAGCTGCTGGAACCTTGAGCTGCTGGAACCTTGAGCTGTTGGAACCTTGAACTGCTGGAACCTTGAGCTGCTGGTGCTTCTGGAACCTTGAGCTGCTGGAACCTTGAGCTGCTGGTGCTTCTGGAACCTTGAGCTGCTGGAACCTTGAGCTCCTGGAACCTTGAGCTGCTGGTGCTTCTGGAACCTTGAGCTGCTGGAACCTTGAGCTGCTGGAACCTTGAGCTGCTGGTGCTTCTGGAACCTTGAGCATCTGGAGCCTTGAGCTTCTGGAACCTTGAGCTGCTGGAGCCTTGAGCTGCTGGTGCTTCTGGAACCTTGAGCTGCTGGAGCCTTTAGCTGCTGGAACCTTGAGCTGCTGGAACCTTGAGCTGCTGGAACCTTGAGCTGCTGGTGCTTCTGGAACCTTGAGCTGCTGAAACCTTGAGCTGCTGGTGCTTCTGGAACCTTGAGCTGCTGGAACCTTGAGCTGCTGGTGATTCTGGAACCTTGAGCTGCTGGAACCTTGAGCTGCTGGTGCTTCTGGAACCTTGAGCTGCTGGAACCTTGAGCTTCTGGAGCCTTGAGCTGCTGGAACCTTGAAGTGCTGGAGCCTTGAGCTGCTGGAACCTTGAGCTGCTGGAGCTTTGAGCTGCTGGTGCTTCTGGAACCTTGAGCTTCTGGAACCTTGAGCTTCTGGAACCTTGAGCTGCTGGAGCCTTGAGCTTCTGGAGCCTTGAGCTGCTGAAGCCTTGAGCTGCTGGAATCTTGAGCTGCTGGTGCTTCTGGAACCTTGAGCTGCTGGAACCTTGAGCTGCTGGTGCTTCTGGAACCTTGAGCTGCTGGAACCTTGAGCTTCTGGTGCTTCTGGAACCTTGAGCTGCTGGAACCTTGAGCTGCTGGTGCTTCTGGAACCTTGAGCATCTGGAGCCTTGAGCCTCTGGAACCTTGAGCTGCTGGAGCCTTGAGCTGCTGGTGCTTCTGGAACCTTGAGCTGCTGGAACCTTGAGCTGCTGGTGCTTCTGGAACCTTGAGCTGCTGGAACCTTGAGCTGCTGGTGCTTCTGGAACCTTGAGCATCGGGAGCCTTGAGCTTCTGGAACCTTGAGCTGCTGGAGCCTTGAGCTGCTGGTGCTTCTGGAACCTTGAGCTGCTGGAGCCTTGAGCTCCTGGAACATTGAGCTGCTGGAACCTTGAGCTGCTGGAACCTTGAGCTTCTGGAACCTTGAGCTGCTGGTGCTTCTGGAACCTTGAGCTGCTGGAACCTTGAGCTGCTGGTGCTTCTGGAACCTTGAGCTGCTGGAACCTTGAGCTGCTGGTGCTTCTGGAACCTTGAGCTGCTGGAACCTTGAGCTGCTGGTGCTTCTGGAAACTTGAGCTTCTGGAGCCTTGAGCTGCTGGAACCTTGAGCTGCTGGTGCTTCTGGAACCTTGAGCTTCTGGAGCCTTGAGCCTCTGGAACCTTGAGCTGCTGGAGCCTTGAGCTGCTGGTGCTTCTGGAACCTTGAGCTGCTGGAACCTTGAGCTGCTGGTGCTTCTGGAACCTTGAGCTGCTGGAACCTTGAGCTGCTGGAACCTTGAGCTGCTTGTGCTTCTGGAACCTTGAGCATCCGGAGCATTGAGCTTCTGGAACCTTGAGCTGCTGGAGCCTTGAGCTGCTGGTGCTTCTGGAACCTTGAGCTGCTGGAGCCTTGAGCTGCTGGAACCTTGAGCTGCTGGAACCTTGAGCTTCTGGAACCTTAAGCTGCTGGTGCTTCTGGAACCTTGAGCTGCTGGAACCTTGAGCTGCTGGTGCTTCTGGAACCTTGAGCTGCTGGAACCTTGAGCTGCTGGTGCTTCTGGAACCTTGAGCTTCTGGAACCTTGAGCTGCTGGAGCCTTGAGCTGCTGGTGCTTCTGGAACCTTGAGCTTCTGGAACATTGAGCTTCTGGAACCTTGAGCTGCTGGAGCCTTGAGATTCTGGAACCTTGAGCATCCGGAGCATTGAGCTTCTGGAACCTTGAGCTGCTGGAGCCTTGAGCTGCTGGTGCTTCTGGAACCTTGAGCTGCTGGAGCCTTGAGCTGCTGGAACCTTGAGCTGCTGGAACCTTGAGCTTCTGGAACCTTAAGCTGCTGGAACCTTGAGATGCTGGAACCTTGAGCTGCTGGAGCCTTGAGCTGCTGGTGCTTCTGGAACCTTGAGCTGCTGGAGCCTTGAGCTGCTGGAACCTTGAGCTGCTGGAGCCTTGAGCTTCTGGAACCTCTAGCTGCTGGAACCTTGAGATGCTGGAACCTTGAGCTGTTGGAACCTTGAGCTGCTGGAACCTTGAGCTGCTGGTGCTTCTGGAACCTTGAGCTGCTGGAACCTTGAGCTGCTGGTGCTTCTGGAACCTTGAGCTGCTGGTGCTTCTGGAACCTTGAGCTGCTGGAACCTTGAGCTGCTGGTGCTTCTGGAACCTTGAGCTGCTGAAGCCTTGAGCTTCTGGAAACTTGAGCTGCTGGAGTCTTGAGCTTCTGGAACCTCTAGCTGCTGGAACCTTGAGCTGCTGGAACCTTGAGCTGTTGGAACCTTGAGCTGCTGGAACCTTGAGCTGCTGGTGCTTCTGGAACCTTGAGCTGCTGGAACCTTGAGCTGCTGGTGCTTCTGGAACCTTGAGCTGCTGGACCCTTGAGCTGCTGGTGCTTCTGGAACCTTGAGCTGCTGGAACCTTGAGCTGCTGGAGCCTTGAGCTGCTGGTGCTTCTGGAACCTTGAGCATCTGGAGCCTTGAGCTTCTGGAACCTTGAACTGCTGGAGCCTTGAGCTGCTGGTGCTTCTGGAACCTTGAGCTGCTGGAGCCTTGTGCTGCTGGAACCTTGAGCTGCTGGAACCTTGAGCTGCTGGTGCTTCTGAAACCTTGAGCTGCTGGAACCTTGAGCTGCTGGAACCTTGAGCTGCTGGTGCTTCTGGAACCTTGAGCTGCTGGAACCTTGAGCTTCTGGAACCTTAAGCTGCTGGAACCTTGAGATGCTGGAACCTTGAGCTGCTGGAGCCTTGAGCTGCTGGTGCTTCTGGAACCTTGAGCTGCTGGAGCCTTGAGCTGCTGGAACCTTGAGCTGCTGGAGCCTTGAGCTTCTGGAACCTCTAGCTGCTGGAACCTTGAGATGCTGGAACCTTGAGCTGTTGGAACCTTGAGCTGCTGGAACCTTGAGCTGCTGGTGCTTCTGGAACCTTGAGCTGCTGGAACCTTGAGCTGCTGGTGCTTCTGGAACCTTGAGCTGCTGGTGCTTCTGGAACCTTGAGCTGCTGGAACCTTGAGCTGCTGGTGCTTCTGGAACCTTGAGCTGCTGAAGCCTTGAGCTTCTGGAAACTTGAGCTGCTGGAGTCTTGAGCTTCTGGAACCTCTAGCTGCTGGAACCTTGAGCTGCTGGAACCTTGAGCTGTTGGAACCTTGAGCTGCTGGAACCTTGAGCTGCTGGTGCTTCTGGAACCTTGAGCTGCTGGAACCTTGAGCTGCTGGTGCTTCTGGAACCTTGAGCTGCTGGACCCTTGAGCTGCTGGTGCTTCTGGAACCTTGAGCTGCTGGAACCTTGAGCTGCTGGAACCTTGAGCTGCTGGTGCTTCTGGAACCTTGAGCATCTGGAGCCTTGAGCTTCTGGAACCTTGAACTGCTGGAGCCTTGAGCTGCTGGTGCTTCTGGAACCTTGAGCTGCTGGAGCCTTGTGCTGCTGGAACCTTGAGCTGCTGGAACCTTGAGCTGCTGGTGCTTCTGAAACCTTGAGCTGCTGGAACCTTGAGCTGCTGGAACCTTGAGCTGCTGGTGCTTCTGGAACCTTGAGCTGCTGGAACCTTGAGCTGCTGGTGCTTCTGGAACCTTGAGCTGCTGGAACCTTGAGCTGCTGGTGCTTCTGGAACCTTGAGCTTCTGGAACCTTGAGCTGCTGGAACCTTGAGCTTCTGGAGCCTTGAGCTGCTGGAACCTTGAAGTGCTGGAGCCTTTTAACTGCTGGAACCTTGAGCTGCTGGAACCTTGAGCTGCTGGAACCTTGAGCTGCTGGAGCGTTGAGCTGCTGGTGCTTCTGGAACCTTGAGCTTCTGGAACTTTGAGCTTCTGGAACCTTGAGCTGCTGGAGCCTTGAGCTTCTGGAACCTTGAGCTGCTGAAGCCTTGAGCTGCTGGAACCTTGAGCTGCTGGTGCTTCTGGAACCTTGAGCTGCTGGTGCTTCTGGAACCTTGAGCTGCTGGAACCTTGAGCTTCTGGTGCTTCTGGAACCTTGAGCTTCTGGAACCTTGAGCTGCTGGTGCTTCTGGAACCTTGAGCATCTGGAGCCTTGAGCCTCTGGAACCTTGAGCTGCTGGAGCCTTGAGCTGCTGGTGCTTCTGGAACCTTGAGCTGCTGGAACCTTGAGCTGCTGGTGCTTCTGGAACCTTGAGCTGCTGGAACCTTGAGCTGCTGGTGCTTCTGGAACCTTGAGCATCGGGAGCCTTGAGCTTCTGGAACCTTGAGCTGCTGGAGCCTTGAGCTGCTGGTGCTTCTGGAACCTTGAGCTGCTGGAGCCTTGAGCTCCTGGAACATTGAGCTGCTTGAACCTTGAGCTGCTGGAACCTTGAGCTTCTGGAACCTTGAGCTGCTGGTGCTTCTGGAACCTTGAGCTGCTGGAACCTTGAGCTGCTGGTGCTTCTGGAAACTTGAGCTTCTGGAGCCTTGAGCTGCTGGAACCTTGAGCTGCTGGTGCTTCTGGAACCTTGAGCATCTGGAGCCTTGAGCCTCTGGAACCTTGAGCTGCTGGAGCCTTGAGCTGCTGGTGCTTCTGGAACCTTGAGCTGCTGGAACCTTGAGCTGCTGGTGCTTCTGGAACCTTGAGCTGCTGGAACCTTGAGCTGCTGGAACCTTGAGCTGCTGGTGCTTCTGGAACCTTGAGCATCTGGAGCCTTGAGCTTCTGGAACCTTGAGCTGCTGGATCCTTGAGCTGCTGGTGCTTCTGGAGCCTTGAGCTGCTGGAACCTTGAAGTGCTGGAGCCTTGAGCTGCTGGAACCTTGAGCTGCTGGAACCTTGAGCTGCTGGAACCTTGAGCTGCTGGAGCTTTGAGCTGCTGGTGCTTCTGGAACCTTGAGCTTCTGGAACCTTGAGCTGCTGGAACCTTGAGCTGCTGGAACCTTGAGCTTCTGGTGCTTCTGGAACCTTGAGCTTCTGGAACCTTGAGCTGCTGGTGCTTCTGGAACCTTGAGCATCTGGAGCCTTGAGCCTCTGGAACCTTGAGCTGCTGGAGCCTTGAGCTGCTGGTGCTTCTGGAACCTTGAGCTGCTGGAACCTTGAGCTGCTGGTGCTTCTGGAACCTTGAGCTGCTGGAACCTTGAGCTGCTGGTGCTTCTGGAACCTTGAGCATCGGGAGCCTTGAGCTTCTGGAACCTTGAGCTGCTGGAGCCTTGAGCTGCTGGTGCTTCTGGAACCTTGAGCTGCTGGAGCCTTGAGCTCCTGGAACATTGAGCTGCTGGAACCTTGAGCTGCTGGAACCTTGAGCTTCTGGAACCTTGAGCTGCTGGTGCTTCTGGAACCTTGAGCTGCTGGAACCTTGAGCTGCTGGTGCTTCTGGAAACTTGAGCTTCTGGAGCCTTGAGCTGCTGGAACCTTGAGCTGCTGGTGCTTCTGGAACCTTGAGCATCTGGAGCCTTGAGCCTCTGGAACCTTGAGCTGCTGGAGCCTTGAGCTGCTGGTGCTTCTGGAACCTTGAGCTGCTGGAACCTTGAGCTGCTGGTGCTTCTGGAACCTTGAGCTGCTGGAACCTTGAGCTGCTGGAACCTTGAGCTGCTGGTGCTTCTGGAACCTTGAGCATCTGGAGCCTTGAGCTTCTGGAACCTTGAGCTGCTGGATCCTTGAGCTGCTGGTGCTTCTGGAGCCTTGAGCTGCTGGAACCTTGAAGTGCTGGAGCCTTGAGCTGCTGGAACCTTGAGCTGCTGGAACCTTGAGCTGCTGGAACCTTGAGCTGCTGGAGCTTTGAGCTGCTGGTGCTTCTGGAACCTTGAGCTTCTGGAACCTTGAGCTGCTGGAGCCTTGAGCTTCTGGAACCTTGAGCTGCTGAAGCCTTGAGCTGCTGGAACCTTGAGCTGCTGGTGCTTCTGGAACCTTGAGCTGCTGGTGCTTCTGGAACCTTGAGCTGCTGGAACCTTGAGCTTCTGGTGCTTCTGGAACCTTGAGCGGCTGGAACCTTGAGCTGCTGGAACCTTGAGCTGCTGGTGCTTCTGGAACCTTGAGCATCTGGAGCCTTGAGCCTCTGGAACCTTGAGCTGCTGGAGCCTTGAGCTGCTGGTGCTTCTGGAACCTTGAGCTGCTGGAACATTGAGCTGCTGGTGCTTCTGGAACCTTGAGCTGCTGGAACCTTGAGCTGCTGGTGCTTCTGGAAACTTGAGCTTCTGGAGCCTTGAGCTGCTGGAACCTTGAGCTGCTGGTGCTTCTGGAACCTTGAGCATCTGGAGCCTTGAGCCTCTGGAACCTTGAGCTGCTGGAGCCTTGAGCTGCTGGTGCTTCTGGAACCTTGAGCTGCTGGAACCTTGAGCTGCTGGTGCTTCTGGAACCTTGAGCTGCTGGAACCTTGAGCTGCTGGAACCTTGAGCTGCTGGTGCTTCTGGAACCTTGAGCATCTGGAGCCTTGAGCTTCTGGAACCTTGAGCTGCTGGATCCTTGAGCTGCTGGTGCTTCTGGAGCCTTGAGCTGCTGGAACCTTGAAGTGCTGGAGCCTTGAGCTGCTGGAACCTTGAGCTGCTGGAACCTTGAGCTGCTGGAGCTGTGAGCTGCTGGTGCTTCTGGAACCTTGAGCTTCTGGAACCTTGAGCTTCTGGAACCTTGAGCTGCTGGAGCCTTGAGCTTCTGGAACCTTGAGCTGCTGAAGCCTTGAGCTGCTGGAACCTTGAGCTGCTGGTGCTTCTGGAACCTTGAGCTGCTGGAACCTTGAGCTGCTGGTGCTTCTGGAACCTTGAGCTGCTGGAACCTTGAGCTTCTGGTGCTTCTGGAACCTTGAGCTGCTGGAACCTTGAGCTGCTGGTGCTTCTGGAACCTTGAGCATCTGGAGCCTTGAGCCTCTGGAACCTTGAGCTGCTGGAGCCTTGAGCTGCTGGTGCTTCTGGAACCTTGAGCTGCTGGAACCTTGAGCTGCTGGTGCTTCTGGAACCTTGAGCTGCTGGAACCTTGAGCTGCTGGTGCTTCTGGAACCTTGAGCATCGGGAGCCTTGAGCTTCTGGAACCTTGAGCTGCTTGAGCCTTGAGCTGCTGGTGCTTCTGGAACCTTGAGCTGCTGGAGCCTTGAGCTCCTGGAACATTGAGCTGCTGGAACCTTGAGCTGCTGGAACCTTTAGCTTCTGGAACCTTGAGCTGCTGGTGCTTCTGGAACCTTGAGCTGCTGGAACCTTGAGCTGCTGGTGCTTCTGGAACCTTGAGCTGCTGGAACCTTGAGCTGCTGGTGCTTCTGGAACCTTGAGCATCTGGAGCCTTGAGCTTCTGGAACCTTGAGCTGCTGGAGCCTTGAGCTGCTGGTGCTTCTGGAACCTTGAGCTGCTGGAGCCTTGAGCTGCTGGAACCTTGAGCTGCTGGAACCTTGAGCTTCTGGAACCTTGAGCTGCTGGTGCTTCTGGAACCTTGAGCTGCTGGAACCTTGAGCTGCTGGAACCTTGAGCTGCTGGTGCTTCTGGAACCTTGAGCTGCTGGAACCTTGAGCTGCTGGTGCTTCTGGAACCTTGAGCTGCTGGAACCTTGAGCTGCTGGTGCTTCTGGAACCTTGAGCTGCTGGAACCTTGAGCTGCTGGTGCTTCTAGAACCTTGAGCTTCTGGAACCTTGAGCTGCTGGAACCTTGAGCTTCTGGAGCCTTGAGCTGCTGGAACCTTGAAGTGCTGGATATTTGAGCTGCTGGAACCTTGAGCTGCTGGAACCTTGAGCTGCTGGAGCTTTGAGCTGCTGGTGCTTCTGGAACCTTGAGCTTCTGGAACCTTGAGCATCTGGAACCTTGAGCTGCTGGTGCTTCTGGAACCTTGAGCTGCTGGAACCTTGAGCTGTTGGAACCTTGAGCTGCTGGAACCTTGAGCTGCTGGTGCTTCTGGAACCTTGAGCTGCTGGAACCTTGAGCTGCTGGTGCTTCTGGAACCTTGAGCTGCTGGAACCTTGAGCTGCTGGAACCTTTAGCTGCTGGTGCTTCTGGAACCTTGAGCTGCTGGAACCTTGAGCTGCTGGAACCTTGAGCTGCTGGAACCTTGAGCTGCTGGTGCTTCTGGAACCTTGAGCATCTGGAGCCTTGAGCTTCTGGAACCTTGAGCTGCTGGAGCCTTGAGCTGCTGGTGCTTCTGGAACCTTGAGCTGCTTGAGCCTTGAGCTGCTGGAACCTTGAGCTGCTGGAACCTTGAGCTGCTGGAACCTTGAGCTTCTGGAACCTTGAGCTGCTGGTGCTTCTGGAACCTTGAGCTGCTGGAACCTTGAGCTGCTGGAACCTTGAGCTGCTGGTGCTTCTGGAACCTTGAGCTGCTGGTGCTTCTGGAACCTTGAGCTGCTGGAACCTTGAGCTGCTGGTGCTTCTGGAACCTTGAGCTGCTGGAATCTTGAGCTGCTGGTGCTTCTGGAACCTTGAGCTTCTGGAACCTTGAGCTGCTGGAACCTTGAGCTTCTGGAGCCTTGAGCTGCTGGAACCTTGAAGTGCTGGAGCCTTGAGCTGCTGGAACCTTGAGCTGCTGGAACCTTGAGCTGCTGGAACCTTGAGCTGCTGGAGCTTTGAGCTGCTGGTGCTTCTGGAACCTTGAGCTGCTGGAACCTTGAGCTGCTGGAGCCTTGAGCTTCTGGAACCTTGAGCTGCTGAAGCCTTGAGCTGCTGGAACCTTGAGCTGCTGGAACCTTGAGCTGCTGGTGCTTCTGGAACCTTGAGCTGCTGGAACCTTCAGCTGCTGGTGCTTCTGGAACCTTGAGCTGCTGGTGCTTCTGGAACCTTGAGCTGCTGGAACCTTCAGCTGCTGGTGCTTCTGGAACCTTGAGCTGCTGGAACCTTTAGCTGCTGGAACGTTGAGCTGCTGGTGCTTCTGGAACCTTGAGCATCTGGAGCCTTGAGCCTCTGGAACCTTGAGCTGCTGGAGCCTTGAGCTGCTGGTGCTTCTGGAACCTTGAGCTGCTGGAACCTTGAGCTGCTGGTGCTTCTGGAACCTTGAGCTGGTGGAACCTTGAGCTGCTGGTGCTTCTGGAACCTTGAGCATCTGGAGCCTTGAGCTTCTGGAACCTTGAGCTGCTGGAGCCTTGAGCTGCTGGTGCTTGTGGAACCTTGAGCTGCTGGAGCCTTGAGCTCCTGGAAGCTTGAGCTGCTGGAACCTTGAGCTGCTGGAACCTTGAGCTTCTGGAACCTTGAGCTGCTGGTGCTTCTGGAACCTTGAGCTGCTGGAACCTTGAGCTGCTGGTGCTTCTGGAACCTTGAGCTGCTGGTGCTTCTGGAACCTTGAGCTGCTGGAACCTTAAGCTGCTGGTGCTTCTGGAACCTTGAGCTTCTGGAACCTTGAGCTGCTGGAACCTTGACTTCTGGAGCCTTGAGCTGCTGGAACCTTGAAGTGCTGGAGCCTTGAGCTGCTGGAACCTTGAGCTGCTGGAACCTTGAGCTGCTGGAACCTTGAGCTGCTGGAGCTTTGAGCTGCTGGTGCTTCTGGAACCTTGAGTTTCTGGAACCTTGAGCTTCTGGAACCTTGAGCTGCTGGAGCCTTGAGCTTCTGGAACCTTGAGCTGCTGAAGCCTTGAGCTTCTGGAACCTTGAGCTGCTGGAGCCTTGAGCTTCTGGAACCTTGAGCTGCTGGAACCTTGAGCTGCTGGAACCTTGAGCTGCTGGAACCTTGAGCTGCTGGTGCTTCTGGAACCTTGAGCTGCTGGAACCTTGAGCTGCTGATGCTTCTGGAACCTTGAGCTGCTGGAACCTTGAGCTGCTGGAACCTTGAGCTGCTGGTGCTTCTGGAACCTTGAGCATCTGTAGCCTTGAGCTTCTGGAACCTTGAGCTGCTGGAGCCTTGAGCTGCTGGTGCTTCTGGAACCTTGAGCTGCTGGAACCTTGAGCTGCTGGTGCTTCTGGAACCTTGAGCTGCTGGAACCTTGAGCTGCTGGAACCTTGAGCTGCTGGTGCTTCTGGAACCTTGAGCATCTGGAGCCTTGAGCTTCTGGAACCTTGAGCTGCTGGAGCCTTGAGCTTCTGGAACCTTGAGCTGCTGGAGCCTTGAGCTGCTGGTGCTTCTGGAACCTTGAGCTGCTGAAGCCTTGAGCTCCTGGAACCTTGAGCTGCTGGAACCTTGAGCTGCTGGAACCTTGAGCTTCTGGAACCTTGAGCTGCTGGTGCTTCTGGAACCTTGAGCTGCTGGAACCTTGAGCTGCTGGAACCTTGAGCTGCTGGTGCTTCTGGAACCTTGAGCATCTGGAGCCTTGAGCCTCTGGAACCTTGAGCTGCTGGAGCCTTGAGCTGCTGGTGCTTCTGGAACCTTGAGCTGCTGGAACCTTGAGCTGCTGGTGCTTCTGGAACCTTGAGCTGCAGGAACCTTGAGCTGCTGGTGCTTCTGGAACCTTGAGCATCGGGAGCCTTGAGCTTCTGGAACCTTGAGCTGCTGGAGCCTTGAGCTGCTGGTGCTTCTGGAACCTTGAGCTGCTGGAGCCTTGAGCTCCTGGAACATTGAGCTGCTGGAACCTTGAGCTGCTGGAACCTTTAGCTTCTGGAACCTTGAGCTGCTGGTGCTTCTGGAACCTTGAGCTGCTGGAACCTTGAGCTGCTGGTGCTTCTGGAACCTTGAGCTGCTGGTGCTTCTGGAACCTTGAGCTGCTGGAACCTTGAGCTGCTGGTGCTTCTGGAACCTTGAGCTGCTGGAACCTTGAGCTGCTGGAAACTTGAGCTGCTGGAACCTTGAGCTGCTGGTGCTTCTGGAACCTTGAGCATCTGGAGCATTGACCTTCTGGAACCTTGAGCTGCTGGAGCCTTGAGCTGCTGGTGCTTCTGGAGCCTTGAGCTGCTGGAACCTTGAGCTGCTGGAACCTTGAGCTGCTGGAACCTTGAGCTGCTGGTGCTTCTGGAACCTTGAGCTGCTGGAACCTTGAGCTGCTGGTGCTTCTGGAACCTTGAGCTGCTGGAACCTTGAGCTGCTGGAACCTTGAGCTGCTGGTGCTTCTGGAACCTTGAGCTGCTGGTGCTTCTGGAACCTTGAGCTGCTGGAACCTTGAGCTGCTGGTGCTTCTGGAACCTTGAGCTGCTGGAACCTTGAGCTGCTGGAAACTTGAGCTGCTGGAACCTTGAGCTGCTGGTGCTTCTGGAACCTTGAGCATCTGGAGCATTGACCTTCTGGAACCTTGAGCTGCTGGAGCCTTGAGCTGCTGGTGCTTCTGGAGCCTTGAGCTGCTGGAACCTTGAGCTGCTGGAACCTTGAGCTGCTGGAACCTTGAGCTGCTGGTGCTTCTGGAACCTTGAGCTGCTGGAACCTTGAGCTGCTGGTGCTTCTGGAACCTTGAGCTGCTGGAACCTTGAGCTGCTGGAACCTTGAGCTGCTGGAACCTTGAGCTGCTGGTGCTTCTGGAACCTTGAGCATCTGGAGCCTTGAGCTTCTGGAACCTTGAGCTGCTGGAGCCTTGAGCTGCTGGTGCTTCTGGAACCTTGAGCTGCTGGAACCTTGAGCTGCTGGAACCTTGAGCTGCTGGTGCTTCTGGAACCTTGAGCATCTGGAGCCTTGAGCTTCTGGAACCTTGAGCTGCTGGAGCCTTGAGCTGCTGGTGCTTCTGGAACCTTGAGCTGCTGGAGCCTTGAGCTCCTGGAACCTTGAGCTGCTGGAACCTTGACCTACTGGAACCTTGAGCTTCTGGAACCTTGAGCTAGTGGTGCTTCTGGAACCTTGAGCTGCTGGTGCTTCTGGAACCTTGAGCTGCTGGTGCTTCTGGAACCTTGAGCTGCTGGAACCTTGAGCTGCTGGTGCTTCTGGAACCTTGAGCTGCTGGAACCTTGAGCTGCTGGTGCTTCTGGAATCTTGAGCTTCTGGAACCTTGAGCTGCTGGTGCTTCTGGAACCTTGAGCTGCTGGAACCTTCAGCTGCTGGTGCTTCTGGAACCTTGAGCTGGTGGAACCTTGAGCTGCTGGTGCTTCTGGAACCTTGAGCATCTGGAGCCTTGAGCTTCTGGAACCTTGAGCTGCTGGAGCCTTGAGCTGCTGGTGCTTGTGGAACCTTGAGCTGCTGGAGCCTTGAGCTCCTGGAAGCTTGAGCTGCTGGAACCTTGAGCTGCTGGAACCTTGAGCTTCTGGAACCTTGAGCTGCTGGTGCTTCTGGAACCTTGAGCTGCTGGAACCTTGAGCTGCTGGTGCTTCTGGAACCTTGAGCTGCTGGAACCTTGAGCTGCTGGAACCTTGAGCTGCTGGAACCTTGAGCTGCTGGTGCTTCTGGAACCTTGAGCATCTGGAGCCTTGAGCTTCTGGAACCTTGAGCTGCTGGAGCCTTGAGCTGCTGGTGCTTCTGGAACCTTGAGCTGCTGGAACCTTGAGCTGCTGGTGCTTCTGGAACCTTGAGCTGCTGGAGCCTTGAGCTGCTGGTGCTTCTGGAACCTTGAGCTGCTGGAGCCTTGAGCTCCTGGAACCTTGAGCTGCTGGAACCTTGACCTACTGGAACCTTGAGCTTCTGGAACCTTGAGCTAGTGGTGCTTCTGGAACCTTGAGCTGCTGGAACCTTGAGCTGCTGGTGCTTCTGGAACCTTGAGCTGCTGGTGCTTCTGGAACCTTGAGCTGCTGGAACCTTGAGCTGCTGGTGCTTCTGGAACCTTGAGCTGCTGGAACCTTGAGCTGCTGGTGCTTCTGGAATCTTGAGCTTCTGGAACCTTGAGCTGCTGGTGCTTCTGGAACCTTGAGCTGCTGGAACCTTCAGCTGCTGGTGCTTCTGGAACCTTGAGCTGGTGGAACCTTGAGCTGCTGGTGCTTCTGGAACCTTGAGCATCTGGAGCCTTGAGCTTCTGGAACCTTGAGCTGCTGGAGCCTTGAGCTGCTGGTGCTTGTGGAACCTTGAGCTGCTGGAGCCTTGAGCTCCTGGAAGCTTGAGCTGCTGGAACCTTGAGCTGCTGGAACCTTGAGCTTCTGGAACCTTGAGCTGCTGGTGCTTCTGGAACCTTGAGCTGCTGGAACCTTGAGCTGCTGGTGCTTCTGGAACCTTGAGCTGCTGGAACCTTGAGCTGCTGGAACCTTGAGCTGCTGGAACCTTGAGCTGCTGGTGCTTCTGGAACCTTGAGCATCTGGAGCCTTGAGCTTCTGGAACCTTGAGCTGCTGGAGCCTTGAGCTGCTGGTGCTTCTGGAACCTTGAGCTGCTGGAACCTTGAGCTGCTGGAACCTTGAGCTGCTGGTGCTTCTGGAACCTTGAGCATCTGGAGCCTTGAGCTTCTGGAACCTTGAGCTGCTGGAGCCTTGAGCTGCTGGTGCTTCTGGAACCTTGAGCTGCTGGAGCCTTGAGCTCCTGGAACCTTGAGCTGCTGGAACCTTGACCTACTGGAACCTTGAGCTTCTGGAACCTTGAGCTAGTGGTGCTTCTGGAACCTTGAGCTGCTGGAACCTTGAGCTGCTGGTGCTTCTGGAACCTTGAGCTGCTGGTGCTTCTGGAACCTTGAGCTGCTGGAACCTTGAGCTGCTGGTGCTTCTGGAACCTTGAGCTGCTGGAACCTTGAGCTGCTGGTGCTTCTGGAATCTTGAGCTTCTGGAACCTTGAGCTGCTGGTGCTTCTGGAACCTTGAGCTGCTGGAACCTTCAGCTGCTGTTGCTTCTGGAACCTTGAGCTGCTGGAACCTTTAGCTGCTGGAACGTTGAGCTGCTGGTGCTTCTGGAACCTTGAGCATCTGGAGCCTTGAGCCTCTGGAACCTTGAGCTGCTGGAGCCTTGAGCTGCTGGTGCTTCTGGAACCTTGAGCTGCTGGAACCTTGAGCTGCTGGTGCTTCTGGAACCTTGAGCTGGTGGAACCTTGAGCTGCTGGTGCTTCTGGAACCTTGAGCATCTGGAGCCTTGAGCTTCTGGAACCTTGAGCTGCTGGAGCCTTGAGCTGCTGGTGCTTGTGGAACCTTGAGCTGCTGGAGCCTTGAGCTCCTGGAAGCTTGAGCTGCTGGAACCTTGAGCTGCTGGAACCTTGAGCTTCTGGAACCTTGAGCTGCTGGTGCTTCTGGAACCTTGAGCTGCTGGAACCTTGAGCTGCTGGTGCTTCTGGAACCTTGAGCTGCTGGTGCTTCTGGAACCTTGAGCTGCTGGAACCTTAAGCTGCTGGTGCTTCTGGAACCTTGAGCTTCTGGAACCTTGAGCTGCTGGAACCTTGACTTCTGGAGCCTTGAGCTGCTGGAACCTTGAAGTGCTGGAGCCTTGAGCTGCTGGAACCTTGAGCTGCTGGAACCTTGAGCTGCTGGAACCTTGAGCTGCTGGAGCTTTGAGCTGCTGGTGCTTCTGGAACCTTGAGTTTCTGGAACCTTGAGCTTCTGGAACCTTGAGCTGCTGGAGCCTTGAGCTTCTGGAACCTTGAGCTGCTGAAGCCTTGAGCTTCTGGAACCTTGAGCTGCTGGAGCCTTGAGCTTCTGGAACCTTGAGCTGCTGGAACCTTGAGCTGCTGGAACCTTGAGCTGCTGGAACCTTGAGCTGCTGGTGCTTCTGGAACCTTGAGCTGCTGGAACCTTGAGCTGCTGGTGCTTCTGGAACCTTGAGCTGCTGGAACCTTGAGCTGCTGGAACCTTGAGCTGCTGGTGCTTCTGGAACCTTGAGCATCTGGAGCCTTGAGCTTCTGGAACCTTGAGCTGCTGGAGCCTTGAGCTGCTGGTGCTTCTGGAACCTTGAGCTGCTGGAACCTTGAGCTGCTGGTGCTTCTGGAACCTTGAGCTGCTGGAACCTTGAGCTGCTGGAACCTTGAGCTTCTGGTGCTTCTGGAACCTTGAGCATCTGGAGCCTTGAGCTTCTGGAACCTTGAGCTGCTGGAGCCTTGAGCTTCTGGAACCTTGAGCTGCTGGAGCCTTGAGCTGCTGGTGCTTCTGGAACCTTGAGCTGCTGAAGCCTTGAGCTCCTGGAACCTTGAGCTGCTGGAACCTTGAGCTGCTGGAACCTTGAGCTTCTGGAACCTTGAGCTGCTGGTGCTTCTGGAACCTTGAGCTGCTGGAACCTTGAGCTGCTGGTGCTTCTGGAACCTTGAGCATCTGGAGCCTTGAGCCTCTGGAACCTTGAGCTGCTGGAGCCTTGAGCTGCTGGTGCTTCTGGAACCTTGAGCTGCTGGAACCTTGAGCTGCTGGTGCTTCTGGAACCTTGAGCTGCAGGAACCTTGAGCTGCTGGTGCTTCTGGAACCTTGAGCATCGGGAGCCTTGAGCTTCTGGAACCTTGAGCTGCTGGAGCCTTGAGCTGCTGGTGCTTCTGGAACCTTGAGCTGCTGGAGCCTTGAGCTCTTGGAACATTGAGCTGCTGGAACCTTGAGCTGCTGGAACCTTTAGCTTCTGGAACCTTGAGCTGCTGGTGCTTCTGGAACCTTGAGCTGCTGGAACCTTGAGCTGCTGGTGCTTCTGGAACCTTGAGCTGCTGGTGCTTCTGGAACCTTGAGCTGCTGGAACCTTGAGCTGCTGGTGCTTCTGGAACCTTGAGCTGCTGGAACCTTGAGCTGCTGGAACCTTGAGCTGCTGGTGCTTCTGGAACCTTGAGCTGCTGGAACCTTGAGCTGCTGGTGCTTCTGGAACCTTGAGCTGCTGGAACCTTGAGCTGCTGGAACCTTGAGCTGCTGGTGCTTCTGGAACCTTGAGCATCTGGAGCCTTGAGCTTCTGGAACCTTGAGCTGCTGGAGCCTTGAGCTGCTGGTGCTTCTGGAACCTTGAGCTGCTGGAACCTTGAGCTGCTGGTGCTTCTGGAACCTTGAGCTGCTGGAACCTTGAGCTGCTGGAACCTTGAGCTGCTGGTGCTTCTGGAACCTTGAGCATCTGGAGCCTTGAGCTTCTGGAACCTTGAGCTGCTGGAGCCTTGAGCTTCTGGAACCTTGAGCTGCTGGAGCCTTGAGCTGCTGGTGCTTCTGGAACCTTGAGCTGCTGAAGCCTTGAGCTCCTGGAACCTTGAGCTGCTGGAACCTTGAGCTGCTGGAACCTTGAGCTTCTGGAACCTTGAGCTGCTGGTGCTTCTGGAACCTTGAGCTGCTGGAACCTTGAGCTGCTGGAACCTTGAGCTGCTGGTGCTTCTGGAACCTTGAGCATCTGGAGCCTTGAGCCTCTGGAACCTTGAGCTGCTGGAGCCTTGAGCTGCTGGTGCTTCTGGAACCTTGAGCTGCTGGAACCTTGAGCTGCTGGTGCTTCTGGAACCTTGAGCTGCAGGAACCTTGAGCTGCTGGTGCTTCTGGAACCTTGAGCATCGGGAGCCTTGAGCTTCTGGAACCTTGAGCTGCTGGAGCCTTGAGCTGCTGGTGCTTCTGGAACCTTGAGCTGCTGGAGCCTTGAGCTCTTGGAACATTGAGCTGCTGGAACCTTGAGCTGCTGGAACCTTTAGCTTCTGGAACCTTGAGCTGCTGGTGCTTCTGGAACCTTGAGCTGCTGGAACCTTGAGCTGCTGGTGCTTCTGGAACCTTGAGCTGCTGGTGCTTCTGGAACCTTGAGCTGCTGGAACCTTGAGCTGCTGGTGCTTCTGGAACCTTGAGCTGCTGGAACCTTGAGCTGCTGGAAACTTGAGCTGCTGGAACCTTGAGCTGCTGGTGCTTCTGGAACCTTGAGCATCTGGAGCATTGACCTTCTGGAACCTTGAGCTGCTGGAGCCTTGAGCTGCTGGTGCTTCTGGAGCCTTGAGCTGCTGGAACCTTGAGCTGCTGGAACCTTGAGCTGCTGGAACCTTGAGCTGCTGGAACCTTGAGCTGCTGGTGCTTCTGGAACCTTGAGCTGCTGGAACCTTGAGCTGCTGGTGCTTCTGGAACCTTGAGCTGCTGGAACCTTGAGCTGCTGGTGCTTCTGGAACCTTGAGCTGCTGGAACCTTGAGCTGCTGGAAACTTGAGCTGCTGGTGCTTCTGGAACCTTGAGCATCTGGAGCATTGACCTTCTGGAACCTTGAGCTGCTGGTGCTTCTGGAGCCTTGAGCTGCTGGAACCTTGAGCTGCTGGAACCTTGAGCTGCTGGAACCTTGAGCTGCTGGTGCTTCTGGAACCTTGAGCTGCTGGAACCTTGAGCTGCTGGTGCTTCTGGAACCTTGAGCTGCTGGAACCTTGAGCTGCTGGAACCTTGAGCTGCTGGAACCTTGAGCTGCTGGTGCTTCTGGAACCTTGAGCATCTGGAGCCTTGAGCTTCTGGAACCTTGAGCTGCTGGAGCCTTGAGCTGCTGGTGCTTCTGGAACCTTGAGCTGCTGGAACCTTGAGCTGCTGGAACCTTGAGCTGCTGGAACCTTGAGCTGCTGGTGCTTCTGGAACCTTGAGCATCTGGAGCCTTGAGCTTCTGGAACCTTGAGCTGCTGGAGCCTTGAGCTGCTGGTGCTTCTGGAACCTTGAGCTGCTGGAGCCTTGAGCTCCTGGAACCTTGAGCTGCTGGAACCTTGACCTACTGGAACCTTGAGCTTCTGGAACCTTGAGCTAGTGGTGCTTCTGGAACCTTGAGCTGCTGGAACCTTGAGCTGCTGGTGCTTCTGGAACCTTGAGCTGCTGGTGCTTCTGGAACCTTGAGCTGCTGGAACCTTGAGCTGCTGGTGCTTCTGGAACCTTGAGCTGCTGGAACCTTGAGCTGCTGGTGCTTCTGGAATCTTGAGCTTCTGGAACCTTGAGCTGCTGGAACCTTGACTTCTAGGAGCCTGGAGCTGCTGGAACCTTGAAGTGCTGGAGCCTTGAGCTGCTGGAACCTTGAGCTGCTGGAACCTTGAGCTGCTGGTGCTTCTGGAACCTTGAGCATCTGGAGCCTTGAGCTTCTGGAACCTTGAGCTGCTGGAGCCTTGAGCTGCTGGTGCTTCTGGAACCTTGAGCTGCTGGAGCCTTGAGCTCCTGGAACCTTGAGCTGCTGGAACCTTGACCTACTGGAACCTTGAGCTTCTGGAACCTTGAGCTAGTGGTGCTTCTGGAACCTTGAGCTGCTGGAACCTTGAGCTGCTGGTGCTTCTGGAACCTTGAGCTGCTGGTGCTTCTGGAACCTTGAGCTGCTGGAACCTTGAGCTGCTGGTGCTTCTGGAACCTTGAGCTGCTGGAACCTTGAGCTTCTGGTGCTTCTGGAATCTTGAGCTTCTGGAACCTTGAGCTGCTGGAACCTTGACTTCTAGGAGCCTGGAGCTGCTGGAACCTTGAAGTGCTGGAGCCTTGAGCTGCTGGAACCTTGAGCTGCTGGAACCTTGAGCTGCTGGAACCTTGAGCTGCTGGAGCTTTGAGCTGCTGGTGCTTCTGGAACCTTGAGCTTCTGGAACCTTGAGCTTCTGGTGCTTCTGGAACCTTGAGCTGCTGGAACCTTGAGCTGCTGGTGCTTCTGGAACCTTGAGCTGCTGGAACCTTGAGCTGCTGGTGCTTCTGGAACCTTGAGCTGCTGGAACCTTGAGCTGCTGGAACCTTGAGCTGCTGGTGCTTCTGGAACCTTGAGCATCTGGAGCCTTGAGCTTCTGGAACCTTGAGCTGCTGGAGCCTTGAGCTGCTGGTGTTTCTGGAACCTTGAGCTGCTGGAACCTTGAGCTGCTGGTGCTTCTGGAATCTTGAGATGCTGGAACCTTGAGCTGCTGGAACCTTGAGCTGCTGGAGCCTTGAGCTGCTGGTGCTTCTGGAACCTTGAGCTGCTGGAGCCTTGAGCTGCTGGAACCTTGAGCTGCTGGAAGCTTGAGCTGCTGGTGCTTCTGGAACCTTGAACTGCTGGAACCTTGAGCTGCTGGTGCTTCTGGAACCTTGAGCTGCTGGAACCTTGAGCTGCTGGAGCTTTGAGCTGCTGGTGCTTCTGGAACCTTGAGCTTCTGGAACCTTGAGCTTCTGGTGCTTCTGGAACCTTGAGCTGCTGGAACCTTGAGCTGCTGGTGCTTCTGGAACCTTGAGCTGCTGGAACCTTGAGCTGCTGGTGCTTCTGGAATCTTGAGCTTCTGGAACCTTGAGCTGCTGGAACCTTGACTTCTAGGAGCCTGGAGCTGCTGGAACCTTGAAGTGCTGGAGCCTTGAGCTGCTGGAACCTTGAGCTGCTGGAACCTTGAGCTGCTGGAACCTTGAGCTGCTGGAGCTTTGAGCTGCTGGTGCTTCTGGAACCTTGAGCTTCTGGAACCTTGAGCTTCTGGTGCTTCTGGAACCTTGAGCTGCTGGAACCTTGAGCTGCTGGTGCTTCTGGAACCTTGAGCTGCTGGAACCTTGAGCTGCTGGTGCTTCTGGAACCTTGAGCTGCTGGAACCTTGAGCTGCTGGAACCTTGAGCTGCTGGTGCTTCTGGAACCTTGAGCATCTGGAGCCTTGAGCTTCTGGAACCTTGAGCTGCTGGAGCCTTGAGCTGCTGGTGTTTCTGGAACCTTGAGCTGCTGGAACCTTGAGCTGCTGGTGCTTCTGGAATCTTGAGATGCTGGAACCTTGAGCTGCTGGAACCTTGAGCTGCTGGAGCCTTGAGCTGCTGGTGCTTCTGGAACCTTGAGCTGCTGGAGCCTTGAGCTGCTGGAACCTTGAGCTGCTGGAAGCTTGAGCTGCTGGTGCTTCTGGAACCTTGAACTGCTGGAACCTTGAGCTGCTGGTGCTTCTGGAACCTTGAGCTGCTGGAACCTTGAGCTGCTGGAGCTTTGAGCTGCTGGTGCTTCTGGAACCTTGAGCTTCTGGAACCTTGAGCTTCTGGTGCTTCTGGAACCTTGAGCTGCT
The DNA here is from genome assembly GCA_030533445.1 of Cyprinodon diabolis. Classification (NCBI taxonomy): domain Eukaryota; kingdom Metazoa; phylum Chordata; class Actinopteri; order Cyprinodontiformes; family Cyprinodontidae; genus Cyprinodon; species Cyprinodon diabolis. The sequence goes on from JARPUW010000553.1 coordinate 438,550, forward strand.
GGAACCTTGAGCTGCTGGTGCTTCTGGAACCTTGAGCTGCTGGAACCTTGAGCTGCTGGTGCTTCTGGAACCTTGAGCTGCTGGAACCTTGAGCTGCTGGAACCTTGAGCTGCTGGTGCTTCTGGAACCTTGAGCATCTGGAGCCTTGAGCTTCTGGAACCTTGAGCTGCTGGAGCCTTGAGCTGCTGGTGCTTCTGGAACCTTGAGCTGCTGGAGCCTTGAGCTGCTGGAACCTTGAGCTGCTGGAGCTTTGAGCTGCTGGAGCTTCTGGAACCTTGAGCTGCTGGAACCTTGAGCTGCTGGTGCTTCTGGAACCTTGAGATGCTGAAACCTTGAGCTCCTGGAACCTTGAGCTGCTGGAACCTTGAGCTGCTGGAGCTTTGAGCTGCTGGTGCTTCTGGAACCTTGAGCTGCTGGTGCTTCTGGAACCTTGAGCTGCTGGAACCTTGAGCTGCTGGAACCTTGAGCTGCTGGTGCTTCTGGAACCTTGAGCTGCTGGAACCTTGAGCTGCTGGTGCTTCTGGAACCTTAAGCATCTGGAGCCTTGAGCTTCTGGAGCCTTGAGCATCTGGAGCCTTGAGCTTCTGGAACCTTGAGCTGCTGGAGCCTTGAGCTGCTGGTGCTTCTGGAACCTTGAGCTGCTGGAACCTTGAGCTGCTGGAACCTTGAGCTGCTGGTGCTTCTGGAACCTTGAGCTGCTGGAACCTTGAGCTGCTGGTGCTTCTGGAACCTTGAGCATCTGGAGCCTTGAGCTTCTGGAACCTTGAGCTGCTGGAGCCTTGAGCTGCTGGTGCTTCTGGAACCTTGAGCTGCTGGAACCTTGAGCTGCTGGTGCTTCTGGAATCTTGAGATGCTGGAACCTTGAGCTGCTGGAACCTTGAGCTGCTGGAGCCTTGAGCTGCTGGTGCTTCTGGAACCTTGAGCTGCTGGAGCCTTGAGCTGCTGGAACCTTGAGCTGCTGGAAGCTTGAGCTGCTGGTGCTTCTGGAACCTTGAACTGCTGGAACCTTGAGCTGCTGGTGCTTCTGGAACCTTGAGCTGCTGGAACCTTGAGCTGCTGGTACCTTGAGCTGCTGGTGCTTCTGGAACCTTGAGCATCTGGAGCCTTGAGCTTCTGGAACCTTGAGCTGCTGGAGCCTTGAGCTGCTGGTGCTTCTGGAACATTGAGCTGCTGGAACCTTGAGCTGCTGGAACCTTGAGCTGCTGGAACTTTGAGCTTCTGGAACCTTGAGCTGCTGGAACCTTGAGCTTCTGGAACCTCTAGCTTCTGGAGCCTTGAGCTGCTGTAACCTTGAGCTGCTGGAACATTGAGCTGCTGGAACCTTGAGCTGCTGGAACCTTGAGCTGCTGGTGCTTCTGGAACCTTGAGCATCTGGAGCCTTGAGCTTCTGGAACCTTGAGCTGCTGGAGCCTTGAGCTGCTGGTGCTTCTGTAACCTTGAGCTGCTGGAACCTTGAGCTGCTGCAGCCTTGAGCAGCTGGTGCTTCTGGAACCTTGAGCTGCTGGAACCTTGAGCTGCTGGTGCTTCTTGAACCTTGAGCTGCTGGAACCTTGAGCTGCTGGATCCTTGAACTGCTGGAACCTTGAGCTTCTGGAACCTTGAGCTGCTGGAACCTTGAGCTGCTGGTGCTTCTGGAACCTTGAGCTGCTGGAACCTTGAGCTGCTGGAGCCTTGAGCTGCTGGTGCTTCTGGAACCTGGAGCTGCTGGAACCTTGAGCTGCTGGAACCTTGAGCTGCTGAAACCTTGAGCTGCTGGAACCTTGAGCTGCTGGAGCTTTGAGCTGCTGGAGCTTCTGGAACCTTGAGCTTCTGGAACCTTGAGCATCTGGAACCTTGAGCTGTTGAAGCCTTGAGCTTCTGGAACCTTCAGCTGCTGGAGCCTTGAGCTTCTGGAACCTTGAGCTGCTGGAACCTTGAGCTGCTGGAACCTTGAGCTGCTGGTGCTTCTGGAACCTTGAGCTGCTGGAACCTTGAGCTGCTGGTGCTTCTGGAACCTTGAGCTGCTGGAACCTTGAGCTGCTGGAACCTTGAGCTGCTGGTGCTTCTGGAACCTTGAGCTGCTGGAACCTTGAGCTAATGGAACCTTGAGCTGCTGGTGCTTCTGGAACCTTGAGCTGCTGGAACCTTGAGCTGCTGGTGCTTCTGGAACCTTGAGCATCTGGAGCCTTGAGCTTCTGGAGCCTTGAGCATCTGGAGCCTTGAGCTTCTGGAACCTTGAGCTGCTGGAGCCTTGAGCTGCTGGTGCTTCTGGAACCTTGAGCTGCTGGAACCTTGAGCTGCTGGAACCTTGAGCTGCTGGTGCTTTCGGAACCTTGAGCTGCTGGAACCTTGAGCTGCTGGAACCTTGAGCTGCTGGTGCTTCTGGAACCTTGAGCTTCTGGAGCCTTGAGCTTCTGGAACCTTGAGCTGCTGGAGCCTTGAGCTGCTGGTGCTTCTGGAACCTTGAGCTGCTGGAACCTTGAGCTGCTGGTGCTTCTGGAACCTTGAGATGCTGGAACCTTGAGCTGCTGGAACCTTGAGCTGCTGGAGCCTTGAGCTGCTGGTGCTTCTGGAACCTTGAGCTGCTGGAGCCTTGAGCTGCTGGAACCTTGAGCTGCTGGAACCTTGAGCTGCTGGTGCTTCTGGAACCTTGAACTGCTGGAACCTTGAGCTGCTGGTGCTTCTGGAACTTTGAGCTGCTGGAACCTTGAGCTGCTCGAACCTTGAGCTGCTGGTGCTTCTGGAACCTTGAGCATCTGGAGCCTTGAGCTTCTGGAACCTTGAGCTGCTGGAACCTTGAGCTGCTGGAACCTTGAGCTGCTGGAACTTTGAGCTTCTGGAACCTTGAGCTGCTGGAGCCTTGAGCTGCTGGTGCTTCTGGAACCTTGAGCTGCTGGAACCTTGAGCTTCTGGAACCTCTAGCTTCTGGAGCCTTGAGCTGCTGTAACCTTGAGCTGCTGGAACATTGAGCTGCTGGAACCTTGAGCTGCTGGAACCTTGAGCTGCTGGTGCTTCTGGAACCTTGAGCATCTGGAGCCTTGAGCTTCTGGAACCTTGAGCTGCTGGAGCCTTGAGCTGCTGGTGCTTCTGGAACCTTGAGCTGCTGGAACCTTGAGCTGCTGCAGCCTTGAGCAGCTGGTGCTTCTGGAACCTTGAGCTGCTGGAACCTTGAGCTGCTGGTGCTTCTTGAACCTTGAGCTGCTGGAACCTTGAGCTGCTGGATCCTTGAACTGCTGGAACCTTGAGCTTCTGGAACCTTGAGCTGCTGGAACCTTGAGCTGCTGGTGCTTCTGGAACCTTCAGCTGCTGGAACCTTGAGCTGCTGGAGCCTTGAGCTGCTGGTGCTTCTGGAACCTTGAGCTGCTGGAACCTTGAGCTGCTGGAACCTTGAGCTGCTGGAACCTTGAGCTGCTGAAACCTTGAGCTGCTGGAACCTTGAGCTGCTGGAGCTTTGAGCTGCTGGAGCTTCTGGAACCTTGAGCTTCTGGAACCTTGAGCTGCTGGAGCCTTGAGCTTCTGGAACCTTGAGCTGTTGAAGCCTTGAGCTTCTGGAACCTTCAGCTGCTGGAGCCTTGAGCTTCTGGAACCTTGAGCTGCTGGAACCTTGAGCTGCTGGAACCTTGAGCTGCTGGTGCTTCTGGAACCTTGAGCTGCTGGAACCTTGAGCTGCTGGTGCTTCTGGAACCTTGAGCTGCTGGAACCTTGAGCTGCTGGAACCTTGAGCTGCTGGTGCTTCTGGAACCTTGAGCTGCTGGAACCTTGAGCTAATGGAACCTTGAGCTGCTGGTGCTTCTGGAACCTTGAGCTGCTGGAACCTTGAGCTGCTGGTGCTTCTGGAACCTTGAGCTTCTGGAGCCTTGAGCATCTGGAGCCTTGAGCTTCTGGAACCTTGAGCTGCTGGAGCCTTGAGCTGCTGGTGCTTCTGGAACCTTGAGCTGCTGGAACCTTGAGCTGCTGGAACCTTGAGCTGCTGGTGCTTTCGGAACCTTGAGCTGCTGGAACCTTGAGCTGCTGGAACCTTGAGCTGCTGGTGCTTCTGGAACCTTGAGCATCTGGAGCCTTGAGCTTCTGGAACCTTGAGCTGCTGGAGCCTTGAGCTGCTGGTGCTTCTGGAACCTTGAGCTGCTGGAACCTTGAGCTGCTGGTGCTTCTGGAACCTTGAGATGCTGGAACCTTGAGCTGCTGGAACCTTGAGCTGCTGGAGCCCTGAGCTGCTGGTGCTTCTGGAACCTTGAGCTGCTGGAGCCTTGAGCTGCTGGAACCTTGAGCTGCTGGAACCTTGAGCTGCTGGTGCTTCTGGAACCTTGAACTGCTGGAACCTTGAGCTGCTGGTGCTTCTGGAACTTTGAGCTGCTGGAACCTTGAGCTGCTGGAACCTTGAGCTGCTGGTGCTTCTGGAACCTTGAGCATCTGGAGCCTTGAGCTTCTGGAACCTTGAGCTGCTGGAGCCTTGAGCTGCTGGTGCTTCTGGAACCTTGAGCTGCTGGAACCTTGAGCTGCTGGAACCTTGAGCTGCTGGAACTTTGAGCTTCTGGAACCTTGAGCTGCTGGAGCCTTGAGCTGCTGGAACCTTGAGCTTCTGGAACCTCTAGCTTCTGGAGCCTTGAGCTGCTGGAACATTGAGCTGCTGGAACCTTGAGCTGCTGGAACCTTGAGCTGCTGGTGCTTCTGGAACCTTGAGCATCTGGAGCCTTGAGCTTCTGGAACCTTGAGCTGCTGGAGCCTTGAGCTGCTGGTGCTTCTGGAACCTTGAGCTGCTGGAGCCTTGAGCTGCTGGTGCTTCTGGAACCTTGAGCTGCTGGAACCTTGAGCTGCTGCAGCCTTGAGCTGCTGGTGCTTCTGGAACCTTGAGCTGCGGGAACCTTGAGCTGCTGGTGCTTCTTGAACCTTGAGCTGCTGGAACCTTGAGCTGCTGGAGCCTTGAACTGCTGGAACCTTTAGCTTCTGGAACCTTGAGCTGCTGGAACATTGAGCTGCTGTTGCTTCTGGAACCTTGAGCTGCTGGAACCTTGAGCTGCTGGTGCTTCTGGAACCTTGAGCTGCTGGAACCTTGAGCTGCTGGAGCCTTGAGCTGCTGGTGCTTCTGGAACCTTGAGCTGCTGGAACCTTGAGCTGCTGGAACCTTCAGCTGCTGGAGCCTTGAGCTGCTGGTGCTTCTGGAACCTTGAGCTTCTGGAACCTTGAGCTGCTTGAACCTTGAGCTGCTGGAGCCTTGAGCTGCTGGTGCTTCTGGAACCTTGAGCTGCTGGAACCTTGAGCTGCTGGAACCTTCAGCTGCTGGAACCTTGAGCTGCTGGAACTTTGAGCATCTGGAGCCTTGAGCTGCTGGAACCTTGAGCTGCTGGAACCTTGAGCTTCTGGAACCTCTAGCTTCTGGAGCCTTGAGCTGCTGTAACCTTGAGCTGCTGGAACCTTGAGCTGCTGGTGCTGCTGGAACCTTGAGCTGCTGGAACCTTGAGCTGCTGGTGCTTCTGGAATCTTGAGATGCTGGAACCTTGAGCTGCTGGAACCTTGAGCTGCTGGAGCCTTGAGCTGCTGGTGCTTCTGGAACCTTGAGCTGCTGGAGCCTTGAGCTGCTGGAACCTTGAGCTGCTGGAAGCTTGAGCTGCTGGTGCTTCTGGAACCTTGAACTGCTGGAACCTTGAGCTGCTGGTGCTTCTGGAACCTTGAGCTGCTGGAACCTTGAGCTGCTGGTACCTTGAGCTGCTGGTGCTTCTGGAACCTTGAGCATCTGGAGCCTTGAGCTTCTGGAACCTTGAGCTGCTGGAGCCTTGAGCTGCTGGTGCTTCTGGAACCTTGAGCTGCTGGAACCTTGAGCTGCTGGAACTTTGAGCTTCTGGAACCTTGAGCTGCTGGAGCCTTGAGCTGCTGGTGCTTCTGGAACCTTGAGCTGCTGGAACCTTGAGCTTCTGGAACCTCTAGCTTCTGGAGCCTTGAGCTGCTGTAACCTTGAGCTGCTGGAACATTGAGCTGCTGGAACCTTGAGCTGCTGGAACCTTGAGCTGCTGGTGCTTCTGGAACCTTGAGCATCTGGAGCCTTGAGCTTCTGGAACCTTGAGCTGCTGGAGCCTTGAGCTGCTGGTGCTTCTGGAACCTTGAGCTGCTGGAACCTTGAGCTGCTGCAGCCTTGAGCAGCTGGTGCTTCTGGAACCTTGAGCTGCTGGAACCTTGAGCTGCTGGTGCTTCTTGAACCTTGAGCTGCTGGAACCTTGAGCTGCTGGATCCTTGAACTGCTGGAACCTTGAGCTTCTGGAACCTTGAGCTGCTGGAACCTTGAGCTGCTGGTGCTTCTGGAACCTTGAGCTGCTGGAACCTTGAGCTGCTGGAGCCTTGAGCTGCTGGTGCTTCTGGAACCTTGAGCTGCTGGAACCTTGAGCTGCTGAAACCTTGAGCTGCTGGAACCTTGAGCTGCTGGAGCTTTGAGCTGCTGGAGCTTCTGGAACCTTGAGCTTCTGGAACCTTGAGCTGCTGGAGCCTTGAGCTTCTGGAACCTTGAGCTGTTGAAGCCTTGAGCTTCTGGAACCTTCAGCTGCTGGAGCCTTGAGCTTCTGGAACCTTGAGCTGCTGGAACCTTGAGCTGCTGGAACCTTGAGCTGCTGGTGCTTCTGGAACCTTGAGCTGCTGGAACCTTGAGCTGCTGGTGCTTCTGGAACCTTGAGCTGCTGGAACCTTGAGCTGCTGGAACCTTGAGCTGCTGGTGCTTCTGGAACCTTGAGCTGCTGGAACCTTGAGCTAATGGAACCTTGAGCTGCTGGTGCTTCTGGAACCTTGAGCTGCTGGAACCTTGAGCTGCTGGTGCTTCTGGAACCTTGAGCATCTGGAGCCTTGAGCTTCTGGAGCCTTGAGCATCTGGAGCCTTGAGCTTCTGGAACCTTGAGCTGCTGGAGCCTTGAGCTGCTGGTGCTTCTGGAACCTTGAGCTGCTGGAACCTTGAGCTGCTGGAACCTTGAGCTGCTGGTGCTTTCGGAACCTTGAGCTGCTGGAACCTTGAGCTGCTGGAACCTTGAGCTGCTGGTGCTTCTGGAACCTTGAGCATCTGGAGCCTTGAGCTTCTGGAACCTTGAGCTGCTGGAGCCTTGAGCTGCTGGTGCTTCTGGAACCTTGAGCTGCTGGAACCTTGAGCTGCTGGTGCTTCTGGAACCTTGAGATGCTGGAACCTTGAGCTGCTGGAACCTTGAGCTGCTGGAGCCTTGAGCTGCTGGTGCTTCTGGAACCTTGAGCTGCTGGAGCCTTGAGCTGCTGGAACCTTGAGCTGCTGGAACCTTGAGCTGCTGGTGCTTCTGGAACCTTGAACTGCTGGAACCTTGAGCTGCTGGTGCTTCTGGAACTTTGAGCTGCTGGAACCTTGAGCTGCTCGAACCTTGAGCTGCTGGTGCTTCTGGAACCTTGAGCATCTGGAGCCTTGAGCTTCTGGAACCTTGAGCTGCTGGAGCCTTGAGCTGCTGGTGCTTCTGGAACCTTGAGCTGCTGGAACCTTGAGCTGCTGGAACCTTGAGCTGCTGGAACTTTGAGCTTCTGGAACCTTGAGCTGCTGGAGCCTTGAGCTGCTGGAACCTTGAGCTTCTGGAACCTCTAGCTTCTGGAGCCTTGAGCTGCTGTAACCTTGAGCTGCTGGAACATTGAGCTGCTGGAACCTTGAGCTGCTGGAACCTTGAGCTGCTGGTGCTTCTGGAACCTTGAGCATCTGGAGCCTTGAGCTTCTGGAACCTTGAGCTGCTGGAGCCTTGAGCTGCTGGTGCTTCTGGAACCTTGAGCTGCTGGAGCCTTGAGCTGCTGGTGCTTCTGGAACCTTGAGCTGCTGGAACCTTGAGCTGCTGCAGCCTTGAGCTGCTGGTGCTTCTGGAACCTTGAGCTGCGGGAACCTTGAGCTGCTGGTGCTTCTTGAACCTTGAGCCGCTGGAACCTTGAGCTGCTGGAGCCTTGAACTGCTGGAACCTTGAGCTTCTGGAACCTTGAGCTGCTGGAACCTTGAGCTGCTGTTGCTTCTGGAACCTTGAGCTGCTTGAACCTTGAGCTGCTGGAGCCTTGAGCTGCTGGTGCTTCTGGAACCTTGAGCTGCTGGAACCTTGAGCTGCTGGAACCTTCAGCTGCTGGAACCTTGAGCTGCTGGAACTTTGAGCATCTGGAGCCTTGAGCTGCTGGAACCTTGAGCTGCTGGAACCTTGAGCTTCTGGAACCTCTAGCTTCTGGAGCCTTGAGCTGCTGTAACCTTGAGCTGCTGGAACCTTGAGCTGCTGGTGCTGCTGGAACCTTGAGCTGCTGGAACCTTGAGCTGCTGGAACCCTGAGCTGCTGGTGCTTCTGGAACCTTCAGCTGCTGGAACCTTGAGTTGCTGGTGCTTCTGGAACCTTGAGCATCTGGAGCCTTGAGCTTCTGGAACCTTGAGCTGCTGGAGCCTTGAGCTGCTGGTGCTTCTGGAACCTTGAGCTGCTGGAGCCTTGAGCTGCTGGAACCTTGAGCTGCTGGAACCTTGAGCTGCTGGTGCTTCTGGAACCTTGAGCTGCTGGAACCTTGAGCTGCTGGTGCTTCTGGAACCTTGAGCTGCTGGAACCTTGAGCTGCTGGAACCTTGAGCTGCTGGAACCTTGAGCTGCTGGTGCTTCTGGAACCTTGAGCTGCTGGAACCTTGAGCTGCTGGAACCTTGAGCTGCTGGAACCTTGAGCTGCTGGTGCTTCTGGAACCTTGAGCATCTGGAGCCTTGAGCTTCTGGAACCTTGAGCTGCTGGAGCCTTGAGCTGCTGGTGCTTCTGGAACCTTGAGCTGCTGGAGCCTTGAGCTCCTGGAACCTTGAGCTGCTGGAACCTTGAGCTGCTGGAACCTTGAGCTTCTGGAACCTTGAGCTGCTGGTGCTTCTGGAACCTTGAGCTGCTGGAACCTTGAGCTGCTGGTGCTTCTGGAACCTTGAGCTGCTGGTGCTTCTGGAACCTTGAGCTGCTGGTGCTTCTGGAACCTTGAGCTGCTGGAACCTTGAGCTGCTGGTGCTTCTGGAATCTTGAGCTTCTGGAACCTTGAGCTGCTGGAACCTTGACTTCTAGGAGCCTTGAGCTGCTGGAACCTTGAGCTGCTGGAACCTTGAGCTGCTGGAACCTTGAGCTGCTGGAGCTTTGAGCTGCTGGTGCTTCTGGAACCTTGAGCTTCTGGAACCTTGAGCTTTTGGTGCTTCTGGAACCTTGAGCTGCTGGTGCTTCTGGAACCTTGAGCTGCTGGAACCTTGAGCTGCTGGTGCTTCTGGAACCTTGAGCTGCTGGAACCTTGAGCTGCTGGAACCTTGAGCTGCTGGTGCTTCTGGAACCTTGAGAATCTGGAGCCTTGAGCTTCTGGAACCTTGAGCTGCTGGAGCCTTGAGCTGCTGGTGCTTCTGGAACCTTGAGCTGCTGGAGCCTTGAGCTGCTGGAACCTTGAGCTGCTGGAGCTTTGAGCTGCTGGAGCTTCTGGAACCTTGAGCTGCTGGAACCTTGAGCTGCTGGTGCTTCTGGAACCTTGAGATGCTGAAACCTTGAGCTCCTGGAACCTTGAGCTGCTGGAACCTTGAGCTGCTGGAGCTTTGAGCTGCTGGTGCTTCTGGAACCTTGAGCTGCTGGTGCTTCTGGAACCTTGAGCTGCTGGAACCTTGAGCTGCTGGTGCTTCTGGAACCTTGAGCTGCAGGAACCTTGAGCTGCTGGAACCTTGAGCTGCTGGTGCTTCTGGAACCTTGAGCATCTGGAGCCTTGAGCTTCTGGAGCCTTGAGCATCTGGAGCCTTGAGCTTCTGGAACCTTGAGCTGCTGGAGCCTTGAGCTGCTGGTGCTTCTTGAACCTTGAGCTGCTGGAACCTTGAGCTGCTGGAACCTTGAGCTGCTGGTGCTTCTGGAACCTTGAGCTGCTGGAACCTTGAGCTGCTGGAACCTTGAGCTGCTGGTGCTTCTGGAACCTTGAGCATCTGGAGCCTTGAGCTTCTGGAACCTTGAGCTGCTGGAGCCTTGAGCTGCTGGTGCTTCTGGAACCTTGAGCTGCTGGAACCTTGAGGTGCTGGTGCTTCTGGAACCTTGAGATGCTGGAACCTTGAGCTGCTGGAACCTTGAGCTGCTGGAGCCTTGAGCTGCTGGTGTTTCTGGAACCTTGAGCTGCTGGAGCCTTGAGCTGCTGGAACCTTGAGCTGCTGGAAGCTTGAGCTGCTGGTGCTTCTGGAACCTTGAACTGCTGGAACCTTGAGCTGCTGGAATCTTGAGCTGCTGGTACCTTGAGCTGCTGGTGCTTCTGGAACCTTGAGCATCTGGAGCCTTGAGCTTCTGGAACCTTGAGCTGCTGGAGCCTTGAGCTGCTGGTGCTTCTGGAACCTTGAGCTGCTGGAACCTTGAGCTGCTGGAACCTTGAGCTGCTGGAACTTTGAGCTTCTGGAACCTTGAGCTGCTGGAGCCTTGAGCTGCTGGTGCTTCTGGAACCTTGAGCTGCTGGAACCTTGAGCTTCTGGAACCTCTAGCTTCTGGAGCCTTGAGCTGCTGTAACCTTGAGCTGCTGGAACATTGAGCTGCTGGAACCTTGAGCTGCTGGAACCTTGACCTGCTGGTGCTTCTGGAACCTTGAGCATCTGGAGCCTTGAGCTTCTGGAACCTTGAGCTGCTGGAGCCTTGAGCTGCTGGTGCTTCTGGAACCTTGAGCTGCTGGAACCTTGAGCTGCTGCAGCCTTGAGCAGCTGGTGCTTCTGGAACCTTGAGCTGCTGGAACCTTGAGCTGCTGGTGCTTCTTGAACCTTGAGCTGCTGGAACCTTGAGCTGCTGGAGCCTTGAACTGCTGGAACCTTGAGCTTCTGGAACCTTGAGCTGCTGGAACCTTGAGCTGCTGGTGCTTCTGGAACCTTGAGCTGCTGGAACCTTGAGCTGCTGGAGCCTTGAGCTGCTGGTGCTTCTGGAACCTTGAGCTGCTGGAACCTTGAGCTGCTGGAACCTTCAGCTGCTGGAACCTTGAGCTGCTGAAACCTTGAGCTCCTGGAACCTTGAGCTGCTGGAACCTTGAGCTGCTGGAGCTTTGAGCTGCTGGAGCTTCTGGAACCTTGAGCTTCTGGAACCTTGAGCTGCTGGAGCCTTGAGCTTCTGGAACCTTGAGCTGTTGAAGCCTTGAGCTTCTGGAACCTTCAGCTGCTGGAGCCTTGAGCTTTTCGAACCTTGAGCTGCTGGAACCTTGAGCTGCTGGAACCTTGAGCTGCTGGTTTTTCTGGAACCTTGAGCTGCTGGTGCTTCTGGAACCTTGAGCTGCTGGAACCTTGAGCTGCTGGAACCTTGAGCTGCTGGTGCTTCTGGAACCTTGAGCTGCTGGAACCTTGAGCTAATGGAACCTTGAGCTGCTGGTGCTTCTGGAACCTTGAGCTGCTGGAACCTTGAGCTGCTGGTGCTTCTGGAACCTTGAGCATCTGGAGCCTTGAGCTTCTGGAGCCTTGAGCATCTGGAGCCTTGAGCTTCTGGAACCTTGAGCTGCTGGAGCCTTGAGCTGCTGGTGCTTCTGGAACCTTGAGCTGCTGGAACCTTGAGCTGCTGGAACCTTGAGCTGCTGGTGCTTCTGGAACCTTGAGCTGCTGGAACCTTGAGCTGCTGGAACCTTGAGCTGCTGGTGCTTCTGGAACCTTGAGCATCTGGAGCCTTGAGCTTCTGGAACCTTGAGCTGCTGGAGCCTTGAGCTGCTGGTGCTTCTGGAACCTTGAGCTGCTGGAACCTTGAGCTGCTGGTGCTTCTGGAACCTTGAGATGCTGGAACCTTGAGCTGCTGGAACCTTGAGCTGCTGGAGCCTTGAGCTGCTGGTGCTTCTGGAACCTTGAGCTGCTGGAACCTTGAGCTGCTGGAACCTTGAGCTGCTGGTGCTTCTGGAACCTTGAACTGCTGGAACCTTGAGCTGCTGGTGCTTCTGGAACTTTGAGCTGCTGGAACCTTGAGCTGCTCGAACCTTGAGCTGCTGGTGCTTCTGGAACCTTGAGCATCTGGAGCCTTGAGCTTCTGGAACCTTGAGCTGCTGGAGCTTTGAGCTGCTGGTGCTTCTGGAACCTTGAGCTGCTGGAACCTTGAGCTGCTGGAACCTTGAGCTGCTGGAACTTTGAGCTTCTGGAACCTTGAGCTGCTGGAGCCTTGAGCTGCTGTAACCTTGAGCTGCTGGAACATTGAGCTGCTGGGACCTTGAGCTGCTGGAACCTTGAGCTGCTGGTGCTTCTGGAACCTTGAGCATCTGGAGCCTTGAGCTTCTGGAACCTTGAGCTGCTGGAGCCTTGAGCTGCTGGTGCTTCTGGAACATTGAGCTGCTGGAACCTTGAGCTGCTGCAGCCTTGAGCTGCTGGTGCTTCTTGAACCTTGAGCTGCTGGAACCTTGAGCTGCTGGAGCCTTGAACTGCTGGAACCTTGAGCTTCTGGAACCTTGAGCTGCTGGAACCTTGAGCTGCTGGTGCTTCTGGAACCTTGAGCTGCTGGAACCTTGAGCTGCTGGAGCCTTGAGCTGCTGGTGCTTCTGGAACCTTGAGCTGCTGGAACCTTGAGCTGCTGGAACCTTCAGCTGCTGGAACCTTGAGCTGCTGGAACTTTGAGCATCTGGAGCCTTGAGCTGCTGGAACCTTGAGCTTCTGGGACCTTGAGCTTCTGGAACCTCTAGCTTCTGGAGCCTTGAGCTGCTGTAACCTTGAGCTGCTGGAACCTTGAGCTGCTGGTGCTGCTGGAACCTTGAGCTGCTGGAACCTTGAGCTGCTGGTGCTTCTGGAACCTTGAGCTGCTGGAACCTTGAGCTGCTGGAACCTTGAGCTGCTGGTGCTTCTGGAACCTTGAGCTGCTGGAGCCTTGAGCTGCTGGTGCTTCTGGAACCTTGAGCTGCTGGAACCTTGAGCTGCTGCAGCCTTGAGCTGCTGGTGCTTCTGGAACCTTGAGCTGCGGGAACCTTGAGCTGCTGGTGCTTCTTGAACCTTGAGCTGCTGGAACCTTGAGCTGCTGGAGCCTTGAACTGCTGGAACCTTGAGCTGCTGGTGCTTCTGGAACCTTGAGCTGCTTGAACCTTGAGCTGCTGGAGCCTTGAGCTGCTGGTGCTTCTGGAACCTTGAGCTGCTGGAACCTTGAGCTGCTGGAACCTTCAGCTGCTGGAACCTTGAGCTGCTGGAACTTTGAGCATCTGGAGCCTTGAGCTGCTGGAACCTTGAGCTGCTGGAACCTTGAGCTTCTGGAACCTCTAGCTTCTGGAGCCTTGAGCTGCTGTAACCTTGAGCTGCTGTAACCTTGAGCTGCTGGAACCTTGAGCTGCTGGTGCTGCTGGAACCTTGAGCTGCTGGAACCTTGAGCTGCTGGAACCCTTAGCTGCTGGTGCTTCTGGAACCTTCAGCTGCTGGAACCTTGAGTTGCTGGTGCTTCTGGAACCTTGAGCATCTGGAGCCTTGAGCTTCTGGAACCTTGATCTGCTGGAGCCTTGAGCTGCTGGTGCTTCTGGAACCTTGATCTGCTGGAGCCTTGAGCTGCTGGTGCTTCTGGAACCTTGAGCTGCTGGTGCTTCTGGAACCTTGAGCTGCTGGAACCTTGAGCTGCTGGTGCTTCTGGAACCTTGAGCTGCTGGAACCTTGAGCTGCTGGAACCTTGAGCTGCTGGTGCTTCTGGAACCTTGAGCATCTGGAGCATTGACCTTCTGGAACCTTGAGCTGCTGGAGCCTTGAGCCTCTGGAACCTTGATCTGCTGGAGCCTTGAGCTGCTGGTGCTTCTGGAACCTTGAGCTGCTGGTGCTTCTGGAACCTTGAGCTGATGGAACCTTGAGCTGCTGGTGCTTCTGGAACCTTGAGCTGCTGGAAACTTGAGCTGCTGGAACCTTGAGCTGCTGGTGCTTCTGGAACCTTGAGCATCTGGAGCATTGACCTTCTGGAACCTTGAGCTGCTGGAGCCTTGAGCTGCTGGTGCTTCTGGAGCCTTGAGCTGCTGGAACATTGAGCTGCTGGAACTTTGAACATCTGGAGCCTTGAGCATCTGGAGCCTTGAGCTTCTGGAACCTTCAGCTGCTGGAACCTTGAGCTGCTGGAACCTTGAGCTGCTGGTGCTTCTGGAACATTGAGCATCTGGAGCCTTGAGCTGCTGGAACCTTGAGCTGCTGGAGCCTTGAGCTGCTGGAACCTTGAGCTGCTGGTGCTTCTGGAACCTTGAGCTGCTGGAGCCTTGAGCTGCTGGTGCTTCTGGAACTTTAAACTGCTGGAACCTTGAGCTGCTGCAGCCTTGAGCTTCTGGAACCTCTAGCTTCTGGAGCCTTGAGCTGCTGTAACCCTGAGCTGCTGGAACCTTGAGCTGCTGGTGCTGCTGGAACCTTGAGCTGCTGGAACCTTGAGCTGCTGGTGCTTCTGGAACCTTCAGCTGCTGGAACCTTGAGCTGCTGGAACCTTGAGCTGCTGGTGCTTCTGGAACCTTGAGCATCTGGAGTCTTGAGCTGCTGGTGCTTCTGGAACCTTGAGCTGCTGGAGCCTTGAGCTGCTGGAACTTTGAGCTGCTGGAGCCTTGAGCTGCTGGAACCTTGAGCTGCTGGTGCTTCTGGAACCTTGAGCTGCTGGAACCTTGAGCTGCTGGAACCTTGAGCTGCTGGAACCTTGAGCTGCTGGTGCTTCTGGAACCTTGAGCTGCTGGTGCTTCTGGAACCTTGAGCATCTGGAGCCTTGAGCTTCTGGAACCTTGAGCTGCTGGTGCTTCTGGAACCTTGAGCTGCTGGAACCTTGAGCTGCTGGTGCTTCAGGAACCTTGCCTTGAGCATCTGGAGCCTTGAGCTTCTGGAACCTTGAGCTGCTGGTGCTTCTGGAACCTTGAGCTGCTGGAGCCTTGAGCTGCTGGAGCCTTGAGCTGCTGGTACCTTGAGCTGCTGGTGCTGCTGGAACCTTGAGCTGCTGGAACGTTGAGCTGCTGGTGCTTCTGGAACCTTCAGCTGCTGGAACCTTGAGCTGCTGGTGCTTCTGGAACCTTGAGCATCTGGAGCCTTGAGCTGCTGGAAACTTGAGCTGCTGGAGCCTTGAGCTGCTGGAACCTTGAGCTGCTGGTGCTTCTGGAACTTTGAGCTGCTGGAACCTTGAGCTGCTGGTGCTTCTGGAACCTTGAGCTGCTGGAACCTTGAGCTGCTGGAACCTTGAACTTCTGGTGCTTCTGGAACCTTGAGCATCTGGAGCCTTGAGCTTCTGGAACCTTGAGCTGCTGGAGCCTTGAGTTTCTGGAACCTTGAGCTGCTGGTGCTTCTGGAACCTTGAGCTGCTGGAACCTTGAGCTGCTGGAACCTTGAGCTGCTGGTGCTTCTGGAACCTTGAGCATCTGGAGCCTTGAGCTTCTGGAACCTTGAGCTGCTGGTGCTTCTGGAACCTTGAGCTGCTGGAACCTTGAGCTGCTGGAACCTTGAGCTGCTGGTGCTTCTGGAACCTTGAGCATCTGGAGCCTTGAGCTTCTGGAACCTTGAGCTGCTGAAGCATTGAGCTGCTGGTGCTTCTGGAACCTTGAGCTGCTGGAACCTTGAGCTGCTGGAACTTTGAGCTGCTGGAACCTTGAGCTTCTGGAACCTTGAGCTGCTGGTGCATCTGGAACCTTGAGCTTCTGGAGCCTTGAGCTTCTGGAACCTTGAGCTGCTGGTGCTTCTGGAACCTTGAGCTGCTGGAGCCTTGAGCTGCTGGTGCTTCTTGAACCTTGAGCTGCTGGAACCTTGAGCTGCTGCAACCTTGAGCTGCTGGAACCTTGAGCTGCTGGAACCTTGAGCTGCTGGAACTTTGAGCATCTGGAGCCTTGAGCATCTGGAGCCTTGAGCTGCTGGACCCTTGAGCTTCTGGAACCTTGAGCTGCTGGTATATCTGGAACCTTGAACATCTGGAGCCTTGAGCTTCTGGAACCTTGAGCTGCTGGAGCCTTGAGCTGCTGGTGCTTCTGGAACCTTGAGCTGCTGGAACCTTGAGCTGCTGCAGCCTTGAGCTGCTGGTGCTTCTGGAACCTTGAGCTGCTGGAACCTTGAGCTTCTGGAACCTCTAGCTTCTGGAGCCTTGAGCTGCTGTAACCCTGAGCTGCTGGAACCTTGAGCTGCTGGTGCTGCTGGAACCTTGAGCTGCTGGAACCTTGAGCTGCTGGTGCTTCTGGAACCTTCAGCTGCTGGAACCTTGAGCTGCTGGAACCTTGAGCTGCTGGTGCTTCTGGAAGCTTGAGCATCTGGAGCCTTGAGCTGCTGGAACCTTGAGCTGCTGGAGCCTTGAGCTGCTGGAACCTTGAGCTGCTGGTGCTTCTGGAACCTTGAGCTGCTGGAACCTTGAGCTGCTGGTGCTTCTGGAACCTTGAGCTGCTGGAACCTTGAGCTGCTGGAACCTTGAGCTGCTGGTGCTTCTGGAACCTTGAGCATCTGGAGCCTTGAGCTTCTGGAACCTTGAGCTGCTGGAGCCTTGAGCTTCTGGAACCTTGAGCTGCTGGTGCTTCTGGAACCTTGAGCTGCTGGAACCTTGAGCTGCTGGAACCTTGAGCTGCTGGTGCTTCTGGAACCTTGAGCATCTGGAGCCTTGAGCTTCTGGAACCTTGAGCTGCTGGTGCTTCTGGAACCTTGAGCTGCTGGTGCTTCTGGAACCTTGAGCATCTGGAGCCTTGAGCTTCTGGAACCTTGAGCTGCTGGAGCCTTGGGCTGCTGGCGCTTCTGGAACCTTGAGCTGCTGGACCCTTGAGCTGCTGGAACCTTGAGCTGCTGGTGCTTCTGGAACCTTGAGCTGCTGGAACCTTGAGCTGCTGGTGCTTCTGGAACCTTGAGCTGCTGGAACCTTGAGCTGCTGGTGGTTCTGGAACCTTGAGCATCTGGAGCCTTGAGCTTCTGGAACCTTGAGCTGCTGGAGCCTTGAGCTGCTGGTGCTTCTGGAACCTTGAGCTGCTGGAACCTTGAGCTGCTGGAACATTGAGCTGCTGGAACTTTGAGCATCTGGAGCCTTGAGCATCTGGAGCCTTGAGCTGCTGGAACCTTGAGCTTCTGGAACCTTGAGCTGCTGGTGCATCTGGAACCTTGAGCATCTGGAGTCTTGAGCTGCTGGAACCTTGAGCTGCTGGAGCCTTGAGCTGCTGGTGCTTCTGGAACTTTGAACTGCTGGAACCTTGAGCTGCTGCAGCCTTGAGCTGCTGGTGCTTCTGGAACATTGAGCTGCTGGAACCTTGAGCTTCTGGAACCTCTAGCTTCTGGAGCCTTGAGCTGCTGTAACCCTGAGCTGCTGGAACCTTGAGCTGCTGGTGCTGCTGGAACCTTGAGCTGCTGGAACCTTGAGCTGCTGGTGCTTCTGGAACCTTGAGCTGCTGGAACCTTGAGCTGCTGGTGGTTCTGGAACCTTGAGCATCTGGAGCCTTGAGCTTCTGGAACCTTGAGCTGCTGGAGCCTTGAGCTGCTGGTGCTTCTGGAACCTTGAGCTGCTGGAACCTTGAGCTGCTGGAACATTGAGCTGCTGGAACTTTGAGCATCTGGAGCCTTGAGCATCTGGAGCCTTGAGCTATTGGAACCTATAGCTTCTGGAAACTTGAGCTGCTGGTGCATCTGGAACCTTGAGCATCTGGAGCCTTGAGCTTCTGGAACCTTGAGCTGCTGGAGCCTTGAGCTGCTGGTGCTTCTGGAACTTTAAACTGCTGGAACCTTGAGCTGCTGCAGCCTTGAGCTGCTGGTGCTTCTGGAACATTGAGCTGCTGGAACCTTGAGCTTCTGGAACCTCTAGCTTCTGGAGCCTTGAGCTGCTGTAACCCTGAGCTGCTGGAACCTTGAGCTGCTGGTGCTGCTGGAACCTTGAGCTGCTGGAACCTTGAGCTGCTGGTGCTTCTGGAACCTTCAGCTGCTGGAACCTTGAGCTGCTGGAACCTTGAGCTGCTGGTGCTTCTGGAACCTTGAGCATCTGGAGCCTTGAGCTTCTGGAACCTTGAGCTGCTGGTGCTTCTGGAACCTTGAGCTGCTGGAGCCTTGAGCTGCTGGAACTTTGAGCTGCTGGAGCCTTGAGCTGCTGGAACCTTGAGCTGCTGGTGCTTCTGGGACCTTGAGCTGCTGGAACCTTGAGCTGCTGGAACCTTGAGCTGCTGGTGCTTCTGGAACCTTCAGCTGCTGGAAACTTGAGCTGCTGGAACCTTGAGGTGCTGGTGCTTCTGGAACATTGAGCATCTGGAGCCTTGAGCTGCTGGAACCTTGAGCTGCTGGAGCCTTGAGCTGCTGGAACCTTGAGCTGCTGGTGCTTCTGGAACCTTGAGCTACTGGAGCCTTGAGCTGCTGGTGCTTCTGGAACTTTAAACTGCTGGAACCTTGAGCTGCTGCAGCCTTGAGCTTCTGGAACCTCTAGCTTCTGGAGCCTTGAGCTGCTGTAACCCTGAGCTGCTGGAACCTTGAGCTGCTGGTGCTGCTGGAACCTTGAGCTGCTGGAACCTTGAGCTGCTGGTGCTTCTGGAACCTTCAGCTGCTGGAACCTTGAGCTGCTGGAACCTTGAGCTGCTGGTGCTTCTGGAACCTTGAGCATCTGGAGTCTTGAGCTGCTGGAACCTTGAGCTGCTGGTGCTTCTGGAACCTTGAGCTGCTGGAGCCTTGAGCTGCTGGAACTTTGAGCTGCTGGAGCCTTGAGCTGCTGGAACCTTGAGCTGCTGGTGCTTCTGGAACCTTGAGCTGCTGGAACCTTGAGCTTCTGGAACCTCTAGCTTCTGGAGCCTTGAGCTGCTGTAACCTTGAGCTGCTGGAACATTGAGCTGCTGGAACCTTGAGCTGCTGGAACCTTGAGCTGCTGGTGCTTCTGGAACCTTGAGCATCTGGAGCCTTGAGCTTCTGGAACCTTGAGCTGCTGGAGCCTTGAGCTGCTGGTGCTTCTGGAACCTTGAGCTGCTGGAACCTTGAGCTGCTGCAGCCTTGAGCAGCTGGTGCTTCTGGAACCTTGAGCTGCTGGAACCTTGAGCTGCTGGTGCTTCTTGAACCTTGAGCTGCTGGAACCTTGAGCTGCTGGATCCTTGAACTGCTGGAACCTTGAGCTTCTGGAACCTTGAGCTGCTGGAACCTTGAGCTGCTGGTGCTTCTGGAACCTTGAGCTGCTGGAACCTTGAGCTGCTGGAGCCTTGAGCTGCTGGTGCTTCTGGAACCTTGAGCTGCTGGAACCTTGAGCTGCTGAAACCTTGAGCTGCTGGAACCTTGAGCTGCTGGAGCTTTGAGCTGCTGGAGCTTCTGGAACCTTGAGCTTCTGGAACCTTGAGCTGCTGGAGCCTTGAGCTTCTGGAACCTTGAGCTGTTGAAGCCTTGAGCTTCTGGAACCTTCAGCTGCTGGAGCCTTGAGCTTCTGGAACCTTGAGCTGCTGGAACCTTGAGCTGCTGGAACCTTGAGCTGCTGGTGCTTCTGGAACCTTGAGCTGCTGGAACCTTGAGCTGCTGGTGCTTCTGGAACCTTGAGCTGCTGGAACCTTGAGCTGCTGGAACCTTGAGCTGCTGGTGCTTCTGGAACCTTGAGCTGCTGGAACCTTGAGCTAATGGAACCTTGAGCTGCTGGTGCTTCTGGAACCTTGAGCTGCTGGAACCTTGAGCTGCTGGTGCTTCTGGAACCTTGAGCATCTGGAGCCTTGAGCTTCTGGAGCCTTGAGCATCTGGAGCCTTGAGCTTCTGGAACCTTGAGCTGCTGGAGCCTTGAGCTGCTGGTGCTTCTGGAACCTTGAGCTGCTGGAACCTTGAGCTGCTGGAACCTTGAGCTGCTGGTGCTTTCGGAACCTTGAGCTGCTGGAACCTTGAGCTGCTGGAACCTTGAGCTGCTGGTGCTTCTGGAACCTTGAGCATCTGGAGCCTTGAGCTTCTGGAACCTTGAGCTGCTGGAGCCTTGAGCTGCTGGTGCTTCTGGAACCTTGAGCTGCTGGAACCTTGAGCTGCTGGTGCTTCTGGAACCTTGAGATGCTGGAACCTTGAGCTGCTGGAACCTTGAGCTGCTGGAGCCTTGAGCTGCTGGTGCTTCTGGAACCTTGAGCTGCTGGAGCCTTGAGCTGCTGGAACCTTGAGCTGCTGGAACCTTGAGCTGCTGGTGCTTCTGGAACCTTGAACTGCTGGAACCTTGAGCTGCTGGTGCTTCTGGAACTTTGAGCTGCTGGAACCTTGAGCTGCTCGAACCTTGAGCTGCTGGTGCTTCTGGAACCTTGAGCATCTGGAGCCTTGAGCTTCTGGAACCTTGAGCTGCTGGAGCCTTGAGCTGCTGGTGCTTCTGGAACCTTGAGCTGCTGGAACCTTGAGCTGCTGGAACCTTGAGCTGCTGGAACTTTGAGCTTCTGGAACCTTGAGCTGCTGGAGCCTTGAGCTGCTGGAACCTTGAGCTTCTGGAACCTCTAGCTTCTGGAGCCTTGAGCTGCTGTAACCTTGAGCTGCTGGAACATTGAGCTGCTGGAACCTTGAGCTGCTGGAACCTTGAGCTGCTGGTGCTTCTGGAACCTTGAGCATCTGGAGCCTTGAGCTTCTGGAACCTTGAGCTGCTGGAGCCTTGAGCTGCTGGTGCTTCTGGAACCTTGAGCTGCTGGAGCCTTGAGCTGCTGGTGCTTCTGGAACCTTGAGCTGCTGGAACCTTGAGCTGCTGCAGCCTTGAGCTGCTGGTGCTTCTGGAACCTTGAGCTGCGGGAACCTTGAGCTGCTGGTGCTTCTTGAACCTTGAGCCGCTGGAACCTTGAGCTGCTGGAGCCTTGAACTGCTGGAACCTTGAGCTTCTGGAACCTTGAGCTGCTGGAACCTTGAGCTGCTGTTGCTTCTGGAACCTTGAGCTGCTTGAACCTTGAGCTGCTGGAGCCTTGAGCTGCTGGTGCTTCTGGAACCTTGAGCTGCTGGAACCTTGAGCTGCTGGAACCTTCAGCTGCTGGAACCTTGAGCTGCTGGAACTTTGAGCATCTGGAGCCTTGAGCTGCTGGAACCTTGAGCTGCTGGAACCTTGAGCTTCTGGAACCTCTAGCTTCTGGAGCCTTGAGCTGCTGTAACCTTGAGCTGCTGGAACCTTGAGCTGCTGGTGCTGCTGGAACCTTGAGCTGCTGGAACCTTGAGCTGCTGGAACCCTGAGCTGCTGGTGCTTCTGGAACCTTCAGCTGCTGGAACCTTGAGTTGCTGGTGCTTCTGGAACCTTGAGCATCTGGAGCCTTGAGCTTCTGGAACCTTGAGCTGCTGGAGCCTTGAGCTGCTGGTGCTTCTGGAACCTTGAGCTGCTGGAGCCTTGAGCTGCTGGAACCTTGAGCTGCTGGAACCTTGAGCTGCTGGTGCTTCTGGAACCTTGAGCTGCTGGAACCTTGAGCTGCTGGTGCTTCTGGAACCTTGAGCTGCTGGAACCTTGAGCTGCTGGAACCTTGAGCTGCTGGAACCTTGAGCTGCTGGTGCTTCTGGAACCTTGAGCTGCTGGAACCTTGAGCTGCTGGAACCTTGAGCTGCTGGAACCTTGAGCTGCTGGTGCTTCTGGAACCTTGAGCATCTGGAGCCTTGAGCTTCTGGAACCTTGAGCTGCTGGAGCCTTGAGCTGCTGGTGCTTCTGGAACCTTGAGCTGCTGGAGCCTTGAGCTCCTGGAACCTTGAGCTGCTGGAACCTTGAGCTGCTGGAACCTTGAGCTTCTGGAACCTTGAGCTGCTGGTGCTTCTGGAACCTTGAGCTGCTGGAACCTTGAGCTGCTGGAACCTTGAGCTGCTGGTGCTTCTGGAACCTTGAGCTGCTGGTGCTTCTGGAACCTTGAGCTGCTGGTGCTTCTGGAACCTTGAGCTGCTGGAACCTTGAGCTGCTGGTGCTTCTGGAATCTTGAGCTTCTGGAACCTTGAGCTGCTGGAACCTTGACTTCTAGGAGCCTTGAGCTGCTGGAACCTTGAGCTGCTGGAACCTTGAGCTGCTGGAACCTTGAGCTGCTGGAGCTTTGAGCTGCTGGTGCTTCTGGAACCTTGAGCTTCTGGAACCTTGAGCTTTTGGTGCTTCTGGAACCTTGAGCTGCTGGTGCTTCTGGAACCTTGAGCTGCTGGAACCTTGAGCTGCTGGTGCTTCTGGAACCTTGAGCTGCTGGAACCTTGAGCTGCTGGAACCTTGAGCTGCTGGTGCTTCTGGAACCTTGAGAATCTGGAGCCTTGAGCTTCTGGAACCTTGAGCTGCTGGAGCCTTGAGCTGCTGGTGCTTCTGGAACCTTGAGCTGCTGGAGCCTTGAGCTGCTGGAACCTTGAGCTGCTGGAGCTTTGAGCTGCTGGAGCTTCTGGAACCTTGAGCTGCTGGAACCTTGAGCTGCTGGTGCTTCTGGAACCTTGAGATGCTGAAACCTTGAGCTCCTGGAACCTTGAGCTGCTGGAACCTTGAGCTGCTGGAGCTTTGAGCTGCTGGTGCTTCTGGAACCTTGAGCTGCTGGTGCTTCTGGAACCTTGAGCTGCTGGAACCTTGAGCTGCTGGTGCTTCTGGAACCTTGAGCTGCAGGAACCTTGAGCTGCTGGAACCTTGAGCTGCTGGTGCTTCTGGAACCTTGAGCATCTGGAGCCTTGAGCTTCTGGAGCCTTGAGCATCTGGAGCCTTGAGCTTCTGGAACCTTGAGCTGCTGGAGCCTTGAGCTGCTGGTGCTTCTTGAACCTTGAGCTGCTGGAACCTTGAGCTGCTGGAACCTTGAGCTGCTGGTGCTTCTGGAACCTTGAGCTGCTGGAACCTTGAGCTGCTGGTGCTTCTGGAACCTTGAGCATCTGGAGCCTTGAGCTTCTGGAACCTTGAGCTGCTGGAGCCTTGAGCTGCTGGTGCTTCTGGAACCTTGAGCTGCTGGAACCTTGAGGTGCTGGTGCTTCTGGAACCTTGAGATGCTGGAACCTTGAGCTGCTGGAACCTTGAGCTGCTGGA
The DNA here is from genome assembly GCA_030533445.1 of Cyprinodon diabolis. Lineage (NCBI taxonomy): Eukaryota > Metazoa > Chordata > Actinopteri > Cyprinodontiformes > Cyprinodontidae > Cyprinodon > Cyprinodon diabolis. The sequence continues at coordinate 461,298 of JARPUW010000553.1, forward strand.
GCCTTGAGCTGCTGGTGTTTCTGGAACCTTGAGCTGCTGGAGCCTTGAGCTGCTGGAACCTTGAGCTGCTGGAAGCTTGAGCTGCTGGTGCTTCTGGAACCTTGAACTGCTGGAACCTTGAGCTGCTGGTGCTTCTGGAACCTTGAGCTGCTGGAATCTTGAGCTGCTGGTACCTTGAGCTGCTGGTGCTTCTGGAACCTTGAGCATCTGGAGCCTTGAGCTTCTGGAACCTTGAGCTGCTGGAGCCTTGAGCTGCTGGTGCTTCTGGAACCTTGAGCTGCTGGAACCTTGAGCTGCTGGAACCTTGAGCTGCTGGAACTTTGAGCTTCTGGAACCTTGAGCTGCTGGAGCCTTGAGCTGCTGGTGCTTCTGGAACCTTGAGCTGCTGGAACCTTGAGCTTCTGGAACCTCTAGCTTCTGGAGCCTTGAGCTGCTGTAACCTTGAGCTGCTGGAACATTGAGCTGCTGGAACCTTGAGCTGCTGGAACCTTGAGCTGCTGGTGCTTCTGGAACCTTGAGCATCTGGAGCCTTGAGCTTCTGGAACCTTGAGCTGCTGGAGCCTTGAGCTGCTGGTGCTTCTGGAACCTTGAGCTGCTGGAACCTTGAGCTGCTGCAGCCTTGAGCAGCTGGTGCTTCTGGAACCTTGAGCTGCTGGTGCTTCTTGAACCTTGAGCTGCTGGAACCTTGAGCTGCTGGAGCCTTGAACTGCTGGAACCTTGAGCTTCTGGAACCTTGAGCTGCTGGAACCTTGAGCTGCTGGTGCTTCTGGAACCTTGAGCTGCTGGAACCTTGAGCTGCTGGAGCCTTGAGCTGCTGGTGCTTCTGGAACCTTGAGCTGCTGGAACCTTGAGCTGCTGGAACCTTCAGCTGCTGGAACCTTGAGCTGCTGAAACCTTGAGCTCCTGGAACCTTGAGCTGCTGGAACCTTGAGCTGCTGGAGCTTTGAGCTGCTGGAGCTTCTGGAACCTTGAGCTTCTGGAACCTTGAGCTGCTGGAGCCTTGAGCTTCTGGAACCTTGAGCTGTTGAAGCCTTGAGCTTCTGGAACCTTCAGCTGCTGGAGCCTTGAGCTTTTCGAACCTTGAGCTGCTGGAACCTTGAGCTGCTGGAACCTTGAGCTGCTGGTTTTTCTGGAACCTTGAGCTGCTGGAACCTTGAGCTGCTGGTGCTTCTGGAACCTTGAGCTGCTGGAACCTTGAGCTGCTGGAACCTTGAGCTGCTGGTGCTTCTGGAACCTTGAGCTGCTGGAACCTTGAGCTAATGGAACCTTGAGCTGCTGGTGCTTCTGGAACCTTGAGCTGCTGGAACCTTGAGCTGCTGGTGCTTCTGGAACCTTGAGCATCTGGAGCCTTGAGCTTCTGGAGCCTTGAGCATCTGGAGCCTTGAGCTTCTGGAACCTTGAGCTGCTGGAGCCTTGAGCTGCTGGTGCTTCTGGAACCTTGAGCTGCTGGAACCTTGAGCTGCTGGAACCTTGAGCTGCTGGTGCTTCTGGAACCTTGAGCTGCTGGAACCTTGAGCTGCTGGAACCTTGAGCTGCTGGTGCTTCTGGAACCTTGAGCATCTGGAGCCTTGAGCTTCTGGAACCTTGAGCTGCTGGAGCCTTGAGCTGCTGGTGCTTCTGGAACCTTGAGCTGCTGGAACCTTGAGCTGCTGGTGCTTCTGGAACCTTGAGATGCTGGAACCTTGAGCTGCTGGAACCTTGAGCTGCTGGAGCCTTGAGCTGCTGGTGCTTCTGGAACCTTGAGCTGCTGGAACCTTGAGCTGCTGGAACCTTGAGCTGCTGGTGCTTCTGGAACCTTGAACTGCTGGAACCTTGAGCTGCTGGTGCTTCTGGAACTTTGAGCTGCTGGAACCTTGAGCTGCTCGAACCTTGAGCTGCTGGTGCTTCTGGAACCTTGAGCATCTGGAGCCTTGAGCTTCTGGAACCTTGAGCTGCTGGAGCTTTGAGCTGCTGGTGCTTCTGGAACCTTGAGCTGCTGGAACCTTGAGCTGCTGGAACTTTGAGCTTCTGGAACCTTGAGCTGCTGGAGCCTTGAGCTGCTGTAACCTTGAGCTGCTGGAACATTGAGCTGCTGGGACCTTGAGCTGCTGGAACCTTGAGCTGCTGGTGCTTCTGGAACCTTGAGCATCTGGAGCCTTGAGCTTCTGGAACCTTGAGCTGCTGGAGCCTTGAGCTGCTGGTGCTTCTGGAACATTGAGCTGCTGGAACCTTGAGCTGCTGCAGCCTTGAGCTGCTGGTGCTTCTTGAACCTTGAGCTGCTGGAACCTTGAGCTGCTGGAGCCTTGAACTGCTGGAACCTTGAGCTTCTGGAACCTTGAGCTGCTGGAACCTTGAGCTGCTGGTGCTTCTGGAACCTTGAGCTGCTGGAACCTTGAGCTGCTGGAGCCTTGAGCTGCTGGTGCTTCTGGAACCTTGAGCTGCTGGAACCTTGAGCTGCTGGAACCTTCAGCTGCTGGAACCTTGAGCTGCTGGAACTTTGAGCATCTGGAGCCTTGAGCTGCTGGAACCTTGAGCTTCTGGGACCTTGAGCTTCTGGAACCTCTAGCTTCTGGAGCCTTGAGCTGCTGTAACCTTGAGCTGCTGGAACCTTGAGCTGCTGGTGCTGCTGGAACCTTGAGCTGCTGGAACCTTGAGCTGCTGGTGCTTCTGGAACCTTGAGCTGCTGGAACCTTGAGCTGCTGGAACCTTGAGCTGCTGGTGCTTCTGGAACCTTGAGCTGCTGGAGCCTTGAGCTGCTGGTGCTTCTGGAACCTTGAGCTGCTGGAACCTTGAGCTGCTGCAGCCTTGAGCTGCTGGTGCTTCTGGAACCTTGAGCTGCGGGAACCTTGAGCTGCTGGTGCTTCTTGAACCTTGAGCTGCTGGAACCTTGAGCTGCTGGAGCCTTGAACTGCTGGAACCTTGAGCTGCTGGTGCTTCTGGAACCTTGAGCTGCTTGAACCTTGAGCTGCTGGAGCCTTGAGCTGCTGGTGCTTCTGGAACCTTGAGCTGCTGGAACCTTGAGCTGCTGGAACCTTCAGCTGCTGGAACCTTGAGCTGCTGGAACTTTGAGCATCTGGAGCCTTGAGCTGCTGGATCCTTGAGCTGCTGGAACCTTGAGCTTCTGGAACCTCTAGCTTCTGGAGCCTTGAGCTGCTGTAACCTTGAGCTGCTGGAACCTTGAGCTGCTGGAACCTTGAGCTGCTGGTGCTGCTGGAACCTTGAGCTGCTGGAACCTTGAGCTGCTGGAACCCTTAGCTGCTGGTGCTTCTGGAACCTTCAGCTGCTGGAACCTTGAGTTGCTGGTGCTTCTGGAACCTTGAGCATCTGGAGCCTTGAGCTTCTGGAACCTTGATCTGCTGGAGCCTTGAGCTGCTGGTGCTTCTGGAACCTTGATCTGCTGGAGCCTTGAGCTGCTGGTGCTTCTGGAACCTTGAGCTGCTGGTGCTTCTGGAACCTTGAGCTGCTGGAACCTTGAGCTGCTGGTGCTTCTGGAACCTTGAGCTGCTGGAACCTTGAGCTGCTGGAACCTTGAGCTGCTGGTGCTTCTGGAACCTTGAGCATCTGGAGCATTGACCTTCTGGAACCTTGAGCTGCTGGAGCCTTGAGCCTCTGGAACCTTGATCTGCTGGAGCCTTGAGCTGCTGGTGCTTCTGGAACCTTGAGCTGCTGGTGCTTCTGGAACCTTGAGCTGCTGGAACCTTGAGCTGCTGGTGCTTCTGGAACCTTGAGCTGCTGGAAACTTGAGCTGCTGGAACCTTGAGCTGCTGGTGCTTCTGGAACCTTGAGCATCTGGAGCATTGACCTTCTGGAACCTTGAGCTGCTGGAGCCTTGAGCTGCTGGTGCTTCTGGAGCCTTGAGCTGCTGGAACATTGAGCTGCTGGAACTTTGAACATCTGGAGCCTTGAGCATCTGGAGCCTTGAGCTTCTGGAACCTTCAGCTGCTGGAACCTTGAGCTGCTGGAACCTTGAGCTGCTGGTGCTTCTGGAACATTGAGCATCTGGAGCCTTGAGCTGCTGGAACCTTGAGCTGCTGGAGCCTTGAGCTGCTGGAACCTTGAGCTGCTGGTGCTTCTGGAACCTTGAGCTGCTGGAGCCTTGAGCTGCTGGTGCTTCTGGAACTTTAAACTGCTGGAACCTTGAGCTGCTGCAGCCTTGAGCTTCTGGAACCTCTAGCTTCTGGAGCCTTGAGCTGCTGTAACCCTGAGCTGCTGGAACCTTGAGCTGCTGGTGCTGCTGGAACCTTGAGCTGCTGGAACCTTGAGCTGCTGGTGCTTCTGGAACCTTCAGCTGCTGGAACCTTGAGCTGCTGGAACCTTGAGCTGCTGGTGCTTCTGGAACCTTGAGCATCTGGAGTCTTGAGCTGCTGGTGCTTCTGGAACCTTGAGCTGCTGGAGCCTTGAGCTGCTGGAACTTTGAGCTGCTGGAGCCTTGAGCTGCTGGAACCTTGAGCTGCTGGTGCTTCTGGAACCTTGAGCTGCTGGAACCTTGAGCTGCTGGAACCTTGAGCTGCTGGAACCTTGAGCTGCTGGTGCTTCTGGAACCTTGAGCTGCTGGTGCTTCTGGAACCTTGAGCATCTGGAGCCTTGAGCTTCTGGAACCTTGAGCTGCTGGTGCTTCTGGAACCTTGAGCTGCTGGAACCTTGAGCTGCTGGTGCTTCAGGAACCTTGCCTTGAGCATCTGGAGCCTTGAGCTTCTGGAACCTTGAGCTGCTGGTGCTTCTGGAACCTTGAGCTGCTGGAGCCTTGAGCTGCTGGAGCCTTGAGCTGCTGGAACCTTGAGCTGCTGGTGCTGCTGGAACCTTGAGCTGCTGGAACGTTGAGCTGCTGGTGCTTCTGGAACCTTCAGCTGCTGGAACCTTGAGCTGCTGGTGCTTCTGGAACCTTGAGCATCTGGAGCCTTGAGCTGCTGGAAACTTGAGCTGCTGGAGCCTTGAGCTGCTGGAACCTTGAGCTGCTGGTGCTTCTGGAACTTTGAGCTGCTGGAACCTTGAGCTGCTGGTGCTTCTGGAACCTTGAGCTGCTGGAACCTTGAGCTGCTGGAACCTTGAAATTCTGGTGCTTCTGGAACCTTGAGCATCTGGAGCCTTGAGCTTCTGGAACCTTGAGCTGCTGGAGCCTTGAGTTTCTGGAACCTTGAGCTGCTGGTGCTTCTGGAACCTTGAGCTGCTGGAACCTTGAGCTGCTGGAACCTTGAGCTGCTGGTGCTTCTGGAACCTTGAGCATCTGGAGCCTTGAGCTTCTGGAACCTTGAGCTGCTGGTGCTTCTGGAACCTTGAGCTGCTGGAACCTTGAGCTGCTGGAACCTTGAGCTGCTGGTGCTTCTGGAACCTTGAGCATCTGGAGCCTTGAGCTTCTGGAACCTTGAGCTGCTGAAGCATTGAGCTGCTGGTGCTTCTGGAACCTTGAGCTGCTGGAACCTTGAGCTGCTGGAACTTTGAGCTGCTGGAACCTTGAGCTTCTGGAACCTTGAGCTGCTGGTGCATCTGGAACCTTGAGCTTCTGGAGCCTTGAGCTTCTGGAACCTTGAGCTGCTGGTGCTTCTGGAACCTTGAGCTGCTGGAGCCTTGAGCTGCTGGTGCTTCTTGAACCTTGAGCTGCTGGAACCTTGAGCTGCTGCAACCTTGAGCTGCTGGAACCTTGAGCTGCTGGAACCTTGAGCTGCTGGAACTTTGAGCATCTGGAGCCTTGAGCATCTGGAGCCTTGAGCTGCTGGACCCTTGAGCTTCTGGAACCTTGAGCTGCTGGTATATCTGGAACCTTGAACATCTGGAGCCTTGAGCTTCTGGAACCTTGAGCTGCTGGAGCCTTGAGCTGCTGGTGCTTCTGGAACCTTGAGCTGCTGGAACCTTGAGCTGCTGCAGCCTTGAGCTGCTGGTGCTTCTGGAACCTTGAGCTGCTGGAACCTTGAGCTTCTGGAACCTCTAGCTTCTGGAGCCTTGAGCTGCTGTAACCCTGAGCTGCTGGAACCTTGAGCTGCTGGTGCTGCTGGAACCTTGAGCTGCTGGAACCTTGAGCTGCTGGTGCTTCTGGAACCTTCAGCTGCTGGAACCTTGAGCTGCTGGAACCTTGAGCTGCTGGTGCTTCTGGAAGCTTGAGCATCTGGAGCCTTGAGCTGCTGGAACCTTGAGCTGCTGGAGCCTTGAGCTGCTGGAACCTTGAGCTGCTGGTGCTTCTGGAACCTTGAGCTGCTGGAACCTTGAGCTGCTGGTGCTTCTGGAACCTTGAGCTGCTGGAACCTTGAGCTGCTGGAACCTTGAGCTGCTGGTGCTTCTGGAACCTTGAGCATCTGGAGCCTTGAGCTTCTGGAACCTTGAGCTGCTGGAGCCTTGAGCTTCTGGAACCTTGAGCTGCTGGTGCTTCTGGAACCTTGAGCTGCTGGAACCTTGAGCTGCTGGAACCTTGAGCTGCTGGTGCTTCTGGAACCTTGAGCATCTGGAGCCTTGAGCTTCTGGAACCTTGAGCTGCTGGTGCTTCTGGAACCTTGAGCTGCTGGTGCTTCTGGAACCTTGAGCATCTGGAGCCTTGAGCTTCTGGAACCTTGAGCTGCTGGAGCCTTGGGCTGCTGGCGCTTCTGGAACCTTGAGCTGCTGGACCCTTGAGCTGCTGGAACCTTGAGCTGCTGGTGCTTCTGGAACCTTGAGCTGCTGGAACCTTGAGCTGCTGGTGCTTCTGGAACCTTGAGCTGCTGGAACCTTGAGCTGCTGGTGGTTCTGGAACCTTGAGCATCTGGAGCCTTGAGCTTCTGGAACCTTGAGCTGCTGGAGCCTTGAGCTGCTGGTGCTTCTGGAACCTTGAGCTGCTGGAACCTTGAGCTGCTGGAACATTGAGCTGCTGGAACTTTGAGCATCTGGAGCCTTGAGCATCTGGAGCCTTGAGCTGCTGGAACCTTGAGCTTCTGGAACCTTGAGCTGCTGGTGCATCTGGAACCTTGAGCATCTGGAGTCTTGAGCTGCTGGAACCTTGAGCTGCTGGAGCCTTGAGCTGCTGGTGCTTCTGGAACTTTGAACTGCTGGAACCTTGAGCTGCTGCAGCCTTGAGCTGCTGGTGCTTCTGGAACATTGAGCTGCTGGAACCTTGAGCTTCTGGAACCTCTAGCTTCTGGAGCCTTGAGCTGCTGTAACCCTGAGCTGCTGGAACCTTGAGCTGCTGGTGCTGCTGGAACCTTGAGCTGCTGGAACCTTGAGCTGCTGGTGCTTCTGGAACCTTGAGCTGCTGGAACCTTGAGCTGCTGGTGGTTCTGGAACCTTGAGCATCTGGAGCCTTGAGCTTCTGGAACCTTGAGCTGCTGGAGCCTTGAGCTGCTGGTGCTTCTGGAACCTTGAGCTGCTGGAACCTTGAGCTGCTGGAACATTGAGCTGCTGGAACTTTGAGCATCTGGAGCCTTGAGCATCTGGAGCCTTGAGCTATTGGAACCTATAGCTTCTGGAAACTTGAGCTGCTGGTGCATCTGGAACCTTGAGCATCTGGAGCCTTGAGCTTCTGGAACCTTGAGCTGCTGGAGCCTTGAGCTGCTGGTGCTTCTGGAACTTTAAACTGCTGGAACCTTGAGCTGCTGCAGCCTTGAGCTGCTGGTGCTTCTGGAACATTGAGCTGCTGGAACCTTGAGCTTCTGGAACCTCTAGCTTCTGGAGCCTTGAGCTGCTGTAACCCTGAGCTGCTGGAACCTTGAGCTGCTGGTGCTGCTGGAACCTTGAGCTGCTGGAACCTTGAGCTGCTGGTGCTTCTGGAACCTTCAGCTGCTGGAACCTTGAGCTGCTGGAACCTTGAGCTGCTGGTGCTTCTGGAACCTTGAGCATCTGGAGCCTTGAGCTTCTGGAACCTTGAGCTGCTGGTGCTTCTGGAACCTTGAGCTGCTGGAGCCTTGAGCTGCTGGAACTTTGAGCTGCTGGAGCCTTGAGCTGCTGGAACCTTGAGCTGCTGGTGCTTCTGGGACCTTGAGCTGCTGGAACCTTGAGCTGCTGGAACCTTGAGCTGCTGGTGCTTCTGGAACCTTCAGCTGCTGGAAACTTGAGCTGCTGGAACCTTGAGGTGCTGGTGCTTCTGGAACATTGAGCATCTGGAGCCTTGAGCTGCTGGAACCTTGAGCTGCTGGAGCCTTGAGCTGCTGGAACCTTGAGCTGCTGGTGCTTCTGGAACCTTGAGCTACTGGAGCCTTGAGCTGCTGGTGCTTCTGGAACTTTAAACTGCTGGAACCTTGAGCTGCTGCAGCCTTGAGCTTCTGGAACCTCTAGCTTCTGGAGCCTTGAGCTGCTGTAACCCTGAGCTGCTGGAACCTTGAGCTGCTGGTGCTGCTGGAACCTTGAGCTGCTGGAACCTTGAGCTGCTGGTGCTTCTGGAACCTTCAGCTGCTGGAACCTTGAGCTGCTGGAACCTTGAGCTGCTGGTGCTTCTGGAACCTTGAGCATCTGGAGTCTTGAGCTGCTGGAACCTTGAGCTGCTGGTGCTTCTGGAACCTTGAGCTGCTGGAGCCTTGAGCTGCTGGAACTTTGAGCTGCTGGAGCCTTGAGCTGCTGGAACCTTGAGCTGCTGGTGCTTCTGGAACCTTGAGCTGCTGGAACCTTGAGCTTCTGGAACCTCTAGCTTCTGGAGCCTTGAGCTGCTGTAACCTTGAGCTGCTGGAACATTGAGCTGCTGGAACCTTGAGCTGCTGGAACCTTGAGCTGCTGGTGCTTCTGGAACCTTGAGCATCTGGAGCCTTGAGCTTCTGGAACCTTGAGCTGCTGGAGCCTTGAGCTGCTGGTGCTTCTGGAACCTTGAGCTGCTGGAACCTTGAGCTGCTGCAGCCTTGAGCAGCTGGTGCTTCTGGAACCTTGAGCTGCTGGAACCTTGAGCTGCTGGTGCTTCTTGAACCTTGAGCTGCTGGAACCTTGAGCTGCTGGATCCTTGAACTGCTGGAACCTTGAGCTTCTGGAACCTTGAGCTGCTGGAACCTTGAGCTGCTGGTGCTTCTGGAACCTTGAGCTGCTGGAACCTTGAGCTGCTGGAGCCTTGAGCTGCTGGTGCTTCTGGAACCTTGAGCTGCTGGAACCTTGAGCTGCTGAAACCTTGAGCTGCTGGAACCTTGAGCTGCTGGAGCTTTGAGCTGCTGGAGCTTCTGGAACCTTGAGCTTCTGGAACCTTGAGCTGCTGGAGCCTTGAGCTTCTGGAACCTTGAGCTGTTGAAGCCTTGAGCTTCTGGAACCTTCAGCTGCTGGAGCCTTGAGCTTCTGGAACCTTGAGCTGCTGGAACCTTGAGCTGCTGGAACCTTGAGCTGCTGGTGCTTCTGGAACCTTGAGCTGCTGGAACCTTGAGCTGCTGGTGCTTCTGGAACCTTGAGCTGCTGGAACCTTGAGCTGCTGGAACCTTGAGCTGCTGGTGCTTCTGGAACCTTGAGCTGCTGGAACCTTGAGCTAATGGAACCTTGAGCTGCTGGTGCTTCTGGAACCTTGAGCTGCTGGAACCTTGAGCTGCTGGTGCTTCTGGAACCTTGAGCATCTGGAGCCTTGAGCTTCTGGAGCCTTGAGCATCTGGAGCCTTGAGCTTCTGGAACCTTGAGCTGCTGGAGCCTTGAGCTGCTGGTGCTTCTGGAACCTTGAGCTGCTGGAACCTTGAGCTGCTGGAACCTTGAGCTGCTGGTGCTTTCGGAACCTTGAGCTGCTGGAACCTTGAGCTGCTGGAACCTTGAGCTGCTGGTGCTTCTGGAACCTTGAGCATCTGGAGCCTTGAGCTTCTGGAACCTTGAGCTGCTGGAGCCTTGAGCTGCTGGTGCTTCTGGAACCTTGAGCTGCTGGAACCTTGAGCTGCTGGTGCTTCTGGAACCTTGAGATGCTGGAACCTTGAGCTGCTGGAACCTTGAGCTGCTGGAGCCTTGAGCTGCTGGTGCTTCTGGAACCTTGAGCTGCTGGAGCCTTGAGCTGCTGGAACCTTGAGCTGCTGGAACCTTGAGCTGCTGGTGCTTCTGGAACCTTGAACTGCTGGAACCTTGAGCTGCTGGTGCTTCTGGAACTTTGAGCTGCTGGAACCTTGAGCTGCTCGAACCTTGAGCTGCTGGTGCTTCTGGAACCTTGAGCATCTGGAGCCTTGAGCTTCTGGAACCTTGAGCTGCTGGAGCCTTGAGCTGCTGGTGCTTCTGGAACCTTGAGCTGCTGGAACCTTGAGCTGCTGGAACCTTGAGCTGCTGCAACTTTGAGCTTCTGGAACCTTGAGCTGCTGGAGCCTTGAGCTGCTGGAACCTTGAGCTTCTGGAACCTCTAGCTTCTGGAGCCTTGAGCTGCTGTAACCTTGAGCTGCTGGAACATTGAGCTGCTGGAACCTTGAGCTGCTGGAACCTTGAGCTGCTGGTGCTTCTGGAACCTTGAGCATCTGGAGCCTTGAGCTTCTGGAACCTTGAGCTGCTGGAGCCTTGAGCTGCTGGTGCTTCTGGAACCTTGAGCTGCTGGAGCCTTGAGCTGCTGGTGCTTCTGGAACCTTGAGCTGCTGGAACCTTGAGCTGCTGCAGCCTTGAGCTGCTGGTGCTTCTGGAACCTTGAGCTGCGGGAACCTTGAGCTGCTGGTGCTTCTTGAACCTTGAGCCGCTGGAACCTTGAGCTGCTGGAGCCTTGAACTGCTGGAACCTTGAGCTTCTGGAACCTTGAGCTGCTGGAACCTTGAGCTGCTGTTGCTTCTGGAACCTTGAGCTGCTTGAACCTTGAGCTGCTGGAGCCTTGAGCTGCTGGTGCTTCTGGAACCTTGAGCTGCTGGAACCTTGAGCTGCTGGAACCTTCAGCTGCTGGAACCTTGAGCTGCTGGAACTTTGAGCATCTGGAGCCTTGAGCTGCTGGAACCTTGAGCTGCTGGAACCTTGAGCTTCTGGAACCTCTAGCTTCTGGAGCCTTGAGCTGCTGTAACCTTGAGCTGCTGGAACCTTGAGCTGCTGGTGCTGCTGGAACCTTGAGCTGCTGGAACCTTGAGCTGCTGGAACCCTGAGCTGCTGGTGCTTCTGGAACCTTCAGCTGCTGGAACCTTGAGTTGCTGGTGCTTCTGGAACCTTGAGCATCTGGAGCCTTGAGCTTCTGGAACCTTGAGCTGCTGGAGCCTTGAGCTGCTGGTGCTTCTGGAACCTTGAGCTGCTGGAGCCTTGAGCTGCTGGAACCTTGAGCTGCTGGAACCTTGAGCTGCTGGTGCTTCTGGAACCTTGAGCTGCTGGAACCTTGAGCTGCTGGTGCTTCTGGAACCTTGAGCTGCTGGAACCTTGAGCTGCTGGAACCTTGAGCTGCTGGAACCTTGAGCTGCTGGTGCTTCTGGAACCTTGAGCTGCTGGAACCTTGAGCTGCTGGAACCTTGAGCTGCTGGAACCTTGAGCTGCTGGTGCTTCTGGAACCTTGAGCATCTGGAGCCTTGAGCTTCTGGAACCTTGAGCTGCTGGAGCCTTGAGCTGCTGGTGCTTCTGGAACCTTGAGCTGCTGGAGCCTTGAGCTCCTGGAACCTTGAGCTGCTGGAACCTTGAGCTGCTGGAACCTTGAGCTTCTGGAACCTTGAGCTGCTGGTGCTTCTGGAACCTTGAGCTGCTGGAACCTTGAGCTGCTGGAACCTTGAGCTGCTGGTGCTTCTGGAACCTTGAGCTGCTGGTGCTTCTGGAACCTTGAGCTGCTGGTGCTTCTGGAACCTTGAGCTGCTGGAACCTTGAGCTGCTGGTGCTTCTGGAATCTTGAGCTTCTGGAACCTTGAGCTGCTGGAACCTTGACTTCTAGGAGCCTTGAGCTGCTGGAACCTTGAGCTGCTGGAACCTTGAGCTGCTGGAACCTTGAGCTGCTGGAGCTTTGAGCTGCTGGTGCTTCTGGAACCTTGAGCTTCTGGAACCTTGAGCTTTTGGTGCTTCTGGAACCTTGAGCTGCTGGTGCTTCTGGAACCTTGAGCTGCTGGAACCTTGAGCTGCTGGTGCTTCTGGAACCTTGAGCTGCTGGAACCTTGAGCTGCTGGAACCTTGAGCTGCTGGTGCTTCTGGAACCTTGAGAATCTGGAGCCTTGAGCTTCTGGAACCTTGAGCTGCTGGAGCCTTGAGCTGCTGGTGCTTCTGGAACCTTGAGCTGCTGGAGCCTTGAGCTGCTGGAACCTTGAGCTGCTGGAGCTTTGAGCTGCTGGAGCTTCTGGAACCTTGAGCTGCTGGAACCTTGAGCTGCTGGTGCTTCTGGAACCTTGAGATGCTGAAACCTTGAGCTCCTGGAACCTTGAGCTGCTGGAACCTTGAGCTGCTGGAGCTTTGAGCTGCTGGTGCTTCTGGAACCTTGAGCTGCTGGTGCTTCTGGAACCTTGAGCTGCTGGAACCTTGAGCTGCTGGTGCTTCTGGAACCTTGAGCTGCAGGAACCTTGAGCTGCTGGAACCTTGAGCTGCTGGTGCTTCTGGAACCTTGAGCATCTGGAGCCTTGAGCTTCTGGAGCCTTGAGCATCTGGAGCCTTGAGCTTCTGGAACCTTGAGCTGCTGGAGCCTTGAGCTGCTGGTGCTTCTTGAACCTTGAGCTGCTGGAACCTTGAGCTGCTGGAACCTTGAGCTGCTGGTGCTTCTGGAACCTTGAGCTGCTGGAACCTTGAGCTGCTGGTGCTTCTGGAACCTTGAGCATCTGGAGCCTTGAGCTTCTGGAACCTTGAGCTGCTGAAGCCTTGAGCTGCTGGTGCTTCTGGAACCTTGAGCTGCTGGAACCTTGAGGTGCTGGTGCTTCTGGAACCTTGAGATGCTGGAACCTTGAGCTGCTGGAACCTTGAGGTGCTGGAGCCTTGAGCTGCTGGTGTTTCTGGAACCTTGAGCTGCTGGAGCCTTGAGCTGCTGGAACCTTGAGCTGCTGGAAGCTTGAGCTGCTGGTGCTTCTGGAACCTTGAACTGCTGGAACCTTGAGCTGCTGGTGCTTCTGGAACCTTGAGCTGCTGGAATCTTGAGCTGCTGGTACCTTGAGCTGCTGGTGCTTCTGGAACCTTGAGCATCTGGAGCCTTGAGCTTCTGGAACCTTGAGCTGCTGGAGCCTTGAGCTGCTGGTGCTTCTGGAACCTTGAGCTGCTGGAACCTTGAGCTGCTGGAACCTTGAGCTGCTGGAACTTTGAGCTTCTGGAACCTTGAGCTGCTGGAGCCTTGAGCTGCTGGTGCTTCTGGAACCTTGAGCTGCTGGAACCTTGAGCTTCTGGAACCTCTAGCTTCTGGAGCCTTGAGCTGCTGTAACCTTGAGCTGCTGGAACATTGAGCTGCTGGAACCTTGAGCTGCTGGAACCTTGAGCTGCTGGTGCTTCTGGAACCTTGAGCATCTGGAGCCTTGAGCTTCTGGAACCTTGAGCTGCTGGAGCCTTGAGCTGCTGGTGCTTCTGGAACCTTGAGCTGCTGGAACCTTGAGCTGCTGCAGCCTTGAGCAGCTGGTGCTTCTGGAACCTTGAGCTGCTGGTGCTTCTTGAACCTTGAGCTGCTGGAACCTTGAGCTGCTGGAGCCTTGAACTGCTGGAACCTTGAGCTTCTGGAACCTTGAGCTGCTGGAACCTTGAGCTGCTGGTGCTTCTGGAACCTTGAGCTGCTGGAACCTTGAGCTGCTGGAGCCTTGAGCTGCTGGTGCTTCTGGAACCTTGAGCTGCTGGAACCTTGAGCTGCTGGAACCTTCAGCTGCTGGAACCTTGAGCTGCTGAAACCTTGAGCTCCTGGAACCTTGAGCTGCTGGAACCTTGAGCTGCTGGAGCTTTGAGCTGCTGGAGCTTCTGGAACCTTGAGCTTCTGGAACCTTGAGCTGCTGGAGCCTTGAGCTTCTGGAACCTTGAGCTGTTGAAGCCTTGAGCTTCTGGAACCTTCAGCTGCTGGAGCCTTGAGCTTTTCGAACCTTGAGCTGCTGGAACCTTGAGCTGCTGGAACCTTGAGCTGCTGGTTTTTCTGGAACCTTGAGCTGCTGGAACCTTGAGCTGCTGGTGCTTCTGGAACCTTGAGCTGCTGGAACCTTGAGCTGCTGGAACCTTGAGCTGCTGGTGCTTCTGGAACCTTGAGCTGCTGGAACCTTGAGCTAATGGAACCTTGAGCTGCTGGTGCTTCTGGAACCTTGAGCTGCTGGAACCTTGAGCTGCTGGTGCTTCTGGAACCTTGAGCATCTGGAGCCTTGAGCTTCTGGAGCCTTGAGCATCTGGAGCCTTGAGCTTCTGGAACCTTGAGCTGCTGGAGCCTTGAGCTGCTGGTGCTTCTGGAACCTTGAGCTGCTGGAACCTTGAGCTGCTGGAACCTTGAGCTGCTGGTGCTTCTGGAACCTTGAGCTGCTGGAACCTTGAGCTGCTGGAACCTTGAGCTGCTGGTGCTTCTGGAACCTTGAGCATCTGGAGCCTTGAGCTTCTGGAACCTTGAGCTGCTGGAGCCTTGAGCTGCTGGTGCTTCTGGAACCTTGAGCTGCTGGAACCTTGAGCTGCTGGTGCTTCTGGAACCTTGAGATGCTGGAACCTTGAGCTGCTGGAACCTTGAGCTGCTGGAGCCTTGAGCTGCTGGTGCTTCTGGAACCTTGAGCTGCTGGAACCTTGAGCTGCTGGAACCTTGAGCTGCTGGTGCTTCTGGAACCTTGAACTGCTGGAACCTTGAGCTGCTGGTGCTTCTGGAACTTTGAGCTGCTGGAACCTTGAGCTGCTCGAACCTTGAGCTGCTGGTGCTTCTGGAACCTTGAGCATCTGGAGCCTTGAGCTTCTGGAACCTTGAGCTGCTGGAGCTTTGAGCTGCTGGTGCTTCTGGAACCTTGAGCTGCTGGAACCTTGAGCTGCTGGAACCTTGAGCTGCTGGAACTTTGAGCTTCTGGAACCTTGAGCTGCTGGAGCCTTGAGCTGCTGTAACCTTGAGCTGCTGGAACATTGAGCTGCTGGGACCTTGAGCTGCTGGAACCTTGAGCTGCTGGTGCTTCTGGAACCTTGAGCATCTGGAGCCTTGAGCTTCTGGAACCTTGAGCTGCTGGAGCCTTGAGCTGCTGGTGCTTCTGGAACATTGAGCTGCTGGAACCTTGAGCTGCTGCAGCCTTGAGCTGCTGGTGCTTCTTGAACCTTGAGCTGCTGGAACCTTGAGCTGCTGGAGCCTTGAACTGCTGGAACCTTGAGCTTCTGGAACCTTGAGCTGCTGGAACCTTGAGCTGCTGGTGCTTCTGGAACCTTGAGCTGCTGGAACCTTGAGCTGCTGGAGCCTTGAGCTGCTGGTGCTTCTGGAACCTTGAGCTGCTGGAACCTTGAGCTGCTGGAACCTTCAGCTGCTGGAACCTTGAGCTGCTGGAACTTTGAGCATCTGGAGCCTTGAGCTGCTGGAACCTTGAGCTTCTGGGACCTTGAGCTTCTGGAACCTCTAGCTTCTGGAGCCTTGAGCTGCTGTAACCTTGAGCTGCTGGAACCTTGAGCTGCTGGTGCTGCTGGAACCTTGAGCTGCTGGAACCTTGAGCTGCTGGTGCTTCTGGAACCTTGAGCTGCTGGAACCTTGAGCTGCTGGAACCTTGAGCTGCTGGTGCTTCTGGAACCTTGAGCTGCTGGAGCCTTGAGCTGCTGGTGCTTCTGGAACCTTGAGCTGCTGGAACCTTGAGCTGCTGCAGCCTTGAGCTGCTGGTGCTTCTGGAACCTTGAGCTGCGGGAACCTTGAGCTGCTGGTGCTTCTTGAACCTTGAGCTGCTGGAACCTTGAGCTGCTGGAGCCTTGAACTGCTGGAACCTTGAGCTGCTGGTGCTTCTGGAACCTTGAGCTGCTTGAACCTTGAGCTGCTGGAGCCTTGAGCTGCTGGTGCTTCTGGAACCTTGAGCTGCTGGAACCTTGAGCTGCTGGAACCTTCAGCTGCTGGAACCTTGAGCTGCTGGAACTTTGAGCATCTGGAGCCTTGAGCTGCTGGAACCTTGAGCTGCTGGAACCTTGAGCTTCTGGAACCTCTAGCTTCTGGAGCCTTGAGCTGCTGTAACCTTGAGCTGCTGTAACCTTGAGCTGCTGGAACCTTGAGCTGCTGGTGCTGCTGGAACCTTGAGCTGCTGGAACCTTGAGCTGCTGGAACCCTTAGCTGCTGGTGCTTCTGGAACCTTCAGCTGCTGGAACCTTGAGTTGCTGGTGCTTCTGGAACCTTGAGCATCTGGAGCCTTGAGCTTCTGGAACCTTGATCTGCTGGAGCCTTGAGCTGCTGGTGCTTCTGGAACCTTGATCTGCTGGAGCCTTGAGCTGCTGGTGCTTCTGGAACCTTGAGCTGCTGGTGCTTCTGGAACCTTGAGCTGCTGGAACCTTGAGCTGCTGGTGCTTCTGGAACCTTGAGCTGCTGGAACCTTGAGCTGCTGGAACCTTGAGCTGCTGGTGCTTCTGGAACCTTGAGCATCTGGAGCATTGACCTTCTGGAACCTTGAGCTGCTGGAGCCTTGAGCCTCTGGAACCTTGATCTGCTGGAGCCTTGAGCTGCTGGTGCTTCTGGAACCTTGAGCTGCTGGTGCTTCTGGAACCTTGAGCTGCTGGAACCTTGAGCTGCTGGTGCTTCTGGAACCTTGAGCTGCTGGAAACTTGAGCTGCTGGAACCTTGAGCTGCTGGTGCTTCTGGAACCTTGAGCATCTGGAGCATTGACCTTCTGGAACCTTGAGCTGCTGGAGCCTTGAGCTGCTGGTGCTTCTGGAACCTTGAGCTGCTGGAACCTTGAGCTGCTGCAGCCTTGAGCTGCTGGTGCTTCTGGAACCTTGAGCTGCTGGAACCTTGAGCTTCTGGAACCTCTAGCTTCTGGAGCCTTGAGCTGCTGTAACCCTGAGCTGCTGGAACCTTGAGCTGCTGGTGCTGCTGGAACCTTGAGCTGCTGGAACCTTGAGCTGCTGGTGCTTCTGGAACCTTCAGCTGCTGGAACCTTGAGCTGCTGGAACCTTGAGCTGCTGGTGCTTCTGGAAGCTTGAGCATCTGGAGCCTTGAGCTGCTGGAACCTTGAGCTGCTGGAGCCTTGAGCTGCTGGAACCTTGAGCTGCTGGTGCTTCTGGAACCTTGAGCTGCTGGAACCTTGAGCTGCTGGTGCTTCTGGAACCTTGAGCTGCTGGAACCTTGAGCTGCTGGAACCTTGAGCTGCTGGTGCTTCTGGAACCTTGAGCATCTGGAGCCTTGAGCTTCTGGAACCTTGAGCTGCTGGAGCCTTGAGCTTCTGGAACCTTGAGCTGCTGGTGCTTCTGGAACCTTGAGCTGCTGGAACCTTGAGCTGCTGGAACCTTGAGCTGCTGGTGCTTCTGGAACCTTGAGCATCTGGAGCCTTGAGCTTCTGGAACCTTGAGCTGCTGGTGCTTCTGGAACCTTGAGCTGCTGGTGCTTCTGGAACCTTGAGCATCTGGAGCCTTGAGCTTCTGGAACCTTGAGCTGCTGGAGCCTTGGGCTGCTGGCGCTTCTGGAACCTTGAGCTGCTGGACCCTTGAGCTGCTGGAACCTTGAGCTGCTGGTGCTTCTGGAACCTTGAGCTGCTGGAACCTTGAGCTGCTGGTGCTTCTGGAACCTTGAGCTGCTGGAACCTTGAGCTGCTGGTGGTTCTGGAACCTTGAGCATCTGGAGCCTTGAGCTTCTGGAACCTTGAGCTGCTGGAGCCTTGAGCTGCTGGTGCTTCTGGAACCTTGAGCTGCTGGAACCTTGAGCTGCTGGAACATTGAGCTGCTGGAACTTTGAGCATCTGGAGCCTTGAGCATCTGGAGCCTTGAGCTGCTGGAACCTTGAGCTTCTGGAACCTTGAGCTGCTGGTGCATCTGGAACCTTGAGCATCTGGAGTCTTGAGCTGCTGGAACCTTGAGCTGCTGGAGCCTTGAGCTGCTGGTGCTTCTGGAACTTTGAACTGCTGGAACCTTGAGCTGCTGCAGCCTTGAGCTGCTGGTGCTTCTGGAACATTGAGCTGCTGGAACCTTGAGCTTCTGGAACCTCTAGCTTCTGGAGCCTTGAGCTGCTGTAACCCTGAGCTGCTGGAACCTTGAGCTGCTGGTGCTGCTGGAACCTTGAGCTGCTGGAACCTTGAGCTGCTGGTGCTTCTGGAACCTTGAGCTGCTGGAACCTTGAGCTGCTGGTGGTTCTGGAACCTTGAGCATCTGGAGCCTTGAGCTTCTGGAACCTTGAGCTGCTGGAGCCTTGAGCTGCTGGTGCTTCTGGAACCTTGAGCTGCTGGAACCTTGAGCTGCTGGAACATTGAGCTGCTGGAACTTTGAGCATCTGGAGCCTTGAGCATCTGGAGCCTTGAGCTATTGGAACCTATAGCTTCTGGAAACTTGAGCTGCTGGTGCATCTGGAACCTTGAGCATCTGGAGCCTTGAGCTTCTGGAACCTTGAGCTGCTGGAGCCTTGAGCTGCTGGTGCTTCTGGAACTTTAAACTGCTGGAACCTTGAGCTGCTGCAGCCTTGAGCTGCTGGTGCTTCTGGAACATTGAGCTGCTGGAACCTTGAGCTTCTGGAACCTCTAGCTTCTGGAGCCTTGAGCTGCTGTAACCCTGAGCTGCTGGAACCTTGAGCTGCTGGTGCTGCTGGAACCTTGAGCTGCTGGAACCTTGAGCTGCTGGTGCTTCTGGAACCTTCAGCTGCTGGAACCTTGAGCTGCTGGAACCTTGAGCTGCTGGTGCTTCTGGAACCTTGAGCATCTGGAGCCTTGAGCTTCTGGAACCTTGAGCTGCTGGTGCTTCTGGAACCTTGAGCTGCTGGAGCCTTGAGCTGCTGGAACTTTGAGCTGCTGGAGCCTTGAGCTGCTGGAACCTTGAGCTGCTGGTGCTTCTGGGACCTTGAGCTGCTGGAACCTTGAGCTGCTGGAACCTTGAGCTGCTGGTGCTTCTGGAACCTTCAGCTGCTGGAAACTTGAGCTGCTGGAACCTTGAGGTGCTGGTGCTTCTGGAACATTGAGCATCTGGAGCCTTGAGCTGCTGGAACCTTGAGCTGCTGGAGCCTTGAGCTGCTGGAACCTTGAGCTGCTGGTGCTTCTGGAACCTTGAGCTACTGGAGCCTTGAGCTGCTGGTGCTTCTGGAACTTTAAACTGCTGGAACCTTGAGCTGCTGCAGCCTTGAGCTTCTGGAACCTCTAGCTTCTGGAGCCTTGAGCTGCTGTAACCCTGAGCTGCTGGAACCTTGAGCTGCTGGTGCTGCTGGAACCTTGAGCTGCTGGAACCTTGAGCTGCTGGTGCTTCTGGAACCTTCAGCTGCTGGAACCTTGAGCTGCTGGAACCTTGAGCTGCTGGTGCTTCTGGAACCTTGAGCATCTGGAGTCTTGAGCTGCTGGAACCTTGAGCTGCTGGTGCTTCTGGAACCTTGAGCTGCTGGAGCCTTGAGCTGCTGGAACTTTGAGCTGCTGGAGCCTTGAGCTGCTGGAACCTTGAGCTGCTGGTGCTTCTGGAACCTTGAGCTGCTGGAACCTTGAGCTTCTGGAACCTCTAGCTTCTGGAGCCTTGAGCTGCTGTAACCTTGAGCTGCTGGAACATTGAGCTGCTGGAACCTTGAGCTGCTGGAACCTTGAGCTGCTGGTGCTTCTGGAACCTTGAGCATCTGGAGCCTTGAGCTTCTGGAACCTTGAGCTGCTGGAGCCTTGAGCTGCTGGTGCTTCTGGAACCTTGAGCTGCTGGAACCTTGAGCTGCTGCAGCCTTGAGCAGCTGGTGCTTCTGGAACCTTGAGCTGCTGGAACCTTGAGCTGCTGGTGCTTCTTGAACCTTGAGCTGCTGGAACCTTGAGCTGCTGGATCCTTGAACTGCTGGAACCTTGAGCTTCTGGAACCTTGAGCTGCTGGAACCTTGAGCTGCTGGTGCTTCTGGAACCTTGAGCTGCTGGAACCTTGAGCTGCTGGAGCCTTGAGCTGCTGGTGCTTCTGGAACCTTGAGCTGCTGGAACCTTGAGCTGCTGAAACCTTGAGCTGCTGGAACCTTGAGCTGCTGGAGCTTTGAGCTGCTGGAGCTTCTGGAACCTTGAGCTTCTGGAACCTTGAGCTGCTGGAGCCTTGAGCTTCTGGAACCTTGAGCTGTTGAAGCCTTGAGCTTCTGGAACCTTCAGCTGCTGGAGCCTTGAGCTTCTGGAACCTTGAGCTGCTGGAACCTTGAGCTGCTGGAACCTTGAGCTGCTGGTGCTTCTGGAACCTTGAGCTGCTGGAACCTTGAGCTGCTGGTGCTTCTGGAACCTTGAGCTGCTGGAACCTTGAGCTGCTGGAACCTTGAGCTGCTGGTGCTTCTGGAACCTTGAGCTGCTGGAACCTTGAGCTAATGGAACCTTGAGCTGCTGGTGCTTCTGGAACCTTGAGCTGCTGGAACCTTGAGCTGCTGGTGCTTCTGGAACCTTGAGCATCTGGAGCCTTGAGCTTCTGGAGCCTTGAGCATCTGGAGCCTTGAGCTTCTGGAACCTTGAGCTGCTGGAGCCTTGAGCTGCTGGTGCTTCTGGAACCTTGAGCTGCTGGAACCTTGAGCTGCTGGAACCTTGAGCTGCTGGTGCTTTCGGAACCTTGAGCTGCTGGAACCTTGAGCTGCTGGAACCTTGAGCTGCTGGTGCTTCTGGAACCTTGAGCATCTGGAGCCTTGAGCTTCTGGAACCTTGAGCTGCTGGAGCCTTGAGCTGCTGGTGCTTCTGGAACCTTGAGCTGCTGGAACCTTGAGCTGCTGGTGCTTCTGGAACCTTGAGATGCTGGAACCTTGAGCTGCTGGAACCTTGAGCTGCTGGAGCCTTGAGCTGCTGGTGCTTCTGGAACCTTGAGCTGCTGGAGCCTTGAGCTGCTGGAACCTTGAGCTGCTGGAACCTTGAGCTGCTGGTGCTTCTGGAACCTTGAACTGCTGGAACCTTGAGCTGCTGGTGCTTCTGGAACTTTGAGCTGCTGGAACCTTGAGCTGCTCGAACCTTGAGCTGCTGGTGCTTCTGGAACCTTGAGCATCTGGAGCCTTGAGCTTCTGGAACCTTGAGCTGCTGGAGCCTTGAGCTGCTGGTGCTTCTGGAACCTTGAGCTGCTGGAACCTTGAGCTGCTGGAACCTTGAGCTGCTGCAACTTTGAGCTTCTGGAACCTTGAGCTGCTGGAGCCTTGAGCTGCTGGAACCTTGAGCTTCTGGAACCTCTAGCTTCTGGAGCCTTGAGCTGCTGTAACCTTGAGCTGCTGGAACATTGAGCTGCTGGAACCTTGAGCTGCTGGAACCTTGAGCTGCTGGTGCTTCTGGAACCTTGAGCATCTGGAGCCTTGAGCTTCTGGAACCTTGAGCTGCTGGAGCCTTGAGCTGCTGGTGCTTCTGGAACCTTGAGCTGCTGGAGCCTTGAGCTGCTGGTGCTTCTGGAACCTTGAGCTGCTGGAACCTTGAGCTGCTGCAGCCTTGAGCTGCTGGTGCTTCTGGAACCTTGAGCTGCGGGAACCTTGAGCTGCTGGTGCTTCTTGAACCTTGAGCCGCTGGAACCTTGAGCTGCTGGAGCCTTGAACTGCTGGAACCTTGAGCTTCTGGAACCTTGAGCTGCTGGAACCTTGAGCTGCTGTTGCTTCTGGAACCTTGAGCTGCTTGAACCTTGAGCTGCTGGAGCCTTGAGCTGCTGGTGCTTCTGGAACCTTGAGCTGCTGGAACCTTGAGCTGCTGGAACCTTCAGCTGCTGGAACCTTGAGCTGCTGGAACTTTGAGCATCTGGAGCCTTGAGCTGCTGGAACCTTGAGCTGCTGGAACCTTGAGCTTCTGGAACCTCTAGCTTCTGGAGCCTTGAGCTGCTGTAACCTTGAGCTGCTGGAACCTTGAGCTGCTGGTGCTGCTGGAACCTTGAGCTGCTGGAACCTTGAGCTGCTGGAACCCTGAGCTGCTGGTGCTTCTGGAACCTTCAGCTGCTGGAACCTTGAGTTGCTGGTGCTTCTGGAACCTTGAGCATCTGGAGCCTTGAGCTTCTGGAACCTTGAGCTGCTGGAGCCTTGAGCTGCTGGTGCTTCTGGAACCTTGAGCTGCTGGAGCCTTGAGCTGCTGGAACCTTGAGCTGCTGGAACCTTGAGCTGCTGGTGCTTCTGGAACCTTGAGCTGCTGGAACCTTGAGCTGCTGGTGCTTCTGGAACCTTGAGCTGCTGGAACCTTGAGCTGCTGGAACCTTGAGCTGCTGGAACCTTGAGCTGCTGGTGCTTCTGGAACCTTGAGCTGCTGGAACCTTGAGCTGCTGGAACCTTGAGCTGCTGGAACCTTGAGCTGCTGGTGCTTCTGGAACCTTGAGCATCTGGAGCCTTGAGCTTCTGGAACCTTGAGCTGCTGGAGCCTTGAGCTGCTGGTGCTTCTGGAACCTTGAGCTGCTGGAGCCTTGAGCTCCTGGAACCTTGAGCTGCTGGAACCTTGAGCTGCTGGAACCTTGAGCTTCTGGAACCTTGAGCTGCTGGTGCTTCTGGAACCTTGAGCTGCTGGAACCTTGAGCTGCTGGAACCTTGAGCTGCTGGTGCTTCTGGAACCTTGAGCTGCTGGTGCTTCTGGAACCTTGAGCTGCTGGTGCTTCTGGAACCTTGAGCTGCTGGAACCTTGAGCTGCTGGTGCTTCTGGAATCTTGAGCTTCTGGAACCTTGAGCTGCTGGAACCTTGACTTCTAGGAGCCTTGAGCTGCTGGAACCTTGAGCTGCTGGAACCTTGAGCTGCTGGAACCTTGAGCTGCTGGAGCTTTGAGCTGCTGGTGCTTCTGGAACCTTGAGCTTCTGGAACCTTGAGCTTTTGGTGCTTCTGGAACCTTGAGCTGCTGGTGCTTCTGGAACCTTGAGCTGCTGGAACCTTGAGCTGCTGGTGCTTCTGGAACCTTGAGCTGCTGGAACCTTGAGCTGCTGGAACCTTGAGCTGCTGGTGCTTCTGGAACCTTGAGAATCTGGAGCCTTGAGCTTCTGGAACCTTGAGCTGCTGGAGCCTTGAGCTGCTGGTGCTTCTGGAACCTTGAGCTGCTGGAGCCTTGAGCTGCTGGAACCTTGAGCTGCTGGAGCTTTGAGCTGCTGGAGCTTCTGGAACCTTGAGCTGCTGGAACCTTGAGCTGCTGGTGCTTCTGGAACCTTGAGATGCTGAAACCTTGAGCTCCTGGAACCTTGAGCTGCTGGAACCTTGAGCTGCTGGAGCTTTGAGCTGCTGGTGCTTCTGGAACCTTGAGCTGCTGGTGCTTCTGGAACCTTGAGCTGCTGGAACCTTGAGCTGCTGGTGCTTCTGGAACCTTGAGCTGCAGGAACCTTGAGCTGCTGGAACCTTGAGCTGCTGGTGCTTCTGGAACCTTGAGCATCTGGAGCCTTGAGCTTCTGGAGCCTTGAGCATCTGGAGCCTTGAGCTTCTGGAACCTTGAGCTGCTGGAGCCTTGAGCTGCTGGTGCTTCTTGAACCTTGAGCTGCTGGAACCTTGAGCTGCTGGAACCTTGAGCTGCTGGTGCTTCTGGAACCTTGAGCTGCTGGAACCTTGAGCTGCTGGTGCTTCTGGAACCTTGAGCATCTGGAGCCTTGAGCTTCTGGAACCTTGAGCTGCTGGAGCCTCGAGCTGCTGGTGCTTCTGGAACCTTGAGCTGCTGGAACCTTGAGGTGCTGGTGCTTCTGGAACCTTGAGATGCTGGAACCTTGAGCTGCTGGAACCTTGAGCTGCTGGAGCCTTGAGCTGCTGGTGTTTCTGGAACCTTGAGCTGCTGGAGCCTTGAGCTGCTGGAACCTTGAGCTGCTGGAAGCTTGAGCTGCTGGTGCTTCTGGAACCTTGAACTGCTGGAACCTTGAGCTGCTGGTGCTTCTGGAACCTTGAGCTGCTGGAATCTTGAGCTGCTGGTACCTTGAGCTGCTGGTGCTTCTGGAACCTTGAGCATCTGGAGCCTTGAGCTTCTGGAACCTTGAGCTGCTGGAGCCTTGAGCTGCTGGTGCTTCTGGAACCTTGAGCTGCTGGAACCTTGAGCTGCTGGAACCTTGAGCTGCTGGAACTTTGAGCTTCTGGAACCTTGAGCTGCTGGAGCCTTGAGCTGCTGGTGCTTCTGGAACCTTGAGCTGCTGGAACCTTGAGCTTCTGGAACCTCTAGCTTCTGGAGCCTTGAGCTGCTGTAACCTTGAGCTGCTGGAACATTGAGCTGCTGGAACCTTGAGCTGCTGGAACCTTGAGCTGCTGGTGCTTCTGGAACCTTGAGCATCTGGAGCCTTGAGCTTCTGGAACCTTGAGCTGCTGGAGCCTTGAGCTGCTGGTGCTTCTGGAACCTTGAGCTGCTGGAACCTTGAGCTGCTGCAGCCTTGAGCAGCTGGTGCTTCTGGAACCTTGAGCTGCTGGTGCTTCTTGAACCTTGAGCTGCTGGAACCTTGAGCTGCTGGAGCCTTGAACTGCTGGAACCTTGAGCTTCTGGAACCTTGAGCTGCTGGAACCTTGAGCTGCTGGTGCTTCTGGAACCTTGAGCTGCTGGAACCTTGAGCTGCTGGAGCCTTGAGCTGCTGGTGCTTCTGGAACCTTGAGCTGCTGGAACCTTGAGCTGCTGGAACCTTCAGCTGCTGGAACCTTGAGCTGCTGAAACCTTGAGCTCCTGGAACCTTGAGCTGCTGGAACCTTGAGCTGCTGGAGCTTTGAGCTGCTGGAGCTTCTGGAACCTTGAGCTTCTGGAACCTTGAGCTGCTGGAGCCTTGAGCTTCTGGAACCTTGAGCTGTTGAAGCCTTGAGCTTCTGGAACCTTCAGCTGCTGGAGCCTTGAGCTTTTCGAACCTTGAGCTGCTGGAACCTTGAGCTGCTGGAACCTTGAGCTGCTGGTTTTTCTGGAACCTTGAGCTGCTGGAACCTTGAGCTGCTGGTGCTTCTGGAACCTTGAGCTGCTGGAACCTTGAGCTGCTGGAACCTTGAGCTGCTGGTGCTTCTGGAACCTTGAGCTGCTGGAACCTTGAGCTAATGGAACCTTGAGCTGCTGGTGCTTCTGGAACCTTGAGCTGCTGGAACCTTGAGCTGCTGGTGCTTCTGGAACCTTGAGCATCTGGAGCCTTGAGCTTCTGGAGCCTTGAGCATCTGGAGCCTTGAGCTTCTGGAACCTTGAGCTGCTGGAGCCTTGAGCTGCTGGTGCTTCTGGAACCTTGAGCTGCTGGAACCTTGAGCTGCTGGAACCTTGAGCTGCTGGTGCTTCTGGAACCTTGAGCTGCTGGAACCTTGAGCTGCTGGAACCTTGAGCTGCTGGTGCTTCTGGAACCTTGAGCATCTGGAGCCTTGAGCTTCTGGAACCTTGAGCTGCTGGAGCCTTGAGCTGCTGGTGCTTCTGGAACCTTGAGCTGCTGGAACCTTGAGCTGCTGGTGCTTCTGGAACCTTGAGATGCTGGAACCTTGAGCTGCTGGAACCTTGAGCTGCTGGAGCCTTGAGCTGCTGGTGCTTCTGGAACCTTGAGCTGCTGGAACCTTGAGCTGCTGGAACCTTGAGCTGCTGGTGCTTCTGGAACCTTGAACTGCTGGAACCTTGAGCTGCTGGTGCTTCTGGAACTTTGAGCTGCTGGAACCTTGAGCTGCTCGAACCTTGAGCTGCTGGTGCTTCTGGAACCTTGAGCATCTGGAGCCTTGAGCTTCTGGAACCTTGAGCTGCTGGAGCTTTGAGCTGCTGGTGCTTCTGGAACCTTGAGCTGCTGGAACCTTGAGCTGCTGGAACCTTGAGCTGCTGGAACTTTGAGCTTCTGGAACCTTGAGCTGCTGGAGCCTTGAGCTGCTGTAACCTTGAGCTGCTGGAACATTGAGCTGCTGGGACCTTGAGCTGCTGGAACCTTGAGCTGCTGGTGCTTCTGGAACCTTGAGCATCTGGAGCCTTGAGCTTCTGGAACCTTGAGCTGCTGGAGCCTTGAGCTGCTGGTGCTTCTGGAACATTGAGCTGCTGGAACCTTGAGCTGCTGCAGCCTTGAGCTGCTGGTGCTTCTTGAACCTTGAGCTGCTGGAACCTTGAGCTGCTGGAGCCTTGAACTGCTGGAACCTTGAGCTTCTGGAACCTTGAGCTGCTGGAACCTTGAGCTGCTGGTGCTTCTGGAACCTTGAGCTGCTGGAACCTTGAGCTGCTGGAGCCTTGAGCTGCTGGTGCTTCTGGAACCTTGAGCTGCTGGAACCTTGAGCTGCTGGAACCTTCAGCTGCTGGAACCTTGAGCTGCTGGAACTTTGAGCATCTGGAGCCTTGAGCTGCTGGAACCTTGAGCTTCTGGGACCTTGAGCTTCTGGAACCTCTAGCTTCTGGAGCCTTGAGCTGCTGTAACCTTGAGCTGCTGGAACCTTGAGCTGCTGGTGCTGCTGGAACCTTGAGCTGCTGGAACCTTGAGCTGCTGGTGCTTCTGGAACCTTGAGCTGCTGGAACCTTGAGCTGCTGGAACCTTGAGCTGCTGGTGCTTCTGGAACCTTGAGCTGCTGGAGCCTTGAGCTGCTGGTGCTTCTGGAACCTTGAGCTGCTGGAACCTTGAGCTGCTGCAGCCTTGAGCTGCTGGTGCTTCTGGAACCTTGAGCTGCGGGAACCTTGAGCTGCTGGTGCTTCTTGAACCTTGAGCTGCTGGAACCTTGAGCTGCTGGAGCCTTGAACTGCTGGAACCTTGAGCTGCTGGTGCTTCTGGAACCTTGAGCTGCTTGAACCTTGAGCTGCTGGAGCCTTGAGCTGCTGGTGCTTCTGGAACCTTGAGCTGCTGGAACCTTGAGCTGCTGGAACCTTCAGCTGCTGGAACCTTGAGCTGCTGGAACTTTGAGCATCTGGAGCCTTGAGCTGCTGGAACCTTGAGCTGCTGGAACCTTGAGCTTCTGGAACCTCTAGCTTCTGGAGCCTTGAGCTGCTGTAACCTTGAGCTGCTGTAACCTTGAGCTGCTGGAACCTTGAGCTGCTGGTGCTGCTGGAACCTTGAGCTGCTGGAACCTTGAGCTGCTGGAACCCTTAGCTGCTGGTGCTTCTGGAACCTTCAGCTGCTGGAACCTTGAGTTGCTGGTGCTTCTGGAACCTTGAGCATCTGGAGCCTTGAGCTTCTGGAACCTTGATCTGCTGGAGCCTTGAGCTGCTGGTGCTTCTGGAACCTTGATCTGCTGGAGCCTTGAGCTGCTGGTGCTTCTGGAACCTTGAGCTGCTGGTGCTTCTGGAACCTTGAGCTGCTGGAACCTTGAGCTGCTGGTGCTTCTGGAACCTTGAGCTGCTGGAACCTTGAGCTGCTGGAACCTTGAGCTGCTGGTGCTTCTGGAACCTTGAGCATCTGGAGCATTGACCTTCTGGAACCTTGAGCTGCTGGAGCCTTGAGCCTCTGGAACCTTGATCTGCTGGAGCCTTGAGCTGCTGGTGCTTCTGGAACCTTGAGCTGCTGGTGCTTCTGGAACCTTGAGCTGCTGGAACCTTGAGCTGCTGGTGCTTCTGGAACCTTGAGCTGCTGGAAACTTGAGCTGCTGGAACCTTGAGCTGCTGGTGCTTCTGGAACCTTGAGCATCTGGAGCATTGACCTTCTGGAACCTTGAGCTGCTGGAGCCTTGAGCTGCTGGTGCTTCTGGAGCCTTGAGCTGCTGGAACATTGAGCTGCTGGAACTTTGAACATCTGGAGCCTTGAGCATCTGGAGCCTTGAGCTTCTGGAACCTTCAGCTGCTGGAACCTTGAGCTGCTGGAACCTTGAGCTGCTGGTGCTTCTGGAACATTGAGCATCTGGAGCCTTGAGCTGCTGGAACCTTGAGCTGCTGGAGCCTTGAGCTGCTGGAACCTTGAGCTGCTGGTGCTTCTGGAACCTTGAGCTGCTGGAGCCTTGAGCTGCTGGTGCTTCTGGAACTTTAAACTGCTGGAACCTTGAGCTGCTGCAGCCTTGAGCTTCTGGAACCTCTAGCTTCTGGAGCCTTGAGCTGCTGTAACCCTGAGCTGCTGGAACCTTGAGCTGCTGGTGCTGCTGGAACCTTGAGCTGCTGGAACCTTGAGCTGCTGGTGCTTCTGGAACCTTCAGCTGCTGGAACCTTGAGCTGCTGGAACCTTGAGCTGCTGGTGCTTCTGGAACCTTGAGCATCTGGAGTCTTGAGCTGCTGGTGCTTCTGGAACCTTGAGCTGCTGGAGCCTTGAGCTGCTGGAACTTTGAGCTGCTGGAGCCTTGAGCTGCTGGAACCTTGAGCTGCTGGTGCTTCTGGAACCTTGAGCTGCTGGAACCTTGAGCTGCTGGAACCTTGAGCTGCTGGAACCTTGAGCTGCTGGTGCTTCTGGAACCTTGAGCTGCTGGTGCTTCTGGAACCTTGAGCATCTGGAGCCTTGAGCTTCTGGAACCTTGAGCTGCTGGTGCTTCTGGAACCTTGAGCTGCTGGAACCTTGAGCTGCTGGTGCTTCAGGAACCTTGAGCATCTGGAGCCTTGAGCTTCTGGAACCTTGAGCTGCTGGTGCTTCTGGAACCTTGAGCTGCTGGAGCCTTGAGCTGCTGGAACCTTGAGCTGCTGGTGCTGCTGGAACCTTGAGCTGCTGGAACCTTGAGCTGCTGGTGCTTCTGGAACCTTCAGCTGCTGGAACCTTGAGCTGCTGGTGCTTCTGGAACCTTGAGCATCTGGAGCCTTGAGCTGCTGGAAACTTGAGCTGCTGGAGCCTTGAGCTGCTGGAACCTTGAGCTGCTGGTGCTTCTGGAACTTTGAGCTGCTGGAACCTTGAGCTGCTGGTGCTTCTGGAACCTTGAGCTGCTGGAACCTTGAGCTGCTGGAACCTTGAACTTCTGGTGCTTCTGGAACCTTGAGCATCTGGAGCCTTGAGCTTCTGGAACCTTGAGCTGCTGGAGCCTTGAGTTTCTGGAACCTTGAGCTGCTGGTGCTTCTGGAACCTTGAGCTGCTGGAACCTTGAGCTGCTGGAACCTTGAGCTGCTGGTGCTTCTGGAACCTTGAGCATCTGGAGCCTTGAGCTTCTGGAACCTTGAGCTGCTGGTGCTTCTGGAACCTTGAGCTGCTGGAACCTTGAGCTGCTGGAACCTTGAGCTGCTGGTGCTTCTGGAACCTTGAGCATCTGGAGCCTTGAGCTTCTGGAACCTTGAGCTGCTGAAGCATTGAGCTGCTGGTGCTTCTGGAACCTTGAGCTGCTGGAACCTTGAGCTGCTGGAACTTTGAGCTGCTGGAACCTTGAGCTTCTGGAACCTTGAGCTGCTGGTGCATCTGGAACCTTGAGCTTCTGGAGCCTTGAGCTTCTGGAACCTTGAGCTGCTGGTGCTTCTGGAACCTTGAGCTGCTGGAGCCTTGAGCTGCTGGTGCTTCTTGAACCTTGAGCTGCTGGAACCTTGAGCTGCTGCAACCTTGAGCTGCTGGAACCTTGAGCTGCTGGAACCTTGAGCTGCTGGAACTTTGAGCATCTGGAGCCTTGAGCATCTGGAGCCTTGAGCTGCTGGACCCTTGAGCTTCTGGAACCTTGAGCTGCTGGTATATCTGGAACCTTGAACATCTGGAGCCTTGAGCTTCTGGAACCTTGAGCTGCTGGAGCCTTGAGCTGCTGGTGCTTCTGGAACCTTGAGCTGCTGGAACCTTGAGCTGCTGCAGCCTTGAGCTGCTGGTGCTTCTGGAACCTTGAGCTGCTGGAACCTTGAGCTTCTGGAACCTCTAGCTTCTGGAGCCTTGAGCTGCTGTAACCCTGAGCTGCTGGAACCTTGAGCTGCTGGTGCTGCTGGAACCTTGAGCTGCTGGAACCTTGAGCTGCTGGTGCTTCTGGAACCTTCAGCTGCTGGAACCTTGAGCTGCTGGAACCTTGAGCTGCTGGTGCTTCTGGAACCTTGAGCATCTGGAGCCTTGAGCTGCTGGAACCTTGAGCTGCTGGAGCCTTGAGCTGCTGGAACCTTGAGCTGCTGGTGCTTCTGGAACCTTGAGCTGCTGGAACCTTGAGCTGCTGGTGCTTCTGGAACCTTGAGCTGCTGGAACCTTGAGCTGCTGGAACCTTGAGCTGCTGGTGCTTCTGGAACCTTGAGCATCTGGAGCCTTGAGCTTCTGGAACCTTGAGCTGCTGGAGCCTTGAGCTTCTGGAACCTTGAGCTGCTGGTGCTTCTGGAACCTTGAGCTGCTGGAACCTTGAGCTGCTGGAACCTTGAGCTGCTGGTGCTTCTGGAACCTTGAGCATCTGGAGCCTTGAGCTTCTGGAACCTTGAGCTGCTGGTGCTTCTGGAACCTTGAGCTGCTGGAACCTTGAGCTGCTGGTGCTTCTGGAACCTTGAGCATCTGGAGCCTTGAGCTTCTGGAACCTTGAGCTGCTGGAGCCTTGGGCTGCTGGCGCTTCTGGAACCTTGAGCTGCTGGACCCTTGAGCTGCTGGAACCTTGAGCTGCTGGTGCTTCTGGAACCTTGAGCTGCTGGAACCTTGAGCTGCTGGTGCTTCTGGAACCTTGAGCTGCTGGAACCTTGAGCTGCTGGTGGTTCTGGAACCTTGAGCATCTGGAGCCTTGAGCTTCTGGAACCTTGAGCTGCTGGAGCCTTGAGCTGCTGGTGCTTCTGGAACCTTGAGCTGCTGGAACCTTGAGCTGCTGGAACATTGAGCTGCTGGAACTTTGAGCATCTGGAGCCTTGAGCATCTGGAGCCTTGAGCTGCTGGAACCTTGAGCTTCTGGAACCTTGAGCTGCTGGTGCATCTGGAACCTTGAGCATCTGGAGTCTTGAGCTGCTGGAACCTTGAGCTGCTGGAGCCTTGAGCTGCTGGTGCTTCTGGAACTTTGAACTGCTGGAACCTTGAGCTGCTGCAGCCTTGAGCTGCTGGTGCTTCTGGAACATTGAGCTGCTGGAACCTTGAGCTTCTGGAACCTCTAGCTTCTGGAGCCTTGAGCTGCTGTAACCCTGAGCTGCTGGAACCTTGAGCTGCTGGTGCTGCTGGAACCTTGAGCTGCTGGAACCTTGAGCTGCTGGTGCTTCTGGAACCTTGAGCTGCTGGAACCTTGAGCTGCTGGTGGTTCTGGAACCTTGAGCATCTGGAGCCTTGAGCTTCTGGAACCTTGAGCTGCTGGAGCCTTGAGCTGCTGGTGCTTCTGGAACCTTGAGCTGCTGGAACCTTGAGCTGCTGGAACATTGAGCTGCTGGAACTTTGAGCATCTGGAGCCTTGAGCATCTTGAGCCTTGAGCTATTGGAACCTATAGCTTCTGGAAACTTGAGCTGCTGGTGCATCTGGAACCTTGAGCATCTGGAGCCTTGAGTTTCTGGAACCTTGAGCTGCTGGAGCCTTGAGCTGCTGGTGCTTCTGGAACTTTAAACTGCTGGAACCTTGAGCTGCTGCAGCCTTGAGCTGCTGGTGCTTCTGGAACATTGAGCTGCTGGAACCTTGAGCTTCTGGAACCTCTAGCTTCTGGAGCCTTGAGCTGCTGTAACCCTGAGCTGCTGGAACCTTGAGCTGCTGGTGCTTCTGGAACCTTGAGCTGCTGGAACCTTGAGCTGCTGGTGCTTCTGGAACCTTGAGCTGCTGGAACCTTGAGCTGCTGGAACCTTGAGCTGCTGGAACCTTGAGCTGCTGGTGCTTCTGGAACCTTGAGCTGCTGGAACCTTGAGCTGCTGGAACCTTGAGCTGCTGGAACCTTGAGCTGCTGGTGCTTCTGGAACCTTGAGCATCTGGAGCCTTGAGCTTCTGGAACCTTGAGCTGCTGGAGCCTTGAGCTGCTGGTGCTTCTGGAACCTTGAGCTGCTGGAGCCTTGAGCTCCTGGAACCTTGAGCTGCTGGAACCTTGAGCTGCTGGAACCTTGAGCTTCTGGAACCTTGAGCTGCTGGTGCTTCTGGAACCTTGAGCTGCTGGAACCTTGAGCTGCTGGAACCTTGAGCTGCTGGTGCTTCTGGAACCTTGAGCTGCTGGTGCTTCTGGAACCTTGAGCTGCTGGTGCTTCTGGAACCTTGAGCTGCTGGAACCTTGAGCTGCTGGTGCTTCTGGAATCTTGAGCTTCTGGAACCTTGAGCTGCTGGAACCTTGACTTCTAGGAGCCTTGAGCTGCTGGAACCTTGAGCTGCTGGAACCTTGAGCTGCTGGAACCTTGAGCTGCTGGAGCTTTGAGCTGCTGGTGCTTCTGGAACCTTGAGCTTCTGGAACCTTGAGCTTTTGGTGCTTCTGGAACCTTGAGCTGCTGGTGCTTCTGGAACCTTGAGCTGCTGGAACCTTGAGCTGCTGGTGCTTCTGGAACCTTGAGCTGCTGGAACCTTGAGCTGCTGGAACCTTGAGCTGCTGGTGCTTCTGGAACCTTGAGAATCTGGAGCCTTGAGCTTCTGGAACCTTGAGCTGCTGGAGCCTTGAGCTGCTGGTGCTTCTGGAACCTTGAGCTGCTGGAGCCTTGAGCTGCTGGAACCTTGAGCTGCTGGAGCTTTGAGCTGCTGGAGCTTCTGGAACCTTGAGCTGCTGGAACCTTGAGCTGCTGGTGCTTCTGGAACCTTGAGATGCTGAAACCTTGAGCTCCTGGAAACTTGAGCTGCTGGAACCTTGAGCTGCTGGAGCTTTGAGCTGCTGGTGCTTCTGGAACCTTGAGCTGCTGGTGCTTCTGGAACCTTGAGCTGCTGGAACCTTGAGCTGCTGGTGCTTCTGGAACCTTGAGCTGCAGGAACCTTGAGCTGCTGGAACCTTGAGCTGCTGGTGCTTCTGGAACCTTGAGCATCTGGAGCCTTGAGCTTCTGGAGCCTTGAGCATCTGGAGCCTTGAGCTTCTGGAACCTTGAGCTGCTGGAGCCTTGAGCTGCTGGTGCTTCTTGAACCTTGAGCTGCTGGAACCTTGAGCTGCTGGAACCTTGAGCTGCTGGTGCTTCTGGAACCTTGAGCTGCTGGAACCTTGAGCTGCTGGTGCTTCTGGAACCTTGAGCATCTGGAGCCTTGAGCTTCTGGAACCTTGAGCTGCTGGAGCCTTGAGCTGCTGGTGCTTCTGGAACCTTGAGCTGCTGGAACCTTGAGGTGCTGGTGCTTCTGGAACCTTGAGATGCTGGAACCTTGAGCTGCTGGAACCTTGAGCTGCTGGAGCCTTGAGCTGCTGGTGTTTCTGGAACCTTGAGCTGCTGGAGCCTTGAGCTGCTGGAACCTTGAGCTGCTGGAAGCTTGAGCTGCTGGTGCTTCTGGAACCTTGAACTGCTGGAACCTTGAGCTGCTGGTGCTTCTGGAACCTTGAGCTGCTGGAATCTTGAGCTGCTGGTACCTTGAGCTGCTGGTGCTTCTGGAACCTTGAGCATCTGGAGCCTTGAGCTTCTGGAACCTTGAGCTGCTGGAGCCTTGAGCTGCTGGTGCTTCTGGAACCTTGAGCTGCAGGAACCTTGAGCTGCTGGAACCTTGAGCTGCTGGTGCTTCTGGAACCTTGAGCATCTGGAGCCTTGAGCTTCTGGAGCCTTGAGCATCTGGAGCCTTGAGCTTCTGGAACCTTGAGCTGCTGGAGCCTTGAGCTGCTGGTGCTTCTTGAACCTTGAGCTGCTGGAACCTTGAGCTGCTGGAACCTTGAGCTGCTGGTGCTTCTGGAACCTTGAGCTGCTGGAACCTTGAGCTGCTGGTGCTTCTGGAACCTTGAGCATCTGGAGCCTTGAGCTTCTGGAACCTTGAGCTGCTGGAGCCTTGAGCTGCTGGTGCTTCTGGAACCTTGAGCTGCTGGAACCTTGAGGTGCTGGTGCTTCTGGAACCTTGAGATGCTGGAACCTTGAGCTGCTGGAACCTTGAGCTGCTGGAGCCTTGAGCTGCTGGTGTTTCTGGAACCTTGAGCTGCTGGAGCCTTGAGCTGCTGGAACCTTGAGCTGCTGGAAGCTTGAGCTGCTGGTGCTTCTGGAACCTTGAACTGCTGGAACCTTGAGCTGCTGGTGCTTCTGGAACCTTGAGCTGCTGGAATCTTGAGCTGCTGGTACCTTGAGCTGCTGGTGCTTCTGGAACCTTGAGCATCTGGAGCCTTGAGCTTCTGGAACCTTGAGCTGCTGGAGCCTTGAGCTGCTGGTGCTTCTGGAACCTTGAGCTGCTGGAACCTTGAGCTGCTGGAACCTTGAGCTGCTGGAACTTTGAGCTTCTGGAACCTTGAGCTGCTGGAGCCTTGAGCTGCTGGTGCTTCTGGAACCTTGAGCTGCTGGAACCTTGAGCTTCTGGAACCTCTAGCTTCTGGAGCCTTGAGCTGCTGTAACCTTGAGCTGCTGGAACATTGAGCTGCTGGAACCTTGAGCTGCTGGAACCTTGAGCTGCTGGTGCTTCTGGAACCTTGAGCATCTGGAGCCTTGAGCTTCTGGAACCTTGAGCTGCTGGAGCCTTGAGCTGCTGGTGCTTCTGGAACCTTGAGCTGCTGGAACCTTGAGCTGCTGCAGCCTTGAGCAGCTGGTGCTTCTGGAACCTTGAGCTGCTGGAACCTTGAGCTGCTGGTGCTTCTTGAACCTTGAGCTGCTGGAACCTTGAGCTGCTGGAGCCTTGAACTGCTGGAACCTTGAGCTTCTGGAACCTTGAGCTGCTGGAACCTTGAGCTGCTGGTGCTTCTGGAACCTTGAGCTGCTGGAACCTTGAGCTGCTGGAGCCTTGAGCTGCTGGTGCTTCTGGAACCTTGAGCTGCTGGAACCTTGAGCTGCTGGAACCTTCAGCTGCTGGAACCTTGAGCTGCTGAAACCTTGAGCTCCTGGAACCTTGAGCTGCTGGAACCTTGAGCTGCTGGAGCTTTGAGCTGCTGGAGCTTCTGGAACCTTGAGCTTCTGGAACCTTGAGCTGCTGGAGCCTTGAGCTTCTGGAACCTTGAGCTGTTGAAGCCTTGAGCTTCTGGAACCTTCAGCTGCTGGAGCCTTGAGCTTTTCGAACCTTGAGCTGCTGGAACCTTGAGCTGCTGGAACCTTGAGCTGCTGGTTTTTCTGGAACCTTGAGCTGCTGGAACCTTGAGCTGCTGGTGCTTCTGGAACCTTGAGCTGCTGGAACCTTGAGCTGCTGGAACCTTGAGCTGCTGGTGCTTCTGGAACCTTGAGCTGCTGGAACCTTGAGCTAATGGAACCTTGAGCTGCTGGTGCTTCTGGAACCTTGAGCTGCTGGAACCTTGAGCTGCTGGTGCTTCTGGAACCTTGAGCATCTGGAGCCTTGAGCTTCTGGAGCCTTGAGCATCTGGAGCCTTGAGCTTCTGGAACCTTGAGCTGCTGGAGCCTTGAGCTGCTGGTGCTTCTGGAACCTTGAGCTGCTGGAACCTTGAGCTGCTGGAACCTTGAGCTGCTGGTGCTTCTGGAACCTTGAGCTGCTGGAACCTTGAGCTGCTGGAACCTTGAGCTGCTGGTGCTTCTGGAACCTTGAGCATCTGGAGCCTTGAGCTTCTGGAACCTTGAGCTGCTGGGGCCTTGAGCTGCTGGTGCTTCTGGAACCTTGAGCTGCTGGAACCTTGAGCTGCTGGTGCTTCTGGAACCTTGAGATGCTGGAACCTTGAGCTGCTGGAACCTTGAGCTGCTGGAGCCTTGAGCTGCTGGTGCTTCTGGAACCTTGAGCTGCTGGAACCTTGAGCTGCTGGAACCTTGAGCTGCTGGTGCTTCTGGAACCTTGAACTGCTGGAACCTTGAGCTGCTGGTGCTTCTGGAACTTTGAGCTGCTGGAACCTTGAGCTGCTCGAACCTTGAGCTGCTGGTGCTTCTGGAACCTTGAGCATCTGGAGCCTTGAGCTTCTGGAACCTTGAGCTGCTGGAGCTTTGAGCTGCTGGTGCTTCTGGAACCTTGAGCTGCTGGAACCTTGAGCTGCTGGAACTTTGAGCTTCTGGAACCTTGAGCTGCTGGAGCCTTGAGCTGCTGTAACCTTGAGCTGCTGGAACATTGAGCTGCTGGGACCTTGAGCTGCTGGAACCTTGAGCTGCTGGTGCTTCTGGAACCTTGAGCATCTGGAGCCTTGAGCTTCTGGAACCTTGAGCTGCTGGAGCCTTGAGCTGCTGGTGCTTCTGGAACATTGAGCTGCTGGAACCTTGAGCTGCTGCAGCCTTGAGCTGCTGGTGCTTCTTGAACCTTGAGCTGCTGGAACCTTGAGCTGCTGGAGCCTTGAACTGCTGGAACCTTGAGCTTCTGGAACCTTGAGCTGCTGGAACCTTGAGCTGCTGGTGCTTCTGGAACCTTGAGCTGCTGGAACCTTGAGCTGCTGGAGCCTTGAGCTGCTGGTGCTTCTGGAACCTTGAGCTGCTGGAACCTTGAGCTGCTGGAACCTTCAGCTGCTGGAACCTTGAGCTGCTGGAACTTTGAGCATCTGGAGCCTTGAGCTGCTGGAACCTTGAGCTTCTGGGACCTTGAGCTTCTGGAACCTCTAGCTTCTGGAGCCTTGAGCTGCTGTAACCTTGAGCTGCTGGAACCTTGAGCTGCTGGTGCTGCTGGAACCTTGAGCTGCTGGAACCTTGAGCTGCTGGTGCTTCTGGAACCTTGAGCTGCTGGAACCTTGAGCTGCTGGAACCTTGAGCTGCTGGTGCTTCTGGAACCTTGAGCTGCTGGAGCCTTGAGCTGCTGGTGCTTCTGGAACCTTGAGCTGCTGGAACCTTGAGCTGCTGCAGCCTTGAGCTGCTGGTGCTTCTGGAACCTTGAGCTGCTGGAACCTTGAGCTGCTGGTGCTTCTGGAACCTTGAGATGCTGGAACCTTGAGCTGCTGGAACCTTGAGCTGCTGGAGCCTTGAGCTGCTGGTGCTTCTGGAACCTTGAGCTGCTGGAACCTTGAGCTAATGGAACCTTGAGCTGCTGGTGCTTCTGGAACCTTGAGCTGCTGGAACCTTGAGCTGCTGGTGCTTCTGGAACCTTGAGCATCTGGAGCCTTGAGCTTCTGGAGCCTTGAGCATCTGGAGCCTTGAGCTTCTGGAACCTTGAGCTGCTGGAGCCTTGAGCTGCTGGTGCTTCTGGAACCTTGAGCTGCTGGAACCTTGAGCTGCTGGAACCTTGAGCTGCTGGTGCTTCTGGAACCTTGAGCTGCTGGAACCTTGAGCTGCTGGAACCTTGAGCTGCTGGTGCTTCTGGAACCTTGAGCATCTGGAGCCTTGAGCTTCTGGAACCTTGAGCTGCTGGAGCCTTGAGCTGCTGGTGCTTCTGGAACCTTGAGCTGCTGGAACCTTGAGCTGCTGGTGCTTCTGGAACCTTGAGATGCTGGAACCTTGAGCTGCTGGAACCTTGAGCTGCTGGAGCCTTGAGCTGCTGGTGCTTCTGGAACCTTGAGCTGCTGGAACCTTGAGCTGCTGGAACCTTGAGCTGCTGGTGCTTCTGGAACCTTGAACTGCTGGAACCTTGAGCTGCTGGTGCTTCTGGAACTTTGAGCTGCTGGAACCTTGAGCTGCTCGAACCTTGAGCTGCTGGTGCTTCTGGAACCTTGAGCATCTGGAGCCTTGAGCTTCTGGAACCTTGAGCTGCTGGAGCTTTGAGCTGCTGGTGCTTCTGGAACCTTGAGCTGCTGGAACCTTGAGCTGCTGGAACTTTGAGCTTCTGGAACCTTGAGCTGCTGGAGCCTTGAGCTGCTGTAACCTTGAGCTGCTGGAACATTGAGCTGCTGGGACCTTGAGCTGCTGGAACCTTGAGCTGCTGGTGCTTCTGGAACCTTGAGCATCTGGAGCCTTGAGCTTCTGGAACCTTGAGCTGCTGGAGCCTTGAGCTGCTGGTGCTTCTTGAACCTTGAGCTGCTGGAACCTTGAGCTGCTGGAGCCTTGAACTGCTGGAACCTTGAGCTTCTGGAACCTTGAGCTGCTGGAACCTTGAGCTGCTGGTGCTTCTGGAACCTTGAGCTGCTGGAACCTTGAGCTGCTGGAGCCTTGAGCTGCTGGTGCTTCTGGAACCTTGAGCTGCTGGAACCTTGAGCTGCTGGAACCTTCAGCTGCTGGAACCTTGAGCTGCTGGAACTTTGAGCATCTGGAGCCTTGAGCTGCTGGAACCTTGAGCTTCTGGGACCTTGAGCTTCTGGAACCTCTAGCTTCTGGAGCCTTGAGCTGCTGTAACCTTGAGCTGCTGGAACCTTGAGCTGCTGGTGCTGCTGGAACCTTGAGCTGCTGGAACCTTGAGCTGCTGGTGCTTCTGGAACCTTGAGCTGCTGGAACCTTGAGCTGCTGGAACCTTGAGCTGCTGGTGCTTCTGGAACCTTGAGCTGCTGGAGCCTTGAGCTGCTGGTGCTTCTGGAACCTTGAGCTGCTGGAACCTTGAGCTGCTGCAGCCTTGAGCTGCTGGTGCTTCTGGAACCTTGAGCTGCTGGAACCTTGAGCTGCTGGTGCTTCTGGAACCTTGAGATGCTGGAACCTTGAGCTGCTGGAACCTTGAGCTGCTGGAGCCTTGAGCTGCTGGTGCTTCTGGAACCTTGAGCTGCTGGAACCTTGAGCTAATGGAACCTTGAGCTGCTGGTGCTTCTGGAACCTTGAGCTGCTGGAACCTTGAGCTGCTGGTGCTTCTGGAACCTTGAGCATCTGGAGCCTTGAGCTTCTGGAGCCTTGAGCATCTGGAGCCTTGAGCTTCTGGAACCTTGAGCTGCTGGAGCCTTGAGCTGCTGGTGCTTCTGGAACCTTGAGCTGCTGGAACCTTGAGCTGCTGGAACCTTGAGCTGCTGGTGCTTCTGGAACCTTGAGCTGCTGGAACCTTGAGCTGCTGGAACCTTGAGCTGCTGGTGCTTCTGGAACCTTGAGCATCTGGAGCCTTGAGCTTCTGGAACCTTGAGCTGCTGGAGCCTTGAGCTGCTGGTGCTTCTGGAACCTTGAGCTGCTGGAACCTTGAGCTGCTGGTGCTTCTGGAACCTTGAGATGCTGGAACCTTGAGCTGCTGGAACCTTGAGCTGCTGGAGCCTTGAGCTGCTGGTGCTTCTGGAACCTTGAGCTGCTGGAACCTTGAGCTGCTGGAACCTTGAGCTGCTGGTGCTTCTGGAACCTTGAACTGCTGGAACCTTGAGCTGCTGGTGCTTCTGGAACTTTGAGCTGCTGGAACCTTGAGCTGCTCGAACCTTGAGCTGCTGGTGCTTCTGGAACCTTGAGCATCTGGAGCCTTGAGCTTCTGGAACCTTGAGCTGCTGGAGCTTTGAGCTGCTGGTGCTTCTGGAACCTTGAGCTGCTGGAACCTTGAGCTGCTGGAACTTTGAGCTTCTGGAACCTTGAGCTGCTGGAGCCTTGAGCTGCTGTAACCTTGAGCTGCTGGAACATTGAGCTGCTGGGACCTTGAGCTGCTGGAACCTTGAGCTGCTGGTGCTTCTGGAACCTTGAGCATCTGGAGCCTTGAGCTTCTGGAACCTTGAGCTGCTGGAGCCTTGAGCTGCTGGTGCTTCTGGAACATTGAGCTGCTGGAACCTTGAGCTGCTGCAGCCTTGAGCTGCTGGTGCTTCTTGAACCTTGAGCTGCTGGAACCTTGAGCTGCTGGAGCCTTGAACTGCTGGAACCTTGAGCTTCTGGAACCTTGAGCTGCTGGAACCTTGAGCTGCTGGTGCTTCTGGAACCTTGAGCTGCTGGAACCTTGAGCTGCTGGAGCCTTGAGCTGCTGGTGCTTCTGGAACCTTGAGCTGCTGGAACCTTGAGCTGCTGGAACCTTCAGCTGCTGGAACCTTGAGCTGCTGGAACTTTGAGCATCTGGAGCCTTGAGCTGCTGGAACCTTGAGCTTCTGGGACCTTGAGCTTCTGGAACCTCTAGCTTCTGGAGCCTTGAGCTGCTGTAACCTTGAGCTGCTGGAACCTTGAGCTGCTGGTGCTGCTGGAACCTTGAGCTGCTGGAACCTTGAGCTGCTGGTGCTTCTGGAACCTTGAGCTGCTGGAACCTTGAGCTGCTGGAACCTTGAGCTGCTGGTGCTTCTGGAACCTTGAGCTGCTGGAGCCTTGAGCTGCTGGTGCTTCTGGAACCTTGAGCTGCTGGAACCTTGAGCTGCTGCAGCCTTGAGCTGCTGGTGCTTCTGGAACCTTGAGCTGCTGGAACCTTGAGCTGCTGGTGCTTCTGGAACCTTGAGATGCTGGAACCTTGAGCTGCTGGAACCTTGAGCTGCTGGAGCCTTGAGCTGCTGGTGCTTCTGGAACCTTGAGCTGCTGGAACCTTGAGCTGCTGGAACCTTGAGCTGCTGGTGCTTCTGGAACCTTGAACTGCTGGAACCTTGAGCTGCTGGTGCTTCTGGAACTTTGAGCTGCTGGAACCTTGAGCTGCTCGAACCTTGAGCTGCTGGTGCTTCTGGAACCTTGAGCATCTGGAGCCTTGAGCTTCTGGAACCTTGAGCTGCTGGAGCTTTGAGCTGCTGGTGCTTCTGGAACCTTGAGCTGCTGGAACCTTGAGCTGCTGGAACCTTGAGCTGCTGGAACTTTGAGCTTCTGGAACCTTGAGCTGCTGGAGCCTTGAGCTGCTGTAACCTTGAGCTGCTGGAACATTGAGCTGCTGGGACCTTGAGCTGCTGGAACCTTGAGCTGCTGGTGCTTCTGGAACCTTGAGCATCTGGAGCCTTGAGCTTCTGGAACCTTGAGCTGCTGGAGCCTTGAGCTGCTGGTGCTTCTGGAACATTGAGCTGCTGGAACCTTGAGCTGCTGCAGCCTTGAGCTGCTGGTGCTTCTTGAACCTTGAGCTGCTGGAACCTTGAGCTGCTGGAGCCTTGAACTGCTGGAACCTTGAGCTTCTGGAACCTTGAGCTGCTGGAACCTTGAGCTGCTGGTGCTTCTGGAACCTTGAGCTGCTGGAACCTTGAGCTGCTGGAGCCTTGAGCTGCTGGTGCTTCTGGAACCTTGAGCTGCTGGAACCTTGAGCTGCTGGAACCTTCAGCTGCTGGAACCTTGAGCTGCTGGAACTTTGAGCATCTGGAGCCTTGAGCTGCTGGAACCTTGAGCTTCTGGGACCTTGAGCTTCTGGAACCTCTAGCTTCTGGAGCCTTGAGCTGCTGTAACCTTGAGCTGCTGGAACCTTGAGCTGCTGGTGCTGCTGGAACCTTGAGCTGCTGGAACCTTGAGCTGCTGGTGCTTCTGGAACCTTGAGCTGCTGGAACCTTGAGCTGCTGGAACCTTGAGCTGCTGGTGCTTCTGGAACCTTGAGCTGCTGGAGCCTTGAGCTGCTGGTGCTTCTGGAACCTTGAGCTGCTGGAACCTTGAGCTGCTGCAGCCTTGAGCTGCTGGTGCTTCTGGAACCTTGAGCTGCGGGAACCTTGAGCTGCTGGTGCTTCTTGAACCTTGAGCTGCTGGAACCTTGAGCTGCTGGAGCCTTGAACTGCTGGAACCTTGAGCTGCTGGTGCTTCTGGAACCTTGAGCTGCTTGAACCTTGAGCTGCTGGAGCCTTGAGCTGCTGGTGCTTCTGGAACCTTGAGCTGCTGGAACCTTGAGCTGCTGGAACCTTCAGCTGCTGGAACCTTGAGCTGCTGGAACTTTGAGCATCTGGAGCCTTGAGCTGCTGGAACCTTGAGCTGCTGGAACCTTGAGCTTCTGGAACCTCTAGCTTCTGGAGCCTTGAGCTGCTGTAACCTTGAGCTGCTGTAACCTTGAGCTGCTGGAACCTTGAGCTGCTGGTGCTGCTGGAACCTTGAGCTGCTGGAACCTTGAGCTGCTGGAACCCTTAGCTGCTGGTGCTTCTGGAACCTTCAGCTGCTGGAACCTTGAGTTGCTGGTGCTTCTGGAACCTTGAGCATCTGGAGCCTTGAGCTTCTGGAACCTTGATCTGCTGGAGCCTTGAGCTGCTGGTGCTTCTGGAACCTTGATCTGCTGGAGCCTTGAGCTGCTGGTGCTTCTGGAACCTTGAGCTGCTGGTGCTTCTGGAACCTTGAGCTGCTGGAACCTTGAGCTGCTGGTGCTTCTGGAACCTTGAGCTGCTGGAACCTTGAGCTGCTGGAACCTTGAGCTGCTGGTGCTTCTGGAACCTTGAGCATCTGGAGCATTGACCTTCTGGAACCTTGAGCTGCTGGAGCCTTGAGCCTCTGGAACCTTGATCTGCTGGAGCCTTGAGCTGCTGGTGCTTCTGGAACCTTGAGCTGCTGGTGCTTCTGGAACCTTGAGCTGCTGGAACCTTGAGCTGCTGGTGCTTCTGGAACCTTGAGCTGCTGGAAACTTGAGCTGCTGGAACCTTGAGCTGCTGGTGCTTCTGGAACCTTGAGCATCTGGAGCATTGACCTTCTGGAACCTTGAGCTGCTGGAGCCTTGAGCTGCTGGTGCTTCTGGAACCTTGAGCTGCTGGAACCTTGAGCTGCTGCAGCCTTGAGCTGCTGGTGCTTCTGGAACCTTGAGCTGCTGGAACCTTGAGCTTCTGGAACCTCTAGCTTCTGGAGCCTTGAGCTGCTGTAACCCTGAGCTGCTGGAACCTTGAGCTGCTGGTGCTGCTGGAACCTTGAGCTGCTGGAACCTTGAGCTGCTGGTGCTTCTGGAACCTTCAGCTGCTGGAACCTTGAGCTGCTGGAACCTTGAGCTGCTGGTGCTTCTGGAAGCTTGAGCATCTGGAGCCTTGAGCTGCTGGAACCTTGAGCTGCTGGAGCCTTGAGCTGCTGGAACCTTGAGCTGCTGGTGCTTCTGGAACCTTGAGCTGCTGGAACCTTGAGCTGCTGGTGCTTCTGGAACCTTGAGCTGCTGGAACCTTGAGCTGCTGGAACCTTGAGCTGCTGGTGCTTCTGGAACCTTGAGCATCTGGAGCCTTGAGCTTCTGGAACCTTGAGCTGCTGGAGCCTTGAGCTTCTGGAACCTTGAGCTGCTGGTGCTTCTGGAACCTTGAGCTGCTGGAACCTTGAGCTGCTGGAACCTTGAGCTGCTGGTGCTTCTGGAACCTTGAGCATCTGGAGCCTTGAGCTTCTGGAACCTTGAGCTGCTGGTGCTTCTGGAACCTTGAGCTGCTGGTGCTTCTGGAACCTTGAGCATCTGGAGCCTTGAGCTTCTGGAACCTTGAGCTGCTGGAGCCTTGGGCTGCTGGCGCTTCTGGAACCTTGAGCTGCTGGACCCTTGAGCTGCTGGAACCTTGAGCTGCTGGTGCTTCTGGAACCTTGAGCTGCTGGAACCTTGAGCTGCTGGTGCTTCTGGAACCTTGAGCTGCTGGAACCTTGAGCTGCTGGTGGTTCTGGAACCTTGAGCATCTGGAGCCTTGAGCTTCTGGAACCTTGAGCTGCTGGAGCCTTGAGCTGCTGGTGCTTCTGGAACCTTGAGCTGCTGGAACCTTGAGCTGCTGGAACATTGAGCTGCTGGAACTTTGAGCATCTGGAGCCTTGAGCATCTGGAGCCTTGAGCTGCTGGAACCTTGAGCTTCTGGAACCTTGAGCTGCTGGTGCATCTGGAACCTTGAGCATCTGGAGTCTTGAGCTGCTGGAACCTTGAGCTGCTGGAACCTTGAGCTGCTGGTGCTTCTGGAACCTTGAACTGCTGGAACCTTGAGCTGCTGGTGCTTCTGGAACTTTGAGCTGCTGGAACCTTGAGCTGCTCGAACCTTGAGCTGCTGGTGCTTCTGGAACCTTGAGCATCTGGAGCCTTGAGCTTCTGGAACCTTGAGCTGCTGGAGCCTTGAGCTGCTGGTGCTTCTGGAACCTTGAGCTGCTGGAACCTTGAGCTGCTGGAACCTTGAGCTGCTGCAACTTTGAGCTTCTGGAACCTTGAGCTGCTGGAGCCTTGAGCTGCTGGAACCTTGAGCTTCTGGAACCTCTAGCTTCTGGAGCCTTGAGCTGCTGTAACCTTGAGCTGCTGGAACATTGAGCTGCTGGAACCTTGAGCTGCTGGAACCTTGAGCTGCTGGTGCTTCTGGAACCTTGAGCATCTGGAGCCTTGAGCTTCTGGAACCTTGAGCTGCTGGAGCCTTGAGCTGCTGGTGCTTCTGGAACCTTGAGCTGCTGGAGCCTTGAGCTGCTGGTGCTTCTGGAACCTTGAGCTGCTGGAACCTTGAGCTGCTGCAGCCTTGAGCTGCTGGTGCTTCTGGAACCTTGAGCTGCGGGAACCTTGAGCTGCTGGTGCTTCTTGAACCTTGAGCCGCTGGAACCTTGAGCTGCTGGAGCCTTGAACTGCTGGAACCTTGAGCTTCTGGAACCTTGAGCTGCTGGAACCTTGAGCTGCTGTTGCTTCTGGAACCTTGAGCTGCTTGAACCTTGAGCTGCTGGAGCCTTGAGCTGCTGGTGCTTCTGGAACCTTGAGCTGCTGGAACCTTGAGCTGCTGGAACCTTCAGCTGCTGGAACCTTGAGCTGCTGGAACTTTGAGCATCTGGAGCCTTGAGCTGCTGGAACCTTGAGCTGCTGGAACCTTGAGCTTCTGGAACCTCTAGCTTCTGGAGCCTTGAGCTGCTGTAACCTTGAGCTGCTGGAACCTTGAGCTGCTGGTGCTGCTGGAACCTTGAGCTGCTGGAACCTTGAGCTGCTGGAACCCTGAGCTGCTGGTGCTTCTGGAACCTTCAGCTGCTGGAACCTTGAGTTGCTGGTGCTTCTGGAACCTTGAGCATCTGGAGCCTTGAGCTTCTGGAACCTTGAGCTGCTGGAGCCTTGAGCTGCTGGTGCTTCTGGAACCTTGAGCTGCTGGAGCCTTGAGCTGCTGGAACCTTGAGCTGCTGGAACCTTGAGCTGCTGGTGCTTCTGGAACCTTGAGCTGCTGGAACCTTGAGCTGCTGGTGCTTCTGGAACCTTGAGCTGCTGGAACCTTGAGCTGCTGGAACCTTGAGCTGCTGGAACCTTGAGCTGCTGGTGCTTCTGGAACCTTGAGCTGCTGGAACCTTGAGCTGCTGGAACCTTGAGCTGCTGGAACCTTGAGCTGCTGGTGCTTCTGGAACCTTGAGCATCTGGAGCCTTGAGCTTCTGGAACCTTGAGCTGCTGGAGCCTTGAGCTGCTGGTGCTTCTGGAACCTTGAGCTGCTGGAGCCTTGAGCTCCTGGAACCTTGAGCTGCTGGAACCTTGAGCTGCTGGAACCTTGAGCTTCTGGAACCTTGAGCTGCTGGTGCTTCTGGAACCTTGAGCTGCTGGAACCTTGAGCTGCTGGAACCTTGAGCTGCTGGTGCTTCTGGAACCTTGAGCTGCTGGTGCTTCTGGAACCTTGAGCTGCTGGTGCTTCTGG
This sequence comes from Cyprinodon diabolis, assembly GCA_030533445.1. Taxonomy (NCBI): domain Eukaryota; kingdom Metazoa; phylum Chordata; class Actinopteri; order Cyprinodontiformes; family Cyprinodontidae; genus Cyprinodon; species Cyprinodon diabolis. The sequence goes on from JARPUW010000553.1 coordinate 505,912, forward strand.
AACCTTGAGCTGCTGGAACCTTGAGCTGCTGGTGCTTCTGGAATCTTGAGCTTCTGGAACCTTGAGCTGCTGGAACCTTGACTTCTAGGAGCCTTGAGCTGCTGGAACCTTGAGCTGCTGGAACCTTGAGCTGCTGGAACCTTGAGCTGCTGGAGCTTTGAGCTGCTGGTGCTTCTGGAACCTTGAGCTTCTGGAACCTTGAGCTTTTGGTGCTTCTGGAACCTTGAGCTGCTGGTGCTTCTGGAACCTTGAGCTGCTGGAACCTTGAGCTGCTGGTGCTTCTGGAACCTTGAGCTGCTGGAACCTTGAGCTGCTGGAACCTTGAGCTGCTGGTGCTTCTGGAACCTTGAGAATCTGGAGCCTTGAGCTTCTGGAACCTTGAGCTGCTGGAGCCTTGAGCTGCTGGTGCTTCTGGAACCTTGAGCTGCTGGAGCCTTGAGCTGCTGGAACCTTGAGCTGCTGGAGCTTTGAGCTGCTGGAGCTTCTGGAACCTTGAGCTGCTGGAACCTTGAGCTGCTGGTGCTTCTGGAACCTTGAGATGCTGAAACCTTGAGCTCCTGGAACCTTGAGCTGCTGGAACCTTGAGCTGCTGGAGCTTTGAGCTGCTGGTGCTTCTGGAACCTTGAGCTGCTGGTGCTTCTGGAACCTTGAGCTGCTGGAACCTTGAGCTGCTGGTGCTTCTGGAACCTTGAGCTGCAGGAACCTTGAGCTGCTGGAACCTTGAGCTGCTGGTGCTTCTGGAACCTTGAGCATCTGGAGCCTTGAGCTTCTGGAGCCTTGAGCATCTGGAGCCTTGAGCTTCTGGAACCTTGAGCTGCTGGAGCCTTGAGCTGCTGGTGCTTCTTGAACCTTGAGCTGCTGGAACCTTGAGCTGCTGGAACCTTGAGCTGCTGGTGCTTCTGGAACCTTGAGCTGCTGGAACCTTGAGCTGCTGGTGCTTCTGGAACCTTGAGCATCTGGAGCCTTGAGCTTCTGGAACCTTGAGCTGCTGGAGCCTTGAGCTGCTGGTGCTTCTGGAACCTTGAGCTGCTGGAACCTTGAGGTGCTGGTGCTTCTGGAACCTTGAGATGCTGGAACCTTGAGCTGCTGGAACCTTGAGCTGCTGGAGCCTTGAGCTGCTGGTGTTTCTGGAACCTTGAGCTGCTGGAGCCTTGAGCTGCTGGAACCTTGAGCTGCTGGAAGCTTGAGCTGCTGGTGCTTCTGGAACCTTGAACTGCTGGAACCTTGAGCTGCTGGTGCTTCTGGAACCTTGAGCTGCTGGAATCTTGAGCTGCTGGTACCTTGAGCTGCTGGTGCTTCTGGAACCTTGAGCATCTGGAGCCTTGAGCTTCTGGAACCTTGAGCTGCTGGAGCCTTGAGCTGCTGGTGCTTCTGGAACCTTGAGCTGCTGGAACCTTGAGCTGCTGGAACCTTGAGCTGCTGGAACTTTGAGCTTCTGGAACCTTGAGCTGCTGGAGCCTTGAGCTGCTGGTGCTTCTGGAACCTTGAGCTGCTGGAACCTTGAGCTTCTGGAACCTCTAGCTTCTGGAGCCTTGAGCTGCTGTAACCTTGAGCTGCTGGAACATTGAGCTGCTGGAACCTTGAGCTGCTGGAACCTTGAGCTGCTGGTGCTTCTGGAACCTTGAGCATCTGGAGCCTTGAGCTTCTGGAACCTTGAGCTGCTGGAGCCTTGAGCTGCTGGTGCTTCTGGAACCTTGAGCTGCTGGAACCTTGAGCTGCTGCAGCCTTGAGCAGCTGGTGCTTCTGGAACCTTGAGCTGCTGGTGCTTCTTGAACCTTGAGCTGCTGGAACCTTGAGCTGCTGGAGCCTTGAACTGCTGGAACCTTGAGCTTCTGGAACCTTGAGCTGCTGGAACCTTGAGCTGCTGGTGCTTCTGGAACCTTGAGCTGCTGGAACCTTGAGCTGCTGGAGCCTTGAGCTGCTGGTGCTTCTGGAACCTTGAGCTGCTGGAACCTTGAGCTGCTGGAACCTTCAGCTGCTGGAACCTTGAGCTGCTGAAACCTTGAGCTCCTGGAACCTTGAGCTGCTGGAACCTTGAGCTGCTGGAGCTTTGAGCTGCTGGAGCTTCTGGAACCTTGAGCTTCTGGAACCTTGAGCTGCTGGAGCCTTGAGCTTCTGGAACCTTGAGCTGTTGAAGCCTTGAGCTTCTGGAACCTTCAGCTGCTGGAGCCTTGAGCTTTTCGAACCTTGAGCTGCTGGAACCTTGAGCTGCTGGAACCTTGAGCTGCTGGTTTTTCTGGAACCTTGAGCTGCTGGAACCTTGAGCTGCTGGTGCTTCTGGAACCTTGAGCTGCTGGAACCTTGAGCTGCTGGAACCTTGAGCTGCTGGTGCTTCTGGAACCTTGAGCTGCTGGAACCTTGAGCTAATGGAACCTTGAGCTGCTGGTGCTTCTGGAACCTTGAGCTGCTGGAACCTTGAGCTGCTGGTGCTTCTGGAACCTTGAGCATCTGGAGCCTTGAGCTTCTGGAGCCTTGAGCATCTGGAGCCTTGAGCTTCTGGAACCTTGAGCTGCTGGAGCCTTGAGCTGCTGGTGCTTCTGGAACCTTGAGCTGCTGGAACCTTGAGCTGCTGGAACCTTGAGCTGCTGGTGCTTCTGGAACCTTGAGCTGCTGGAACCTTGAGCTGCTGGAACCTTGAGCTGCTGGTGCTTCTGGAACCTTGAGCATCTGGAGCCTTGAGCTTCTGGAACCTTGAGCTGCTGGAGCCTTGAGCTGCTGGTGCTTCTGGAACCTTGAGCTGCTGGAACCTTGAGCTGCTGGTGCTTCTGGAACCTTGAGATGCTGGAACCTTGAGCTGCTGGAACCTTGAGCTGCTGGAGCCTTGAGCTGCTGGTGCTTCTGGAACCTTGAGCTGCTGGAACCTTGAGCTGCTGGAACCTTGAGCTGCTGGTGCTTCTGGAACCTTGAACTGCTGGAACCTTGAGCTGCTGGTGCTTCTGGAACTTTGAGCTGCTGGAACCTTGAGCTGCTCGAACCTTGAGCTGCTGGTGCTTCTGGAACCTTGAGCATCTGGAGCCTTGAGCTTCTGGAACCTTGAGCTGCTGGAGCTTTGAGCTGCTGGTGCTTCTGGAACCTTGAGCTGCTGGAACCTTGAGCTGCTGGAACCTTGAGCTGCTGGAACTTTGAGCTTCTGGAACCTTGAGCTGCTGGAGCCTTGAGCTGCTGTAACCTTGAGCTGCTGGAACATTGAGCTGCTGGGACCTTGAGCTGCTGGAACCTTGAGCTGCTGGTGCTTCTGGAACCTTGAGCATCTGGAGCCTTGAGCTTCTGGAACCTTGAGCTGCTGGAGCCTTGAGCTGCTGGTGCTTCTGGAACATTGAGCTGCTGGAACCTTGAGCTGCTGCAGCCTTGAGCTGCTGGTGCTTCTTGAACCTTGAGCTGCTGGAACCTTGAGCTGCTGGAGCCTTGAACTGCTGGAACCTTGAGCTTCTGGAACCTTGAGCTGCTGGAACCTTGAGCTGCTGGTGCTTCTGGAACCTTGAGCTGCTGGAACCTTGAGCTGCTGGAGCCTTGAGCTGCTGGTGCTTCTGGAACCTTGAGCTGCTGGAACCTTGAGCTGCTGGAACCTTCAGCTGCTGGAACCTTGAGCTGCTGGAACTTTGAGCATCTGGAGCCTTGAGCTGCTGGAACCTTGAGCTTCTGGGACCTTGAGCTTCTGGAACCTCTAGCTTCTGGAGCCTTGAGCTGCTGTAACCTTGAGCTGCTGGAACCTTGAGCTGCTGGTGCTGCTGGAACCTTGAGCTGCTGGAACCTTGAGCTGCTGGTGCTTCTGGAACCTTGAGCTGCTGGAACCTTGAGCTGCTGGAACCTTGAGCTGCTGGTGCTTCTGGAACCTTGAGCTGCTGGAGCCTTGAGCTGCTGGTGCTTCTGGAACCTTGAGCTGCTGGAACCTTGAGCTGCTGCAGCCTTGAGCTGCTGGTGCTTCTGGAACCTTGAGCTGCGGGAACCTTGAGCTGCTGGTGCTTCTTGAACCTTGAGCTGCTGGAACCTTGAGCTGCTGGAGCCTTGAACTGCTGGAACCTTGAGCTGCTGGTGCTTCTGGAACCTTGAGCTGCTTGAACCTTGAGCTGCTGGAGCCTTGAGCTGCTGGTGCTTCTGGAACCTTGAGCTGCTGGAACCTTGAGCTGCTGGAACCTTCAGCTGCTGGAACCTTGAGCTGCTGGAACTTTGAGCATCTGGAGCCTTGAGCTGCTGGAACCTTGAGCTGCTGGAACCTTGAGCTTCTGGAACCTCTAGCTTCTGGAGCCTTGAGCTGCTGTAACCTTGAGCTGCTGTAACCTTGAGCTGCTGGAACCTTGAGCTGCTGGTGCTGCTGGAACCTTGAGCTGCTGGAACCTTGAGCTGCTGGAACCCTTAGCTGCTGGTGCTTCTGGAACCTTCAGCTGCTGGAACCTTGAGTTGCTGGTGCTTCTGGAACCTTGAGCATCTGGAGCCTTGAGCTTCTGGAACCTTGATCTGCTGGAGCCTTGAGCTGCTGGTGCTTCTGGAACCTTGATCTGCTGGAGCCTTGAGCTGCTGGTGCTTCTGGAACCTTGAGCTGCTGGTGCTTCTGGAACCTTGAGCTGCTGGAACCTTGAGCTGCTGGTGCTTCTGGAACCTTGAGCTGCTGGAACCTTGAGCTGCTGGAACCTTGAGCTGCTGGTGCTTCTGGAACCTTGAGCATCTGGAGCATTGACCTTCTGGAACCTTGAGCTGCTGGAGCCTTGAGCCTCTGGAACCTTGATCTGCTGGAGCCTTGAGCTGCTGGTGCTTCTGGAACCTTGAGCTGCTGGTGCTTCTGGAACCTTGAGCTGCTGGAACCTTGAGCTGCTGGTGCTTCTGGAACCTTGAGCTGCTGGAAACTTGAGCTGCTGGAACCTTGAGCTGCTGGTGCTTCTGGAACCTTGAGCATCTGGAGCATTGACCTTCTGGAACCTTGAGCTGCTGGAGCCTTGAGCTGCTGGTGCTTCTGGAGCCTTGAGCTGCTGGAACATTGAGCTGCTGGAACTTTGAACATCTGGAGCCTTGAGCATCTGGAGCCTTGAGCTTCTGGAACCTTCAGCTGCTGGAACCTTGAGCTGCTGGAACCTTGAGCTGCTGGTGCTTCTGGAACATTGAGCATCTGGAGCCTTGAGCTGCTGGAACCTTGAGCTGCTGGAGCCTTGAGCTGCTGGAACCTTGAGCTGCTGGTGCTTCTGGAACCTTGAGCTGCTGGAGCCTTGAGCTGCTGGTGCTTCTGGAACTTTAAACTGCTGGAACCTTGAGCTGCTGCAGCCTTGAGCTTCTGGAACCTCTAGCTTCTGGAGCCTTGAGCTGCTGTAACCCTGAGCTGCTGGAACCTTGAGCTGCTGGTGCTGCTGGAACCTTGAGCTGCTGGAACCTTGAGCTGCTGGTGCTTCTGGAACCTTCAGCTGCTGGAACCTTGAGCTGCTGGAACCTTGAGCTGCTGGTGCTTCTGGAACCTTGAGCATCTGGAGCGTTGAGCTGCTGGAACCTTGAGCTGCTGGAGCCTTGAGCTGCTGGAACCTTGAGCTGCTGGTGCTTCTGGAACCTTGAGCTGCTGGAACCTTGAGCTGCTGGTGCTTCTGGAACCTTGAGCTGCTGGAACCTTGAGCTGCTGGAACCTTGAGCTGCTGGTGCTTCTGGAACCTTGAGCATCTGGAGCCTTGAGCTTCTGGAACCTTGAGCATCTGGAGCCTTGAGCTTCTGGAGCCTTGAGCATCTGGAGCCTTGAGCTTCTGGAGCCTTGAGCATCTGGAGCCTTGAGCTTCTGGAACCTTGAGCTGCTGGAGCCTTGAGCTGCTGGTGCTTCTTGAACCTTGAGCTGCTGGAACCTTGAGCTGCTGGAACCTTGAGCTGCTGGTGCTTCTGGAACCTTGAGCTGCTGGAACCTTGAGCTGCTGGTGCTTCTGGAACCTTGAGCATCTGGAGCCTTGAGCTTCTGGAACCTTGAGCTGCTGGAGCCTTGAGCTGCTGGTGCTTCTGGAACCTTGAGCTGCTGGAACCTTGAGGTGCTGGTGCTTCTGGAACCTTGAGATGCTGGAACCTTGAGCTGCTGGAACCTTGAGCTGCTGGAGCCTTGAGCTGCTGGTGTTTCTGGAACCTTGAGCTGCTGGAGCCTTGAGCTGCTGGAACCTTGAGCTGCTGGAAGCTTGAGCTGCTGGTGCTTCTGGAACCTTGAACTGCTGGAACCTTGAGCTGCTGGTGCTTCTGGAACCTTGAGCTGCTGGAATCTTGAGCTGCTGGTACCTTGAGCTGCTGGTGCTTCTGGAACCTTGAGCATCTGGAGCCTTGAGCTTCTGGAACCTTGAGCTGCTGGAGCCTTGAGCTGCTGGTGCTTCTGGAACCTTGAGCTGCTGGAACCTTGAGCTGCTGGAACCTTGAGCTGCTGGAACTTTGAGCTTCTGGAACCTTGAGCTGCTGGAGCCTTGAGCTGCTGGTGCTTCTGGAACCTTGAGCTGCTGGAACCTTGAGCTTCTGGAACCTCTAGCTTCTGGAGCCTTGAGCTGCTGTAACCTTGAGCTGCTGGAACATTGAGCTGCTGGAACCTTGAGCTGCTGGAACCTTGAGCTGCTGGTGCTTCTGGAACCTTGAGCATCTGGAGCCTTGAGCTTCTGGAACCTTGAGCTGCTGGAGCCTTGAGCTGCTGGTGCTTCTGGAACCTTGAGCTGCTGGAACCTTGAGCTGCTGCAGCCTTGAGCAGCTGGTGCTTCTGGAACCTTGAGCTGCTGGTGCTTCTTGAACCTTGAGCTGCTGGAACCTTGAGCTGCTGGAGCCTTGAACTGCTGGAACCTTGAGCTTCTGGAACCTTGAGCTGCTGGAACCTTGAGCTGCTGGTGCTTCTGGAACCTTGAGCTGCTGGAACCTTGAGCTGCTGGAGCCTTGAGCTGCTGGTGCTTCTGGAACCTTGAGCTGCTGGAACCTTGAGCTGCTGGAACCTTCAGCTGCTGGAACCTTGAGCTGCTGAAACCTTGAGCTCCTGGAACCTTGAGCTGCTGGAACCTTGAGCTGCTGGAGCTTTGAGCTGCTGGAGCTTCTGGAACCTTGAGCTTCTGGAACCTTGAGCTGCTGGAGCCTTGAGCTTCTGGAACCTTGAGCTGTTGAAGCCTTGAGCTTCTGGAACCTTCAGCTGCTGGAGCCTTGAGCTTTTCGAACCTTGAGCTGCTGGAACCTTGAGCTGCTGGAACCTTGAGCTGCTGGTTTTTCTGGAACCTTGAGCTGCTGGAACCTTGAGCTGCTGGTGCTTCTGGAACCTTGAGCTGCTGGAACCTTGAGCTGCTGGAACCTTGAGCTGCTGGTGCTTCTGGAACCTTGAGCTGCTGGAACCTTGAGCTAATGGAACCTTGAGCTGCTGGTGCTTCTGGAACCTTGAGCTGCTGGAACCTTGAGCTGCTGGTGCTTCTGGAACCTTGAGCATCTGGAGCCTTGAGCTTCTGGAGCCTTGAGCATCTGGAGCCTTGAGCTTCTGGAACCTTGAGCTGCTGGAGCCTTGAGCTGCTGGTGCTTCTGGAACCTTGAGCTGCTGGAACCTTGAGCTGCTGGAACCTTGAGCTGCTGGTGCTTCTGGAACCTTGAGCTGCTGGAACCTTGAGCTGCTGGAACCTTGAGCTGCTGGTGCTTCTGGAACCTTGAGCATCTGGAGCCTTGAGCTTCTGGAACCTTGAGCTGCTGGAGCCTTGAGCTGCTGGTGCTTCTGGAACCTTGAGCTGCTGGAACCTTGAGCTGCTGGTGCTTCTGGAACCTTGAGATGCTGGAACCTTGAGCTGCTGGAACCTTGAGCTGCTGGAGCCTTGAGCTGCTGGTGCTTCTGGAACCTTGAGCTGCTGGAACCTTGAGCTGCTGGAACCTTGAGCTGCTGGTGCTTCTGGAACCTTGAACTGCTGGAACCTTGAGCTGCTGGTGCTTCTGGAACTTTGAGCTGCTGGAACCTTGAGCTGCTCGAACCTTGAGCTGCTGGTGCTTCTGGAACCTTGAGCATCTGGAGCCTTGAGCTTCTGGAACCTTGAGCTGCTGGAGCTTTGAGCTGCTGGTGCTTCTGGAACCTTGAGCTGCTGGAACCTTGAGCTGCTGGAACCTTGAGCTGCTGGAACTTTGAGCTTCTGGAACCTTGAGCTGCTGGAGCCTTGAGCTGCTGTAACCTTGAGCTGCTGGAACATTGAGCTGCTGGGACCTTGAGCTGCTGGAACCTTGAGCTGCTGGTGCTTCTGGAACCTTGAGCATCTGGAGCCTTGAGCTTCTGGAACCTTGAGCTGCTGGAGCCTTGAGCTGCTGGTGCTTCTGGAACATTGAGCTGCTGGAACCTTGAGCTGCTGCAGCCTTGAGCTGCTGGTGCTTCTTGAACCTTGAGCTGCTGGAACCTTGAGCTGCTGGAGCCTTGAACTGCTGGAACCTTGAGCTTCTGGAACCTTGAGCTGCTGGAACCTTGAGCTGCTGGTGCTTCTGGAACCTTGAGCTGCTGGAACCTTGAGCTGCTGGAGCCTTGAGCTGCTGGTGCTTCTGGAACCTTGAGCTGCTGGAACCTTGAGCTGCTGGAACCTTCAGCTGCTGGAACCTTGAGCTGCTGGAACTTTGAGCATCTGGAGCCTTGAGCTGCTGGAACCTTGAGCTTCTGGGACCTTGAGCTTCTGGAACCTCTAGCTTCTGGAGCCTTGAGCTGCTGTAACCTTGAGCTGCTGGAACCTTGAGCTGCTGGTGCTGCTGGAACCTTGAGCTGCTGGAACCTTGAGCTGCTGGTGCTTCTGGAACCTTGAGCTGCTGGAACCTTGAGCTGCTGGAACCTTGAGCTGCTGGTGCTTCTGGAACCTTGAGCTGCTGGAGCCTTGAGCTGCTGGTGCTTCTGGAACCTTGAGCTGCTGGAACCTTGAGCTGCTGCAGCCTTGAGCTGCTGGTGCTTCTGGAACCTTGAGCTGCGGGAACCTTGAGCTGCTGGTGCTTCTTGAACCTTGAGCTGCTGGAACCTTGAGCTGCTGGAGCCTTGAACTGCTGGAACCTTGAGCTGCTGGTGCTTCTGGAACCTTGAGCTGCTTGAACCTTGAGCTGCTGGAGCCTTGAGCTGCTGGTGCTTCTGGAACCTTGAGCTGCTGGAACCTTGAGCTGCTGGAACCTTCAGCTGCTGGAACCTTGAGCTGCTGGAACTTTGAGCATCTGGAGCCTTGAGCTGCTGGAACCTTGAGCTGCTGGAACCTTGAGCTTCTGGAACCTCTAGCTTCTGGAGCCTTGAGCTGCTGTAACCTTGAGCTGCTGTAACCTTGAGCTGCTGGAACCTTGAGCTGCTGGTGCTGCTGGAACCTTGAGCTGCTGGAACCTTGAGCTGCTGGAACCCTTAGCTGCTGGTGCTTCTGGAACCTTCAGCTGCTGGAACCTTGAGTTGCTGGTGCTTCTGGAACCTTGAGCATCTGGAGCCTTGAGCTTCTGGAACCTTGATCTGCTGGAGCCTTGAGCTGCTGGTGCTTCTGGAACCTTGATCTGCTGGAGCCTTGAGCTGCTGGTGCTTCTGGAACCTTGAGCTGCTGGTGCTTCTGGAACCTTGAGCTGCTGGAACCTTGAGCTGCTGGTGCTTCTGGAACCTTGAGCTGCTGGAACCTTGAGCTGCTGGAACCTTGAGCTGCTGGTGCTTCTGGAACCTTGAGCATCTGGAGCATTGACCTTCTGGAACCTTGAGCTGCTGGAGCCTTGAGCCTCTGGAACCTTGATCTGCTGGAGCCTTGAGCTGCTGGTGCTTCTGGAACCTTGAGCTGCTGGTGCTTCTGGAACCTTGAGCTGCTGGAACCTTGAGCTGCTGGTGCTTCTGGAACCTTGAGCTGCTGGAAACTTGAGCTGCTGGAACCTTGAGCTGCTGGTGCTTCTGGAACCTTGAGCATCTGGAGCATTGACCTTCTGGAACCTTGAGCTGCTGGAGCCTTGAGCTGCTGGTGCTTCTGGAGCCTTGAGCTGCTGGAACATTGAGCTGCTGGAACTTTGAACATCTGGAGCCTTGAGCATCTGGAGCCTTGAGCTTCTGGAACCTTCAGCTGCTGGAACCTTGAGCTGCTGGAACCTTGAGCTGCTGGTGCTTCTGGAACATTGAGCATCTGGAGCCTTGAGCTGCTGGAACCTTGAGCTGCTGGAGCCTTGAGCTGCTGGAACCTTGAGCTGCTGGTGCTTCTGGAACCTTGAGCTGCTGGAGCCTTGAGCTGCTGGTGCTTCTGGAACTTTAAACTGCTGGAACCTTGAGCTGCTGCAGCCTTGAGCTTCTGGAACCTCTAGCTTCTGGAGCCTTGAGCTGCTGTAACCCTGAGCTGCTGGAACCTTGAGCTGCTGGTGCTGCTGGAACCTTGAGCTGCTGGAACCTTGAGCTGCTGGTGCTTCTGGAACCTTCAGCTGCTGGAACCTTGAGCTGCTGGAACCTTGAGCTGCTGGTGCTTCTGGAACCTTGAGCATCTGGAGTCTTGAGCTGCTGGTGCTTCTGGAACCTTGAGCTGCTGGAGCCTTGAGCTGCTGGAACTTTGAGCTGCTGGAGCCTTGAGCTGCTGGAACCTTGAGCTGCTGGTGCTTCTGGAACCTTGAGCTGCTGGAACCTTGAGCTGCTGGAACCTTGAGCTGCTGGAACCTTGAGCTGCTGGTGCTTCTGGAACCTTGAGCTGCTGGTGCTTCTGGAACCTTGAGCATCTGGAGCCTTGAGCTTCTGGAACCTTGAGCTGCTGGTGCTTCTGGAACCTTGAGCTGCTGGAACCTTGAGCTGCTGGTGCTTCAGGAACCTTGAGCATCTGGAGCCTTGAGCTTCTGGAACCTTGAGCTGCTGGTGCTTCTGGAACCTTGAGCTGCTGGAGCCTTGAGCTGCTGGAACCTTGAGCTGCTGGTGCTGCTGGAACCTTGAGCTGCTGGAACGTTGAGCTGCTGGTGCTTCTGGAACCTTCAGCTGCTGGAACCTTGAGCTGCTGGTGCTTCTGGAACCTTGAGCATCTGGAGCCTTGAGCTGCTGGAAACTTGAGCTGCTGGAGCCTTGAGCTGCTGGAACCTTGAGCTGCTGGTGCTTCTGGAACTTTGAGCTGCTGGAACCTTGAGCTGCTGGTGCTTCTGGAACCTTGAGCTGCTGGAACCTTGAGCTGCTGGAACCTTGAACTTCTGGTGCTTCTGGAACCTTGAGCATCTGGAGCCTTGAGCTTCTGGAACCTTGAGCTGCTGGTGCTTCTGGAACCTTGAGCTGCTGGAACCTTGAGCTGCTGGAACCTTGAGCTGCTGGTGCTTCTGGAACCTTGAGCATCTGGAGCCTTGAGCTTCTGGAACCTTGAGCTGCTGGTGCTTCTGGAACCTTGAGCTGCTGGAACCTTGAGCTGCTGGAACCTTGAGCTGCTGGTGCTTCTGGAACCTTGAGCATCTGGAGCCTTGAGCTTCTGGAACCTTGAGCTGCTGAAGCATTGAGCTGCTGGTGCTTCTGGAACCTTGAGCTGCTGGAACCTTGAGCTGCTGGAACTTTGAGCTGCTGGAACCTTGAGCTTCTGGAACCTTGAGCTGCTGGTGCATCTGGAACCTTGAGCTTCTGGAGCCTTGAGCTTCTGGAACCTTGAGCTGCTGGTGCTTCTGGAACCTTGAGCTGCTGGAGCCTTGAGCTGCTGGTGCTTCTTGAACCTTGAGCTGCTGGAACCTTGAGCTGCTGCAACCTTGAGCTGCTGGAACCTTGAGCTGCTGGAACCTTGAGCTGCTGGAACTTTGAGCATCTGGAGCCTTGAGCATCTGGAGCCTTGAGCTGCTGGACCCTTGAGCTTCTGGAACCTTGAGCTGCTGGTATATCTGGAACCTTGAACATCTGGAGCCTTGAGCTTCTGGAACCTTGAGCTGCTGGAGCCTTGAGCTGCTGGTGCTTCTGGAACCTTGAGCTGCTGGAACCTTGAGCTGCTGCAGCCTTGAGCTGCTGGTGCTTCTGGAACCTTGAGCTGCTGGAACCTTGAGCTTCTGGAACCTCTAGCTTCTGGAGCCTTGAGCTGCTGTAACCCTGAGCTGCTGGAACCTTGAGCTGCTGGTGCTGCTGGAACCTTGAGCTGCTGGAACCTTGAGCTGCTGGTGCTTCTGGAACCTTCAGCTGCTGGAACCTTGAGCTGCTGGAACCTTGAGCTGCTGGTGCTTCTGGAACCTTGAGCATCTGGAGCCTTGAGCTGCTGGAACCTTGAGCTGCTGGAGCCTTGAGCTGCTGGAACCTTGAGCTGCTGGTGCTTCTGGAACCTTGAGCTGCTGGAACCTTGAGCTGCTGGTGCTTCTGGAACCTTGAGCTGCTGGAACCTTGAGCTGCTGGAACCTTGAGCTGCTGGTGCTTCTGGAACCTTGAGCATCTGGAGCCTTGAGCTTCTGGAACCTTGAGCTGCTGGAGCCTTGAGCTTCTGGAACCTTGAGCTGCTGGTGCTTCTGGAACCTTGAGCTGCTGGAACCTTGAGCTGCTGGAACCTTGAGCTGCTGGTGCTTCTGGAACCTTGAGCATCTGGAGCCTTGAGCTTCTGGAACCTTGAGCTGCTGGTGCTTCTGGAACCTTGAGCTGCTGGAACCTTGAGCTGCTGGTGCTTCTGGAACCTTGAGCATCTGGAGCCTTGAGCTTCTGGAACCTTGAGCTGCTGGAGCCTTGGGCTGCTGGCGCTTCTGGAACCTTGAGCTGCTGGACCCTTGAGCTGCTGGAACCTTGAGCTGCTGGTGCTTCTGGAACCTTGAGCTGCTGGAACCTTGAGCTGCTGGTGCTTCTGGAACCTTGAGCTGCTGGAACCTTGAGCTGCTGGTGGTTCTGGAACCTTGAGCATCTGGAGCCTTGAGCTTCTGGAACCTTGAGCTGCTGGAGCCTTGAGCTGCTGGTGCTTCTGGAACCTTGAGCTGCTGGAACCTTGAGCTGCTGGAACATTGAGCTGCTGGAACTTTGAGCATCTGGAGCCTTGAGCATCTGGAGCCTTGAGCTGCTGGAACCTTGAGCTTCTGGAACCTTGAGCTGCTGGTGCATCTGGAACCTTGAGCATCTGGAGTCTTGAGCTGCTGGAACCTTGAGCTGCTGGAGCCTTGAGCTGCTGGTGCTTCTGGAACTTTGAACTGCTGGAACCTTGAGCTGCTGCAGCCTTGAGCTGCTGGTGCTTCTGGAACATTGAGCTGCTGGAACCTTGAGCTTCTGGAACCTCTAGCTTCTGGAGCCTTGAGCTGCTGTAACCCTGAGCTGCTGGAACCTTGAGCTGCTGGTGCTGCTGGAACCTTGAGCCTCTGGAACCTTGAGCTGCTGGTGCTTCTGGAACCTTGAGCTGCTGGAACCTTGAGCTGCTGGTGGTTCTGGAACCTTGAGCATCTGGAGCCTTGAGCTTCTGGAACCTTGAGCTGCTGGAGCCTTGAGCTGCTGGTGCTTCTGGAACCTTGAGCTGCTGGAACCTTGAGCTGCTGGAACATTGAGCTGCTGGAACTTTGAGCATCTGGAGCCTTGAGCATCTGGAGCCTTGAGCTATTGGAACCTATAGCTTCTGGAAACTTGAGCTGCTGGTGCATCTGGAACCTTGAGCATCTGGAGCCTTGAGTTTCTGGAACCTTGAGCTGCTGGAGCCTTGAGCTGCTGGTGCTTCTGGAACTTTAAACTGCTGGAACCTTGAGCTGCTGCAGCCTTGAGCTGCTGGTGCTTCTGGAACATTGAGCTGCTGGAACCTTGAGCTTCTGGAACCTCTAGCTTCTGGAGCCTTGAGCTGCTGTAACCCTGAGCTGCTGGAACCTTGAGCTGCTGGTGCTTCTGGAACCTTGAGCTGCTGGAACCTTGAGCTGCTGGTGCTTCTGGAACCTTGAGCTGCTGGAACCTTGAGCTGCTGGAACCTTGAGCTGCTGGAACCTTGAGCTGCTGGTGCTTCTGGAACCTTGAGCTGCTGGAACCTTGAGCTGCTGGAACCTTGAGCTGCTGGAACCTTGAGCTGCTGGTGCTTCTGGAACCTTGAGCATCTGGAGCCTTGAGCTTCTGGAACCTTGAGCTGCTGGAGCCTTGAGCTGCTGGTGCTTCTGGAACCTTGAGCTGCTGGAGCCTTGAGCTCCTGGAACCTTGAGCTGCTGGAACCTTGAGCTGCTGGAACCTTGAGCTTCTGGAACCTTGAGCTGCTGGTGCTTCTGGAACCTTGAGCTGCTGGAACCTTGAGCTGCTGGAACCTTGAGCTGCTGGTGCTTCTGGAACCTTGAGCTGCTGGTGCTTCTGGAACCTTGAGCTGCTGGTGCTTCTGGAACCTTGAGCTGCTGGAACCTTGAGCTGCTGGTGCTTCTGGAATCTTGAGCTTCTGGAACCTTGAGCTGCTGGAACCTTGACTTCTAGGAGCCTTGAGCTGCTGGAACCTTGAGCTGCTGGAACCTTGAGCTGCTGGAACCTTGAGCTGCTGGAGCTTTGAGCTGCTGGTGCTTCTGGAACCTTGAGCTTCTGGAACCTTGAGCTTTTGGTGCTTCTGGAACCTTGAGCTGCTGGTGCTTCTGGAACCTTGAGCTGCTGGAACCTTGAGCTGCTGGTGCTTCTGGAACCTTGAGCTGCTGGAACCTTGAGCTGCTGGAACCTTGAGCTGCTGGTGCTTCTGGAACCTTGAGAATCTGGAGCCTTGAGCTTCTGGAACCTTGAGCTGCTGGAGCCTTGAGCTGCTGGTGCTTCTGGAACCTTGAGCTGCTGGAGCCTTGAGCTGCTGGAACCTTGAGCTGCTGGAGCTTTGAGCTGCTGGAGCTTCTGGAACCTTGAGCTGCTGGAACCTTGAGCTGCTGGTGCTTCTGGAACCTTGAGATGCTGAAACCTTGAGCTCCTGGAAACTTGAGCTGCTGGAACCTTGAGCTGCTGGAGCTTTGAGCTGCTGGTGCTTCTGGAACCTTGAGCTGCTGGTGCTTCTGGAACCTTGAGCTGCTGGAACCTTGAGCTGCTGGTGCTTCTGGAACCTTGAGCTGCAGGAACCTTGAGCTGCTGGAACCTTGAGCTGCTGGTGCTTCTGGAACCTTGAGCATCTGGAGCCTTGAGCTTCTGGAGCCTTGAGCATCTGGAGCCTTGAGCTTCTGGAACCTTGAGCTGCTGGAGCCTTGAGCTGCTGGTGCTTCTTGAACCTTGAGCTGCTGGAACCTTGAGCTGCTGGAACCTTGAGCTGCTGGTGCTTCTGGAACCTTGAGCTGCTGGAACCTTGAGCTGCTGGTGCTTCTGGAACCTTGAGCATCTGGAGCCTTGAGCTTCTGGAACCTTGAGCTGCTGGAGCCTTGAGCTGCTGGTGCTTCTGGAACCTTGAGCTGCTGGAACCTTGAGGTGCTGGTGCTTCTGGAACCTTGAGATGCTGGAACCTTGAGCTGCTGGAACCTTGAGCTGCTGGAGCCTTGAGCTGCTGGTGTTTCTGGAACCTTGAGCTGCTGGAGCCTTGAGCTGCTGGAACCTTGAGCTGCTGGAAGCTTGAGCTGCTGGTGCTTCTGGAACCTTGAACTGCTGGAACCTTGAGCTGCTGGTGCTTCTGGAACCTTGAGCTGCTGGAATCTTGAGCTGCTGGTACCTTGAGCTGCTGGTGCTTCTGGAACCTTGAGCATCTGGAGCCTTGAGCTTCTGGAACCTTGAGCTGCTGGAGCCTTGAGCTGCTGGTGCTTCTGGAACCTTGAGCTGCTGGAACCTTGAGCTGCTGGAACCTTGAGCTGCTGGAACTTTGAGCTTCTGGAACCTTGAGCTGCTGGAGCCTTGAGCTGCTGGTGCTTCTGGAACCTTGAGCTGCTGGAACCTTGAGCTTCTGGAACCTCTAGCTTCTGGAGCCTTGAGCTGCTGTAACCTTGAGCTGCTGGAACATTGAGCTGCTGGAACCTTGAGCTGCTGGAACCTTGAGCTGCTGGTGCTTCTGGAACCTTGAGCATCTGGAGCCTTGAGCTTCTGGAACCTTGAGCTGCTGGAGCCTTGAGCTGCTGGTGCTTCTGGAACCTTGAGCTGCTGGAACCTTGAGCTGCTGCAGCCTTGAGCAGCTGGTGCTTCTGGAACCTTGAGCTGCTGGAACCTTGAGCTGCTGGTGCTTCTTGAACCTTGAGCTGCTGGAACCTTGAGCTGCTGGAGCCTTGAACTGCTGGAACCTTGAGCTTCTGGAACCTTGAGCTGCTGGAACCTTGAGCTGCTGGTGCTTCTGGAACCTTGAGCTGCTGGAACCTTGAGCTGCTGGAGCCTTGAGCTGCTGGTGCTTCTGGAACCTTGAGCTGCTGGAACCTTGAGCTGCTGGAACCTTCAGCTGCTGGAACCTTGAGCTGCTGAAACCTTGAGCTCCTGGAACCTTGAGCTGCTGGAACCTTGAGCTGCTGGAGCTTTGAGCTGCTGGAGCTTCTGGAACCTTGAGCTTCTGGAACCTTGAGCTGCTGGAGCCTTGAGCTTCTGGAACCTTGAGCTGTTGAAGCCTTGAGCTTCTGGAACCTTCAGCTGCTGGAGCCTTGAGCTTTTCGAACCTTGAGCTGCTGGAACCTTGAGCTGCTGGAACCTTGAGCTGCTGGTTTTTCTGGAACCTTGAGCTGCTGGAACCTTGAGCTGCTGGTGCTTCTGGAACCTTGAGCTGCTGGAACCTTGAGCTGCTGGAACCTTGAGCTGCTGGTGCTTCTGGAACCTTGAGCTGCTGGAACCTTGAGCTAATGGAACCTTGAGCTGCTGGTGCTTCTGGAACCTTGAGCTGCTGGAACCTTGAGCTGCTGGTGCTTCTGGAACCTTGAGCATCTGGAGCCTTGAGCTTCTGGAGCCTTGAGCATCTGGAGCCTTGAGCTTCTGGAACCTTGAGCTGCTGGAGCCTTGAGCTGCTGGTGCTTCTGGAACCTTGAGCTGCTGGAACCTTGAGCTGCTGGAACCTTGAGCTGCTGGTGCTTCTGGAACCTTGAGCTGCTGGAACCTTGAGCTGCTGGAACCTTGAGCTGCTGGTGCTTCTGGAACCTTGAGCATCTGGAGCCTTGAGCTTCTGGAACCTTGAGCTGCTGGAGCCTTGAGCTGCTGGTGCTTCTGGAACCTTGAGCTGCTGGAACCTTGAGCTGCTGGTGCTTCTGGAACCTTGAGATGCTGGAACCTTGAGCTGCTGGAACCTTGAGCTGCTGGAGCCTTGAGCTGCTGGTGCTTCTGGAACCTTGAGCTGCTGGAACCTTGAGCTGCTGGAACCTTGAGCTGCTGGTGCTTCTGGAACCTTGAACTGCTGGAACCTTGAGCTGCTGGTGCTTCTGGAACTTTGAGCTGCTGGAACCTTGAGCTGCTCGAACCTTGAGCTGCTGGTGCTTCTGGAACCTTGAGCATCTGGAGCCTTGAGCTTCTGGAACCTTGAGCTGCTGGAGCTTTGAGCTGCTGGTGCTTCTGGAACCTTGAGCTGCTGGAACCTTGAGCTGCTGGAACTTTGAGCTTCTGGAACCTTGAGCTGCTGGAGCCTTGAGCTGCTGTAACCTTGAGCTGCTGGAACATTGAGCTGCTGGGACCTTGAGCTGCTGGAACCTTGAGCTGCTGGTGCTTCTGGAACCTTGAGCATCTGGAGCCTTGAGCTTCTGGAACCTTGAGCTGCTGGAGCCTTGAGCTGCTGGTGCTTCTGGAACATTGAGCTGCTGGAACCTTGAGCTGCTGCAGCCTTGAGCTGCTGGTGCTTCTTGAACCTTGAGCTGCTGGAACCTTGAGCTGCTGGAGCCTTGAACTGCTGGAACCTTGAGCTTCTGGAACCTTGAGCTGCTGGAACCTTGAGCTGCTGGTGCTTCTGGAACCTTGAGCTGCTGGAACCTTGAGCTGCTGGAGCCTTGAGCTGCTGGTGCTTCTGGAACCTTGAGCTGCTGGAACCTTGAGCTGCTGGAACCTTCAGCTGCTGGAACCTTGAGCTGCTGGAACTTTGAGCATCTGGAGCCTTGAGCTGCTGGAACCTTGAGCTTCTGGGACCTTGAGCTTCTGGAACCTCTAGCTTCTGGAGCCTTGAGCTGCTGTAACCTTGAGCTGCTGGAACCTTGAGCTGCTGGTGCTGCTGGAACCTTGAGCTGCTGGAACCTTGAGCTGCTGGTGCTTCTGGAACCTTGAGCTGCTGGAACCTTGAGCTGCTGGAACCTTGAGCTGCTGGTGCTTCTGGAACCTTGAGCTGCTGGAGCCTTGAGCTGCTGGTGCTTCTGGAACCTTGAGCTGCTGGAACCTTGAGCTGCTGCAGCCTTGAGCTGCTGGTGCTTCTGGAACCTTGAGCTGCTGGAACCTTGAGCTGCTGGTGCTTCTGGAACCTTGAGATGCTGGAACCTTGAGCTGCTGGTGCTTCTGGAACCTTGAGCATCTGGAGCCTTGAGCTTCTGGAACCTTGAGCTGCTGGTGCTTCTGGAACCTTGAGCATCTGGAGCCTTGAGCTTCTGGAACCTTGAGCTGCTGGAGCTTTGAGCTGCTGGTGCTTCTGGAACCTTGAGCTGCTGGAACCTTGAGCTGCTGGAACTTTGAGCTTCTGGAACCTTGAGCTGCTGGAGCCTTGAGCTGCTGTAACCTTGAGCTGCTGGAACATTGAGCTGCTGGGACCTTGAGCTGCTGGAACCTTGAGCTGCTGGTGCTTCTGGAACCTTGAGCATCTGGAGCCTTGAGCTTCTGGAACCTTGAGCTGCTGGAGCCTTGAGCTGCTGGTGCTTCTGGAACATTGAGCTGCTGGAACCTTGAGCTGCTGCAGCCTTGAGCTGCTGGTGCTTCTTGAACCTTGAGCTGCTGGAACCTTGAGCTGCTGGAGCCTTGAACTGCTGGAGCTTTGAGCTGCTGGAGCTTCTGGAACCTTGAGCTTCTGGAACCTTGAGCTGCTGGAGCCTTGAGCTTCTGGAACCTTGAGCTGTTGAAGCCTTGAGCTTCTGGAACCTTCAGCTGCTGGAGCCTTGAGCTTTTCGAACCTTGAGCTGCTGGAACCTTGAGCTGCTGGAACCTTGAGCTGCTGGTTTTTCTGGAACCTTGAGCTGCTGGAACCTTGAGCTGCTGGTGCTTCTGGAACCTTGAGCTGCTGGAACCTTGAGCTGCTGGAACCTTGAGCTGCTGGTGCTTCTGGAACCTTGAGCTGCTGGAACCTTGAGCTAATGGAACCTTGAGCTGCTGGTGCTTCTGGAACCTTGAGCTGCTGGAACCTTGAGCTGCTGGTGCTTCTGGAACCTTGAGCATCTGGAGCCTTGAGCTTCTGGAGCCTTGAGCATCTGGAGCCTTGAGCTTCTGGAACCTTGAGCTGCTGGAGCCTTGAGCTGCTGGTGCTTCTGGAACCTTGAGCTGCTGGAACCTTGAGCTGCTGGAACCTTGAGCTGCTGGTGCTTCTGGAACCTTGAGCTGCTGGAACCTTGAGCTGCTGGAACCTTGAGCTGCTGGTGCTTCTGGAACCTTGAGCATCTGGAGCCTTGAGCTTCTGGAACCTTGAGCTGCTGGAGCCTTGAGCTGCTGGTGCTTCTGGAACCTTGAGCTGCTGGAACCTTGAGCTGCTGGTGCTTCTGGAACCTTGAGATGCTGGAACCTTGAGCTGCTGGAACCTTGAGCTGCTGGAGCCTTGAGCTGCTGGTGCTTCTGGAACCTTGAGCTGCTGGAACCTTGAGCTGCTGGAACCTTGAGCTGCTGGTGCTTCTGGAACCTTGAACTGCTGGAACCTTGAGCTGCTGGTGCTTCTGGAACTTTGAGCTGCTGGAACCTTGAGCTGCTCGAACCTTGAGCTGCTGGTGCTTCTGGAACCTTGAGCATCTGGAGCCTTGAGCTTCTGGAACCTTGAGCTGCTGGAGCTTTGAGCTGCTGGTGCTTCTGGAACCTTGAGCTGCTGGAACCTTGAGCTGCTGGAACTTTGAGCTTCTGGAACCTTGAGCTGCTGGAGCCTTGAGCTGCTGTAACCTTGAGCTGCTGGAACATTGAGCTGCTGGGACCTTGAGCTGCTGGAACCTTGAGCTGCTGGTGCTTCTGGAACCTTGAGCATCTGGAGCCTTGAGCTTCTGGAACCTTGAGCTGCTGGAGCCTTGAGCTGCTGGTGCTTCTGGAACATTGAGCTGCTGGAACCTTGAGCTGCTGCAGCCTTGAGCTGCTGGTGCTTCTTGAACCTTGAGCTGCTGGAACCTTGAGCTGCTGGAGCCTTGAACTGCTGGAACCTTGAGCTTCTGGAACCTTGAGCTGCTGGAACCTTGAGCTGCTGGTGCTTCTGGAACCTTGAGCTGCTGGAACCTTGAGCTGCTGGAGCCTTGAGCTGCTGGTGCTTCTGGAACCTTGAGCTGCTGGAACCTTGAGCTGCTGGAACCTTCAGCTGCTGGAACCTTGAGCTGCTGGAACTTTGAGCATCTGGAGCCTTGAGCTGCTGGAACCTTGAGCTTCTGGGACCTTGAGCTTCTGGAACCTCTAGCTTCTGGAGCCTTGAGCTGCTGTAACCTTGAGCTGCTGGAACCTTGAGCTGCTGGTGCTGCTGGAACCTTGAGCTGCTGGAACCTTGAGCTGCTGGTGCTTCTGGAACCTTGAGCTGCTGGAACCTTGAGCTGCTGGAACCTTGAGCTGCTGGTGCTTCTGGAACCTTGAGCTGCTGGAGCCTTGAGCTGCTGGTGCTTCTGGAACCTTGAGCTGCTGGAACCTTGAGCTGCTGCAGCCTTGAGCTGCTGGTGCTTCTGGAACCTTGAGCTGCGGGAACCTTGAGCTGCTGGTGCTTCTTGAACCTTGAGCTGCTGGAACCTTGAGCTGCTGGAGCCTTGAACTGCTGGAACCTTGAGCTGCTGGTGCTTCTGGAACCTTGAGCTGCTTGAACCTTGAGCTGCTGGAGCCTTGAGCTGCTGGTGCTTCTGGAACCTTGAGCTGCTGGAACCTTGAGCTGCTGGAACCTTCAGCTGCTGGAACCTTGAGCTGCTGGAACTTTGAGCATCTGGAGCCTTGAGCTGCTGGAACCTTGAGCTGCTGGAACCTTGAGCTTCTGGAACCTCTAGCTTCTGGAGCCTTGAGCTGCTGTAACCTTGAGCTGCTGGAACCTTGAGCTGCTGGAACCTTGAGCTGCTGGTGCTGCTGGAACCTTGAGCTGCTGGAACCTTGAGCTGCTGGAACCCTTAGCTGCTGGTGCTTCTGGAACCTTCAGCTGCTGGAACCTTGAGTTGCTGGTGCTTCTGGAACCTTGAGCATCTGGAGCCTTGAGCTTCTGGAACCTTGATCTGCTGGAGCCTTGAGCTGCTGGTGCTTCTGGAACCTTGATCTGCTGGAGCCTTGAGCTGCTGGTGCTTCTGGAACCTTGAGCTGCTGGTGCTTCTGGAACCTTGAGCTGCTGGTGCTTCTGGAACCTTGAGCTGCTGGAACCTTGAGCTGCTGGAACCTTGAGCTGCTGGTGCTTCTGGAACCTTGAGCATCTGGAGCATTGACCTTCTGGAACCTTGAGCTGCTGGAGCCTTGAGCCTCTGGAACCTTGATCTGCTGGAGCCTTGAGCTGCTGGTGCTTCTGGAACCTTGAGCTGCTGGTGCTTCTGGAACCTTGAGCTGCTGGAACCTTGAGCTGCTGGTGCTTCTGGAACCTTGAGCTGCTGGAAACTTGAGCTGCTGGAACCTTGAGCTGCTGGTGCTTCTGGAACCTTGAGCATCTGGAGCATTGACCTTCTGGAACCTTGAGCTGCTGGAGCCTTGAGCTGCTGGTGCTTCTGGAGCCTTGAGCTGCTGGAACATTGAGCTGCTGGAACTTTGAACATCTGGAGCCTTGAGCATCTGGAGCCTTGAGCTTCTGGAACCTTCAGCTGCTGGAACCTTGAGCTGCTGGAACCTTGAGCTGCTGGTGCTTCTGGAACATTGAGCATCTGGAGCCTTGAGCTGCTGGAACCTTGAGCTGCTGGAGCCTTGAGCTGCTGGAACCTTGAGCTGCTGGTGCTTCTGGAACCTTGAGCTGCTGGAGCCTTGAGCTGCTGGTGCTTCTGGAACTTTAAACTGCTGGAACCTTGAGCTGCTGCAGCCTTGAGCTTCTGGAACCTCTAGCTTCTGGAGCCTTGAGCTGCTGTAACCCTGAGCTGCTGGAACCTTGAGCTGCTGGTGCTGCTGGAACCTTGAGCTGCTGGAACCTTGAGCTGCTGGTGCTTCTGGAACCTTCAGCTGCTGGAACCTTGAGCTGCTGGAACCTTGAGCTGCTGGTGCTTCTGGAACCTTGAGCATCTGGAGTCTTGAGCTGCTGGTGCTTCTGGAACCTTGAGCTGCTGGAGCCTTGAGCTGCTGGAACTTTGAGCTGCTGGAGCCTTGAGCTGCTGGAACCTTGAGCTGCTGGTGCTTCTGGAACCTTGAGCTGCTGGAACCTTGAGCTGCTGGAACCTTGAGCTGCTGGAACCTTGAGCTGCTGGTGCTTCTGGAACCTTGAGCTGCTGGTGCTTCTGGAACCTTGAGCATCTGGAGCCTTGAGCTTCTGGAACCTTGAGCTGCTGGTGCTTCTGGAACCTTGAGCTGCTGGAACCTTGAGCTGCTGGTGCTTCAGGAACCTTGAGCATCTGGAGCCTTGAGCTTCTGGAACCTTGAGCTGCTGGTGCTTCTGGAACCTTGAGCTGCTGGAGCCTTGAGCTGCTGGAACCTTGAGCTGCTGGTGCTGCTGGAACCTTGAGCTGCTGGAACGTTGAGCTGCTGGTGCTTCTGGAACCTTCAGCTGCTGGAACCTTGAGCTGCTGGTGCTTCTGGAACCTTGAGCATCTGGAGCCTTGAGCTGCTGGAAACTTGAGCTGCTGGAGCCTTGAGCTGCTGGAACCTTGAGCTGCTGGTGCTTCTGGAACTTTGAGCTGCTGGAACCTTGAGCTGCTGGTGCTTCTGGAACCTTGAGCTGCTGGAACCTTGAGCTGCTGGAACCTTGAACTTCTGGTGCTTCTGGAACCTTGAGCATCTGGAGCCTTGAGCTTCTGGAACCTTGAGCTGCTGGAGCCTTGAGTTTCTGGAACCTTGAGCTGCTGGTGCTTCTGGAACCTTGAGCTGCTGGAACCTTGAGCTGCTGGAACCTTGAGCTGCTGGTGCTTCTGGAACCTTGAGCATCTGGAGCCTTGAGCTTCTGGAACCTTGAGCTGCTGGTGCTTCTGGAACCTTGAGCTGCTGGAACCTTGAGCTGCTGGAACCTTGAGCTGCTGGTGCTTCTGGAACCTTGAGCATCTGGAGCCTTGAGCTTCTGGAACCTTGAGCTGCTGAAGCATTGAGCTGCTGGTGCTTCTGGAACCTTGAGCTGCTGGAACCTTGAGCTGCTGGAACTTTGAGCTGCTGGAACCTTGAGCTTCTGGAACCTTGAGCTGCTGGTGCATCTGGAACCTTGAGCTTCTGGAGGCTTGAGCTTCTGGAACCTTGAGCTGCTGGTGCTTCTGGAACCTTGAGCTGCTGGAGCCTTGAGCTGCTGGTGCTTCTTGAACCTTGAGCTGCTGGAACCTTGAGCTGCTGCAACCTTGAGCTGCTGGAACCTTGAGCTGCTGGAACCTTGAGCTGCTGGAACTTTGAGCATCTGGAGCCTTGAGCATCTGGAGCCTTGAGCTGCTGGACCCTTGAGCTTCTGGAACCTTGAGCTGCTGGTATATCTGGAACCTTGAACATCTGGAGCCTTGAGCTTCTGGAACCTTGAGCTGCTGGAGCCTTGAGCTGCTGGTGCTTCTGGAACCTTGAGCTGCTGGAACCTTGAGCTGCTGCAGCCTTGAGCTGCTGGTGCTTCTGGAACCTTGAGCTGCTGGAACCTTGAGCTTCTGGAACCTCTAGCTTCTGGAGCCTTGAGCTGCTGTAACCCTGAGCTGCTGGAACCTTGAGCTGCTGGTGCTGCTGGAACCTTGAGCTGCTGGAACCTTGAGCTGCTGGTGCTTCTGGAACCTTCAGCTGCTGGAACCTTGAGCTGCTGGAACCTTGAGCTGCTGGTGCTTCTGGAACCTTGAGCATCTGGAGCCTTGAGCTGCTGGAACCTTGAGCTGCTGGAGCCTTGAGCTGCTGGAACCTTGAGCTGCTGGTGCTTCTGGAACCTTGAGCTGCTGGAACCTTGAGCTGCTGGTGCTTCTGGAACCTTGAGCTGCTGGAACCTTGAGCTGCTGGAACCTTGAGCTGCTGGTGCTTCTGGAACCTTGAGCATCTGGAGCCTTGAGCTTCTGGAACCTTGAGCTGCTGGAGCCTTGAGCTTCTGGAACCTTGAGCTGCTGGTGCTTCTGGAACCTTGAGCTGCTGGAACCTTGAGCTGCTGGAACCTTGAGCTGCTGGTGCTTCTGGAACCTTGAGCATCTGGAGCCTTGAGCTTCTGGAACCTTGAGCTGCTGGTGCTTCTGGAACCTTGAGCTGCTGGAACCTTGAGCTGCTGGTGCTTCTGGAACCTTGAGCATCTGGAGCCTTGAGCTTCTGGAACCTTGAGCTGCTGGAGCCTTGGGCTGCTGGCGCTTCTGGAACCTTGAGCTGCTGGACCCTTGAGCTGCTGGAACCTTGAGCTGCTGGTGCTTCTGGAACCTTGAGCTGCTGGAACCTTGAGCTGCTGGTGCTTCTGGAACCTTGAGCTGCTGGAACCTTGAGCTGCTGGTGGTTCTGGAACCTTGAGCATCTGGAGCCTTGAGCTTCTGGAACCTTGAGCTGCTGGAGCCTTGAGCTGCTGGTGCTTCTGGAACCTTGAGCTGCTGGAACCTTGAGCTGCTGGAACATTGAGCTGCTGGAACTTTGAGCATCTGGAGCCTTGAGCATCTGGAGCCTTGAGCTGCTGGAACCTTGAGCTTCTGGAACCTTGAGCTGCTGGTGCATCTGGAACCTTGAGCATCTGGAGTCTTGAGCTGCTGGAACCTTGAGCTGCTGGAGCCTTGAGCTGCTGGTGCTTCTGGAACTTTGAACTGCTGGAACCTTGAGCTGCTGCAGCCTTGAGCTGCTGGTGCTTCTGGAACATTGAGCTGCTGGAACCTTGAGCTTCTGGAACCTCTAGCTTCTGGAGCCTTGAGCTGCTGTAACCCTGAGCTGCTGGAACCTTGAGCTGCTGGTGCTGCTGGAACCTTGAGCTGCTGGAACCTTGAGCTGCTGGTGCTTCTGGAACCTTGAGCTGCTGGAACCTTGAGCTGCTGGTGGTTCTGGAACCTTGAGCATCTGGAGCCTTGAGCTTCTGGAACCTTGAGCTGCTGGAGCCTTGAGCTGCTGGTGCTTCTGGAACCTTGAGCTGCTGGAACCTTGAGCTGCTGGAACATTGAGCTGCTGGATCTTTGAGCATCTGGAGCCTTGAGCATCTGGAGCCTTGAGCTATTGGAACCTATAGCTTCTGGAAACTTGAGCTGCTGGTGCATCTGGAACCTTGAGCATCTGGAGCCTTGAGTTTCTGGAACCTTGAGCTGCTGGAGCCTTGAGCTGCTGGTGCTTCTGGAACTTTAAACTGCTGGAACCTTGAGCTGCTGCAGCCTTGAGCTGCTGGTGCTTCTGGAACATTGAGCTGCTGGAACCTTGAGCTTCTGGAACCTCTAGCTTCTGGAGCCTTGAGCTGCTGTAACCCTGAGCTGCTGGAACCTTGAGCTGCTGGTGCTGCTGGAACCTTGAGCTGCTGGAACCTTGAGCTGCTGGTGCTTCTGGAACCTTCAGCTGCTGGAACCTTGAGCTGCTGGAACCTTGAGCTGCTGGTGCTTCTGGAACCTTGAGCATCTGGAGCCTTGAGCTTCTGGAACCTTGAGCTGCTGGTGCTTCTGGAACCTTGAGCTGCTGGAGCCTTGAGCTGCTGGAATTTTGAGCTGCTGGAGCCTTGAGCTGCTGGAACCTTGAGCTGCTGGTGCTTCTGGGACCTTGAGCTGCTGGAACCTTGAGCTGCTGGAACCTTGAGCTGCTGGTGCTTCTGGAACCTTCAGCTGCTGGAAACTTGAGCTGCTGGAACCTTGAGCTGCTGGTGCTTCTGGAACCTTGAGCTACTGGAGCCTTGAGCTGCTGGTGCTTCTGGAACTTTAAACTGCTGGAACCTTGAGCTGCTGCAGCCTTGAGCTTCTGGAACCTCTAGCTTCTGGAGCCTTGAGCTGCTGTAACCCTGAGCTGCTGGAACCTTGAGCTGCTGGTGCTGCTGGAACCTTGAGCTGCTGGAACCTTGAGCTGCTGGTGCTTCTGGAACCTTCAGCTGCTGGAACCTTGAGCTGCTGGAACCTTGAGCTGCTGGTGCTTCTGGAACCTTGAGCATCTGGAGCCTTGAGCTTCTGGAACCTTGAGCTGCTGGTGCTTCTGGAACCTTGAGCTGCTGGAGCCTTGAGCTGCTGGAATTTTGAGCTGCTGGAGCCTTGAGCTGCTGGAACCTTGAGCTGCTGGTGCTTCTGGGACCTTGAGCTGCTGGAACCTTGAGCTGCTGGAACCTTGAGCTGCTGGTGCTTCTGGAACCTTCAGCTGCTGGAGCCTTGAGCTGCTGGAACCTTGAGCTGCTGGTGCTTCTGGAACCTTGAGCTACTGGAGCCTTGAGCTGCTGGTGCTTCTGGAACTTTAAACTGCTGGAACCTTGAGCTGCTGCAGCCTTGAGCTTCTGGAACCTCTAGCTTCTGGAGCCTTGAGCTGCTGTAACCCTGAGCTGCTGGAACCTTGAGCTGCTGGTGCTGCTGGAACCTTGAGCTGCTGGAACCTTGAGCTGCTGGTGCTTCTGGAACCTTCAGCTGCTGGAACCTTGAGCTGCTGGAACCTTGAGCTGCTGGTGCTTCTGGAACCTTGAGCATCTGGAGTCTTGAGCTGCTGGAACCTTGAGCTGCTGGTGCTTCTGGAACCTTGAGCTGCTGGAGCCTTGAGCTGCTGGAACTTTGAGCTGCTGGAGCCTTGAGCTGCTGGAACCTTGAGCTGCTGGTGCTTCTGGAACCTTGAGCTGCTGGTGCTTCTGGAACCTTGAGCATCTGGAGCCTTGAGCTTCTGGAACCTTGAGCTGCTGGTGCTTCTGGAACCTTGAGCTGCTGGAACCTTGAGCTGCTGGTGCTTCAGGAACCTTGAGCATCTGGAGCCTTGAGCTTCTGGAACCTTGAGCTGCTGGTGCTTCTGGAACCTTGAGCTGCTGGAGCCTTGAGCTGCTGGAACCTTGAGCTGCTGGTGCTGCTGGAACCTTGAGCTGCTGGAACGTTGAGCTGCTGGTGCTTCTGGAACCTTCAGCTGCTGGAACCTTGAGCTGCTGGTGCTTCTGGAACCTTGAGCATCTGGAGCCTTGAGCTGCTGGAAACTTGAGCTGCTGGAGCCTTGAGCTGCTGGAACCTTGAGCTGCTGGTGCTTCTGGAACTTTGAGCTGCTGGAACCTTGAGCTGCTGGTGCTTCTGGAATCTTGAGCTGCTGGAACCTTGAGCTGCTGGAACCTTGAACTTCTGGTGCTTCTGGAACCTTGAGCATCTGGAGCCTTGAGCTTCTGGAACCTTGAGTGCTGGAGCCTTGAGTTTCTGGAACCTTGAGCTGCTGGTGCTTCTGGAACCTTGAGCTGCTGGAACCTTGAGCTGCTGGAACCTTGAGCTGCTGGTGCTTCTGGAACCTTGAGCATCTGGAGCCTTGAGCTTCTGGAACCTTGAGCTGCTGGTGCTTCTGGAACCTTGAGCTGCTGGAACCTTGAGCTGCTGGAACCTTGAGCTGCTGGTGCTTCTGGAACCTTGAGCATCTGGAGCCTTGAGCTTCTGGAACCTTGAGCTGCTGAAGCATTGAGCTGCTGGTGCTTCTGGAACCTTGAGCTGCTGGAACCTTGAGCTGCTGGAACTTTGAGCTGCTGGAACCTTGAGCTTCTGGAACCTTGAGCTGCTGGTGCATCTGGAACCTTGAGCTTCTGGAGCCTTGAGCTTCTGGAACCTTGAGCTGCTGGTGCTTCTGGAACCTTGAGCTGCTGGAGCCTTGAGCTGCTGGTGCTTCTTGAACCTTGAGCTGCTGGAACCTTGAGCTGCTGCAACCTTGAGCTGCTGGAACCTTGAGCTGCTGGAACCTTGAGCTGCTGGAACTTTGAGCATCTGGAGCCTTGAGCATCTGGAGCCTTGAGCTGCTGGACCCTTGAGCTTCTGGAACCTTGAGCTGCTGGTATATCTGGAACCTTGAACATCTGGAGCCTTGAGCTTCTGGAACCTTGAGCTGCTGGAGCCTTGAGCTGCTGGTGCTTCTGGAACCTTGAGCTGCTGGAACCTTGAGCTGCTGCAGCCTTGAGCTGCTGGTGCTTCTGGAACCTTGAGCTGCTGGAACCTTGAGCTTCTGGAACCTCTAGCTTCTGGAGCCTTGAGCTGCTGTAACCCTGAGCTGCTGGAACCTTGAGCTGCTGGTGCTGCTGGAACCTTGAGCTGCTGGAACCTTGAGCTGCTGGTGCTTCTGGAACCTTCAGCTGCTGGAACCTTGAGCTGCTGGAACCTTGAGCTGCTGGTGCTTCTGGAACCTTGAGCATCTGGAGCCTTGAGCTGCTGGAACCTTGAGCTGCTGGAGCCTTGAGCTGCTGGAACCTTGAGCTGCTGGTGCTTCTGGAACCTTGAGCTGCTGGAACCTTGAGCTGCTGGTGCATCTGGAACCTTGAGCTGCTGGAACCTTGAGCTGCTGGAACCTTGAGCTGCTGGTGCTTCTGGAACCTTGAGCATCTGGAGCCTTGAGCTTCTGGAACCTTGAGCTGCTGGAGCCTTGAGCTTCTGGAACCTTGAGCTGCTGGTGCTTCTGGAACCTTGAGCTGCTGGAACCTTGAGCTGCTGGAACCTTGAGCTGCTGTTGCTACTGGAACCTTGAGCATCTGGAGCCTTGAGCTTCTGGAACCTTGAGCTGCTGGTGCTTCTGGAACCTTGAGCTGCTGGAACCTTGAGCTGCTGGTGCTTCTGGAACCTTGAGCATCTGGAGCCTTGAGCTTCTGGAACCTTGAGCTGCTGGAGCCTTGAGCTGCTGGCGCTTCTGGAACCTTGAGCTGCTGGACCCTTGAGCTGCTGGAACCTTGAGCTGCTGGTGCTTCTGGAACCTTGAGCTGCTGGAACCTTGAGCTGCTGGTGCTTCTGGAACCTTGAGCTGCTGGAACCTTGAGCTGCTGGTGGTTCTGGAACCTTGAGCATCTGGAGCCTTGAGCTTCTGGAACCTTGAGCTGCTGGAGCCTTAAGCAGCTGGTGCTTCTGGAACCTTGAGCTGCTGGAACCTTGAGCTGCTGGAACATTGAGCTGCTGGAACTTTGAGCATCTGGAGCCTTGAGCATCTGGAGCCTTGAGCTGCTGGAACCTTGAGCTTCTGGAACCTTGAGCTGCTGGTGCATCTGGAACCTTGAGCATCTGGAGCCTTGAGCTGCTGGAACCTTGAGCTGCTGGAGCCTTGAGCTGCTGGTGCTTCTGGAACATTGAGCTGCTGGAACCTTGAGCTTCTGGAACCTCTAGCTTCTGGAGCCTTGAGCTGCTGTAACCCTGAGCTGCTGGAACCTTGAGCTGCTGGTGCTGCTGGAACCTTGAGCTGCTGGAACCTTGAGCTGCTGGTGCTTCTGGAACCTTGAGCTGCTGGAACCTTGAGCTGCTGGTGGTTCTGGAACCTTGAGCATCTGGAGCCTTGAGCTTCTGGAACCTTGAGCTGCTGGAGCCTTGAGCTGCTGGTGCTTCTGGAACCTTGAGCTGCTGGAACCTTGAGCTGCTGGAACATTGAGCTGCTGGAACTTTGAGCATCTGGAGCCTTGAGCATCTGGAGCCTTGAGCTATTGGAACCTATAGCTTCTGGAAACTTGAGCTGCTGGTGCATCTGGAACCTTGAGCATCTGGAGCCTTGAGCTTCTGGAACCTTGAGCTGCTGGAGCCTTGAGCTGCTGGTGCTTCTGGAACTTTAAACTGCTGGAACCTTGAGCTGCTGCAGCCTTGAGCTGCTGGTGCTTCTGGAACATTGAGCTGCTGGAACCTTGAGCTTCTGGAACCTCTAGCTTCTGGAGCCTTGAGCTGCTGTAACCCTGAGCTGCTGGAACCTTGAGCTGCTGGTGCTGCTGGAACCTTGAGCTGCTGGAACCTTGAGCTGCTGGTGCTTCTGGAACCTTCAGCTGCTGGAACCTTGAGCTGCTGGAACCTTGAGCTGCTGGTGCTTCTGGAACCTTGAGCATCTGGAGCCTTGAGCTTCTGGAACCTTGAGCTGCTGGTGCTTCTGGAACCTTGAGCTGCTGGAGCCTTGAGCTGCTGGAACTTTGAGCTGCTGGAGCCTTGAGCTGCTGGAACCTTGAGCTGCTGGTGCTTCTGGGACCTTGAGCTGCTGGAACCTTGAGCTGCTGGAACCTTGAGCTGCTGGAACCTTGAGCTGCTGGTGCTTCTGGAACCTTGAGCTGCTGGAACCTTGAGCTGCTGGTGCTTCTGGAACCTTGAGCATCTGGAGCCTTGAGCTTCTGGAACCTTGAGCTGCTGGTGCTTCTGGAACCTTGAGCTGCTGGAACCTTGAGCTGCTGGTGCTTCAGGAACCTTG
This sequence comes from Cyprinodon diabolis, assembly GCA_030533445.1. Lineage (NCBI taxonomy): Eukaryota > Metazoa > Chordata > Actinopteri > Cyprinodontiformes > Cyprinodontidae > Cyprinodon > Cyprinodon diabolis. The sequence continues at coordinate 536,093 of JARPUW010000553.1, forward strand.
AGCATCTGGAGCCTTGAGCTTCTGGAACCTTGAGCTGCTGGTGCTTCTGGAACCTTGAGCTGCTGGTGCTGCTGGAACCTTGAGCTGCTGGAACGTTGAGCTGCTGGTGCTTCTGGAACCTTCAGCTGCTGGAACCTTGAGCTGCTGGTGCTTCTGGAACCTTGAGCATCTGGAGCCTTGAGCTGCTGGAAACTTGAGCTGCTGGAGCCTTGAGCTGCTGGAACCTTGAGCTGCTGGTGCTTCTGGAACTTTGAGCTGCTGGAACCTTGAGCTGCTGGTGCTTCTGGAACCTTGAGCTGCTGGAACCTTGAGCTGCTGGAACCTTGAACTTCTGGTGCTTCTGGAACCTTGAGCATCTGGAGCCTTGAGCTTCTGGAACCTTGAGCTGCTGGAGCCTTGAGTTTCTGGAACCTTGAGCTGCTGGTGCTTCTGGAACCTTGAGCTGCTGGAACCTTGAGCTGCTGGAACCTTGAGCTGCTGGTGCTTCTGGAACCTTGAGCATCTGGAGCCTTGAGCTTCTGGAACCTTGAGCTGCTGGTGCTTCTGGAACCTTGAGCTGCTGGAACCTTGAGCTGCTGGAACCTTGAGCTGCTGGTGCTTCTGGAACCTTGAGCATCTGGAGCCTCAAGCTTCTGGAACCTTGAGCTGCTGAAGCATTGAGCTGCTGGTGCTTCTGGAACCTTGAGCTGCTGGAACCTTGAGCTGCTGGAACTTTGAGCTGCTGGAACCTTGAGCTTCTGGAACCTTGAGCTGCTGGTGCATCTGGAACCTTGAGCTTCTGGAGCCTTGAGCTTCTGGAACCTTGAGCTGCTGGAGCCTTGAGCTGCTGGTGCTTCTGGAACCTTGAGCTGCTGGAGCCTTGAGCTGCTGGTGCTTCTTGAACCTTGAGCTGCTGGAACCTTGAGCTGCTGCAACCTTGAGCTGCTGGAACCTTGAGCTTCTGGAACCTTGAGCTGCTGGTGCATCTGGAACCTTGAGCATCTGGAGCCTTGAGCTTCTGGAACCTTGAGCTGCTGGAGCCTTGAGCTGCTGGTGCTTCTGGAACCTTGAGCTGCTGGAACCTTGAGCTGCTACAGCCTTGAGCTGCTGGTGCTTCTGGAACCCTGAGCTGCTGGAACCTTGAGCTGCTGGTGCTGCTGGAACCTTGAGCTGCTGGAACCTTGAGCTGCTGGTGCTTCTGGAACCTTGAGCTGCTGGAACCTTGAGCTGCTGGAACCTTGAGCTGCTGGTGCTTCTGGAACCTTGAGCTTCTGGAGCCTTGAGCTTCTGGAACCTTGAGCTGCTGGTGCTTCTGGAACCTTGAGCTGCTGGAACCTTGAGCTGCTGGAACCTTGAGCTGCTGGAACCTTGAGCTGCTGGTGCTTCTGGAACCTTGATCTGCTGGAACCTTGAGCTGCTGGTGCTTCTGGAACCTTGAGCATCTGGAGCCTTGAGCTTCTGGAACCTTGAGCTGCTGGTGCTTCTGGAACCTTGAGCTGCTGGAACCTTGAGCTGCTGGTGCTTCAGGAACCTTGAGCGTCTGGAGCCTTGAGCTTCTGGAACCTTGAGCTGCTGGTGCTTCTGGAACCTTGAGCTGCTGGAGCCTTGAGCTGCTGGAACCTTGAGCTGCTGGTGCTGCTGGAACCTTGAGCTGCTGGAACCTTGAGCTGCTGGTGCTTCTGGAACCTTCAGCTGCTGGAACCTTGAGCTGCTGGTGCTTCTGGAACCTTGAGCAACTGGAGCCTTGAGCTGCTGGAACCTTGAGCTGCTGGAGCCTTGAGCTGCTGGAACCTTGAGCTGCTGGTGCTTCTGGAACTTTGAGCTGCTGGAACCTTGAGCTGCTGGTGCTTCTGGAACCTTGAGCTGCTGGAACCTTGAGCTGCTGGAACCTATAACTTCTGGTGCTTCTGGAACCTTGAGCATCTGGAGCCTTGAGCTTCTGGAACCTTGAGCTGCTGGAGCCTTGAGTTTCTGGAACCTTGAGCTGCTGGTGCTTCTGGAACCTTGAGCTGCTGGAACCTTGAGCTGCTGGAACCTTGAGCTGCTGGTGCTTCTGGAACCTTGAGCATCTGGAGCCTTGAGCTTCTGGAACCTTGAGCTGCTGGTGCTTCTGGAACCTTGAGCTGCTGGAACCTTGAGCTGCTGGAACCTTGAGCTGCTGGTGCTTCTGGAACCTTGAGCATCTGGAGCCTTGAACTTCTGGAACCTTGAGCTGCTGAAGCATTGAGCTGCTGGTGCTTCTGGAACCTTGAGCATCTGGAACCTTGAGCTGCTGGAACTTTGAGCTGCTGGAACCTTGAGCTTCTGGAACCTTGAGCTGCTGGTGCATCTGGAACCTTGAGCATCTGGAGCCTTGAGCTTCTGGAACCTTGAGCTGCTGGTGCTTCTGGAACCTTGAGCTGCTGGAACCTTGAGCTGCTGGAACCTTGAGCTGCTGGAACCTTGAGCTTCTGGAACCTTGAGCTGCTGGTGCGTCTGGAACCTTGAGCATCTGGAGCCTTGAGCTTCTGGAACCTTGAGCTGCTGGAGCCTTGAGCTGCTGGTGCTTCTGGAACCTTGAGCTGCTGGAACCTTGAGCTGCTGCAGCCTTGAGCTGCTGGTGCTTCTGGAACCCTGAGCTGCTGGAATCTTGAGCTGCTGGTGCTGCTGGAACCTTGAGCTGCTGGAACCTTGAGCTGCTGGTGCTTCTGGAACCTTGAGCTGCTGGAACCTTGAGCTGCTGGAACCTTGAGCTGCTGGTGCTTCTGGAACCTTTAGCATCTGGAGCCTTGAGCTTCTGGAACCTTGAGCTGCTGGTGCTTCTGGAACCTTGAGCTGCTGGAACCTTGAGCTGCTGGAACCTTGAGCTGCTGGTGCTTCTGGAACCTTGAGCATCTGGAGCCTTGAGCTTCTGGAACCTTGAGCTGCTGGAACCTTGAGCTGCTGGTGCTTCTGGAACCTTGAGCATCTGGAGCCTTGAGCTTCTGGAACCTTGAGCTGCTGGTGCTTCTGGAACCTTGAGCTGCTGGAACCTTGAGCTGCTGGTGCTTCTGGAACCTTGAGCTGCTGGAACCTTGAGCTGATGGAACCTTGAGCTGCTGGTGCTTCTGGAACCTTGAGCATCTGGAGCCTTGAGCTTCTGGAACCTTGAGCTGCTGGAACCTTGAGCTGCTGAAGCATTGAGCTGCTGGTGCTTCTGGAACCTTGAGCATCTGGAACCTTGAGCTGCTGGAACTTTGAGCTGCTGGAACCTTGAGCTTCTGGAACCTTGAGCTGCTGGTGCATCTGGAACCTTGAGCATCTGGAGCCTTGAGCTTCTGGAACCTTGAGCTGCTGGAGCCTTGAGCTGCTGGTGCTTCTGGAACCTTGAGCTGCTGGAACCTTGAGCTGCTGGAACCTTGAGCTGCTGGAACCTTGAGCTTCTGGAACCTTGAGCTGCTGGTGCATCTGGAACCTTGAGCATCTGGAGCCTTGAGCTTCTGGAACCTTGAGCTGCTGGAGCCTTGAGCTGCTGGTGCTTCTGGAACCTTGAGCTGCTGGAACCTTGAGCTGCTGCAGCCTTGAGCTGCTGGTGCTTCTGGAACCCTGAGCTGCTGGAACCTTGAGCTGCTGGTGCTGCTGGAACCTTGAGCTGCTGGAACCTTGAGCTGCTGGTGCTTCTGGAACCTTGAGCTGCTGGAACCTTGAGCTGCTGGAACCTTGAGCTGCTGGTGCTTCTGGAACCTTGAGCATCTGGAGCCTTGAGCTTCTGGAACCTTGAGCTGCTGGTGCTTCTGGAACCTTGAGCTGCTGGAACCTTGAGCTGCTGGAACCTTGAGCTGCTGGAACCTTGAGCTGCTGGTGCTTCTGGAACCTTGAGCATCTGGAGCCTTGAGCTTCTGGAACCTTGAGCTGCTGGAACCTTGAGCTGCTGGTGCTTCTGGAACCTTGAGCATCTGGAGCCTTGAGCTTCTGGAACCTTGAGCTGCTGGTGCTTCTGGAATCTTGAGCTGCTGGAACCTTGAGCTGCTGGTGCTTCTGGAACCTTGAGCTGTTGGAACCTTGAGCTGCTGGAACCTTGAGCTGCTGGTGCTTCTGGAACCATGAGCATCTGGAGCCTTGAGCTTCTGGAACCTTGAGCTGCTGGAGCCTTGAGCTGCTGGCGCTTCTGGAACCTTGAGCTGCTGGAACCTTGAGCTGCTGGTGCTTCTGGAACCTTGAGCTGCTGGAACCTTGAGCTGCTGGTGCTTCTGGAACCTTGAGCTGCTGGAACCTTGAGCTGCTGGTGCTTCAGGAACCTTGAGCATCTGGAGCCTTGAGCTTCTGGAACCTTGAGCTGCTGGTGCTTCTGGAACCTTGAGCTGCTGGTGCTTCTGGAACCTTGAGCTGCTGGAACCTTGAGCTGCTGGTGCTTCTGGAACCTTGAGCTGCTGGTGGTTCTGGAACCTTGAGCATCTGGAGCCTATAGCTTCTGGAACCTTGAGCTGCTGGAACCTTGAGCTGCTGGAACCTTGAGCTGGTGGAACTTTGAGCATCTGGAGCCTTGAGCATCTGGACCCTTGAGCTTCTGGAACCTTGAGCTGCTGGTGCATCTGGAACCTTGAGCATCTGGAACCTTGAGCTGCTGGAACCTTGAGCTGCTGGAACCTTGAGCTGCTGGTGCTTCTGGAACCTTGAGCATCTGGAGCCTTGAGCTTCTGGAACCTTGAGCTGCTGGTGCTTCTGGAACCTTGAGCTGCTGGAACCTTGAGCTGCTGGTGCTTCTGGAACCTTGAGCATCTGGAGCCTTGAGCTTCTGGAACCTTGAGCTGCTGGTGCTTCTGGAACCTTGAGCATGTGGAGCCTTGAGCTACTGGAACCTTGAGCTGCTGGTGCTTCTGGAACCTTGAGCTGCTGGAACTTTGAGCTGCTGGAACCTTGAGCTGCTGGTGCTTCTGGAACCTTGAGAATCTGGAGCCTTGAGCTTCTGGAACCTTGGGCTGCTGGAGCCTTGAGCTGCTGGCGCTTCTGGAACCTTGAGCTGCTGGAACCTTGAGCTGCTGGAACCTTGAGCTGCTGGTGCTTCTGGAACCTTGATCTGCTGGAACCTTGAGCTGCTGGTGCTTCTGGAACCTTCAGCTGCTGGAACCTTGAGCTGCTGGTGCTTCTGGAACCTTGAGCAACTGGAGCCTTGAGCTGCTGGAACCTTGAGCTGCTGGAGCCTTGAGCTGCTGGAACCTTGAGCTGCTGGTGCTTCTGGAACTTTGAGCTGCTGGAACCTTGAGCTGCTGGTGCTTCTGGAACCTTGAGCTGCTGGAACCTTGAGCTGCTGGAACCTATAACTTCTGGTGCTTCTGGAACCTTGAGCATCTGGAGCCTTGAGCTTCTGGAACCTTGAGCTGCTGGAGCCTTGAGTTTCTGGAACCTTGAGCTGCTGGTGCTTCTGGAACCTTGAGCTGCTGGAACCTTGAGCTGCTGGAACCTTGAGCTGCTGGTGCTTCTGGAACCTTGAGCATCTGGAGCCTTGAGCTTCTGGAACCTTGAGCTGCTGGTGCTTCTGGAACCTTGAGCTGCTGGAACCTTGAGCTGCTGGAACCTTGAGCTGCTGGTGCTTCTGGAACCTTGAGCATCTGGAGCCTTGAACTTCTGGAACCTTGAGCTGCTGAAGCATTGAGCTGCTGGTGCTTCTGGAACCTTGAGCATCTGGAACCTTGAGCTGCTGGAACTTTGAGCTGCTGGAACCTTGAGCTTCTGGAACCTTGAGCTGCTGGTGCATCTGGAACCTTGAGCATCTGGAGCCTTGAGCTTCTGGAACCTTGAGCTGCTGGTGCTTCTGGAACCTTGAGCTGCTGGAACCTTGAGCTGCTGGAACCTTGAGCTGCTGGAACCTTGAGCTTCTGGAACCTTGAGCTGCTGGTGCGTCTGGAACCTTGAGCATCTGGAGCCTTGAGCTTCTGGAACCTTGAGCTGCTGGAGCCTTGAGCTGCTGGTGCTTCTGGAACCTTGAGCTGCTGGAACCTTGAGCTGCTGCAGCCTTGAGCTGCTGGTGCTTCTGGAACCCTGAGCTGCTGGAATCTTGAGCTGCTGGTGCTGCTGGAACCTTGAGCTGCTGGAACCTTGAGCTGCTGGTGCTTCTGGAACCTTGAGCTGCTGGAACCTTGAGCTGCTGGAACCTTGAGCTGCTGGTGCTTCTGGAACCTTTAGCATCTGGAGCCTTGAGCTTCTGGAACCTTGAGCTGCTGGTGCTTCTGGAACCTTGAGCTGCTGGAACCTTGAGCTGCTGGAACCTTGAGCTGCTGGTGCTTCTGGAACCTTGAGCATCTGGAGCCTTGAGCTTCTGGAACCTTGAGCTGCTGGAACCTTGAGCTGCTGGTGCTTCTGGAACCTTGAGCATCTGGAGCCTTGAGCTTCTGGAACCTTGAGCTGCTGGTGCTTCTGGAACCTTGAGCTGCTGGAACCTTGAGCTGCTGGTGCTTCTGGAACCTTGAGCTGCTGGAACCTTGAGCTGATGGAACCTTGAGCTGCTGGTGCTTCTGGAACCTTGAGCATCTGGAGCCTTGAGCTTCTGGAACCTTGAGCTGCTGGAACCTTGAGCTGCTGAAGCATTGAGCTGCTGGTGCTTCTGGAACCTTGAGCATCTGGAACCTTGAGCTGCTGGAACTTTGAGCTGCTGGAACCTTGAGCTTCTGGAACCTTGAGCTGCTGGTGCATCTGGAACCTTGAGCATCTGGAGCCTTGAGCTTCTGGAACCTTGAGCTGCTGGAGCCTTGAGCTGCTGGTGCTTCTGGAACCTTGAGCTGCTGGAACCTTGAGCTGCTGGAACCTTGAGCTGCTGGAACCTTGAGCTTCTGGAACCTTGAGCTGCTGGTGCATCTGGAACCTTGAGCATCTGGAGCCTTGAGCTTCTGGAACCTTGAGCTGCTGGAGCCTTGAGCTGCTGGTGCTTCTGGAACCTTGAGCTGCTGGAACCTTGAGCTGCTGCAGCCTTGAGCTGCTGGTGCTTCTGGAACCCTGAGCTGCTGGAACCTTGAGCTGCTGGTGCTGCTGGAACCTTGAGCTGCTGGAACCTTGAGCTGCTGGTGCTTCTGGAACCTTGAGCTGCTGGAACCTTGAGCTGCTGGAACCTTGAGCTGCTGGTGCTTCTGGAACCTTGAGCATCTGGAGCCTTGAGCTTCTGGAACCTTGAGCTGCTGGTGCTTCTGGAACCTTGAGCTGCTGGAACCTTGAGCTGCTGGAACCTTGAGCTGCTGGAACCTTGAGCTGCTGGTGCTTCTGGAACCTTGAGCATCTGGAGCCTTGAGCTTCTGGAACCTTGAGCTGCTGGAACCTTGAGCTGCTGGTGCTTCTGGAACCTTGAGCATCTGGAGCCTTGAGCTTCTGGAACCTTGAGCTGCTGGTGCTTCTGGAATCTTGAGCTGCTGGAACCTTGAGCTGCTGGTGCTTCTGGAACCTTGAGCTGTTGGAACCTTGAGCTGCTGGAACCTTGAGCTGCTGGTGCTTCTGGAACCATGAGCATCTGGAGCCTTGAGCTTCTGGAACCTTGAGCTGCTGGAGCCTTGAGCTGCTGGCGCTTCTGGAACCTTGAGCTGCTGGAACCTTGAGCTGCTGGTGCTTCTGGAACCTTGAGCTGCTGGAACCTTGAGCTGCTGGTGCTTCTGGAACCTTGAGCTGCTGGAACCTTGAGCTGCTGGTGCTTCAGGAACCTTGAGCATCTGGAGCCTTGAGCTTCTGGAACCTTGAGCTGCTGGTGCTTCTGGAACCTTGAGCTGCTGGTGCTTCTGGAACCTTGAGCTGCTGGAACCTTGAGCTGCTGGTGCTTCTGGAACCTTGAGCTGCTGGTGGTTCTGGAACCTTGAGCATCTGGAGCCTATAGCTTCTGGAACCTTGAGCTGCTGGAACCTTGAGCTGCTGGAACCTTGAGCTGGTGGAACTTTGAGCATCTGGAGCCTTGAGCATCTGGACCCTTGAGCTTCTGGAACCTTGAGCTGCTGGTGCATCTGGAACCTTGAGCATCTGGAACCTTGAGCTGCTGGAACCTTGAGCTGCTGGAACCTTGAGCTGCTGGTGCTTCTGGAACCTTGAGCATCTGGAGCCTTGAGCTTCTGGAACCTTGAGCTGCTGGTGCTTCTGGAACCTTGAGCTGCTGGAACCTTGAGCTGCTGGTGCTTCTGGAACCTTGAGCATCTGGAGCCTTGAGCTTCTGGAACCTTGAGCTGCTGGTGCTTCTGGAACCTTGAGCATGTGGAGCCTTGAGCTACTGGAACCTTGAGCTGCTGGTGCTTCTGGAACCTTGAGCTGCTGGAACTTTGAGCTGCTGGAACCTTGAGCTGCTGGTGCTTCTGGAACCTTGAGAATCTGGAGCCTTGAGCTTCTGGAACCTTGGGCTGCTGGAGCCTTGAGCTGCTGGCGCTTCTGGAACCTTGAGCTGCTGGAACCTTGAGCTGCTGGAACCTTGAGCTGCTGGTGCTTCTGGAACCTTGATCTGCTGGAACCTTGAGCTGCTGGTGCTTCTGGAACCTTGAGCTGCTGGTGGTTCTGGAACCTTGAGCTTCTGGAGCCTTGAGCTTCTGGAACCTTGAGCTGCTGGAGCCTTGAGCTGCTGGTGCTTCTGGAACCTTGAGCTGCTGGAACCTTGAGCTGCTGGAACATTGAGCTGCTGGAACTTTGAGCATCTGGAGCCTTGAGCATCTGGAGCCTTGAGCTGCTGGAACCTTGAGCTTCTGGAACCTTGAGCTGCTGGTGCATCTGGAACCTTGAGCATCTGGAGCCTTGAGCTTCTGGAACCTTGAGCTGCTGGAGCCTTGAGCTGCTGGTACTTCTGGAACTTTGAGCTGCTGGAACCTTGAGCTGCTGCAGCCTTGAGCTGCTGGTGCTTCTGGAACATTGAGCTGCTGGAACCTTGAGCTTCTGGAACCTCTAGCTTCTGGAGCCTTGAGCTGCTGTAACCCTGAGCTGCTGGAACCTTGAGCTGCTGGTGCTTCTGGAACCTTGAGCTGCTGGAACCTTGAGCTGCTGGAACATTGAGCTGCTGGAACTTTGAGCATCTGGAGCCTTGAGCATCTGGAGCCTTGAGCTGCTGGAACCTTGAGCTTCTGGAACCTTGAGCTGCTGGTGCATCTGGAACCTTGAGCATCTGGAGCCTTGAGCTTCTGGAACCTTGAGCTGCTGGAGCCTTGAGTTGCTGGTGCTTCTGGAACTTTGAGCTGCTGGAACCTTGAGCTGCTGCAGCCTTGAGCTGCTGGTGCTTCTGGAACATTGAGCTGCTGGAACCTTGAGCTTCTGGAACCTCTAGCTTCTGGAGCCTTGAGCTGCTGTAACCCTGAGCTGCTGGAACCTTGAGCTGCTGGTGCTGCTGGAACCTTGAGCTGCTGGAACCTTGAGCTGCTGGTGCTTCTGGAACCTTGAGCTGCTGGAACCTTGAGCTGCTGGAACCTTGAGCTGCTGGTGCTTCTGGAACCTTGAGCATCTGGAGCCTTGAGCTTCTGGAACCTTGAGCTGCTGGTGCTTCTGGAACCTTGAGCTGCTGGAGCCTTGAGCTGCCGGAACTTTGAGCTGCTGGAGCCTTGAGCTGCTGGAACCTTGAGCTGCTGGTGCTTCTGGAACCTTGAGCTGCTGGAACCTTGAGTTGCTGGTGCTTCTGGAACCTTGAGCTGCTGGAACCTTGAGCTGCTGGAGCCTTGAGCTGCTGGTGCTTCTGGAACCTTGAGCTGCTGGAACCTTGAGCTGCTGGAACCTTGAGCTGCTGGAACCCTGAGCTTCTGGAACCTTGAGCTGCTGGTGCATCTGGAACCTTGAGCTTCTGGAGCCTTGAGCTTCTGGAACCTTGAGCTGCTGGAGCCTTGAGCTGCTGGTGCTTCTGGAACCTTGAGCTGCTGCAGCCTTGAGCTGCTGGTGCTTCTGGAACCCTGAGCTGCTGGAACCTTGAGCTGCTGGTGCTGCTGGAACCTTGAGCTGCTGGAACCTTGAGCTGCTGGTGCTTCTGGAACCTTGAGCTGCTGGAACCTTGAGCTGCTGGTGCTTCTGGAACCTTGAGCATCTGGAGCCTTGAGCTTCTGGAACCTTGAGCTGCTGGTGCTTCTGGAACCTTAAGCTGCTGGAACCTTGAGCTGCTGGTGCTTCTGGAACCTTGAGCTGCTGGAACCTTGAGCTGCTGGTGCTTCTGGAACCTTGAGCATCTGGAGCCTTGAGCTTCTGGAACCTTGAGCTGCTGGAGCCTTGAGCTGCTGACGCTTCTGGAACCTTGAGCTGCTGGAACCTTGAGCTGCTGGTGCTTCTGGAACCTTGAGCTGCTGGAACCTTGAGCTGCTGGTGCATCTGGAGCCTTGAGCATCTGGAGCCTTGAGCTTCTGGAACCTTGAGCTGCTGGAGCCTTGATTTGCTGGTGCTTCTGGAACTTTGAGCTGCTGGAACCTTGAGCTGCTGCAGCCTTGAGCTGCTGGTGCTTCTGGAACATTGAGCTGCTGGAACCTTGAGCTTCTGGAACCTCTAGCTTCTGGAGCCTTGAGCTGCTGTAACCCTGAGCTGCTGGAACCTTGAGCTGCTGGTGCTGCTGGAACCTTGAGCTGCTGGAACCTTGAGCTGCTGGTGCTTCTGGAACCTTCAGCTGCTGGAACCTTGAGCTGCTGGAACCTTGAGCTGCTGGTGCTTCTGGAACCTTGAGCTGCTGGAACCTTGAGCTGCTGGTGCTTCTGGAACCTTGAGCTGCTGGAACCTTGAGCTGCTGGTGCTTCTGGAGCCTTGAGCTTCTGGAACCTTGAGCTGCTGGAGCCTTGAGCTGCTGGTGCTTCTGGAACCTTGAGCTGCTGGAACCTTGAGCTGCTGGAACCTTGAGCTTCTGGTGCTTCTGGAATCTTGAGCTTCTGGAACCTTGAGCTGCTGGAACCTTGACTTCTAGGAGCCTGGAGCTGCTGGAACCTTGAAGTGCTGGAGCCTTGAGCTGCTGGAACCTTGAGCTGCTGGAACCTTGAGCTGCTGGAACCTTGAGCTGCTGGAGCTTTGAGCTGCTGGTGCTTCTGGAACCTTGAGCTTCTGGAACCTTGAGCTTCTGGTGCTTCTGGAACCTTGAGCTGCTGGAACCTTGAGCTGCTGGTGCTTCTGGAACCTTGAGCTGCTGGAACCTTGAGCTGCTGGTGCTTCTGGAACCTTGAGCTGCTGGAACCTTGAGCTGCTGGAACCTTGAGCTGCTGGTGCTTCTGGAACCTTGAGCATCTGGAGCCTTGAGCTTCTGGAACCTTGAGCTGCTGGAGCCTTGAGCTGCTGGTGTTTCTGGAACCTTGAGCTGCTGGAACCTTGAGCTGCTGGTGCTTCTGGAATCTTGAGATGCTGGAACCTTGAGCTGCTGGAACCTTGAGCTGCTGGAGCCTTGAGCTGCTGGTGCTTCTGGAACCTTGAGCTGCTGGAGCCTTGAGCTGCTGGAACCTTGAGCTGCTGGAAGCTTGAGCTGCTGGTGCTTCTGGAACCTTGAACTGCTGGAACCTTGAGCTGCTGGTGCTTCTGGAACCTTGAGCTGCTGGAACCTTGAGCTGCTGGAACCTTGAGCTGCTGGAGCTTTGAGCTGCTGGTGCTTCTGGAACCTTGAGCTTCTGGAACCTTGAGCTTCTGGTGCTTCTGGAACCTTGAGCTGCTGGAACCTTGAGCTGCTGGTGCTTCTGGAACCTTGAGCTGCTGGAACCTTGAGCTGCTGGTGCTTCTGGAATCTTGAGCTTCTGGAACCTTGAGCTGCTGGAACCTTGACTTCTAGGAGCCTGGAGCTGCTGGAACCTTGAAGTGCTGGAGCCTTGAGCTGCTGGAACCTTGAGCTGCTGGAACCTTGAGCTGCTGGAACCTTGAGCTGCTGGAGCTTTGAGCTGCTGGTGCTTCTGGAACCTTGAGCTTCTGGAACCTTGAGCTTCTGGTGCTTCTGGAACCTTGAGCTGCTGGAACCTTGAGCTGCTGGTGCTTCTGGAACCTTGAGCTGCTGGAACCTTGAGCTGCTGGTGCTTCTGGAACCTTGAGCTGCTGGAACCTTGAGCTGCTGGAACCTTGAGCTGCTGGTGCTTCTGGAACCTTGAGCATCTGGAGCCTTGAGCTTCTGGAACCTTGAGCTGCTGGAGCCTTGAGCTGCTGGTGTTTCTGGAACCTTGAGCTGCTGGAACCTTGAGCTGCTGGTGCTTCTGGAATCTTGAGATGCTGGAACCTTGAGCTGCTGGAACCTTGAGCTGCTGGAGCCTTGAGCTGCTGGTGCTTCTGGAACCTTGAGCTGCTGGAGCCTTGAGCTGCTGGAACCTTGAGCTGCTGGAAGCTTGAGCTGCTGGTGCTTCTGGAACCTTGAACTGCTGGAACCTTGAGCTGCTGGTGCTTCTGGAACCTTGAGCTGCTGGAACCTTGAGCTGCTGGAACCTTGAGCTGCTGGAGCTTTGAGCTGCTGGTGCTTCTGGAACCTTGAGCTTCTGGAACCTTGAGCTTCTGGTGCTTCTGGAACCTTGAGCTGCTGGAACCTTGAGCTGCTGGTGCTTCTGGAACCTTGAGCTGTTGGAACCTTGAGCTGCTGGTGCTTCTGGAACCTTGAGCTGCTGGAACCTTGAGCTGCTGGAACCTTGAGCTGCTGGTGCTTCTGGAACCTTGAGCATCTGGAGCCTTGAGCTTCTGGAACCTTGAGCTGCTGGAGCCTTGAGCTGCTGGTGCTTCTGGAACCTTGAGCTGCTGGAGCCTTGAGCTGCTGGAACCTTGAGCTGCTGGAGCTTTGAGCTGCTGGAGCTTCTGGAACCTTGAGCTGCTGGAACCTTGAGCTGCTGGTGCTTCTGGAACCTTGAGATGCTGAAACCTTGAGCTCCTGGAACCTTGAGCTGCTGGAACCTTGAGCTGCTGGAGCTTTGAGCTGCTGGTGCTTCTGGAACCTTGAGCTGCTGGTGCTTCTGGAACCTTGAGCTGCTGGAACCTTGAGCTGCTGGTGCTTCTGGAACCTTGAGCTGCTGGAACCTTGAGCTGCTGGTGCTTCTGGAACCTTAAGCATCTGGAGCCTTGAGCTTCTGGAGCCTTGAGCATCTGGAGCCTTGAGCTTCTGGAACCTTGAGCTGCTGGAGCCTTGAGCTGCTGGTGCTTCTGGAACCTTGAGCTGCTGGAACCTTGAGCTGCTGGAACCTTGAGCTGCTGGTGCTTCTGGAACCTTGAGCTGCTGGAACCTTGAGCTGCTGGTGCTTCTGGAACCTTGAGCATCTGGAGCCTTGAGCTTCTGGAACCTTGAGCTGCTGGAGCCTTGAGCTGCTGGTGCTTCTGGAACCTTGAGCTGCTGGAACCTTGAGCTGCTGGTGCTTCTGGAATCTTGAGATGCTGGAACCTTGAGCTGCTGGAACCTTGAGCTGCTGGAGCCTTGAGCTGCTGGTGCTTCTGGAACCTTGAGCTGCTGGAGCCTTGAGCTGCTGGAACCTTGAGCTGCTGGAAGCTTGAGCTGCTGGTGCTTCTGGAAGCTTGAGCTGCTGGTGCTTCTGGAACCTTGAACTGCTGGAACCTTGAGCTGCTGGTGCTTCTGGAACCTTGAGCTGCTGGAACCTTGAGCTGCTGGTACCTTGAGCTGCTGGTGCTTCTGGAACCTTGAGCATCTGGAGCCTTGAGCTTCTGGAACCTTGAGCTGCTGGAGCCTTGAGCTGCTGGTGCTTCTGGAACATTGAGCTGCTGGAACCTTGAGCTGCTGGAACCTTGAGCTGCTGGAACTTTGAGCTTCTGGAACCTTGAGCTGCTGGAACCTTGAGCTTCTGGAACCTCTAGCTTCTGGAGCCTTGAGCTGCTGTAACCTTGAGCTGCTGGAACATTGAGCTGCTGGAACCTTGAGCTGCTGGAACCTTGAGCTGCTGGTGCTTCTGGAACCTTGAGCATCTGGAGCCTTGAGCTTCTGGAACCTTGAGCTGCTGGAGCCTTGAGCTGCTGGTGCTTCTGTAACCTTGAGCTGCTGGAACCTTGAGCTGCTGCAGCCTTGAGCAGCTGGTGCTTCTGGAACCTTGAGCTGCTGGAACCTTGAGCTGCTGGTGCTTCTTGAACCTTGAGCTGCTGGAACCTTGAGCTGCTGGATCCTTGAACTGCTGGAACCTTGAGCTTCTGGAACCTTGAGCTGCTGGAACCTTGAGCTGCTGGTGCTTCTGGAACCTTGAGCTGCTGGAACCTTGAGCTGCTGGAGCCTTGAGCTGCTGGTGCTTCTGGAACCTTGAGCTGCTGGAACCTTGAGCTGCTGGAACCTTGAGCTGCTGAAACCTTGAGCTGCTGGAACCTTGAGCTGCTGGAGCTTTGAGCTGCTGGAGCTTCTGGAACCTTGAGCTTCTGGAACCTTGAGCATCTGGAGCCTTGAGCTTCTGGAACCTTGAGCTGTTGAAGCCTTGAGCTTCTGGAACCTTCAGCTGCTGGAGCCTTGAGCTTCTGGAACCTTGAGCTGCTGGAACCTTGAGCTGCTGGAACCTTGAGCTGCTGGTGCTTCTGGAACCTTGAGCTGCTGGAACCTTGAGCTGCTGGTGCTTCTGGAACCTTGAGCTGCTGGAACCTTGAGCTGCTGGAACCTTGAGCTGCTGGTGCTTCTGGAACCTTGAGCTGCTGGAACCTTGAGCTAATGGAACCTTGAGCTGCTGGTGCTTCTGGAACCTTGAGCTGCTGGAACCTTGAGCTGCTGGTGCTTCTGGAACCTTGAGCATCTGGAGCCTTGAGCTTCTGGAGCCTTGAGCATCTGGAGCCTTGAGCTTCTGGAACCTTGAGCTGCTGGAGCCTTGAGCTGCTGGTGCTTCTGGAACCTTGAGCTGCTGGAACCTTGAGCTGCTGGAACCTTGAGCTGCTGGTGCTTTCGGAACCTTGAGCTGCTGGAACCTTGAGCTGCTGGAACCTTGAGCTACTGGTGCTTCTGGAACCTTGAGCTTCTGGAGCCTTGAGCTTCTGGAACCTTGAGCTGCTGGAGCCTTGAGCTGCTGGTGCTTCTGGAACCTTGAGCTGCTGGAACCTTGAGCTGCTGGTGCTTCTGGAACCTTGAGATGCTGGAACCTTGAGCTGCTGGAACCTTGAGCTGCTGGAGCCTTGAGCTGCTGGTGCTTCTGGAACCTTGAGCTGCTGGAGCCTTGAGCTGCTGGAACCTTGAGCTGCTGGAACCTTGAGCTGCTGGTGCTTCTGGAACCTTGAACTGCTGGAACCTTGAGCTGCTGGTGCTTCTGGAACTTTGAGCTGCTGGAACCTTGAGCTGCTCGAACCTTGAGCTGCTGGTGCTTCTGGAACCTTGAGCATCTGGAGCCTTGAGCTTCTGGAACCTTGAGCTGCTGGAACCTTGAGCTGCTGGAACCTTGAGCTGCTGGAACTTTGAGCTTCTGGTACCTTGAGCTGCTGGAGCCTTGAGCTGCTGGTGCTTCTGGAACCTTGAGCTGCTGGAACCTTGAGCTTCTGGAACCTCTAGCTTCTGGAGCCTTGAGCTGCTGTAACCTTGAGCTGCTGGAACATTGAGCTGCTGGAACCTTGAGCTGCTGGAACCTTGAGCTGCTGGTGCTTCTGGAACCTTGAGCATCTGGAGCCTTGAGCTTCTGGAACCTTGAGCTGCTGGAGCCTTGAGCTGCTGGTGCTTCTGGAACCTTGAGCTGCTGGAACCTTGAGCTGCTGCAGCCTTGAGCAGCTGGTGCTTCTGGAACCTTGAGCTGCTGGAACCTTGAGCTGCTGGTGCTTCTTGAACCTTGAGCTGCTGGAACCTTGAGCTGCTGGATCCTTGAACTGCTGGAACCTTGAGCTTCTGGAACCTTGAGCTGCTGGAACCTTGAGCTGCTGGTGCTTCTGGAACCTTCAGCTGCTGGAACCTTGAGCTGCTGGAGCCTTGAGCTGCTGGTGCTTCTGGAACCTTGAGCTGCTGGAACCTTGAGCTGCTGGAACCTTGAGCTGCTGGAACCTTGAGCTGCTGAAACCTTGAGCTGCTGGAACCTTGAGCTGCTGGAGCTTTGAGCTGCTGGAGCTTCTGGAACCTTGAGCTTCTGGAACCTTGAGCTGCTGGAGCCTTGAGCTTCTGGAACCTTGAGCTGTTGAAGCCTTGAGCTTCTGGAACCTTGAGCTGCTGGAACCTTGAGCTGCTGGAACCTTGAGCTGCTGGTGCTTCTGGAACCTTGAGCTGCTGGAACCTTGAGCTGCTGGTGCTTCTGGAACCTTGAGCTGCTGGAACCTTGAGCTGCTGGAACCTTGAGCTGCTGGTGCTTCTGGAACCTTGAGCTGCTGGAACCTTGAGCTAATGGAACCTTGAGCTGCTGGTGCTTCTGGAACCTTGAGCTGCTGGAACCTTGAGCTGCTGGTGCTTCTGGAACCTTGAGCTTCTGGAGCCTTGAGCATCTGGAGCCTTGAGCTTCTGGAACCTTGAGCTGCTGGAGCCTTGAGCTGCTGGTGCTTCTGGAACCTTGAGCTGCTGGAACCTTGAGCTGCTGGAACCTTGAGCTGCTGGTGCTTTCGGAACCTTGAGCTGCTGGAACCTTGAGCTGCTGGAACCTTGAGCTGCTGGTGCTTCTGGAACCTTGAGCATCTGGAGCCTTGAGCTTCTGGAACCTTGAGCTGCTGGAGCCTTGAGCTGCTGGTGCTTCTGGAACCTTGAGCTGCTGGAACCTTGAGCTGCTGGTGCTTCTGGAACCTTGAGATGCTGGAACCTTGAGCTGCTGGAACCTTGAGCTGCTGGAGCCCTGAGCTGCTGGTGCTTCTGGAACCTTGAGCTGCTGGAGCCTTGAGCTGCTGGAACCTTGAGCTGCTGGAACCTTGAGCTGCTGGTGCTTCTGGAACCTTGAACTGCTGGAACCTTGAGCTGCTGGTGCTTCTGGAACTTTGAGCTGCTGGAACCTTGAGCTGCTGGAACCTTGAGCTGCTGGTGCTTCTGGAACCTTGAGCATCTGGAGCCTTGAGCTTCTGGAACCTTGAGCTGCTGGAGCCTTGAGCTGCTGGTGCTTCTGGAACCTTGAGCTGCTGGAACCTTGAGCTGCTGGAACCTTGAGCTGCTGGAACTTTGAGCTTCTGGAACCTTGAGCTGCTGGAGCCTTGAGCTGCTGGAACCTTGAGCTTCTGGAACCTCTAGCTTCTGGAGCCTTGAGCTGCTGGAACATTGAGCTGCTGGAACCTTGAGCTGCTGGAACCTTGAGCTGCTGGTGCTTCTGGAACCTTGAGCATCTGGAGCCTTGAGCTTCTGGAACCTTGAGCTGCTGGAGCCTTGAGCTGCTGGTGCTTCTGGAACCTTGAGCTGCTGGAGCCTTGAGCTGCTGGTGCTTCTGGAACCTTGAGCTGCTGGAACCTTGAGCTGCTGCAGCCTTGAGCTGCTGGTGCTTCTGGAACCTTGAGCTGCGGGAACCTTGAGCTGCTGGTGCTTCTTGAACCTTGAGCTGCTGGAACCTTGAGCTGCTGGAGCCTTGAACTGCTGGAACCTTTAGCTTCTGGAACCTTGAGCTGCTGGAACATTGAGCTGCTGTTGCTTCTGGAACCTTGAGCTGCTGGAACCTTGAGCTGCTGGTGCTTCTGGAACCTTGAGCTGCTGGAACCTTGAGCTGCTGGAGCCTTGAGCTGCTGGTGCTTCTGGAACCTTGAGCTGCTGGAACCTTGAGCTGCTGGAACCTTCAGCTGCTGGAGCCTTGAGCTGCTGGTGCTTCTGGAACCTTGAGCTGCTTGAACCTTGAGCTGCTGGAGCCTTGAGCTGCTGGTGCTTCTGGAACCTTGAGCTGCTGGAACCTTGAGCTGCTGGAACCTTCAGCTGCTGGAACCTTGAGCTGCTGGAACTTTGAGCATCTGGAGCCTTGAGCTGCTGGAACCTTGAGCTGCTGGAACCTTGAGCTTCTGGAACCTCTAGCTTCTGGAGCCTTGAGCTGCTGTAACCTTGAGCTGCTGGAACCTTGAGCTGCTGGTGCTGCTGGAACCTTGAGCTGCTGGAACCTTGAGCTGCTGGTGCTTCTGGAATCTTGAGATGCTGGAACCTTGAGCTGCTGGAACCTTGAGCTGCTGGAGCCTTGAGCTGCTGGTGCTTCTGGAACCTTGAGCTGCTGGAGCCTTGAGCTGCTGGAACCTTGAGCTGCTGGAAGCTTGAGCTGCTGGTGCTTCTGGAACCTTGAACTGCTGGAACCTTGAGCTGCTGGTGCTTCTGGAACCTTGAGCTGCTGGAACCTTGAGCTGCTGGTACCTTGAGCTGCTGGTGCTTCTGGAACCTTGAGCATCTGGAGCCTTGAGCTTCTGGAACCTTGAGCTGCTGGAGCCTTGAGCTGCTGGTGCTTCTGGAACCTTGAGCTGCTGGAACCTTGAGCTGCTGGAACTTTGAGCTTCTGGAACCTTGAGCTGCTGGAGCCTTGAGCTGCTGGTGCTTCTGGAACCTTGAGCTGCTGGAACCTTGAGCTTCTGGAACCTCTAGCTTCTGGAGCCTTGAGCTGCTGTAACCTTGAGCTGCTGGAACATTGAGCTGCTGAACCTTGAGCTGCTGGAACCTTGAGCTGCTGGTGCTTCTGGAACCTTGAGCATCTGGAGCCTTGAGCTTCTGGAACCTTGAGCTGCTGGAGCCTTGAGCTGCTGGTGCTTCTGGAACCTTGAGCTGCTGGAACCTTGAGCTGCTGCAGCCTTGAGCAGCTGGTGCTTCTGGAACCTTGAGCTGCTGGAACCTTG
Source organism: Cyprinodon diabolis (assembly GCA_030533445.1). Classification (NCBI taxonomy): domain Eukaryota; kingdom Metazoa; phylum Chordata; class Actinopteri; order Cyprinodontiformes; family Cyprinodontidae; genus Cyprinodon; species Cyprinodon diabolis. Next base: position 554,606 of record JARPUW010000553.1, read on the forward strand.
AGCTGCTGGTGCTTCTTGAACCTTGAGCTGCTGGAACCTTGAGCTGCTGGATCCTTGAACTGCTGGAACCTTGAGCTTCTGGAACCTTGAGCTGCTGGAACCTTGAGCTGCTGGTGCTTCTGGAACCTTGAGCTGCTGGAACCTTGAGCTGCTGGAGCCTTGAGCTGCTGGTGCTTCTGGAACCTTGAGCTGCTGGAACCTTGAGCTGCTGAAACCTTGAGCTGCTGGAACCTTGAGCTGCTGGAGCTTTGAGCTGCTGGAGCTTCTGGAACCTTGAGCTTCTGGAACCTTGAGCTGCTGGAGCCTTGAGCTTCTGGAACCTTGAGCTGTTGAAGCCTTGAGCTTCTGGAACCTTCAGCTGCTGGAGCCTTGAGCTTCTGGAACCTTGAGCTGCTGGAACCTTGAGCTGCTGGAACCTTGAGCTGCTGGTGCTTCTGGAACCTTGAGCTGCTGGAACCTTGAGCTGCTGGTGCTTCTGGAACCTTGAGCTGCTGGAACCTTGAGCTGCTGGAACCTTGAGCTGCTGGTGCTTCTGGAACCTTGAGCTGCTGGAACCTTGAGCTAATGGAACCTTGAGCTGCTGGTGCTTCTGGAACCTTGAGCTGCTGGAACCTTGAGCTGCTGGTGCTTCTGGAACCTTGAGCATCTGGAGCCTTGAGCTTCTGGAGCCTTGAGCATCTGGAGCCTTGAGCTTCTGGAACCTTGAGCTGCTGGAGCCTTGAGCTGCTGGTGCTTCTGGAACCTTGAGCTGCTGGAACCTTGAGCTGCTGGAACCTTGAGCTGCTGGTGCTTTCGGAACCTTGAGCTGCTGGAACCTTGAGCTGCTGGAACCTTGAGCTGCTGGTGCTTCTGGAACCTTGAGCATCTGGAGCCTTGAGCTTCTGGAACCTTGAGCTGCTGGAGCCTTGAGCTGCTGGTGCTTCTGGAACCTTGAGCTGCTGGAACCTTGAGCTGCTGGTGCTTCTGGAACCTTGAGATGCTGGAACCTTGAGCTGCTGGAACCTTGAGCTGCTGGAGCCTTGAGCTGCTGGTGCTTCTGGAACCTTGAGCTGCTGGAGCCTTGAGCTGCTGGAACCTTGAGCTGCTGGAACCTTGAGCTGCTGGTGCTTCTGGAACCTTGAACTGCTGGAACCTTGAGCTGCTGGTGCTTCTGGAACTTTGAGCTGCTGGAACCTTGAGCTGCTCGAACCTTGAGCTGCTGGTGCTTCTGGAACCTTGAGCATCTGGAGCCTTGAGCTTCTGGAACCTTGAGCTGCTGGAGCCTTGAGCTGCTGGTGCTTCTGGAACCTTGAGCTGCTGGAACCTTGAGCTGCTGGAACCTTGAGCTGCTGGAACTTTGAGCTTCTGGAACCTTGAGCTGCTGGAGCCTTGAGCTGCTGGAACCTTGAGCTTCTGGAACCTCTAGCTTCTGGAGCCTTGAGCTGCTGTAACCTTGAGCTGCTGGAACATTGAGCTGCTGGAACCTTGAGCTGCTGGAACCTTGAGCTGCTGGTGCTTCTGGAACCTTGAGCATCTGGAGCCTTGAGCTTCTGGAACCTTGAGCTGCTGGAGCCTTGAGCTGCTGGTGCTTCTGGAACCTTGAGCTGCTGGAGCCTTGAGCTGCTGGTGCTTCTGGAACCTTGAGCTGCTGGAACCTTGAGCTGCTGCAGCCTTGAGCTGCTGGTGCTTCTGGAACCTTGAGCTGCGGGAACCTTGAGCTGCTGGTGCTTCTTGAACCTTGAGCCGCTGGAACCTTGAGCTGCTGGAGCCTTGAACTGCTGGAACCTTGAGCTTCTGGAACCTTGAGCTGCTGGAACCTTGAGCTGCTGTTGCTTCTGGAACCTTGAGCTGCTTGAACCTTGAGCTGCTGGAGCCTTGAGCTGCTGGTGCTTCTGGAACCTTGAGCTGCTGGAACCTTGAGCTGCTGGAACCTTCAGCTGCTGGAACCTTGAGCTGCTGGAACTTTGAGCATCTGGAGCCTTGAGCTGCTGGAACCTTGAGCTGCTGGAACCTTGAGCTTCTGGAACCTCTAGCTTCTGGAGCCTTGAGCTGCTGTAACCTTGAGCTGCTGGAACCTTGAGCTGCTGGTGCTGCTGGAACCTTGAGCTGCTGGAACCTTGAGCTGCTGGAACCCTGAGCTGCTGGTGCTTCTGGAACCTTCAGCTGCTGGAACCTTGAGTTGCTGGTGCTTCTGGAACCTTGAGCATCTGGAGCCTTGAGCTTCTGGAACCTTGAGCTGCTGGAGCCTTGAGCTGCTGGTGCTTCTGGAACCTTGAGCTGCTGGAGCCTTGAGCTGCTGGAACCTTGAGCTGCTGGAACCTTGAGCTGCTGGTGCTTCTGGAACCTTGAGCTGCTGGAACCTTGAGCTGCTGGTGCTTCTGGAACCTTGAGCTGCTGGAACCTTGAGCTGCTGGAACCTTGAGCTGCTGGAACCTTGAGCTGCTGGTGCTTCTGGAACCTTGAGCTGCTGGAACCTTGAGCTGCTGGAACCTTGAGCTGCTGGAACCTTGAGCTGCTGGTGCTTCTGGAACCTTGAGCATCTGGAGCCTTGAGCTTCTGGAACCTTGAGCTGCTGGAGCCTTGAGCTGCTGGTGCTTCTGGAACCTTGAGCTGCTGGAGCCTTGAGCTCCTGGAACCTTGAGCTGCTGGAACCTTGAGCTGCTGGAACCTTGAGCTTCTGGAACCTTGAGCTGCTGGTGCTTCTGGAACCTTGAGCTGCTGGAACCTTGAGCTGCTGGAACCTTGAGCTGCTGGTGCTTCTGGAACCTTGAGCTGCTGGTGCTTCTGGAACCTTGAGCTGCTGGTGCTTCTGGAACCTTGAGCTGCTGGAACCTTGAGCTGCTGGTGCTTCTGGAATCTTGAGCTTCTGGAACCTTGAGCTGCTGGAACCTTGACTTCTAGGAGCCTTGAGCTGCTGGAACCTTGAGCTGCTGGAACCTTGAGCTGCTGGAACCTTGAGCTGCTGGAGCTTTGAGCTGCTGGTGCTTCTGGAACCTTGAGCTTCTGGAACCTTGAGCTTTTGGTGCTTCTGGAACCTTGAGCTGCTGGTGCTTCTGGAACCTTGAGCTGCTGGAACCTTGAGCTGCTGGTGCTTCTGGAACCTTGAGCTGCTGGAACCTTGAGCTGCTGGAAACTTGAGCTGCTGGTGCTTCTGGAACCTTGAGAATCTGGAGCCTTGAGCTTCTGGAACCTTGAGCTGCTGGAGCCTTGAGCTGCTGGTGCTTCTGGAACCTTGAGCTGCTGGAGCCTTGAGCTGCTGGAACCTTGAGCTGCTGGAGCTTTGAGCTGCTGGAGCTTCTGGAACCTTGAGCTGCTGGAACCTTGAGCTGCTGGTGCTTCTGGAACCTTGAGATGCTGAAACCTTGAGCTCCTGGAACCTTGAGCTGCTGGAACCTTGAGCTGCTGGAGCTTTGAGCTGCTGGTGCTTCTGGAACCTTGAGCTGCTGGTGCTTCTGGAACCTTGAGCTGCTGGAACCTTGAGCTGCTGGTGCTTCTGGAACCTTGAGCTGCAGGAACCTTGAGCTGCTGGAACCTTGAGCTGCTGGTGCTTCTGGAACCTTGAGCATCTGGAGCCTTGAGCTTCTGGAGCCTTGAGCATCTGGAGCCTTGAGCTTCTGGAACCTTGAGCTGCTGGAGCCTTGAGCTGCTGGTGCTTCTTGAACCTTGAGCTGCTGGAACCTTGAGCTGCTGGAACCTTGAGCTGCTGGTGCTTCTGGAACCTTGAGCTGCTGGAACCTTGAGCTGCTGGAACCTTGAGCTGCTGGTGCTTCTGGAACCTTGAGCATCTGGAGCCTTGAGCTTCTGGAACCTTGAGCTGCTGGAGCCTTGAGCTGCTGGTGCTTCTGGAACCTTGAGCTGCTGGAACCTTGAGGTGCTGGTGCTTCTGGAACCTTGAGATGCTGGAACCTTGAGCTGCTGGAACCTTGAGCTGCTGGAGCCTTGAGCTGCTGGTGTTTCTGGAACCTTGAGCTGCTGGAGCCTTGAGCTGCTGGAACCTTGAGCTGCTGGAAGCTTGAGCTGCTGGTGCTTCTGGAACCTTGAACTGCTGGAACCTTGAGCTGCTGGTGCTTCTGGAACCTTGAGCTGCTGGAATCTTGAGCTGCTGGTACCTTGAGCTGCTGGTGCTTCTGGAACCTTGAGCATCTGGAGCCTTGAGCTTCTGGAACCTTGAGCTGCTGGAGCCTTGAGCTGCTGGTGCTTCTGGAACCTTGAGCTGCTGGAACCTTGAGCTGCTGGAACCTTGAGCTGCTGGAACTTTGAGCTTCTGGAACCTTGAGCTGCTGGAGCCTTGAGCTGCTGGTGCTTCTGGAACCTTGAGCTGCTGGAACCTTGAGCTTCTGGAACCTCTAGCTTCTGGAGCCTTGAGCTGCTGTAACCTTGAGCTGCTGGAACATTGAGCTGCTGGAACCTTGAGCTGCTGGAACCTTGAGCTGCTGGTGCTTCTGGAACCTTGAGCATCTGGAGCCTTGAGCTTCTGGAACCTTGAGCTGCTGGAGCCTTGAGCTGCTGGTGCTTCTGGAACCTTGAGCTGCTGGAACCTTGAGCTGCTGCAGCCTTGAGCAGCTGGTGCTTCTGGAACCTTGAGCTGCTGGAACCTTGAGCTGCTGGTGCTTCTTGAACCTTGAGCTGCTGGAACCTTGAGCTGCTGGAGCCTTGAACTGCTGGAACCTTGAGCTTCTGGAACCTTGAGCTGCTGGAACCTTGAGCTGCTGGTGCTTCTGGAACCTTGAGCTGCTGGAACCTTGAGCTGCTGGAGCCTTGAGCTGCTGGTGCTTCTGGAACCTTGAGCTGCTGGAACCTTGAGCTGCTGGAACCTTCAGCTGCTGGAACCTTGAGCTGCTGAAACCTTGAGCTCCTGGAACCTTGAGCTGCTGGAACCTTGAGCTGCTGGAGCTTTGAGCTGCTGGAGCTTCTGGAACCTTGAGCTTCTGGAACCTTGAGCTGCTGGAGCCTTGAGCTTCTGGAACCTTGAGCTGTTGAAGCCTTGAGCTTCTGGAACCTTCAGCTGCTGGAGCCTTGAGCTTTTCGAACCTTGAGCTGCTGGAACCTTGAGCTGCTGGAACCTTGAGCTGCTGGTTTTTCTGGAACCTTGAGCTGCTGGAACCTTGAGCTGCTGGTGCTTCTGGAACCTTGAGCTGCTGGAACCTTGAGCTGCTGGAACCTTGAGCTGCTGGTGCTTCTGGAACCTTGAGCTGCTGGAACCTTGAGCTAATGGAACCTTGAGCTGCTGGTGCTTCTGGAACCTTGAGCTGCTGGAACCTTGAGCTGCTGGTGCTTCTGGAACCTTGAGCATCTGGAGCCTTGAGCTTCTGGAGCCTTGAGCATCTGGAGCCTTGAGCTTCTGGAACCTTGAGCTGCTGGAGCCTTGAGCTGCTGGTGCTTCTGGAACCTTGAGCTGCTGGAACCTTGAGCTGCTGGAACCTTGAGCTGCTGGTGCTTCTGGAACCTTGAGCTGCTGGAACCTTGAGCTGCTGGAACCTTGAGCTGCTGGTGCTTCTGGAACCTTGAGCATCTGGAGCCTTGAGCTTCTGGAACCTTGAGCTGCTGGAGCCTTGAGCTGCTGGTGCTTCTGGAACCTTGAGCTGCTGGAACCTTGAGCTGCTGGTGCTTCTGGAACCTTGAGATGCTGGAACCTTGAGCTGCTGGAACCTTGAGCTGCTGGAGCCTTGAGCTGCTGGTGCTTCTGGAACCTTGAGCTGCTGGAACCTTGAGCTGCTGGAACCTTGAGCTGCTGGTGCTTCTGGAACCTTGAACTGCTGGAACCTTGAGCTGCTGGTGCTTCTGGAACTTTGAGCTGCTGGAACCTTGAGCTGCTCGAACCTTGAGCTGCTGGTGCTTCTGGAACCTTGAGCATCTGGAGCCTTGAGCTTCTGGAACCTTGAGCTGCTGGAGCTTTGAGCTGCTGGTGCTTCTGGAACCTTGAGCTGCTGGAACCTTGAGCTGCTGGAACCTTGAGCTGCTGGAACTTTGAGCTTCTGGAACCTTGAGCTGCTGGAGCCTTGAGCTGCTGTAACCTTGAGCTGCTGGAACATTGAGCTGCTGGGACCTTGAGCTGCTGGAACCTTGAGCTGCTGGTGCTTCTGGAACCTTGAGCATCTGGAGCCTTGAGCTTCTGGAACCTTGAGCTGCTGGAGCCTTGAGCTGCTGGTGCTTCTGGAACATTGAGCTGCTGGAACCTTGAGCTGCTGCAGCCTTGAGCTGCTGGTGCTTCTTGAACCTTGAGCTGCTGGAACCTTGAGCTGCTGGAGCCTTGAACTGCTGGAACCTTGAGCTTCTGGAACCTTGAGCTGCTGGAACCTTGAGCTGCTGGTGCTTCTGGAACCTTGAGCTGCTGGAACCTTGAGCTGCTGGAGCCTTGAGCTGCTGGTGCTTCTGGAACCTTGAGCTGCTGGAACCTTGAGCTGCTGGAACCTTCAGCTGCTGGAACCTTGAGCTGCTGGAACTTTGAGCATCTGGAGCATTGAGCTGCTGGAACCTTGAGCTTCTGGGACCTTGAGCTTCTGGAACCTCTAGCTTCTGGAGCCTTGAGCTGCTGTAACCTTGAGCTGCTGGAACCTTGAGCTGCTGGTGCTGCTGGAACCTTGAGCTGCTGGAACCTTGAGCTGCTGGTGCTTCTGGAACCTTGAGCTGCTGGAACCTTGAGCTGCTGGAACCTTGAGCTGCTGGTGCTTCTGGAACCTTGAGCTGCTGGAGCCTTGAGCTGCTGGTGCTTCTGGAACCTTGAGCTGCTGGAACCTTGAGCTGCTGCAGCCTTGAGCTGCTGGTGCTTCTGGAACCTTGAGCTGCGGGAACCTTGAGCTGCTGGTGCTTCTTGAACCTTGAGCTGCTGGAACCTTGAGCTGCTGGAGCCTTGAACTGCTGGAACCTTGAGCTGCTGGTGCTTCTGGAACCTTGAGCTGCTTGAACCTTGAGCTGCTGGAGCCTTGAGCTGCTGGTGCTTCTGGAACCTTGAGCTGCTGGAACCTTGAGCTGCTGGAACCTTCAGCTGCTGGAACCTTGAGCTGCTGGAACTTTGAGCATCTGGAGCCTTGAGCTGCTGGAACCTTGAGCTGCTGGAACCTTGAGCTTCTGGAACCTCTAGCTTCTGGAGCCTTGAGCTGCTGTAACCTTGAGCTGCTGTAACCTTGAGCTGCTGGAACCTTGAGCTGCTGGTGCTGCTGGAACCTTGAGCTGCTGGAACCTTGAGCTGCTGGAACCCTTAGCTGCTGGTGCTTCTGGAACCTTCAGCTGCTGGAACCTTGAGTTGCTGGTGCTTCTGGAACCTTGAGCATCTGGAGCCTTGAGCTTCTGGAACCTTGATCTGCTGGAGCCTTGAGCTGCTGGTGCTTCTGGAACCTTGATCTGCTGGAGCCTTGAGCTGCTGGTGCTTCTGGAACCTTGAGCTGCTGGTGCTTCTGGAACCTTGAGCTGCTGGAACCTTGAGCTGCTGGTGCTTCTGGAACCTTGAGCTGCTGGAACCTTGAGCTGCTGGAACCTTGAGCTGCTGGTGCTTCTGGAACCTTGAGCATCTGGAGCATTGACCTTCTGGAACCTTGAGCTGCTGGAGCCTTGAGCCTCTGGAACCTTGATCTGCTGGAGCCTTGAGCTGCTGGTGCTTCTGGAACCTTGAGCTGCTGGTGCTTCTGGAACCTTGAGCTGCTGGAACCTTGAGCTGCTGGTGCTTCTGGAACCTTGAGCTGCTGGAAACTTGAGCTGCTGGAACCTTGAGCTGCTGGTGCTTCTGGAACCTTGAGCATCTGGAGCATTGACCTTCTGGAACCTTGAGCTGCTGGAGCCTTGAGCTGCTGGTGCTTCTGGAGCCTTGAGCTGCTGGAACATTGAGCTGCTGGAACTTTGAACATCTGGAGCCTTGAGCATCTGGAGCCTTGAGCTTCTGGAACCTTCAGCTGCTGGAACCTTGAGCTGCTGGAACCTTGAGCTGCTGGTGCTTCTGGAACATTGAGCATCTGGAGCCTTGAGCTGCTGGAACCTTGAGCTGCTGGAGCCTTGAGCTGCTGGAACCTTGAGCTGCTGGTGCTTCTGGAACCTTGAGCTGCTGGAGCCTTGAGCTGCTGGTGCTTCTGGAACTTTAAACTGCTGGAACCTTGAGCTGCTGCAGCCTTGAGCTTCTGGAACCTCTAGCTTCTGGAGCCTTGAGCTGCTGTAACCCTGAGCTGCTGGAACCTTGAGCTGCTGGTGCTGCTGGAACCTTGAGCTGCTGGAACCTTGAGCTGCTGGTGCTTCTGGAACCTTCAGCTGCTGGAACCTTGAGCTGCTGGAACCTTGAGCTGCTGGTGCTTCTGGAACCTTGAGCATCTGGAGTCTTGAGCTGCTGGTGCTTCTGGAACCTTGAGCTGCTGGAGCCTTGAGCTGCTGGAACTTTGAGCTGCTGGAGCCTTGAGCTGCTGGAACCTTGAGCTGCTGGTGCTTCTGGAACCTTGAGCTGCTGGAACCTTGAGCTGCTGGAACCTTGAGCTGCTGGAACCTTGAGCTGCTGGTGCTTCTGGAACCTTGAGCTGCTGGTGCTTCTGGAACCTTGAGCATCTGGAGCCTTGAGCTTCTGGAACCTTGAGCTGCTGGTGCTTCTGGAACCTTGAGCTGCTGGAACCTTGAGCTGCTGGTGCTTCAGGAACCTTGAGCATCTGGAGCCTTGAGCTTCTGGAACCTTGAGCTGCTGGTGCTTCTGGAACCTTGAGCTGCTGGAGCCTTGAGCTGCTGGAACCTTGAGCTGCTGGTGCTGCTGGAACCTTGAGCTGCTGGAACGTTGAGCTGCTGGTGCTTCTGGAACCTTCAGCTGCTGGAACCTTGAGCTGCTGGTGCTTCTGGAACCTTGAGCATCTGGAGCCTTGAGCTGCTGGAAACTTGAGCTGCTGGAGCCTTGAGCTGGTGGAACCTTGAGCTGCTGGTGCTTCTGGAACTTTGAGCTGCTGGAACCTTGAGCTGCTGGTGCTTCTGGAACCTTGAGCTGCTGGAACCTTGAGCTGCTGGAACCTTGAACTTCTGGTGCTTCTGGAACCTTGAGCATCTGGAGCCTTGAGCTTCTGGAACCTTGAGCTGCTGGAGCCTTGAGTTTCTGGAACCTTGAGCTGCTGGTGCTTCTGGAACCTTGAGCTGCTGGAACCTTGAGCTGCTGGAACCTTGAGCTGCTGGTGCTTCTGGAACCTTGAGCATCTGGAGCCTTGAGCTTCTGGAACCTTGAGCTGCTGGTGCTTCTGGAACCTTGAGCTGCTGGAACCTTGAGCTGCTGGAACCTTGAGCTGCTGGTGCTTCTGGAACCTTGAGCATCTGGAGCCTTGAGCTTCTGGAACCTTGAGCTGCTGAAGCATTGAGCTGCTGGTGCTTCTGGAACCTTGAGCTGCTGGAACCTTGAGCTGCTGGAACTTTGAGCTGCTGGAACCTTGAGCTTCTGGAACCTTGAGCTGCTGGTGCATCTGGAACCTTGAGCTTCTGGAGCCTTGAGCTTCTGGAACCTTGAGCTGCTGGTGCTTCTGGAACCTTGAGCTGCTGGAGCCTTGAGCTGCTGGTGCTTCTTGAACCTTGAGCTGCTGGAACCTTGAGCTGCTGCAACCTTGAGCTGCTGGAACCTTGAGCTGCTGGAACCTTGAGCTGCTGGAACTTTGAGCATCTGGAGCCTTGAGCATCTGGAGCCTTGAGCTGCTGGACCCTTGAGCTTCTGGAACCTTGAGCTGCTGGTATATCTGGAACCTTGAACATCTGGAGCCTTGAGCTTCTGGAACCTTGAGCTGCTGGAGCCTTGAGCTGCTGGTGCTTCTGGAACCTTGAGCTGCTGGAACCTTGAGCTGCTGCAGCCTTGAGCTGCTGGTGCTTCTGGAACCTTGAGCTGCTGGAACCTTGAGCTTCTGGAACCTCTAGCTTCTGGAGCCTTGAGCTGCTGTAACCCTGAGCTGCTGGAACCTTGAGCTGCTGGTGCTGCTGGAACCTTGAGCTGCTGGAACCTTGAGCTGCTGGTGCTTCTGGAACCTTCAGCTGCTGGAACCTTGAGCTGCTGGAACCTTGAGCTGCTGGTGCTTCTGGAACCTTGAGCATCTGGAGCGTTGAGCTGCTGGAACCTTGAGCTGCTGGAGCCTTGAGCTGCTGGAACCTTGAGCTGCTGGTGCTTCTGGAACCTTGAGCTGCTGGAACCTTGAGCTGCTGGAACCTTGAGCTGCTGGTGCTTCTGGAACCTTGAGCATCTGGAGCCTTGAGCTTCTGGAACCTTGAGCTGCTGGTGCTTCTGGAACCTTGAGCTGCTGGAACCTTGAGCTGCTGGTGCTTCTGGAACCTTGAGCATCTGGAGCCTTGAGCTTCTGGAACCTTGAGCTGCTGGAGCCTTGGGCTGCTGGCGCTTCTGGAACCTTGAGCTGCTGGACCCTTGAGCTGCTGGAACCTTGAGCTGCTGGTGCTTCTGGAACCTTGAGCTGCTGGAACCTTGAGCTGCTGGTGCTTCTGGAACCTTGAGCTGCTGGAACCTTGAGCTGCTGGTGGTTCTGGAACCTTGAGCATCTGGAGCCTTGAGCTTCTGGAACCTTGAGCTGCTGGAGCCTTGAGCTGCTGGTGCTTCTGGAACCTTGAGCTGCTGGAACCTTGAGCTGCTGGAACATTGAGCTGCTGGAACTTTGAGCATCTGGAGCCTTGAGCATCTGGAGCCTTGAGCTGCTGGAACCTTGAGCTTCTGGAACCTTGAGCTGCTGGTGCATCTGGAACCTTGAGCATCTGGAGTCTTGAGCTGCTGGAACCTTGAGCTGCTGGAGCCTTGAGCTGCTGGTGCTTCTGGAACTTTGAACTGCTGGAACCTTGAGCTGCTGCAGCCTTGAGCTGCTGGTGCTTCTGGAACATTGAGCTGCTGGAACCTTGAGCTTCTGGAACCTCTAGCTTCTGGAGCCTTGAGCTGCTGTAACCCTGAGCTGCTGGAACCTTGAGCTGCTGGTGCTGCTGGAACCTTGAGCTGCTGGAACCTTGAGCTGCTGGTGCTTCTGGAACCTTGAGCTGCTGGAACCTTGAGCTGCTGGTGGTTCTGGAACCTTGAGCATCTGGAGCCTTGAGCTTCTGGAACCTTGAGCTGCTGGAGCCTTGAGCTGCTGGTGCTTCTGGAACCTTGAGCTGCTGGAACCTTGAGCTGCTGGAACATTGAGCTGCTGGAACTTTGAGCATCTGGAGCCTTGAGCATCTGGAGCCTTGAGCTATTGGAACCTATAGCTTCTGGAAACTTGAGCTGCTGGTGCATCTGGAACCTTGAGCATCTGGAGCCTTGAGCTTCTGGAACCTTGAGCTGCTGGAGCCTTGAGCTGCTGGTGCTTCTGGAACTTTAAACTGCTGGAACCTTGAGCTGCTGCAGCCTTGAGCTGCTGGTGCTTCTGGAACATTGAGCTGCTGGAACCTTGAGCTTCTGGAACCTCTAGCTTCTGGAGCCTTGAGCTGCTGTAACCCTGAGCTGCTGGAACCTTGAGCTGCTGGTGCTGCTGGAACCTTGAGCTGCTGGAACCTTGAGCTGCTGGTGCTTCTGGAACCTTCAGCTGCTGGAACCTTGAGCTGCTGGTGCTTCTGGAACCTTGAGCATCTGGAGCCTTGAGCTTCTGGAACCTTGAGCTGCTGGTGCTTCTGGAACCTTGAGCTGCTGGAGCCTTGAGCTGCTGGAACTTTGAGCTGCTGGAGCCTTGAGCTGCTGGAACCTTGAGCTGCTGGTGCTTCTGGGACCTTGAGCTGCTGGAACCTTGAGCTGCTGGAACCTTGAGCTGCTGGTGCTTCTGGAACCTTCAGCTGCTGGAAACTTGAGCTGCTGGAACCTTGAGCTGCTGGTGCTTCTGGAACATTGAGCATCTGGAGCCTTGAGCTGCTGGAACCTTGAGCTGCTGGAGCCTTGAGCTGCTGGAACCTTGAGCTGCTGGTGCTTCTGGAACCTTGAGCTACTGGAGCCTTGAGCTTCTGGAACCTTGAGCTGCTGGTGCTTCTGGAACCTTGAGCATCTGGAGCCTTGAGCTTCTGGAACCTTGAGCTGCTGGTGCTTCTGGAACCTTGAGCTGCTGGAGCCTTGAGCTGCTGGTGCTGCTGGAACCTTGAGCTGCTGGAACCTTGAGCTGCTGGTGCTTCTGGAACCTTCAGCTGCTGGAACCTTGAGCTGCTGGAACCTTGAGCTGCTGGTGCTTCTGGAACCTTGAGCATCTGGAGCCTTGAGCTTCTGGAACCTTGAGCTGCTGGTGCTTCTGGAACCTTGAGCTGCTGGAACTTTGAGCTGCTGGAGCCTTGAGCTGCTGGAACCTTGAGCTGCTGGTGCTTCTGGGACCTTGAGCTGCTGGAACCTTGAGCTGCTGGAACCTTGAGCTGCTGGTGCTTCTGGAACCTTCAGCTGCTGGAAACTTGAGCTGCTGGAACCTTGAGCTGCTGGTGCTTCTGGAACATTGAGCATCTGGAGCCTTGAGCTGCTGGAACCTTGAGCTGCTGGAGCCTTGAGCTGCTGGAACCTTGAGCTGCTGGTGCTTCTGGAACCTTCAGCTGCTGGAACCTTGAGTTGCTGGTGCTTCTGGAACCTTGAGCATCTGGAGCCTTGAGCTTCTGGAACCTTGATCTGCTGGAGCCTTGAGCTGCTGGTGCTTCTGGAACCTTGATCTGCTGGAGCCTTGAGCTGCTGGTGCTTCTGGAACCTTGAGCTGCTGGTGCTTCTGGAACCTTGAGCTGCTGGAACCTTGAGCTGCTGGTGCTTCTGGAACCTTGAGCTGCTGGAACCTTGAGCTGCTGGTGCTTCTGGAACCTTGAGCATCTGGAGCATTGACCTTCTGGAACCTTGAGCTGCTGGAGCCTTGAGCCTCTGGAACCTTGATCTGCTGGAGCCTTGAGCTGCTGGTGCTTCTGGAACCTTGAGCTGCTGGTGCTTCTGGAACCTTGAGCTGCTGGAACCTTGAGCTGCTGGTGCTTCTGGAACCTTGAGCTGCTGGAGCCTTGGGCTGCTGGCGCTTCTGGAACCTTGAGCTGCTGGACCCTTGAGCTGCTGGAACCTTGAGCTGCTGGTGCTTCTGGAACCTTGAGCTGCTGGAACCTTGAGCTGCTGGTGCTTCTGGAACCTTGAGCATCTGGAGCATTGACCTTCTGGAACCTTGAGCTGCTGGAGCCTTGAGCTGCTGGTGCTTCTGGAGCCTTGAGCTGCTGGAACATTGAGCTGCTGGAACTTTGAACATCTGGAGCCTTGAGCATCTGGAGCCTTGAGCTTCTGGAACCTTCAGCTGCTGGAACCTTGAGCTGCTGGAACCTTGAGCTGCTGGTGCTTCTGGAACATTGAGCATCTGGAGCCTTGAGCTGCTGGAACCTTGAGCTGCTGGAGCCTTGAGCTGCTGGAACCTTGAGCTGCTGGTGCTTCTGGAACCTTGAGCTGCTGGAGCCTTGAGCTGCTGGTGCTTCTGGAACTTTAAACTGCTGGAACCTTGAGCTGCTGCAGCCTTGAGCTTCTGGAACCTCTAGCTTCTGGAGCCTTGAGCTGCTGTAACCCTGAGCTGCTGGAACCTTGAGCTGCTGGTGCTGCTGGAACCTTGAGCTGCTGGAACCTTGAGCTGCTGGTGCTTCTGGAACCTTCAGCTGCTGGAACCTTGAGCTGCTGGAACCTTGAGCTGCTGGTGCTTCTGGAACCTTGAGCATCTGGAGTCTTGAGCTGCTGGTGCTTCTGGAACCTTGAGCTGCTGGAGCCTTGAGCTGCTGGAACTTTGAGCTGCTGGAGCCTTGAGCTGCTGGAACCTTGAGCTGCTGGTGCTTCTGGAACCTTGAGCTGCTGGAACCTTGAGCTGCTGGAACCTTGAGCTGCTGGAACCTTGAGCTGCTGGTGCTTCTGGAACCTTGAGCTGCTGGTGCTTCTGGAACCTTGAGCATCTGGAGCCTTGAGCTTCTGGAACCTTGAGCTGCTGGTGCTTCTGGAACCTTGAGCTGCTGGAACCTTGAGCTGCTGGTGCTTCAGGAACCTTGAGCATCTGGAGCCTTGAGCTTCTGGAACCTTGAGCTGCTGGTGCTTCTGGAACCTTGAGCTGCTGGAGCCTTGAGCTGCTGGAACCTTGAGCTGCTGGTGCTGCTGGAACCTTGAGCTGCTGGAACGTTGAGCTGCTGGTGCTTCTGGAACCTTCAGCTGCTGGAACCTTGAGCTGCTGGTGCTTCTGGAACCTTGAGCATCTGGAGCCTTGAGCTGCTGGAAACTTGAGCTGCTGGAGCCTTGAGCTGGTGGAACCTTGAGCTGCTGGTGCTTCTGGAACTTTGAGCTGCTGGAACCTTGAGCTGCTGGTGCTTCTGGAACCTTGAGCTGCTGGAACCTTGAGCTGCTGGAACCTTGAACTTCTGGTGCTTCTGGAACCTTGAGCATCTGGAGCCTTGAGCTTCTGGAACCTTGAGCTGCTGGAGCCTTGAGTTTCTGGAACCTTGAGCTGCTGGTGCTTCTGGAACCTTGAGCTGCTGGAACCTTGAGCTGCTGGAACCTTGAGCTGCTGGTGCTTCTGGAACCTTGAGCATCTGGAGCCTTGAGCTTCTGGAACCTTGAGCTGCTGGTGCTTCTGGAACCTTGAGCTGCTGGAACCTTGAGCTGCTGGAACCTTGAGCTGCTGGTGCTTCTGGAACCTTGAGCATCTGGAGCCTTGAGCTTCTGGAACCTTGAGCTGCTGAAGCATTGAGCTGCTGGTGCTTCTGGAACCTTGAGCTGCTGGAACCTTGAGCTGCTGGAACTTTGAGCTGCTGGAACCTTGAGCTTCTGGAACCTTGAGCTGCTGGTGCATCTGGAACCTTGAGCTTCTGGAGCCTTGAGCTTCTGGAACCTTGAGCTGCTGGTGCTTCTGGAACCTTGAGCTGCTGGAGCCTTGAGCTGCTGGTGCTTCTTGAACCTTGAGCTGCTGGAACCTTGAGCTGCTGCAACCTTGAGCTGCTGGAACCTTGAGCTGCTGGAACCTTGAGCTGCTGGAACTTTGAGCATCTGGAGCCTTGAGCATCTGGAGCCTTGAGCTGCTGGACCCTTGAGCTTCTGGAACCTTGAGCTGCTGGTATATCTGGAACCTTGAACATCTGGAGCCTTGAGCTTCTGGAACCTTGAGCTGCTGGAGCCTTGAGCTGCTGGTGCTTCTGGAACCTTGAGCTGCTGGAACCTTGAGCTGCTGCAGCCTTGAGCTGCTGGTGCTTCTGGAACCTTGAGCTGCTGGAACCTTGAGCTTCTGGAACCTCTAGCTTCTGGAGCCTTGAGCTGCTGTAACCCTGAGCTGCTGGAACCTTGAGCTGCTGGTGCTGCTGGAACCTTGAGCTGCTGGAACCTTGAGCTGCTGGTGCTTCTGGAACCTTCAGCTGCTGGAACCTTGAGCTGCTGGAACCTTGAGCTGCTGGTGCTTCTGGAACCTTGAGCATCTGGAGCGTTGAGCTGCTGGAACCTTGAGCTGCTGGAGCCTTGAGCTGCTGGAACCTTGAGCTGCTGGTGCTTCTGGAACCTTGAGCTGCTGGAACCTTGAGCTGCTGGTGCTTCTGGAACCTTGAGCTGCTGGAACCTTGAGCTGCTGGAACCTTGAGCTGCTGGTGCTTCTGGAACCTTGAGCATCTGGAGCCTTGAGCTTCTGGAACCTTGAGCTGCTGGAGCCTTGAGCTTCTGGAACCTTGAGCTGCTGGTGCTTCTGGAACCTTGAGCTGCTGGAACCTTGAGCTGCTGGAACCTTGAGCTGCTGGTGCTTCTGGAACCTTGAGCATCTGGAGCCTTGAGCTTCTGGAACCTTGAGCTGCTGGTGCTTCTGGAACCTTGAGCTGCTGGAACCTTGAGCTGCTGGTGCTTCTGGAACCTTGAGCATCTGGAGCCTTGAGCTTCTGGAACCTTGAGCTGCTGGAGCCTTGGGCTGCTGGCGCTTCTGGAACCTTGAGCTGCTGGACCCTTGAGCTGCTGGAACCTTGAGCTGCTGGTGCTTCTGGAACCTTGAGCTGCTGGAACCTTGAGCTGCTGGTGCTTCTGGAACCTTGAGCTGCTGGAACCTTGAGCTGCTGGTGGTTCTGGAACCTTGAGTATCTGGAGCCTTGAGCTTCTGGAACCTTGAGCTGCTGGAGCCTTGAGCTGCTGGTGCTTCTGGAACCTTGAGCTGCTGGAACCTTGAGCTGCTGGAACATTGAGCTGCTGGAACTTTGAGCATCTGGAGCCTTGAGCATCTGGAGCCTTGAGCTGCTGGAACCTTGAGCTTCTGGAACCTTGAGCTGCTGGTGCATCTGGAACCTTGAGCATCTGGAGTCTTGAGCTGCTGGAACCTTGAGCTGCTGGAGCCTTGAGCTGCTGGTGCTTCTGGAACTTTGAACTGCTGGAACCTTGAGCTGCTGCAGCCTTGAGCTGCTGGTGCTTCTGGAACATTGAGCTGCTGGAACCTTGAGCTTCTGGAACCTCTAGCTTCTGGAGCCTTGAGCTGCTGTAACCCTGAGCTGCTGGAACCTTGAGCTGCTGGTGCTGCTGGAACCTTGAGCTGCTGGAACCTTGAGCTGCTGGTGCTTCTGGAACCTTGAGCTGCTGGAACCTTGAGCTGCTGGTGGTTCTGGAACCTTGAGCATCTGGAGCCTTGAGCTTCTGGAACCTTGAGCTGCTGGAGCCTTGAGCTGCTGGTGCTTCTGGAACCTTGAGCTGCTGGAACCTTGAGCTGCTGGAACATTGAGCTGCTGGAACTTTGAGCATCTGGAGCCTTGAGCATCTGGAGCCTTGAGCTATTGGAACCTATAGCTTCTGGAAACTTGAGCTGCTGGTGCATCTGGAACCTTGAGCATCTGGAGCCTTGAGCTTCTGGAACCTTGAGCTGCTGGAGCCTTGAGCTGCTGGTGCTTCTGGAACTTTAAACTGCTGGAACCTTGAGCTGCTGCAGCCTTGAGCTGCTGGTGCTTCTGGAACATTGAGCTGCTGGAACCTTGAGCTTCTGGAACCTCTAGCTTCTGGAGCCTTGAGCTGCTGTAACCCTGAGCTGCTGGAACCTTGAGCTGCTGGTGCTGCTGGAACCTTGAGCTGCTGGAACCTTGAGCTGCTGGTGCTTCTGGAACCTTCAGCTGCTGGAACCTTGAGCTGCTGGAACCTTGAGCTGCTGGTGCTTCTGGAACCTTGAGCATCTGGAGCCTTGAGCTTCTGGAACCTTGAGCTGCTGGTGCTTCTGGAACCTTGAGCTGCTGGAGCCTTGAGCTGCTGGAACTTTGAGCTGCTGGAGCCTTGAGCTGCTGGAACCTTGAGCTGCTGGTGCTTCTGGGACCTTGAGCTGCTGGAACCTTGAGCTGCTGGAACCTTGAGCTGCTGGTGCTTCTGGAACCTTCAGCTGCTGGAAACTTGAGCTGCTGGAACCTTGAGCTGCTGGTGCTTCTGGAACATTGAGCATCTGGAGCCTTGAGCTGCTGGAACCTTGAGCTGCTGGAGCCTTGAGCTGCTGGAACCTTGAGCTGCTGGTGCTTCTGGAACCTTGAGCTACTGGAGCCTTGAGCTGCTGGTGCTTCTGGAACTTTAAACTGCTGGAACCTTGAGCTGCTGCAGCCTTGAGCTTCTGGAACCTCTAGCTTCTGGAGCCTTGAGCTGCTGTAACCCTGAGCTGCTGGAACCTTGAGCTGCTGGTGCTGCTGGAACCTTGAGCTGCTGGAACCTTGAGCTGCTGGTGCTTCTGGAACCTTCAGCTGCTGGAACCTTGAGCTGCTGGAACCTTGAGCTGCTGGTGCTTCTGGAACCTTGAGCATCTGGAGTCTTGAGCTGCTGGAACCTTGAGCTGCTGGTGCTTCTGGAACCTTGAGCTGCTGGAGCCTTGAGCTGCTGGAACTTTGAGCTGCTGGAGCCTTGAGCTGCTGGAACCTTGAGCTGCTGGTGCTTCTGGAACCTTGAGCTGCTGGAACCTTGAGCTTCTGGAACCTCTAGCTTCTGGAGCCTTGAGCTGCTGTAACCTTGAGCTGCTGGAACATTGAGCTGCTGGAACCTTGAGCTGCTGGAACCTTGAGCTGCTGGTGCTTCTGGAACCTTGAGCATCTGGAGCCTTGAGCTTCTGGAACCTTGAGCTGCTGGAGCCTTGAGCTGCTGGTGCTTCTGGAACCTTGAGCTGCTGGAACCTTGAGCTGCTGCAGCCTTGAGCAGCTGGTGCTTCTGGAACCTTGAGCTGCTGGAACCTTGAGCTGCTGGTGCTTCTTGAACCTTGAGCTGCTGGAACCTTGAGCTGCTGGATCCTTGAACTGCTGGAACCTTGAGCTTCTGGAACCTTGAGCTGCTGGAACCTTGAGCTGCTGGTGCTTCTGGAACCTTGAGCATCTGGAGCCTTGAGCTGCTGGAAACTTGAGCTGCTGGAGCCTTGAGCTGGTGGAACCTTGAGCTGCTGGTGCTTCTGGAACTTTGAGCTGCTGGAACCTTGAGCTGCTGGTGCTTCTGGAACCTTGAGCTGCTGGAACCTTGAGCTGCTGGAACCTTGAACTTCTGTTGCTTCTGGAACCTTGAGCATCTGGAGCCTTGAGCTTCTGGAACCTTGAGCTGCTGGAGCCTTGAGTTTCTGGAACCTTGAGCTGCTGGTGCTTCTGGAACCTTGAGCTGCTGGAACCTTGAGCTGCTGGAACCTTGAGCTGCTGGTGCTTCTGGAACCTTGAGCATCTGGAGCCTTGAGCTTCTGGAACCTTGAGCTGCTGGTGCTTCTGGAACCTTGAGCTGCTGGAACCTTGAGCTGCTGGAACCTTGAGCTGCTGGTGCTTCTGGAACCTTGAGCATCTGGAGCCTTGAGCTTCTGGAACCTTGAGCTGCTGAAGCATTGAGCTGCTGGTGCTTCTGGAACCTTGAGCTGCTGGAACCTTGAGCTGCTGGAACTTTGAGCTGCTGGAACCTTGAGCTTCTGGAACCTTGAGCTGCTGGTGCATCTGGAACCTTGAGCTTCTGGAGCCTTGAGCTTCTGGAACCTTGAGCTGCTGGTGCTTCTGGAACCTTGAGCTGCTGGAGCCTTGAGCTGCTGGTGCTTCTTGAACCTTGAGCTGCTGGAACCTTGAGCTGCTGCAACCTTGAGCTGCTGGAACCTTGAGCTGCTGGAACCTTGAGCTGCTGGAACTTTGAGCATCTGGAGCCTTGAGCATCTGGAGCCTTGAGCTGCTGGACCCTTGAGCTTCTGGAACCTTGAGCTGCTGGTATATCTGGAACCTTGAACATCTGGAGCCTTGAGCTTCTGGAACCTTGAGCTGCTGGAGCCTTGAGCTGCTGGTGCTTCTGGAACCTTGAGCTGCTGGAACCTTGAGCTGCTGCAGCCTTGAGCTGCTGGTGCTTCTGGAACCTTGAGCTGCTGGAACCTTGAGCTTCTGGAACCTCTAGCTTCTGGAGCCTTGAGCTGCTGTAACCCTGAGCTGCTGGAACCTTGAGCTGCTGGTGCTGCTGGAACCTTGAGCTGCTGGAACCTTGAGCTGCTGGTGCTTCTGGAACCTTCAGCTGCTGGAACCTTGAGCTGCTGGAACCTTGAGCTGCTGGTGCTTCTGGAACCTTGAGCATCTGGAGCGTTGAGCTGCTGGAACCTTGAGCTGCTGGAGCCTTGAGCTGCTGGAACCTTGAGCTGCTGGTGCTTCTGGAACCTTGAGCTGCTGGAACCTTGAGCTGCTGGTGCTTCTGGAACCTTGAGCTGCTGGAACCTTGAGCTGCTGGAACCTTGAGCTGCTGGTGCTTCTGGAACCTTGAGCATCTGGAGCCTTGAGCTTCTGGAACCTTGAGCTGCTGGAGCCTTGAGCTTCTGGAACCTTGAGCTGCTGGTGCTTCTGGAACCTTGAGCTGCTGGAACCTTGAGCTGCTGGAACCTTGAGCTGCTGGTGCTTCTGGAACCTTGAGCATCTGGAGCCTTGAGCTTCTGGAACCTTGAGCTGCTGGTGCTTCTGGAACCTTGAGCTGCTGGAACCTTGAGCTGCTGGTGCTTCTGGAACCTTGAGCATCTGGAGCCTTGAGCTTCTGGAACCTTGAGCTGCTGGAGCCTTGGGCTGCTGGCGCTTCTGGAACCTTGAGCTGCTGGACCCTTGAGCTGCTGGAACCTTGAGCTGCTGGTGCTTCTGGAACCTTGAGCTGCTGGAACCTTGAGCTGCTGGTGCTTCTGGAACCTTGAGCTGCTGGAACCTTGAGCTGCTGGTGGTTCTGGAACCTTGAGCATCTGGAGCCTTGAGCTTCTGGAACCTTGAGCTGCTGGAGCCTTGAGCTGCTGGTGCTTCTGGAACCTTGAGCTGCTGGAACCTTGAGCTGCTGGAACATTGAGCTGCTGGAACTTTGAGCATCTGGAGCCTTGAGCATCTGGAGCCTTGAGCTGCTGGAACCTTGAGCTTCTGGAACCTTGAGCTGCTGGTGCATCTGGAACCTTGAGCATCTGGAGTCTTGAGCTGCTGGAACCTTGAGCTGCTGGAGCCTTGAGCTGCTGGTGCTTCTGGAACTTTGAACTGCTGGAACCTTGAGCTGCTGCAGCCTTGAGCTGCTGGTGCTTCTGGAACATTGAGCTGCTGGAACCTTGAGCTTCTGGAACCTCTAGCTTCTGGAGCCTTGAGCTGCTGTAACCCTGAGCTGCTGGAACCTTGAGCTGCTGGTGCTGCTGGAACCTTGAGCTGCTGGAACCTTGAGCTGCTGGTGCTTCTGGAACCTTGAGCTGCTGGAACCTTGAGCTGCTGGTGGTTCTGGAACCTTGAGCATCTGGAGCCTTGAGCTTCTGGAACCTTGAGCTGCTGGAGCCTTGAGCTGCTGGTGCTTCTGGAACCTTGAGCTGCTGGAACCTTGAGCTGCTGGAACATTGAGCTGCTGGAACTTTGAGCATCTGGAGCCTTGAGCATCTGGAGCCTTGAGCTATTGGAACCTATAGCTTCTGGAAACTTGAGCTGCTGGTGCATCTGGAACCTTGAGCATCTGGAGCCTTGAGCTTCTGGAACCTTGAGCTGCTGGAGCCTTGAGCTGCTGGTGCTTCTGGAACTTTAAACTGCTGGAACCTTGAGCTGCTGCAGCCTTGAGCTGCTGGTGCTTCTGGAACATTGAGCTGCTGGAACCTTGAGCTTCTGGAACCTCTAGCTTCTGGAGCCTTGAGCTGCTGTAACCCTGAGCTGCTGGAACCTTGAGCTGCTGGTGCTGCTGGAACCTTGAGCTGCTGGAACCTTGAGCTGCTGGTGCTTCTGGAACCTTCAGCTGCTGGAACCTTGAGCTGCTGGAACCTTGAGCTGCTGGTGCTTCTGGAACCTTGAGCATCTGGAGCCTTGAGCTTCTGGAACCTTGAGCTGCTGGTGCTTCTGGAACCTTGAGCTGCTGGAGCCTTGAGCTGCTGGAACTTTGAGCTGCTGGAGCCTTGAGCTGCTGGAACCTTGAGCTGCTGGTGCTTCTGGGACCTTGAGCTGCTGGAACCTTGAGCTGCTGGAACCTTGAGCTGCTGGTGCTTCTGGAACCTTCAGCTGCTGGAAACTTGAGCTGCTGGAACCTTGAGCTGCTGGTGCTTCTGGAACATTGAGCATCTGGAGCCTTGAGCTGCTGGAACCTTGAGCTGCTGGAGCCTTGAGCTGCTGGAACCTTGAGCTGCTGGTGCTTCTGGAACCTTGAGCTACTGGAGCCTTGAGCTGCTGGTGCTTCTGGAACTTTAAACTGCTGGAACCTTGAGCTGCTGCAGCCTTGAGCTTCTGGAACCTCTAGCTTCTGGAGCCTTGAGCTGCTGTAACCCTGAGCTGCTGGAACCTTGAGCTGCTGGTGCTGCTGGAACCTTGAGCTGCTGGAACCTTGAGCTGCTGGTGCTTCTGGAACCTTCAGCTGCTGGAACCTTGAGCTGCTGGAACCTTGAGCTGCTGGTGCTTCTGGAACCTTGAGCATCTGGAGTCTTGAGCTGCTGGAACCTTGAGCTGCTGGTGCTTCTGGAACCTTGAGCTGCTGGAGCCTTGAGCTGCTGGAACTTTGAGCTGCTGGAGCCTTGAGCTGCTGGAACCTTGAGCTGCTGGTGCTTCTGGAACCTTGAGCTGCTGGAACCTTGAGCTTCTGGAACCTCTAGCTTCTGGAGCCTTGAGCTGCTGTAACCTTGAGCTGCTGGAACATTGAGCTGCTGGAACCTTGAGCTGCTGGAACCTTGAGCTGCTGGTGCTTCTGGAACCTTGAGCATCTGGAGCCTTGAGCTTCTGGAACCTTGAGCTGCTGGAGCCTTGAGCTGCTGGTGCTTCTGGAACCTTGAGCTGCTGGAACCTTGAGCTGCTGCAGCCTTGAGCAGCTGGTGCTTCTGGAACCTTGAGCTGCTGGAACCTTGAGCTGCTGGTGCTTCTTGAACCTTGAGCTGCTGGAACCTTGAGCTGCTGGATCCTTGAACTGCTGGAACCTTGAGCTTCTGGAACCTTGAGCTGCTGGAACCTTGAGCTGCTGGTGCTTCTGGAACCTTGAGCTGCTGGAACCTTGAGCTGCTGGAGCCTTGAGCTGCTGGTGCTTCTGGAACCTTGAGCTGCTGGAACCTTGAGCTGCTGAAACCTTGAGCTGCTGGAACCTTGAGCTGCTGGAGCTTTGAGCTGCTGGAGCTTCTGGAACCTTGAGCTTCTGGAACCTTGAGCTGCTGGAGCCTTGAGCTTCTGGAACCTTGAGCTGTTGAAGCCTTGAGCTTCTGGAACCTTCAGCTGCTGGAGCCTTGAGCTTCTGGAACCTTGAGCTGCTGGAACCTTGAGCTGCTGGAACCTTGAGCTGCTGGTGCTTCTGGAACCTTGAGCTGCTGGAACCTTGAGCTGCTGGTGCTTCTGGAACCTTGAGCTGCTGGAACCTTGAGCTGCTGGAACCTTGAGCTGCTGGTGCTTCTGGAACCTTGAGCTGCTGGAACCTTGAGCTAATGGAACCTTGAGCTGCTGGTGCTTCTGGAACCTTGAGCTGCTGGAACCTTGAGCTGCTGGTGCTTCTGGAACCTTGAGCATCTGGAGCCTTGAGCTTCTGGAGCCTTGAGCATCTGGAGCCTTGAGCTTCTGGAACCTTGAGCTGCTGGAGCCTTGAGCTGCTGGTGCTTCTGGAACCTTGAGCTGCTGGAACCTTGAGCTGCTGGAACCTTGAGCTGCTGGTGCTTTCGGAACCTTGAGCTGCTGGAACCTTGAGCTGCTGGTGCTTCTGGAACCTTGAGCATCTGGAGCCTTGAGCTTCTGGAACCTTGAGCTGCTGGAGCCTTGAGCTGCTGGTGCTTCTGGAACCTTGAGCTGCTGGAACCTTGAGCTGCTGGTGCTTCTGGAACCTTGAGATGCTGGAACCTTGAGCTGCTGGAACCTTGAGCTATTGGAACCTATAGCTTCTGGAAACTTGAGCTGCTGGTGCATCTGGAACCTTGAGCATCTGGAGCCTTGAGCTTCTGGAACCTTGAGCTGCTGGAGCCTTGAGCTGCTGGTGCTTCTGGAACTTTAAACTGCTGGAACCTTGAGCTGCTGCAGCCTTGAGCTGCTGGTGCTTCTGGAACATTGAGCTGCTGGAACCTTGAGCTTCTGGAACCTCTAGCTTCTGGAGCCTTGAGCTGCTGTAACCCTGAGCTGCTGGAACCTTGAGCTGCTGGTGCTGCTGGAACCTTGAGCTGCTGGAACCTTGAGCTGCTGGTGCTTCTGGAACCTTCAGCTGCTGGAACCTTGAGCTGCTGGAACCTTGAGCTGCTGGTGCTTCTGGAACCTTGAGCATCTGGAGCCTTGAGCTTCTGGAACCTTGAGCTGCTGGTGCTTCTGGAACCTTGAGCTGCTGGAGCCTTGAGCTGCTGGAACTTTGAGCTGCTGGAGCCTTGAGCTGCTGGAACCTTGAGCTGCTGGTGCTTCTGGGACCTTGAGCTGCTGGAACCTTGAGCTGCTGGAACCTTGAGCTGCTGGTGCTTCTGGAACCTTCAGCTGCTGGAAACTTGAGCTGCTGGAACCTTGAGCTGCTGGTGCTTCTGGAACATTGAGCATCTGGAGCCTTGAGCTGCTGGAACCTTGAGCTGCTGGAGCCTTGAGCTGCTGGAACCTTGAGCTGCTGGTGCTTCTGGAACCTTGAGCTACTGGAGCCTTGAGCTGCTGGTGCTTCTGGAACTTTAAACTGCTGGAACCTTGAGCTGCTGCAGCCTTGAGCTTCTGGAACCTCTAGCTTCTGGAGCCTTGAGCTGCTGTAACCCTGAGCTGCTGGAACCTTGAGCTGCTGGTGCTGCTGGAACCTTGAGCTGCTGGAACCTTGAGCTGCTGGTGCTTCTGGAACCTTCAGCTGCTGGAACCTTGAGCTGCTGGAACCTTGAGCTGCTGGTGCTTCTGGAACCTTGAGCATCTGGAGTCTTGAGCTGCTGGAACCTTGAGCTGCTGGTGCTTCTGGAACCTTGAGCTGCTGGAGCCTTGAGCTGCTGGAACTTTGAGCTGCTGGAGCCTTGAGCTGCTGGAACCTTGAGCTGCTGGTGCTTCTGGAACCTTGAGCTGCTGGAACCTTGAGCTTCTGGAACCTCTAGCTTCTGGAGCCTTGAGCTGCTGTAACCTTGAGCTGCTGGAACATTGAGCTGCTAGAACCTTGAGCTGCTGGAACCTTGAGCTGCTGGTGCTTCTGGAACCTTGAGCATCTGGAGCCTTGAGCTTCTGGAACCTTGAGCTGCTGGAGCCTTGAGCTGCTGGTGCTTCTGGAACCTTGAGCTGCTGGAACCTTGAGCTGCTGCAGCCTTGAGCAGCTGGTGCTTCTGGAACCTTGAGCTGCTGGAGCCTTGAGCTGCTGGTGCTTCTGGAACTTTAAACTGCTGGAACCTTGAGCTGCTGCAGCCTTGAGCTGCTGGTGCTTCTGGAACATTGAGCTGCTGGAACCTTGAGCTTCTGGAACCTCTAGCTTCTGGAGCCTTGAGCTGCTGTAACCCTGAGCTGCTGGAACCTTGAGCTGCTGGAACCTTGAGCTTCTGGAACCTCTAGCTTCTGGAGCCTTGAGCTGCTGTAACCTTGAGCTGCTGGAACATTGAGCTGCTGGAACCTTGAGCTGCTGGAACCTTGAGCTGCTGGTGCTTCTGGAACCTTGAGCATCTGGAGCCTTGAGCTTCTGGAACCTTGAGCTGCTGGAGCCTTGAGCTGCTGGTGCTTCTGGAACCTTGAGCTGCTGGAACCTTGAGCTGCTGCAGCCTTGAGCAGCTGGTGCTTCTGGAACCTTGAGCTGCTGGAACCTTGAGCTGCTGGTGCTTCTTGAACCTTGAGCTGCTGGAACCTTGAGCTGCTGGATCCTTGAACTGCTGGAACCTTGAGCTTCTGGAACCTTGAGCTGCTGGAACCTTGAGCTGCTGGTGCTTCTGGAACCTTGAGCTGCTGGAACCTTGAGCTGCTGGAGCCTTGAGCTGCTGGTGCTTCTGGAACCTTGAGCTGCTGGAACCTTGAGCTGCTGAAACCTTGAGCTGCTGGAACCTTGAGCTGCTGGAGCTTTGAGCTGCTGGAGCTTCTGGAACCTTGAGCTTCTGGAACCTTGAGCTGCTGGAGCCTTGAGCTTCTGGAACCTTGAGCTGTTGAAGCCTTGAGCTTCTGGAACCTTCAGCTGCTGGAGCCTTGAGCTTCTGGAACCTTGAGCTGCTGGAACCTTGAGCTGCTGGAACCTTGAGCTGCTGGTGCTTCTGGAACCTTGAGCTGCTGGAACCTTGAGCTGCTGGTGCTTCTGGAACCTTGAGCTGCTGGAACCTTGAGCTGCTGGAACCTTGAGCTGCTGGTGCTTCTGGAACCTTGAGCTGCTGGAACCTTGAGCTAATGGAACCTTGAGCTGCTGGTGCTTCTGGAACCTTGAGCTGCTGGAACCTTGAGCTGCTGGTGCTTCTGGAACCTTGAGCATCTGGAGCCTTGAGCTTCTGGAGCCTTGAGCATCTGGAGCCTTGAGCTTCTGGAACCTTGAGCTGCTGGAGCCTTGAGCTGCTGGTGCTTCTGGAACCTTGAGCTGCTGGAACCTTGAGCTGCTGGAACCTTGAGCTGCTGGTGCTTTCGGAACCTTGAGCTGCTGGAACCTTGAGCTGCTGGTGCTTCTGGAACCTTGAGCATCTGGAGCCTTGAGCTTCTGGAACCTTGAGCTGCTGGAGCCTTGAGCTGCTGGTGCTTCTGGAACCTTGAGCTGCTGGAACCTTGAGCTGCTGGTGCTTCTGGAACCTTGAGATGCTGGAACCTTGAGCTGCTGGAACCTTGAGCTATTGGAACCTATAGCTTCTGGAAACTTGAGCTGCTGGTGCATCTGGAACCTTGAGCATCTGGAGCCTTGAGCTTCTGGAACCTTGAGCTGCTGGAGCCTTGAGCTGCTGGTGCTTCTGGAACTTTAAACTGCTGGAACCTTGAGCTGCTGCAGCCTTGAGCTGCTGGTGCTTCTGGAACATTGAGCTGCTGGAACCTTGAGCTTCTGGAACCTCTAGCTTCTGGAGCCTTGAGCTGCTGTAACCCTGAGCTGCTGGAACCTTGAGCTGCTGGTGCTGCTGGAACCTTGAGCTGCTGGAACCTTGAGCTGCTGGTGCTTCTGGAACCTTCAGCTGCTGGAACCTTGAGCTGCTGGAACCTTGAGCTGCTGGTGCTTCTGGAACCTTGAGCATCTGGAGCCTTGAGCTTCTGGAACCTTGAGCTGCTGGTGCTTCTGGAACCTTGAGCTGCTGGAGCCTTGAGCTGCTGGAACTTTGAGCTGCTGGAGCCTTGAGCTGCTGGAACCTTGAGCTGCTGGTGCTTCTGGGACCTTGAGCTGCTGGAACCTTGAGCTGCTGGAACCTTGAGCTGCTGGTGCTTCTGGAACCTTCAGCTGCTGGAAACTTGAGCTGCTGGAACCTTGAGCTGCTGGTGCTTCTGGAACATTGAGCATCTGGAGCCTTGAGCTGCTGGAACCTTGAGCTGCTGGAGCCTTGAGCTGCTGGAACCTTGAGCTGCTGGTGCTTCTGGAACCTTGAGCTACTGGAGCCTTGAGCTGCTGGTG
This sequence comes from Cyprinodon diabolis, assembly GCA_030533445.1. Lineage (NCBI taxonomy): Eukaryota > Metazoa > Chordata > Actinopteri > Cyprinodontiformes > Cyprinodontidae > Cyprinodon > Cyprinodon diabolis. The sequence continues at coordinate 581,373 of JARPUW010000553.1, forward strand.
CTTCTGGAACTTTAAACTGCTGGAACCTTGAGCTGCTGCAGCCTTGAGCTTCTGGAACCTCTAGCTTCTGGAGCCTTGAGCTGCTGTAACCCTGAGCTGCTGGAACCTTGAGCTGCTGGTGCTGCTGGAACCTTGAGCTGCTGGAACCTTGAGCTGCTGGTGCTTCTGGAACCTTCAGCTGCTGGAACCTTGAGCTGCTGGAACCTTGAGCTGCTGGTGCTTCTGGAACCTTGAGCATCTGGAGTCTTGAGCTGCTGGAACCTTGAGCTGCTGGTGCTTCTGGAACCTTGAGCTGCTGGAGCCTTGAGCTGCTGGAACTTTGAGCTGCTGGAGCCTTGAGCTGCTGGAACCTTGAGCTGCTGGTGCTTCTGGAACCTTGAGCTGCTGGAACCTTGAGCTTCTGGAACCTCTAGCTTCTGGAGCCTTGAGCTGCTGTAACCTTGAGCTGCTGGAACATTGAGCTGCTAGAACCTTGAGCTGCTGGAACCTTGAGCTGCTGGTGCTTCTGGAACCTTGAGCATCTGGAGCCTTGAGCTTCTGGAACCTTGAGCTGCTGGAGCCTTGAGCTGCTGGTGCTTCTGGAACCTTGAGCTGCTGGAACCTTGAGCTGCTGCAGCCTTGAGCAGCTGGTGCTTCTGGAACCTTGAGCTGCTGGAACCTTGAGCTGCTGGTGCTTCTTGAACCTTGAGCTGCTGGAACCTGAGCTGCTGGATCCTTGAACTGCTGGAACCTTGAGCTTCTGGAACCTTGAGCTGCTGGAACCTTGAGCTGCTGGTGCTTCTGGAACCTTGAGCTGCTGGAACCTTGAGCTGCTGGAGCCTTGAGCTGCTGGTGCTTCTGGAACCTTGAGCTGCTGGAACCTTGAGCTGCTGAAACCTTGAGCTGCTGGAACCTTGAGCTGCTGGAGCTTTGAGCTGCTGGAGCTTCTGGAACCTTGAGCTTCTGGAACCTTGAGCTGCTGGAGCCTTGAGCTTCTGGAACCTTGAGCTGTTGAAGCCTTGAGCTTCTGGAACCTTCAGCTGCTGGAGCCTTGAGCTTCTGGAACCTTGAGCTGCTGGAACCTTGAGCTGCTGGAACCTTGAGCTGCTGGTGCTTCTGGAACCTTGAGCTGCTGGAACCTTGAGCTGCTGGTGCTTCTGGAACCTTGAGCTGCTGGAACCTTGAGCTGCTGGAACCTTGAGCTGCTGGTGCTTCTGGAACCTTGAGCTGCTGGAACCTTGAGCTAATGGAACCTTGAGCTGCTGGTGCTTCTGGAACCTTGAGCTGCTGGAACCTTGAGCTGCTGGTGCTTCTGGAACCTTGAGCATCTGGAGCCTTGAGCTTCTGGAGCCTTGAGCATCTGGAGCCTTGAGCTTCTGGAACCTTGAGCTGCTGGAGCCTTGAGCTGCTGGTGCTTCTGAAACCTTGAGCTGCTGGAACCTTGAGCTGCTGGAACCTTGAGCTGCTGGTGCTTTCGGAACCTTGAGCTGCTGGAACCTTGAGCTGCTGGAACCTTGAGCTGCTGGTGCTTCTGGAACCTTGAGCATCTGGAGCCTTGAGCTTCTGGAACCTTGAGCTGCTGGAGCCTTGAGCTGCTGGTGCTTCTGGAACCTTGAGCTGCTGGAACCTTGAGCTGCTGGTGCTTCTGGAACCTTGAGATGCTGGAACCTTGAGCTGCTGGAACCTTGAGCTGCTGGAGCCTTGAGCTGCTGGTGCTTCTGGAACCTTGAGCTGCTGGAGCCTTGAGCTGCTGGAACCTTGAGCTGCTGGAACCTTGAGCTGCTGGTGCTTCTGGAACCTTGAACTGCTGGAACCTTGAGCTGCTGGTGCTTCTGGAACTTTGAGCTGCTGGAACCTTGAGCTGCTCGAACCTTGAGCTGCTGGTGCTTCTGGAACCTTGAGCATCTGGAGCCTTGAGCTTCTGGAACCTTGAGCTGCTGGAGCCTTGAGCTGCTGGTGCTTCTGGAACCTTGAGCTGCTGGAACCTTGAGCTGCTGGAACCTTGAGCTGCTGGAACTTTGAGCTTCTGGAACCTTGAGCTGCTGGAGCCTTGAGCTGCTGGAACCTTGAGCTTCTGGAACCTCTAGCTTCTGGAGCCTTGAGCTGCTGTAACCTTGAGCTGCTGGAACATTGAGCTGCTGGAACCTTGAGCTGCTGGAACCTTGAGCTGCTGGTGCTTCTGGAACCTTGAGCATCTGGAGCCTTGAGCTTCTGGAACCTTGAGCTGCTGGAGCCTTGAGCTGCTGGTGCTTCTGGAACCTTGAGCTGCTGGAGCCTTGAGCTGCTGGTGCTTCTGGAACCTTGAGCTGCTGGAACCTTGAGCTGCTGCAGCCTTGAGCTGCTGGTGCTTCTGGAACCTTGAGCTGCGGGAACCTTGAGCTGCTGGTGCTTCTTGAACCTTGAGCCGCTGGAACCTTGAGCTGCTGGAGCCTTGAACTGCTGGAACCTTGAGCTTCTGGAACCTTGAGCTGCTGGAACCTTGAGCTGCTGTTGCTTCTGGAACCTTGAGCTGCTTGAACCTTGAGCTGCTGGAGCCTTGAGCTGCTGGTGCTTCTGGAACCTTGAGCTGCTGGAACCTTGAGCTGCTGCAACCTTCAGCTGCTGGAACCTTGAGCTGCTGGAACTTTGAGCATCTGGAGCCTTGAGCTGCTGGAACCTTGAGCTGCTGGAACCTTGAGCTTCTGGAACCTCTAGCTTCTGGAGCCTTGAGCTGCTGTAACCTTGAGCTGCTGGAACCTTGAGCTGCTGGTGCTGCTGGAACCTTGAGCTGCTGGAACCTTGAGCTGCTGGAACCCTGAGCTGCTGGTGCTTCTGGAACCTTCAGCTGCTGGAACCTTGAGTTGCTGGTGCTTCTGGAACCTTGAGCATCTGGAGCCTTGAGCTTCTGGAACCTTGAGCTGCTGGAGCCTTGAGCTGCTGGTGCTTCTGGAACCTTGAGCTGCTGGAGCCTTGAGCTGCTGGAACCTTGAGCTGCTGGAACCTTGAGCTGCTGGTGCTTCTGGAACCTTGAGCTGCTGGAACCTTGAGCTGCTGGTGCTTCTGGAACCTTGAGCTGCTGGAACCTTGAGCTGCTGGAACCTTGAGCTGCTGGAACCTTGAGCTGCTGGTGCTTCTGGAACCTTGAGCTGCTGGAACCTTGAGCTGCTGGAACCTTGAGCTGCTGGAACCTTGAGCTGCTGGTGCTTCTGGAACCTTGAGCATCTGGAGCCTTGAGCTTCTGGAACCTTGAGCTGCTGGAGCCTTGAGCTGCTGGTGCTTCTGGAACCTTGAGCTGCTGGAGCCTTGAGCTCCTGGAACCTTGAGCTGCTGGAACCTTGAGCTGCTGGAACCTTGAGCTTCTGGAACCTTGAGCTGCTGGTGCTTCTGGAACCTTGAGCTGCTGGAACCTTGAGCTGCTGGAACCTTGAGCTGCTGGTGCTTCTGGAACCTTGAGCTGCTGGTGCTTCTGGAACCTTGAGCTGCTGGTGCTTCTGGAACCTTGAGCTGCTGGAACCTTGAGCTGCTGGTGCTTCTGGAATCTTGAGCTTCTGGAACCTTGAGCTGCTGGAACCTTGACTTCTAGGAGCCTTGAGCTGCTGGAACCTTGAGCTGCTGGAACCTTGAGCTGCTGGAACCTTGAGCTGCTGGAGCTTTGAGCTGCTGGTGCTTCTGGAACCTTGAGCTTCTGGAACCTTGAGCTTTTGGTGCTTCTGGAACCTTGAGCTGCTGGTGCTTCTGGAACCTTGAGCTGCTGGAACCTTGAGCTGCTGGTGCTTCTGGAACCTTGAGCTGCTGGAACCTTGAGCTGCTGGAACCTTGAGCTGCTGGTGCTTCTGGAACCTTGAGAATCTGGAGCCTTGAGCTTCTGGAACCTTGAGCTGCTGGAGCCTTGAGCTGCTGGTGCTTCTGGAACCTTGAGCTGCTGGAGCCTTGAGCTGCTGGAACCTTGAGCTGCTGGAGCTTTGAGCTGCTGGAGCTTCTGGAACCTTGAGCTGCTGGAACCTTGAGCTGCTGGTGCTTCTGGAACCTTGAGATGCTGAAACCTTGAGCTCCTGGAACCTTGAGCTGCTGGAACCTTGAGCTGCTGGAGCTTTGAGCTGCTGGTGCTTCTGGAACCTTGAGCTGCTGGTGCTTCTGGAACCTTGAGCTGCTGGAACCTTGAGCTGCTGGTGCTTCTGGAACCTTGAGCTGCAGGAACCTTGAGCTGCTGGAACCTTGAGCTGCTGGTGCTTCTGGAACCTTGAGCATCTGGAGCCTTGAGCTTCTGGAGCCTTGAGCATCTGGAGCCTTGAGCTTCTGGAACCTTGAGCTGCTGGAGCCTTGAGCTGCTGGTGCTTCTTGAACCTTGAGCTGCTGGAACCTTGAGCTGCTGGAACCTTGAGCTGCTGGTGCTTCTGGAACCTTGAGCTGCTGGAACCTTGAGCTGCTGGTGCTTCTGGAACCTTGAGCATCTGGAGCCTTGAGCTTCTGGAACCTTGAGCTGCTGGAGCCTTGAGCTGCTGGTGCTTCTGGAACCTTGAGCTGCTGGAACCTTGAGGTGCTGGTGCTTCTGGAACCTTGAGATGCTGGAACCTTGAGCTGCTGGAACCTTGAGCTGCTGGAGCCTTGAGCTGCTGGTGTTTCTGGAACCTTGAGCTGCTGGAGCCTTGAGCTGCTGGAACCTTGAGCTGCTGGAAGCTTGAGCTGCTGGTGCTTCTGGAACCTTGAACTGCTGGAACCTTGAGCTGCTGGTGCTTCTGGAACCTTGAGCTGCTGGAATCTTGAGCTGCTGGTACCTTGAGCTGCTGGTGCTTCTGGAACCTTGAGCATCTGGAGCCTTGAGCTTCTGGAACCTTGAGCTGCTGGAGCCTTGAGCTGCTGGTGCTTCTGGAACCTTGAGCTGCTGGAACCTTGAGCTGCTGGAACCTTGAGCTGCTGGAACTTTGAGCTTCTGGAACCTTGAGCTGCTGGAGCCTTGAGCTGCTGGTGCTTCTGGAACCTTGAGCTGCTGGAACCTTGAGCTTCTGGAACCTCTAGCTTCTGGAGCCTTGAGCTGCTGTAACCTTGAGCTGCTGGAACATTGAGCTGCTGGAACCTTGAGCTGCTGGAACCTTGAGCTGCTGGTGCTTCTGGAACCTTGAGCATCTGGAGCCTTGAGCTTCTGGAACCTTGAGCTGCTGGAGCCTTGAGCTGCTGGTGCTTCTGGAACCTTGAGCTGCTGGAACCTTGAGCTGCTGCAGCCTTGAGCAGCTGGTGCTTCTGGAACCTTGAGCTGCTGGAACCTTGAGCTGCTGGTGCTTCTTGAACCTTGAGCTGCTGGAACCTTGAGCTGCTGGAGCCTTGAACTGCTGGAACCTTGAGCTTCTGGAACCTTGAGCTGCTGGAACCTTGAGCTGCTGGTGCTTCTGGAACCTTGAGCTGCTGGAACCTTGAGCTGCTGGAGCCTTGAGCTGCTGGTGCTTCTGGAACCTTGAGCTGCTGGAACCTTGAGCTGCTGGAACCTTCAGCTGCTGGAACCTTGAGCTGCTGAAACCTTGAGCTCCTGGAACCTTGAGCTGCTGGAACCTTGAGCTGCTGGAGCTTTGAGCTGCTGGAGCTTCTGGAACCTTGAGCTTCTGGAACCTTGAGCTGCTGGAGCCTTGAGCTTCTGGAACCTTGAGCTGTTGAAGCCTTGAGCTTCTGGAACCTTCAGCTGCTGGAGCCTTGAGCTTTTCGAACCTTGAGCTGCTGGAACCTTGAGCTGCTGGAACCTTGAGCTGCTGGTTTTTCTGGAACCTTGAGCTGCTGGAACCTTGAGCTGCTGGTGCTTCTGGAACCTTGAGCTGCTGGAACCTTGAGCTGCTGGAACCTTGAGCTGCTGGTGCTTCTGGAACCTTGAGCTGCTGGAACCTTGAGCTAATGGAACCTTGAGCTGCTGGTGCTTCTGGAACCTTCAGCTGCTGGAACCTTGAGCTGCTGGTGCTTCTGGAACCTTGAGCATCTGGAGCCTTGAGCTTCTGGAGCCTTGAGCATCTGGAGCCTTGAGCTTCTGGAACCTTGAGCTGCTGGAGCCTTGAGCTGCTGGTGCTTCTGGAACCTTGAGCTGCTGGAACCTTGAGCTGCTGGTGCTTCTGGAACCTTGAGCTGCTGGAACCTTGAGCTGCTGGAACCTTGAGCTGCTGGTGCTTCTGGAACCTTGAGCATCTGGAGCCTTGAGCTTCTGGAACCTTGAGCTGCTGGAGCCTTGAGCTGCTGGTGCTTCTGGAACCTTGAGCTGCTGGAACCTTGAGCTGCTGGTGCTTCTGGAACCTTGAGATGCTGGAACCTTGAGCTGCTGGAACCTTGAGCTGCTGGAGCCTTGAGCTGCTGGTGCTTCTGGAACCTTGAGCTGCTGGAACCTTGAGCTGCTGGAACCTTGAGCTGCTGGTGCTTCTGGAACCTTGAACTGCTGGAACCTTGAGCTGCTGGTGCTTCTGGAACTTTGAGCTGCTGGAACCTTGAGCTGCTCGAACCTTGAGCTGCTGGTGCTTCTGGAACCTTGAGCATCTGGAGCCTTGAGCTTCTGGAACCTTGAGCTGCTGGAGCTTTGAGCTGCTGGTGCTTCTGGAACCTTGAGCTGCTGGAACCTTGAGCTGCTGGAACCTTGAGCTGCTGGAACTTTGAGCTTCTGGAACCTTGAGCTGCTGGAGCCTTGAGCTGCTGTAACCTTGAGCTGCTGGAACATTGAGCTGCTGGGACCTTGAGCTGCTGGAACCTTGAGCTGCTGGTGCTTCTGGAACCTTGAGCATCTGGAGCCTTGAGCTTCTGGAACCTTGAGCTGCTGGAGCCTTGAGCTGCTGGTGCTTCTGGAACATTGAGCTGCTGGAACCTTGAGCTGCTGCAGCCTTGAGCTGCTGGTGCTTCTTGAACCTTGAGCTGCTGGAACCTTGAGCTGCTGGAGCCTTGAACTGCTGGAACCTTGAGCTTCTGGAACCTTGAGTTGCTGGAACCTTGAGCTGCTGGTGCTTCTGGAACCTTGAGCTGCTGGAACCTTGAGCTGCTGGAGCCTTGAGCTGCTGGTGCTTCTGGAACCTTGAGCTGCTGGAACCTTGAGCTGCTGGAACCTTCAGCTGCTGGAACCTTGAGCTGCTGGAACTTTGAGCATCTGGAGCCTTGAGCTGCTGGAACCTTGAGCTTCTGGGACCTTGAGCTTCTGGAACCTCTAGCTTCTGGAGCCTTGAGCTGCTGTAACCTTGAGCTGCTGGAACCTTGAGCTGCTGGTGCTGCTGGAACCTTGAGCTGCTGGAACCTTGAGCTGCTGGTGCTTCTGGAACCTTGAGCTGCTGGAACCTTGAGCTGCTGGAACCTTGAGCTGCTGGTGCTTCTGGAACCTTGAGCTGCTGGAGCCTTGAGCTGCTGGTGCTTCTGGAACCTTGAGCTGCTGGAACCTTGAGCTGCTGCAGCCTTGAGCTGCTGGTGCTTCTGGAACCTTGAGCTGCGGGAACCTTGAGCTGCTGGTGCTTCTTGAACCTTGAGCTGCTGGAACCTTGAGCTGCTGGAGCCTTGAACTGCTGGAACCTTGAGCTGCTGGTGCTTCTGGAACCTTGAGCTGCTTGAACCTTGAGCTGCTGGAGCCTTGAGCTGCTGGTGCTTCTGGAACCTTGAGCTGCTGGAACCTTGAGCTGCTGGAACCTTCAGCTGCTGGAACCTTGAGCTGCTGGAACTTTGAGCATCTGGAGCCTTGAGCTGCTGGAACCTTGAGCTGCTGGAACCTTGAGCTTCTGGAACCTCTAGCTTCTGGAGCCTTGAGCTGCTGTAACCTTGAGCTGCTGTAACCTTGAGCTGCTGGAACCTTGAGCTGCTGGTGCTGCTGGAACCTTGAGCTGCTGGAACCTTGAGCTGCTGGAACCCTTAGCTGCTGGTGCTTCTGGAACCTTCAGCTGCTGGAACCTTGAGTTGCTGGTGCTTCTGGAACCTTGAGCATCTGGAGCCTTGAGCTTCTGGAACCTTGATCTGCTGGAGCCTTGAGCTGCTGGTGCTTCTGGAACCTTGATCTGCTGGAGCCTTGAGCTGCTGGTGCTTCTGGAACCTTGAGCTGCTGGTGCTTCTGGAACCTTGAGCTGCTGGAACCTTGAGCTGCTGGTGCTTCTGGAACCTTGAGCTGCTGGAACCTTGAGCTGCTGGAACCTTGAGCTGCTGGTGCTTCTGGAACCTTGAGCATCTGGAGCATTGACCTTCTGGAACCTTGAGCTGCTGGAGCCTTGAGCCTCTGGAACCTTGATCTGCTGGAGCCTTGAGCTGCTGGTGCTTCTGGAACCTTGAGCTGCTGGTGCTTCTGGAACCTTGAGCTGCTGGAACCTTGAGCTGCTGGTGCTTCTGGAACCTTGAGCTGCTGGAAACTTGAGCTGCTGGAACCTTGAGCTGCTGGTGCTTCTGGAACCTTGAGCATCTGGAGCATTGACCTTCTGGAACCTTGAGCTGCTGGAGCCTTGAGCTGCTGGTGCTTCTGGAGCCTTGAGCTGCTGGAACATTGAGCTGCTGGAACTTTGAACATCTGGAGCCTTGAGCTTCTGGAACCTTCAGCTGCTGGAACCTTGAGCTGCTGGAACCTTGAGCTGCTGGTGCTTCTGGAACATTGAGCATCTGGAGCCTTGAGCTGCTGGAACCTTGAGCTGCTGGAGCCTTGAGCTGCTGGAACCTTGAGCTGCTGGTGCTTCTGGAACCTTGAGCTGCTGGAGCCTTGAGCTGCTGGTGCTTCTGGAACTTTAAACTGCTGGAACCTTGAGCTGCTGCAGCCTTGAGCTTCTGGAACCTCTAGCTTCTGGAGCCTTGAGCTGCTGTAACCCTGAGCTGCTGGAACCTTGAGCTGCTGGTGCTGCTGGAACCTTGAGCTGCTGGAACCTTGAGCTGCTGGTGCTTCTGGAACCTTCAGCTGCTGGAACCTTGAGCTGCTGGAACCTTGAGCTGCTGGTGCTTCTGGAACCTTGAGCATCTGGAGTCTTGAGCTGCTGGTGCTTCTGGAACCTTGAGCTGCTGGAGCCTTGAGCTGCTGGAACTTTGAGCTGCTGGAGCCTTGAGCTGCTGGAACCTTGAGCTGCTGGTGCTTCTGGAACCTTGAGCTGCTGGAACCTTGAGCTGCTGGAACCTTGAGCTGCTGGAACCTTGAACTTCTGGTGCTTCTGGAACCTTGAGCATCTGGAGCCTTGAGCTTCTGGAACCTTGAGCTGCTGGAGCCTTGAGTTTCTGGAACCTTGAGCTGCTGGTGCTTCTGGAACCTTGAGCTGCTGGAACCTTGAGCTGCTGGAACCTTGAGCTGCTGGTGCTTCTGGAACCTTGAGCATCTGGAGCCTTGAGCTTCTGGAACCTTGAGCTGCTGGTGCTTCTGGAACCTTGAGCTGCTGGAACCTTGAGCTGCTGGAACCTTGAGCTGCTGGTGCTTCTGGAACCTTGAGCATCTGGAGCCTTGAGCTTCTGGAACCTTGAGCTGCTGAAGCATTGAGCTGCTGGTGCTTCTGGAACCTTGAGCTGCTGGAACCTTGAGCTGCTGGAACTTTGAGCTGCTGGAACCTTGAGCTTCTGGAACCTTGAGCTGCTGGTGCATCTGGAACCTTGAGCTTCTGGATCCTTGAGCTTCTGGAACCTTGAGCTGCTGGTGCTTCTGGAACCTTGAGCTGCTGGAGCCTTGAGCTGCTGGTGCTTCTTGAACCTTGAGCTGCTGGAACCTTGAGCTGCTGCAACCTTGAGCTGCTGGAACCTTGAGCTGCTGGAACCTTGAGCTGCTGGAACTTTGAGCATCTGGAGCCTTGAGCATCTGGAGCCTTGAGCTGCTGGACCCTTGAGCTTCTGGAACCTTGAGCTGCTGGTATATCTGGAACCTTGAACATCTGGAGCCTTGAGCTTCTGGAACCTTGAGCTGCTGGAGCCTTGAGCTGCTGGTGCTTCTGGAACCTTGAGCTGCTGGAACCTTGAGCTGCTGCAGCCTTGAGCTGCTGGTGCTTCTGGAACCTTGAGCTGCTGGAACCTTGAGCTTCTGGAACCTCTAGCTTCTGGAGCCTTGAGCTGCTGTAACCCTGAGCTGCTGGAACCTTGAGCTGCTGGTGCTGCTGGAACCTTGAGCTGCTGGAACCTTGAGCTGCTGGTGCTTCTGGAACCTTCAGCTGCTGGAACCTTGAGCTGCTGGAACCTTGAGCTGCTGGTGCTTCTGGAACCTTGAGCATCTGGAGCCTTGAGCTGCTGGAACCTTGAGCTGCTGGAGCCTTGAGCTGCTGGAACCTTGAGCTGCTGGTGCTTCTGGAACCTTGAGCTGCTGGAACCTTGAGCTGCTGGTGCTTCTGGAACCTTGAGCTGCTGGAACCTTGAGCTGCTGGAACCTTGAGCTGCTGGTGCTTCTGGAACCTTGAGCATCTGGAGCCTTGAGCTTCTGGAACCTTGAGCTGCTGGAGCCTTGAGCTTCTGGAACCTTGAGCTGCTGGTGCTTCTGGAACCTTGAGCTGCTGGAACCTTGAGCTGCTGGAACCTTGAGCTGCTGGTGCTTCTGGAACCTTGAGCATCTGGAGCCTTGAGCTTCTGGAACCTTGAGCTGCTGGTGCTTCTGGAACCTTGAGCTGCTGGAACCTTGAGCTGCTGGTGCTTCTGGAACCTTGAGCATCTGGAGCCTTGAGCTTCTGGAACCTTGAGCTGCTGGAGCCTTGGGCTGCTGGCGCTTCTGGAACCTTGAGCTGCTGGACCCTTGAGCTGCTGGAACCTTGAGCTGCTGGTGCTTCTGGAACCTTGAGCTGCTGGAACCTTGAGCTGCTGGTGCTTCTGGAACCTTGAGCTGCTGGAACCTTGAGCTGCTGGTGGTTCTGGAACCTTGAGCATCTGGAGCCTTGAGCTTCTGGAACCTTGAGCTGCTGGAGCCTTGAGCTGCTGGTGCTTCTGGAACCTTGAGCTGCTGGAACCTTGAGCTGCTGGAACATTGAGCTGCTGGAACTTTGAGCATCTGGAGCCTTGAGCATCTGGAGCCTTGAGCTGCTGGAACCTTGAGCTTCTGGAACCTTGAGCTGCTGGTGCATCTGGAACCTTGAGCATCTGGAGTCTTGAGCTGCTGGAACCTTGAGCTGCTGGAGCCTTGAGCTGCTGGTGCTTCTGGAACTTTGAACTGCTGGAACCTTGAGCTGCTGCAGCCTTGAGCTGCTGGTGCTTCTGGAACATTGAGCTGCTGGAACCTTGAGCTTCTGGAACCTCTAGCTTCTGGAGCCTTGAGCTGCTGTAACCCTGAGCTGCTGGAACCTTGAGCTGCTGGTGCTGCTGGAACCTTGAGCTGCTGGAACCTTGAGCTGCTGGTGCTTCTGGAACCTTGAGCTGCTGGAACCTTGAGCTGCTGGTGGTTCTGGAACCTTGAGCATCTGGAGCCTTGAGCTTCTGGAACCTTGAGCTGCTGGAGCCTTGAGCTGCTGGTGCTTCTGGAACCTTGAGCTGCTGGAACCTTGAGCTGCTGGAACATTGAGCTGCTGGAACTTTGAGCATCTGGAGCCTTGAGCATCTGGAGCCTTGAGCTATTGGAACCTATAGCTTCTGGAAACTTGAGCTGCTGGTGCATCTGGAACCTTGAGCATCTGGAGCCTTGAGCTTCTGGAACCTTGAGCTGCTGGAGCCTTGAGCTGCTGGTGCTTCTGGAACTTTAAACTGCTGGAACCTTGAGCTGCTGCAGCCTTGAGCTGCTGGTGCTTCTGGAACATTGAGCTGCTGGAACCTTGAGCTTCTGGAACCTCTAGCTTCTGGAGCCTTGAGCTGCTGTAACCCTGAGCTGCTGGAACCTTGAGCTGCTGGTGCTGCTGGAACCTTGAGCTGCTGGAACCTTGAGCTGCTGGTGCTTCTGGAACCTTCAGCTGCTGGAACCTTGAGCTGCTGGAACCTTGAGCTGCTGGTGCTTCTGGAACCTTGAGCATCTGGAGCCTTGAGCTTCTGGAACCTTGAGCTGCTGGTGCTTCTGGAACCTTGAGCTGCTGGAGCCTTGAGCTGCTGGAATTTTGAGCTGCTGGAGCCTTGAGCTGCTGGAACCTTGAGCTGCTGGTGCTTCTGGGACCTTGAGCTGCTGGAACCTTGAGCTGCTGGAACCTTGAGCTGCTGGTGCTTCTGGAACCTTCAGCTGCTGGAAACTTGAGCTGCTGGAACCTTGAGCTGCTGGTGCTTCTGGAACATTGAGCATCTGGAGCCTTGAGCTGCTGGAACCTTGAGCTGCTGGAGCCTTGAGCTGCTGGAACCTTGAGCTGCTGGTGCTTCTGGAACCTTGAGCTACTGGAGCCTTGAGCTGCTGGTGCTTCTGGAACTTTAAACTGCTGGAACCTTGAGCTGCTGCAGCCTTGAGCTTCTGGAACCTCTAGCTTCTGGAGCCTTGAGCTGCTGTAACCCTGAGCTGCTGGAACCTTGAGCTGCTGGTGCTGCTGGAACCTTGAGCTGCTGGAACCTTGAGCTGCTGGTGCTTCTGGAACCTTCAGCTGCTGGAACCTTGAGCTGCTGGAACCTTGAGCTGCTGGTGCTTCTGGAACCTTGAGCATCTGGAGTCTTGAGCTGCTGGAACCTTGAGCTGCTGGTGCTTCTGGAACCTTGAGCTGCTGGAGCCTTGAGCTGCTGGAACTTTGAGCTGCTGGAGCCTTGAGCTGCTGGAACCTTGAGCTGCTGGTGCTTCTGGAACCTTGAGCTGCTGGAACCTTGAGCTGCTGGTGCTTCTGGAACCTTGAGCATCTGGAGCCTTGAGCTTCTGGAACCTTGAGCTGCTGGTGCTTCTGGAACCTTGAGCTGCTGGAACCTTGAGCTGCTGGTGCTTCAGGAACCTTGAGCATCTGGAGCCTTGAGCTTCTGGAACCTTGAGCTGCTGGTGCTTCTGGAACCTTGAGCTGCTGGAGCCTTGAGCTGCTGGAACCTTGAGCTGCTGGTGCTGCTGGAACCTTGAGCTGCTGGAACGTTGAGCTGCTGGTGCTTCTGGAACCTTCAGCTGCTGGAACCTTGAGCTGCTGGTGCTTCTGGAACCTTGAGCATCTGGAGCCTTGAGCTGCTGGAAACTTGAGCTGCTGGAGCCTTGAGCTGCTGGAACCTTGAGCTGCTGGTGCTTCTGGAACTTTGAGCTGCTGGAACCTTGAGCTGCTGGTGCTTCTGGAATCTTGAGCTGCTGGAACCTTGAGCTGCTGGAACCTTGAACTTCTGGTGCTTCTGGAACCTTGAGCATCTGGAGCCTTGAGCTTCTGGAACCTTGAGTGCTGGAGCCTTGAGTTTCTGGAACCTTGAGCTGCTGGTGCTTCTGGAACCTTGAGCTGCTGGAACCTTGAGCTGCTGGAACCTTGAGCTGCTGGTGCTTCTGGAACCTTGAGCATCTGGAGCCTTGAGCTTCTGGAACCTTGAGCTGCTGGTGCTTCTGGAACCTTGAGCTGCTGGAACCTTGAGCTGCTGGAACCTTGAGCTGCTGGTGCTTCTGGAACCTTGAGCATCTGGAGCCTTGAGCTTCTGGAACCTTGAGCTGCTGGAGCCTTGAGCAGCTGGTGCTTCTGGAACCTTGAGCTGCTGGAACCTTGAGCTGCTGGAACATTGAGCTGCTGGAACTTTGAGCATCTGGAGCCTTGAGCATCTGGAGCCTTGAGCTGCTGGAACCTTGAGCTTCTGGAACCTTGAGCTGCTGGTGCATCTGGAACCTTGAGCATCTGGAGCCTTGAGCTGCTGGAACCTTGAGCTGCTGGAGCCTTGAGCTGCTGGTGCTTCTGGAACATTGAGCTGCTGGAACCTTGAGCTTCTGGAACCTCTAGCTTCTGGAGCCTTGAGCTGCTGTAACCCTGAGCTGCTGGAACCTTGAGCTGCTGGTGCTGCTGGAACCTTGAGCTGCTGGAACCTTGAGCTGCTGGTGCTTCTGGAACCTTGAGCTGCTGGAACCTTGAGCTGCTGGTGGTTCTGGAACCTTGAGCATCTGGAGCCTTGAGCTTCTGGAACCTTGAGCTGCTGGAGCCTTGAGCTGCTGGTGCTTCTGGAACCTTGAGCTGCTGGAACATTGAGCTGCTGGAACTTTGAGCATCTGGAGCCTTGAGCATCTGGAGCCTTGAGCTATTGGAACCTATAGCTTCTGGAAACTTGAGCTGCTGGTGCATCTGGAACCTTGAGCATCTGGAGCCTTGAGCTTCTGGAACCTTGAGCTGCTGGAGCCTTGAGCTGCTGGTGCTTCTGGAACTTTAAACTGCTGGAACCTTGAGCTGCTGCAGCCTTGAGCTGCTGGTGCTTCTGGAACATTGAGCTGCTGGAACCTTGAGCTTCTGGAACCTCTAGCTTCTGGAGCCTTGAGCTGCTGTAACCCTGAGCTGCTGGAACCTTGAGCTGCTGGTGCTGCTGGAACCTTGAGCTGCTGGAACCTTGAGCTGCTGGTGCTTCTGGAACCTTCAGCTGCTGGAACCTTGAGCTGCTGGAACCTTGAGCTGCTGGTGCTTCTGGAACCTTGAGCATCTGGAGCCTTGAGCTTCTGGAACCTTGAGCTGCTGGTGCTTCTGGAACCTTGAGCTGCTGGAGCCTTGAGCTGCTGGAACTTTGAGCTGCTGGAGCCTTGAGCTGCTGGAACCTTGAGCTGCTGGTGCTTCTGGGACCTTGAGCTGCTGGAACCTTGAGCTGCTGGAACCTTGAGCTGCTGGAACCTTGAGCTGCTGGTGCTTCTGGAACCTTGAGCTGCTGGAACCTTGAGCTGCTGGTGCTTCTGGAACCTTGAGCATCTGGAGCCTTGAGCTTCTGGAACCTTGAGCTGCTGGTGCTTCTGGAACCTTGAGCTGCTGGAACCTTGAGCTGCTGGTGCTTCAGGAACCTTGAGCATCTGGAGCCTTGAGCTTCTGGAACCTTGAGCTGCTGGTGCTTCTGGAACCTTGAGCTGCTGGTGCTGCTGGAACCTTGAGCTGCTGGAACGTTGAGCTGCTGGTGCTTCTGGAACCTTCAGCTGCTGGAACCTTGAGCTGCTGGTGCTTCTGGAACCTTGAGCATCTGGAGCCTTGAGCTGCTGGAAACTTGAGCTGCTGGAGCCTTGAGCTGCTGGAACCTTGAGCTGCTGGTGCTTCTGGAGCTTTGAGCTGCTGGAACCTTGAGCTGCTGGTGCTTCTGGAACCTTGAGCTGCTGGAACCTTGAGCTGCTGGAACCTTGAACTTCTGGTGCTTCTGGAACCTTGAGCATCTGGAGCCTTGAGCTTCTGGAACCTTGAGCTGCTGGAGCCTTGAGTTTCTGGAACCTTGAGCTGCTGGTGCTTCTGGAACCTTGAGCTGCTGGAACCTTGAGCTGCTGGAACCTTGAGCTGCTGGTGCTTCTGGAACCTTGAGCATCTGGAGCCTTGAGCTTCTGGAACCTTGAGCTGCTGGTGCTTCTGGAACCTTGAGCTGCTGGAACCTTGAGCTGCTGGAACCTTGAGCTGCTGGTGCTTCTGGAACCTTGAGCATCTGGAGCCTCAAGCTTCTGGAACCTTGAGCTGCTGAAGCATTGAGCTGCTGGTGCTTCTGGAACCTTGAGCTGCTGGAACCTTGAGCTGCTGGAACTTTGAGCTGCTGGAACCTTGAGCTTCTGGAACCTTGAGCTGCTGGTGCATCTGGAACCTTGAGCTTCTGGAGCCTTGAGCTTCTGGAACCTTGAGCTGCTGGAGCCTTGAGCTGCTGGTGCTTCTGGAACCTTGAGCTGCTGGAGCCTTGAGCTGCTGGTGCTTCTTGAACCTTGAGCTGCTGGAACCTTGAGCTGCTGCAACCTTGAGCTGCTGGAACCTTGAGCTTCTGGTGCTTCTGGAACCTTGATCTGCTGGAACCTTGAGCTGCTGGTGCTTCTGGAACCTTGAGCATCTGGAGCCTTGAGCTTCTGGAACCTTGAGCTGCTGGTGCTTCTGGAACCTTGAGCTGCTGGAACCTTGAGCTGCTGGTGCTTCAGGAACCTTGAGCGTCTGGAGCCTTGAGCTTCTGGAACCTTGAGCTGCTGGTGCTTCTGGAACCTTGAGCTGCTGGAGCCTTGAGCTGCTGGAACCTTGAGCTGCTGGTGCTGCTGGAACCTTGAGCTGCTGGAACCTTGAGCTGCTGGTGCTTCTGGAACCTTCAGCTGCTGGAACCTTGAGCTGCTGGTGCTTCTGGAACCTTGAGCAACTGGAGCCTTGAGCTGCTGGAACCTTGAGCTGCTGGAGCCTTGAGCTGCTGGAACCTTGAGCTGCTGGTGCTTCTGGAACTTTGAGCTGCTGGAACCTTGAGCTGCTGGTGCTTCTGGAACCTTGAGCTGCTGGAACCTTGAGCTGCTGGAACCTATAACTTCTGGTGCTTCTGGAACCTTGAGCATCTGGAGCCTTGAGCTTCTGGAACCTTGAGCTGCTGGAGCCTTGAGTTTCTGGAACCTTGAGCTGCTGGTGCTTCTGGAACCTTGAGCTGCTGGAACCTTGAGCTGCTGGAACCTTGAGCTGCTGGTGCTTCTGGAACCTTGAGCATCTGGAGCCTTGAGCTTCTGGAACCTTGAGCTGCTGGTGCTTCTGGAACCTTGAGCTGCTGGAACCTTGAGCTGCTGGAACCTTGAGCTGCTGGTGCTTCTGGAACCTTGAGCATCTGGAGCCTTGAACTTCTGGAACCTTGAGCTGCTGAAGCATTGAGCTGCTGGTGCTTCTGGAACCTTGAGCATCTGGAACCTTGAGCTGCTGGAACTTTGAGCTGCTGGAACCTTGAGCTTCTGGAACCTTGAGCTGCTGGTGCATCTGGAACCTTGAGCATCTGGAGCCTTGAGCTTCTGGAACCTTGAGCTGCTGGTGCTTCTGGAACCTTGAGCTGCTGGAACCTTGAGCTGCTGGAACCTTGAGCTGCTGGAACCTTGAGCTTCTGGAACCTTGAGCTGCTGGTGCGTCTGGAACCTTGAGCATCTGGAGCCTTGAGCTTCTGGAACCTTGAGCTGCTGGAGCCTTGAGCTGCTGGTGCTTCTGGAACCTTGAGCTGCTGGAACCTTGAGCTGCTGCAGCCTTGAGCTGCTGGTGCTTCTGGAACCCTGAGCTGCTGGAATCTTGAGCTGCTGGTGCTGCTGGAACCTTGAGCTGCTGGAACCTTGAGCTGCTGGTGCTTCTGGAACCTTGAGCTGCTGGAACCTTGAGCTGCTGGAACCTTGAGCTGCTGGTGCTTCTGGAACCTTTAGCATCTGGAGCCTTGAGCTTCTGGAACCTTGAGCTGCTGGTGCTTCTGGAACCTTGAGCTGCTGGAACCTTGAGCTGCTGGAACCTTGAGCTGCTGGTGCTTCTGGAACCTTGAGCATCTGGAGCCTTGAGCTTCTGGAACCTTGAGCTGCTGGAACCTTGAGCTGCTGGTGCTTCTGGAACCTTGAGCATCTGGAGCCTTGAGCTTCTGGAACCTTGAGCTGCTGGTGCTTCTGGAACCTTGAGCTGCTGGAACCTTGAGCTGCTGGTGCTTCTGGAACCTTGAGCTGCTGGAACCTTGAGCTGATGGAACCTTGAGCTGCTGGTGCTTCTGGAACCTTGAGCATCTGGAGCCTTGAGCTTCTGGAACCTTGAGCTGCTGGAACCTTGAGCTGCTGAAGCATTGAGCTGCTGGTGCTTCTGGAACCTTGAGCATCTGGAACCTTGAGCTGCTGGAACTTTGAGCTGCTGGAACCTTGAGCTTCTGGAACCTTGAGCTGCTGGTGCATCTGGAACCTTGAGCATCTGGAGCCTTGAGCTTCTGGAACCTTGAGCTGCTGGAGCCTTGAGCTGCTGGTGCTTCTGGAACCTTGAGCTGCTGGAACCTTGAGCTGCTGGAACCTTGAGCTGCTGGAACCTTGAGCTTCTGGAACCTTGAGCTGCTGGTGCATCTGGAACCTTGAGCATCTGGAGCCTTGAGCTTCTGGAACCTTGAGCTGCTGGAGCCTTGAGCTGCTGGTGCTTCTGGAACCTTGAGCTGCTGGAACCTTGAGCTGCTGCAGCCTTGAGCTGCTGGTGCTTCTGGAACCCTGAGCTGCTGGAACCTTGAGCTGCTGGTGCTGCTGGAACCTTGAGCTGCTGGAACCTTGAGCTGCTGGTGCTTCTGGAACCTTGAGCTGCTGGAACCTTGAGCTGCTGGAACCTTGAGCTGCTGGTGCTTCTGGAACCTTGAGCATCTGGAGCCTTGAGCTTCTGGAACCTTGAGCTGCTGGTGCTTCTGGAACCTTGAGCTGCTGGAACCTTGAGCTGCTGGAACCTTGAGCTGCTGGAACCTTGAGCTGCTGGTGCTTCTGGAACCTTGAGCATCTGGAGCCTTGAGCTTCTGGAACCTTGAGCTGCTGGAACCTTGAGCTGCTGGTGCTTCTGGAACCTTGAGCATCTGGAGCCTTGAGCTTCTGGAACCTTGAGCTGCTGGTGCTTCTGGAACCTTGAGCTGCTGGAACCTTGAGCTGCTGGTGCTTCTGGAACCTTGAGCTGCTGGAACCTTGAGCTGATGGAACCTTGAGCTGCTGGTGCTTCTGGAACCTTGAGCATCTGGAGCCTTGAGCTTCTGGAACCTTGAGCTGCTGGAACCTTGAGCTGCTGAAGCATTGAGCTGCTGGTGCTTCTGGAACCTTGAGCATCTGGAACCTTGAGCTGCTGGAACTTTGAGCTGCTGGAACCTTGAGCTTCTGGAACCTTGAGCTGCTGGTGCATCTGGAACCTTGAGCATCTGGAGCCTTGAGCTTCTGGAACCTTGAGCTGCTGGAGCCTTGAGCTGCTGGTGCTTCTGGAACCTTGAGCTGCTGGAAACTTGAGCTGCTGGAACCTTGAGCTGC